>CM054142.1:10746816-10849316 GCA_028751875.1 Rapana venosa
ACAAAACAAAACCCTATTACAACAACGACAACATGATTTTAAAAAAGCTAAGTATATGTTTAACAATACATAATCCCTAAATGACCTGAACATTAATTTCTAGAGATACATATGTCATAATTTTGTTTTGAGAAAAGAGATATGCGTTAATAAACATATATTCTCAAATGAAATTAACAGAGAGAGAGAGAGAGAGAGAGAGAGAGAGAGAGAGAGAGAGAGAGAGAGAGAGAGAGAGAGAGAGAAGAGAGAGAGAGAGAGAGAGAGAGAGAGAGAGAGAGAGAGAGAGAAAGAGATAGAGAGATAGAGAAAGAGAGATAGAGAGAGAGAAAGCGAGATAGAGAGAGAGAGAGACAATGACAATGAAAATGACAATGACAATGACAATGACAAATTCTTTTATTCGAGGATAATGAATAAGCACATATGTGCTTTTTTACATCCACTCCCCGCCCGTTAGGGATACATCTTAATAATAATAACCCAATACTTATACAGTCTCACAATAAAAACAAGGGGAAATAACCCTTTTCAAAACAGCTCCCCCCCCCCCAACAACCCCCCCCCCCCCCAAAGCAAGCAAATAAAAGAAAATCCTAAAAATACCCACCCCTACCCCCACCCCCCAAAAACCCTAACCAAAACAAACAAACAAACAAAAGAGAAGGAAAAACCAAACCAACAAAAGATGATAAAAAGAGAAAAACAGACAAACAACAACAACAAGAACAACAGCAACAACAAAGCCAAGAAAAATAACACAACCAACTTAATAAGTCATAAAGATAAACATCTACACATTGTCAAATGGTACATACTTGTTACACATAATTATAAGATATTGAAATAGGGCACTCATTAAGACTTAAGTACAGAGGCAAGTCCAATAAAGTATTGAAAATATAAAAATATGAATCCTTCATCAGGGTATACTATAACTATAAGCAAGACGATAAAAGGTGAGAGAGAGAGAGACAGAGACAGAGAGACAGAGTGTGTGTGTGTGTATTTCAGAGATAATATCCAATATATAATTCCCAAAACAGTATGCGATCCCATCAACACTCATTTGAGATTATACTCGTTTCAAATTATATGTCATGATAATGAAATAAATTTAATACCCATACATCCACACAATAAAAACAAGAAACAAAACAAGAAGAAAATTTAAAACTATACAGTCGTTGAGGGAGAGAATATGGGTGAGTGAGTGAGTGAGTGTGTGTGTATGTGTGTGTGTGTGTGTGTGTGTGTGTGTGTGTGTGTGTGTGTGTGTGTGGTGTGTGTGTGTGTGTGTGTGTGTCTGAGCGTGTGTGGGGGGTGGGGGGGTGTTTCAGGGATAATACTAAATATGTAATACTCACATAGAACACGATCAATAAAAACACTTTTTAATTATACTCATGCAAATTGAATGCCATGGTAATAAAATAAGTGCAATACCCATACACTCACATAATAAGGGGGAAAAGGCCAATAACGTCATAAAAAGAACATCTACACATTGTAAGTAATAGAAACAAATTCTTTTTTTCCAGGATAATGAATAAGTACTCATGTGCCTTTTTACATCCAGTCCCCGCCCATGGGGTCACATTTAAAAATGCACTCAGTACTCATACTTTCAAGCAGAAGAAGCAAAGGGAAAAAACTTTTTTTTTAAGAAAAAGAGAGAAGAAGAAAAAACAAACATACAAACAAACAAACAAACAACCCCAGACGAGCAAAAGACAAAACATATCCCAGAAACACCCCCCCCCCCAAAAAAAAAAAAACAGCAAAAAAAAAAAAAAAAAAGACAAGCAACAACAACATAAAAGCAGACAAAAACACCCTCCCAAACAAACAAACAAACAAAAAACAAGAAAAAAACCCAACAACAACAAACAAACAAATGGAAAAAAAAAAAGGAAAAAAAAAAAGAAAAAAGAAAAGAAAAAAAAACCAACAAAAAAACAACAATTAAATAAACCCGCAAGTCCAATAAAGTATTGAAAATATAAAAATATGAAAAAAAAAAGGAAAAAAAACGAGAGAGAGAGAGAGAGCACGGCTGCTCAAAAGAGACAGGGGCCTTACCGACAGGTTCAGGATCTGTTTTTAGCCTTGTCCATATCGAAAAATTTGTTGTTCTCATTTCTTCACATCCACACTATTTATCGCTATTGTCAGTAATTATACAGTGTGAAGCCATGGACTTTTTCTTGAATGTGTGTATTTGTGTGTGTGTGTGTGTGTGTGTGTGTGTGTGTTTGTGTGTGAGTGTGTGTGTGGTGTGTGTGTGTGTGTGTTTGTGTGTGTGTGTGTGTTGGTGGGAACGAACATAACGTCAATCTCACTTATTGAGTCAAACAGCTATGCTTATACCCGATTGCTGTTCTCTATTGAGAAATGATGGTCGAAAAAGAAGATCTTCACACAGCAGGGGTTTGGGATCCAGAAATTACTCGCAGTTTGATTAAGAGGAGTTGAAGATTTGAGTCAACTATCTAAGTACCCTGAGGGCAGTTAGTCTGAGATGTAGAAACGCAACAATTGCAGTAATTTTGTGTGTGCAGAAATGAAATGATCTGATGCTCTATTTGTCTTTTTTGAAACAACTATTCGGAAAAAAAACTAATATACCCACGCACGCGCACACAAACGCACAAACGCACGCACGAACTCACGCGCGCACGCACACACACACTTTCCGCCTTGTGTTAAAGACACTCAGAGAAAATGCATGCAATAACCCCTTTCCCCAAACCCTTCCTTTTTAACCTCAAACACTATCGCAAGCATAACATAAAAGAACCCGACAACAAACATCCCACTCCGACACATACACACACACAAACACACACACACATATACACCACACACACACGCTGAAACACACATACACGCATACACACACGCATATGCACGTACACACATGTACACACACATACACACACAGGCACAGGCTCATGCACACAAATACACACACATACATATATACACACGCACATGCACACGCACATACACACACCGCGCGCGCACGCATACACACACTCACACACATGCACACTTACACACACTTTAACACACACACGCACACACACATACACACACATACATGCACACTTACACACATGCTTACACACACACACTCACACACACACACACACAAAACACACACACACACACACATGCACACTTACACACACACACACACACACACACACACACACACACACACACACACACACACACACACACACACACACACACATCTGACAGAGTCATCAAAATGCACCACTTTTGCATTTGACACGATAGTGCCATCTCAATCTTATGTAGGGGAAATAACTGTCATCGCCAGATGACTGAAGCATATTCCATTTTCCATAATGTGTGGTAAAGGAGGATTTTGAAGCTACATGTTATTGTTTTTGTTGTTGTCGTCGTTGATGCTGCTGCTGCTATTGTTGTTGCTGTTCGTACCCCAGCTTAACACCCTAGGGGTCACCCAGAATATGCACTCTCGACTCACTCATCCCACCTGGGAATCACAGTGAGATAGGAAGTACACCAAATGAGAAGTTTGCGTGTATGAACCTTTTCAAGTACCTCGCCATATAGACAGCCATACTCCAACGTCAGAGTATTTTTTCTCCTTTAATGGAGAGTGCAGGTTGTTATGTTAAGAGGTTGTCATGGCTGAAGACAATCTCAACGCATCATTTTACAACATAACAACATTTTAATGCAGGCCTTGGCAATTAGCTGCCATCAAGAACTGACCCAGCTTTGTCCTGGGCCAGAGGCAACATGAAATATATAACAAGACACCTGTCCAAGTAACAATGGGGAGTTGTCTTTAAGAAAGAGGAAAAGCATAATAGTGTTTTGCCACAAAAATTGCAATCGAGTAAATCTAAAAATAGGTAAAGAGCCTGAATTAGAAATAGTGCTACTGTATAGTGCATCGATACTTCATTCACAACCAATCCTTGGCTGTAAAATGCAACAGGTACTTGATGCATGTAGAGAAATTGAAATATACGCTATGCTGACATATTTTTAAATCTCTCTCTCTCACTATATATATATATATATTCTTATGTGTCTACTTGTGTCATTTATGTGCTTGATTATTTATTTGTTTGTCTACTCTAAGTAAAACAAAATGATTTATACAGATTGCAGCCCTAAGAATGTCTTCTTGTATTCACTTACAATGTCATTGTTAGTGTTGCTTATTTATTTATTTTTATCTATTTATTCTTTTATTTTGAGGATTATGGAATAAGCACTCGTATGCTTTTTAAGCTAATTCCCGTGTGTATGCAGCTTTGCAAATTTTGTCTGCAAAAAAGACTAAAATCATTCAGTTGCATGCATTTTAATCGATAAAGATAAGTGTACATAATGTTTCATACCTGACACCCACGAAAAAGAGTTGTGATGCTTTCTTCAGAAAAGTGATTAGATATGCCTTGCATCTACGTACGCGTTTGAAAATGGTTTGGCAAATATTGTGGATAAGATGAGGAGGGACAGGATAGCCTAGTGGTTAGAACATTGCGCTCGCAATCTGACGACCCGGGTTCGATTCGCGTTTAAGGGCATCTTTTCCTCTGGAGTTAAAATCAGTGCAGACTCCTCTATCCCCAAAAATCCTTCGGATGAGACTATAAACCGAGGCCCCGTGTGCGAACGCACGCAGAACATCTTGCACACACGTTAAATCCTGTTCCGCTGTTCGTAAGAGTAGGCCATTGTGTGCCGTCGGGAACAGATGACAAAATTTACAAAACCACATACACACGGGGACTGGATGTGAAAAAGCACATCAGTGCTTATTCCATTATCCTCGATATAAAAGAATAAAACAAACAAACGAATAAATAAAATAATGCTTACAGAGGTAGTCTGTCAGTGGTAGATGTTAACATTAAACATGTTCTCACAAAACTAGACTTGAACAAGCACACTATCCTTTACGCCTCTAATCAGGTACAGAAACACACATGCAGTGAGAAGAACAGAACAATCTTGCAGTCTCAAGGCTAATACACATAGTCATTGATCCACTGTCAGATGTGATGAAACGTGTGGCGTTCTGTTGTCTATAGTTTTGGTCATTTTTTTACCTAAAATTTGTATCCAAAGGGTAGGCAAACATTTCTATTGGATAATTCAAGTAATAAGTAAGATTGGTTACCTGTTTGACTCCAGAGTTATAAACCTAAACCACACATCAATACATCGATCTAGGTATTGTTTCAGGATTTCACCTTGAAATACTTACGTTGATAAACTAAGGAGACTGTGTGGTGAATTTGAAGGCTGGTAAAAATGACATACGGCTTACTGGATTTTGTTCTCATATAAACATTTTCAGCGATAGATAATGCATAGAATACTGAACGTTTGTCTTTTCTTCTATGTTGAAGTACTTTGAGTTTTACCATGTTGCAAGAGTCAAAACACCCGTCCAAATAATGATGCGAGAAACTGAGCTACAACATCAGTTCCTAACATTAACAAAATGGAAAACGGCTCAAAAAGCAAACTTCACCTGTCCATGTTAATCACCTCTCACATATCACTTTAAAAAAGCAGTTTCATAAGTCTTCAAAATCCTTGATGGAGATGTTAGAATAATGCAAATCAGCAATTAGGAAATCGCGCGCGGTTTGACGTTAACATTTTGTGAAGAGTTTCCCATTTTCTCGTCTTGAATAGATGGAGTTTAACATGCAATTTCAATCAGCTGGCGTCCCAGGTTCTGTGTTCGCCGACTTTTTGCTATCCTCTCCTTTAACTATGCATTTCAACTGTGTGTTAATTGTGGAGCAGTTTGTCACGAAAATCCATAAATTAAGAGCAGGCATGCATCTTCAACAGCGCAGATGCTCTCTCTCTCTCTCTCTCTCTCTCTCTCGCTCACTCTCTCTCTCTCTCTCGTATTGTTTGGTGTGTGTGTGTGTGTGTGTGTGTGTGTGTGTGTGTGTGTGTGTGTGTGTGTGTGTGTGTGTGTGTGTGTGTGTGTGTGTGTGAAGAAGACATACATTAACTTATTGACAAGTTCATGCAATCTAAAACAGCTTTGTCTACACGCATATATACTGCGAGAGATGAAATTATCTAGGTAATGGGTATTTTCGGGTCAAGCAAGTACACTGATTTCAATTTTAGAGCATTGGCAAACTCAGTCAACTATTCCATGACAAATAAATTCAAACAAAACAATATGTTACAAGAAAGGGCAACCGGGCGGTTTTTTAAAGATTAATTTTAAATGGGCACAGCTTGTGACATTTGTAAATGCCAGTTATCGCCATAAAAAGACGTTTTGAAAGTAAGAACCCTGATCTAATTCTGCTTGCAAAGAAGATATCAGTTTCTGTTATTCCAGCAAACTCTTTTAAGTCAGACAAAGAAATCTGCATATAATTCAGCCTGTAGAAAAACGTGAGGGTTTTAATCTATTGTAGGCAATCGTAGCCTAAATTTTCATGGGTTTAATTTCTAGTTAATGTCAGATTTATTTTGCGGATTTGTCCGATCTAAAAATGTAAAAACTAGAATTACTTGTAAGAACCTTAAAAATAAAGCAGCAGCCTGTGTGGGTACACGCGGACTATTTCCACAACGAAAAATGCAAACAAGTCAGAGCTAACAGAAAAATGCACGGAATGATTGAAAATTCGAAGGAAAACTTGATAAGCTCACATCTACCCTTGTCCCTATTAAACATTTCATAGCAGGAAAGTTTTGGGATAGCCTTTGTATAAGAATTCTTACAGCTGGCACTTGCTCAACACGGGGACAGGCAGCTGCTACAGCAGATGGTTGTTTCACAGTTTCGTGTTCTATTCTGCTGACTTTTTCCATGAACACGTGCCAAAGTGAGAGTGATGGCAGTCTAAGACAGACACACAGACAGACAGACAAAGACAGAGGCAGACCGACATACGAGCAGACAAAGACAGAGGCAGCCAGACATTCAGACAGACAGATGGGCACTCTGACTTCAATTTATTTGTTTGTAAGTAAAGAGACAAACAAGAGTTTCTACAAAAACAATCCCTGTCATGAATAAATATTTTCAGATGTTGTATAAACTAGCTTTTTCCTGTTCATTACAGCAGTGACCGTTACATCCGGAATTTTCGCAATGTATCAGTTCTTATACCGAGTTCATCAATGTCCAAGACATTTTTAGAAGTGTATCGGTTATGAAGCAATTTTTATTTTTATTTTATTTTATTTCATTTATTCTTTTATATCGAGGATAATGGAATAAGCACTCATGTGCTTTATTACATCCAGTTCCCTTGTGTATGCGGTTTTGTAAATTTTGTCATGTTTCCAGCGGCACACAATGGCCTACTCTTCCGAAAAGCGGAACATAATTTAACGTGTGCGCTAGATGTTCTGCATGCATTCGAACACGGGGCCTCAGTTTATAGTCTCATCCGAAGGGTGGTAAGTATGTCGATACAGATCAGATGGTGTAGCAGACAGTTAAGAGGAAACTACAAAGAAAACATTTAGATTAGTAGCCATTCTGCAAGCAAGGGTCAGAACTGCCTAAGGGGCATCACTCAATGTTCTGACTCTGTATCGAGTAGTTTGAAGTCTGAAAGGAAGTGCGAATGTGCATGGTACACCCTACTTTGTTTTAAACTATCAACCAAGGAAACTATCGCGAAATGTTAAGCCAATCCAGAAATAATTAGCTTTTAAACTGACTGTTGTTTGTTTCGGTATTTGGGGTGTTTTTTTGCTTAGTCTGTTTGGCTTTGCTTTTGTCTGTTTATTTAGGTACTCGTTTGCTTTTTGTCACATCACGTGTTCCATACGTTTTAGTCTTTAAATTCTAGTATAATATTGCAAGCGCTCATATGCTTTTCTTACATACAATCCCTGTGCATCTGCATGTTGTGTAGCATCCTGTCACTCGTTCCCACCAGCACACAAACGGTGCACTCTTCCAAAAGATGGAACGGGTTATATCGTGCGCGCAAGATGTTTTACGTGCGCTCACACATGGGATCTCGATGTATTGTCTCATCCAACCCGCCCCTCCTCCCTTCTGGTTGTGAGAGGCAGTGGACAATGGCAGAGACTGGTCCACAGGGTCAGGGTGTGTTGCTCTGTCTCTGTCATGAACCCTAAGGCTCCAGGGCTCTCACTTTTTCTCATCACACCAGACAAACACATTTCCCTCTGCTTTTGTCTCCAGTGCGTGTATGGAATGGAGACGACTGCTGTGTGTTTGTGTTGGACGTGGGGAGAGAGAGAGAGAGAGAGAGAGAGAGAGAGAGAGAGAGAGAGAGAGAGAGGGAGGAGAGGAGGACAGACAGAGACAGAGACAGAAGACAGAGACAGACATAGACAGACAGACGGATACAGACAGACAGAGAGAGAAAGAGACAGACAGGAGGAGAGACAGAGAGAGAGGGAGAGAGAGACAGAGAGAGAAAGAGACAGACAGACAGACAAACAGAAATAGGCAGACAGACAGACAGAGACAGGGAGATATAAAAGGGGAGCAGACCTACACACAGATATACTTAGACAAAGACAGAGAGACAGACTGAGGCAGAGACGCAGGGAGAAAGAGAAGTAGTAATATAGTAGACAGAGAGACTAAGAAAAACGAGATATAAGAGCCATTAAAGGTAAAGGTGTCCCATAACCTATGTGGTCGTAGGGGAGTGAGGCGTCAGAGATCTCAGCTTCTCCAGGGGCCAGCATATTGAGGGCGGCGCCCATCTCCTCTCCCTTGCTGCTTTGCCTTCCCTGACCCTAAAGAGGGCATTTACAGCTGGATGAACTAGAGGAACTATACTGAAGTCAAAGCGCGCAAACGGTTACCCATCCAAGTGGTAACCTCGCTCGACGCTGCTTAACCTTGGCTGTGGGAAAGCGAGTGCTCTGACCACTGAGCAATCCCGTCCCCTTAGAAGGCCCATACAGGGGAGACTGCTTACTGTTATCTACTTTGTCTACTACCAATTTTTAACATGTCATGAGAGAGAGAGAGAGAACAGAGACAGATAGAAAGAATAGAAATCAGACATAGAGAACAGACATACAGAAGAAGACAGACAAACAGAAAGAGACTCAAAGAAAGAACTGGACAGACAGAAAAACAATAATACACAGTCATAGGATACAGACAGACCTACCAAAGATCGGAATTTCACCTTCTGTATCACACATACTTAGTAACCAGAACTCTAATGGCTCCCAATGATTGGCAGGGCAGACCAGACAGAAAAATACCCACTCTACGCCACCACCCCCACCCCACCCTTGTAAGTACAGACCCTGTGTTTACTGATGTCAATTACCCTGTCTTACCAGAGACCTTCCAACCAGTCTGCACTCTCTATAGTACCGATCGGTACCACAATTGATTGTTCAACGTGAGGGGGTTAAGTTTTAAGCACGTAAAGCGGTATTGATCACTTCAACAAAATTACTGCTTTCGCTATGTGGATTAGGAAGGAACTTAATTAAAGACAAGTCGTGGTCTTCTTTAAGTACTGCAGTTTATATTTGTATTGTATTCCACATTTAGTCACGGCAGATTTATCTGCATGAAATTCGGGCTGCTTTCCCTGAGGGAGACCAGCGCCACCAATTGTATTATTATTCGTTTTCTGTCTGCACGTGTATTTGTTTTCCTCTCAGAAAGGTTTTCTTCTACAAAAAAAATTTCCAGGGAAAACTTTCTTGTGTGCCGTAAGTTATTTTACGTGCGCATAAATGCCTGTTGCTCACATAATCTTATTTTTATCGTCTCATCCTAAAGACTATCACCCAGACCATCTCTCAAGGTCTAGAGAATGGGGGAAAAGTTTTGGTAACACACGGGGATCGAGTCAGGACCCGGATCAAACCCGGACTTTTGGCTTTCTAGGCAGGTACATGAACTGTAGATAACTAATCCACGTGTCATTTTTATCAAATAATCATGTTTATGAAAGTTTCAGTCAGAACTTTTCCAAACATCGAAAGAACTGACTTAACGATTATCGTACCTTTTATGCGAAAAAATCCCAATTACACACAGCAAAGATGCCGGTTATTTCATAAAATGCATCCTCTGTAGATTGAAAAAAACAACAGTGTGTACAAAATAACTTCATGTAACTATAACCAATGACAAAGAACATCAAATGAGACAGACAATAGCAGGCAGTAACACAGGAGACTGCACCGTTACGCTCATCACAATATGTGTTCTTGCTGCATGCTACGCTTTGTCCAGCTTTTCCCTCTGGGGTCACCCAGTATATGTTACTCTGGCACACCCATCCCACCTGGGAATCACCGTGACACTGTAAACTACACACTGGATCAGACGTTGACATGCATAAACTTCAAGGTACCTCTCAAGATCAGCAGCTATGATCCGACTTCAGAGTATTTTTTTCGTTATGAAAGCAGAGTGCCTTTTGTTATGGTAAGAGTTTGTCATAGCAGAAGATAATACGAACATAATACTACACAGTATAACAGCTTGTTAACGCAAGCTTCAGAACTTAGCCCTCATCAATCACTAATAACACATACTGCAGCCTGGATCAGGCTAGAGGAGATGAGAAAAGTGGGCAAAACAAAAAAGAGAAAGAAACCAGTGAGAGAAAAGGGGACATTTTAGCACAGAATTTTCCTATAAATGGGAAGAAAATAATGGTCGGGTCATGGAAGCAGGCGAGCTTTAATAAGAAAGTAAATTTATACCGCCAAAGCCTCCCTAAAAGAGACAGACAGACAGACAGAGAAAGAGACAGACAGACAGAGAGAGAGACAGACAGAAAGACAGACAGACAGCCACAGAGACACAGACAGACAGTCATAGACAGTGAGACAGAAAGACAGACATACAGACAGACAGACACAGAGACACAGACACACAGACAGACAGAGAAGTGGCGGTAGTGGTGCCCCCGAGGATACAGACAGACCTGTCCCAGACCGAAACGTACCGTTCAGTGTCACAGTAGTGAGCAGTCAGACCCTAATAATTGTACACCACCACTGGCGGGGGACCGGCCAGGCAGAAAATGCCTACTGTGCTGCACTCAAGCCCTGTTAGTACACCCCCCGTGTTTACTCATGTCCTTACCCTGTCCTCCAAAGTGCTCCAAGTCTGCACTTAGCGTGGCAGTACTGGCATTGACCTGCCAGTGCGTAGGTGCTTAATTTACTATTGGTTTCCATTCAGCAAAGCTGCAGGCCACAGTAAAACTGTGATTACGTTAAACCACATTGAATCAAGTCAAAGGCTCTACAAGACTTAACGATTATAAACACTCAAGACATATTTGTTTCAAACCTAAGATTTTCCTCTCCTGTTTCATTTCATAGCTATCCCTGCTTTTCAACAGCCAAAAATTCCATCACCCTGCCAAAGTGTATAACCTGTGTGTGTGTGTGATGTGTGTGTGTGTGTGTGCGGGCGCGCATTTGGACTTGTTAGAGCTATTACTTGCTATTGGTTGCATGACTGTGTAAGAATGAGTTGAGTGCAAGCCCTTTGATTTGTCTGTGCAAGATACAGCGCTATATAAATTCCATTTATTATTATTATTATAAATATTGTTATTATTATTATTATTATTATTATTAACATAATTATTTGCGCGATACACTGCCTGGTTAACTGTAAATAAATGCAAACATGTGTCATAGAATGTCATTTTTAGGCCTGAATGTTTCAGCATAATACTTTTGTATAAGAATATCAACCGTTCCATTTAGAGACCATCACTAGCACTTTGAGAAGTACATACGCACTATAGAATGCTTTAGTTGAACTAAAATATATTATAATTGCTGTATAAGTAACTAATGCTTAAGAAGATACCGTCTTTACCTAAACCCTATTAATTGCATATTTTCTAGCGTAAATACAACAGTACACATAGTACACCAAAACTTAAATGGAAATCAAACAAATTGATAGAATAACAACTAAAACAAAAAGAGGTGAGCAGATGTAATACTTGCCTGAAAAGAAACAGGTAGATAAACTGGAAGACTCTGCAAAAAAATTTCCAGCTCAAAAACTTTAAAAGTCACCACGCAAAAAAATGTTAACCTACGTTAACAAATATGTCAAAACATCCCTGATAGTATCGTTAAACAGTACAGAGACAGAGACACAGAGACAGTAACAAAGATAGACAGACAGACAGACACACAGAAGCTGGAGGTGATAGAAATATAACATATTGACAAAGACACAAGGAAACAATCAGAAAGAGGCACAAAGACACAAAAAGACATGCAATACAGAGATACAAACCAGCAGACAGACAGACAGACTAACTGAATAAATGACCAAGTATCTGACTGAATGATTGATGTCTGCCTGCATGCCTGGCTTTTTCTACCTCTTCTGTTTGACAAGACCAACACCAGATCTAAAAGGCTCTCTCTAGACGTGTGATCTTTTCGTGGGTTTCCACAAACTGGGTAGCAGAGCACTAAAGGAAGAAAGGAAAGGAAGGTGGCAGGATGGTTAAGACGTTTGCCTGCCAACAAGCAAACCGTGAGGTTCTGGGTTCGATTGTCAGCCTCGCCCTTTCTTCCCAGTTTTGACAAAAAAATCGAACTAAATGTCAAAGTCCTTCGGATGAGACTATAAACCGAGGCCCCGTGTGCGAACGCATGCAGAACATCTTGCGCACACGTTAAATCCTGTTCCGCTGTTCGAAAGAGTAGGCCATTGTGTGCCGGTGGGAACAGATGAATAATTTACAAAACCGCATACACACGCATAAATTTAACAAAAATCATCTGAGCGCTTTGATTTGTAGCTTTACAAGATTTAGCGCTATATAAATTCCATACATTGTTAGTAGTAGTAGTAGTAGTAGTAGTAGTAAAGGCAGGCTGCAAAAGGACGCCAGCGAAGCCAGGACACCCGACTCTTCAAGTGCCGGCAGTGTTTGTGGATGTCAATTTCACCGGCCCTGACGGACACGTCAAAGACTGCACAGACAGTGGCATTGATCATGTCTGGAACCAATTGATTAGTAGTACACATCGATATAAAAGCGTGTTCGAGCGCACACGCACGCACATACACACAGGCGCAAATATACACACATGTACGGAGGCATACACACATATACACACACGCGCGCGCACACACACACACCAAAGGCAGACACATACATACATACATACACATAAACACATACAAACATACACATATGCAAGCACATACATATTTACACACACACGCACACACACGTCTTAATGCCTAAAATTCCTTTGGATGAGACTACCAAGGTACCACGTGCAAATGCACGCAGAACAACTGCATACGTTAACACCCCTTCCACTTTTCGGAAGACTAGGCCATTGTGTGCTGGTGGGAACAGTTGACAAAATTTACAACACTGTATACACACGAGGAATGGATGTATAAAAGCACATGAGTGCTTATTCCATTATCTTTGGAAAAATAAAATAATAAAATAACAAATGACACACATATACACACATACACCACACACACACAAATACACACAGCACAGATTAAAAATACCTGTAGATTTCTTTCTCAAAGCCTATACCTGTAACTGGAACCATGACTATTGCCTGCAAAACGATGCTAATTTAGTCAGGAGGGCAGACCCATTCACTAGGGGCAGATTGTTTATCAATACCAATTAACCTGTAGACACAAGTTAAACTCTATACAGACAATTGGATTGATTATTGTTTTGAGTCAATTAATCAGTCTACAAGACTGATCACACACGGAGACACACAGGCGAACACACACAGACACAGACACACAAACAAACGCATACATACATACAAACATACATACATACATACGTACATACACATACATACATACATACATACATACACCCAAGACTGGAAAAAGCTGTAGGTTTATTTGTGTAGTCTATGTCTGTAATTAGAACCATCGCTATTGCGTGCAAACGATGCTAGTTTAGTCAGGAGATCAGACCCATTGACTACAGGCAGAATGTTCGTCAATATCAATTAACCTGTAGTCTCAACAAGTTAAACCCTATACAGACAAATTATATTAATCATTGCTTGAGTCAATTGATCAGCACACACACACACACACACACACACAGTCCTTCGGGTGTGACTACAAATCGAGGTCCCCTGTACGAACACAAAAAGACTTTTCTTTTCTCACGAAGAACATCTTGGGCACAAATTAAAACATGTCCCACTTTTGGGAAGTGTTGGCCATTGTGTACGTGTGAGGATAGATAACAAATTTTACAAAACTGTATACACAAGAAGACAAGATGTGTAAAAAAGCACATGGGTGCTTATTCTATTGTCCTCAAAATAACGGAATAAATTATTAAATAAATAAACTAATAAATCACACACACATATGAAATCAAAATTAAAAACAAGTAACAACAGCTTCCCTTTCTACATAGTGCAAGCAAAACCCTAACTGTGTCCCCACTACGCTAATTTAGCAGGCAGAGGAGAGTCCTTAAGTACATGACAAGTGTTTATCAATATCAATTAACCTGTCCCCTGGACACATCAATACATATACAGACAGCACTATTGATCATTATCGGTTCTGAACACCTATCGATCAGTATATGAGTGGTAGTTAGGTAGTCTAGCCGGGAAAATTTATAGAAAGTGTTAAGTGCGAGAATATACTGTTCTTAAGTAGTGTTTTTTTGCTGTGGTTGTCCATTGGTATAGTTAATTCAGAAGTAAGGGTAAAGGTTGGTTGTATGAGGAAGAGAGGCATGAGGGAACATTGGAATGCGTTTGAAATTCAAAATATGAGTTATATTTATATATTACAAGTAAAAGTAAAAGGCAAAGGTGTCCTATAACCTATGTGGTCGTGGGGGAGCGAGGCATCAGAGACCTCAGCTTCTCCAGGGCCAGCATATTGAGAGCAGCGCCCGTCTTCTCTCCATCACTGCTTTACCCTCCCTGACCCTAAAGAGGGCAGGTACCCATTTATAGCTCATCATCATCATCATCATCATCATCATCAGTCCCGTGACCTTGGCGGTCGTGGAGGAGACACGAAAGACGATGCCGTGGTAAGCCTCCTCCATCCATCTCGGTCCTCGGCTCTGCGCAGTAGTGCCGAGTCATTCATCCTGGTCCATTCTCTGATGATGTCCATCCATGACTTGTTCTGTCTTCCCTTCTTTCTGCCACCTTCGAGTGGTCCCTGCAGTACTGTTTTTGGGAGAGTGTTGTGGCGGGTGACGTGGCCGAACCATGTCAGCTTTTTCTTCTTGACGATGGTGAGAAGGGGTTCCTGTGGACCTGCCAGCCGTGTTATTTGACTCTTGACAAATTCATTGGTCTTTAGTTCTCTCCAGGATATGCCCAGCAGCTCATATAATAAAGTAAAAGGCAAATCGGGAGAGTATGATTTTGGAGCTCGTCTGTATACTTAAAGGGATTACACCAAAGTCGGATGCACTGGGCCTGACTTGTAAGGCGCTTATCAGCAGCGCATCGCTTTTTCGGTTTTATGACAGACAACAACAGTTGCTGTCTGAGAGTTCTACAAAGCACATTTTTTCAGAGGCATAGATTTAGAGCGTATGCTTGAATTCAAACATATTTTATGAAGTATTCTGATTGGTTTTCTATTTGAAACCCAAATATGACCGTGAAAGAATATTTATTTTGGAAAGCAAATAAAAAAGAATACATAAAGCTACTACTCTTCTCAACTTTGCTTCAGCATTTTTTAAACGAAAAGGCTTTTATAGTGACATTGTCTTTTATAAATTATAATTTAAAAAACATAGTCACGTCTAATTTACACTGATCTGAAGATCCATGTTTACAAAATTCATTTGTTTTGGGGTTTTCTCAGAGGAAGAATTTTGTTGTACATTGCCCCAAAAAAAGAGGTTAGAATGCAAATTCTGCTCTCAGAGCAGAATTATTAAGGAATAGGGCAAAAAGGGTGAATTCTCTCTCTTCTCTCTCTCTCTCTCTCTCTCTCTCTCTCTCTCTCTCTCTCTCTCCACTTTTAAGCACTTGTCATAAACCTATCAGGAAGCTGTCAACTTTTCCTTCCCAAACAGTGTCATCAGAGATGTTTCAGTTTGCAAATGTGCAATCAAAGAAAATCATGATGCTGCATTTGGATTTTCTGAGGGTTTCTCTTTTGTCCTTTGCTCTTCTTAAGCAGAATGAGCTAAATGTGATTTTGGAACTGGTTGGGCTTCATAATGGTAACTGAAAATGGGCCTTCTGTTCTCTACAATGATTCTTTGTATACTTTTTGTTTAGAGGAAGTTGCTTGTTCAGAAGCATGATATAACAATAGGTTGCCAAAAATGCAGATGTGATGAGTGAAAACTCTCTCTCGGCGTTTTTTTACCATTCTATATCTCTGTTTCTGTATATGTTTCTCTTTCTCTCAATTCAAACCTCCTCCGCTTCTTTCGTTCCCTTTTATTTACTTTCTTTCTAACTCTCTCTCTCTCAACCAGCATAGAATCAATTAACACCTGGGTTGGACAACAAAAGCAAACACTAAAGAGTTAAACGAAGCTTCTAATTTTTGGGTGGCTCAAGGCAAATTACTCCTTTTGTGTCACTGCTCCTAAACTCTTTAAAGTAATACTGTTCAGACATTCTTAATACTTTTTTTAACAAAACATACATCATAACGTATACTTTACAGATTTCTTGTTTGATTTTAGTAATCATCTTATAGAAGGCATCATATAACCTTTGTTTCTTGATGATTATCAGACGAATCAATCATTACATTTCAGAAACAATTTTGATATTCTACAGCTTGTCACTTTGAATTTAGACAATAAAGTGATAAGGATATATGTTTAGGGAACACAAATGTAACAATGCACATGCAGACATACACGCTTAGACCGATGCACACACACACACTCACACTCACGCACACTCACACATACACACACACACACACACACACACACAGAGGCTGACAGAAACAGAGAATTGAATTGAATTTTATTGCCGTTAAGCTATACAAGCCATACAACAAGCGCCAATAATACATATAGTATACACTTTGACCAATGTTTAGAATTGACATGGATACCACAGCAATGGCGAGACAGAGAGAGAATGTGAGAGATCTTAATGACTGTGCCTTTATAGGTGAGTTATTCATGACTTGCCATTTTTGGCACAGTTGAATATAGAGATGCCTATAGAGCGATCAAAAATGAATTCAATTGCCTGTCAGAAACATTTAAATACAACACCTGAGTCAAAAACAAATAGCAATTCACAAAAATGCCCTCTTCTTTAAGATGAATGCATTTTCAATTCTAAAAGCAAAGTTTGTAGTCTCTCTGACACAAATAGTTTTCCCGAAATATAATTTACCTTGTTTTGTAGTTATAAAGGCTGCTCTTTGTAACATAAATTATAGGAACTACCTAAATATACAAAGTTCTTTCCACCTTACTTTTGCATACATATTTTGCAATCTAGTCTATTCTTTTCACTGTTCTGAAGCCAAAATCACCTTTCTAGAATGGCGTGAGAAATTAAAATGCAAATATCGCCACCATAGCGGATTGATTAAGAGAGAGAGAGAGAGAGGGCAAAAAGGGAATCCTCCTCTCTCCAGTTTAAGCACCTGTCCTAAACCACTCAGGAAGCTGTCTCCTTTGCTTTTAAAAACGGTGTCATTAGAGACACTTCAATATGCAAATCAGCAATTAAAGGAAATCGTGGTGGACGTTAGGAAATTTTCTGAAGGGTTTCTCTGCTGCTCTTTTGCTCATCTTGAACAGATTGGGTTTAATTTGAGTTGGGATTTGCTAGGGCGTGTGTGACAGTAGCTGTGTGCCTGCATTGTTTAACCCTTATCTTCTGTTTTAACAGTGTCACAGTTTGCTGAGAAAATGGGGCGTTTGACAGTTTGATATGACACTGTATGGGTTAAATTGCATAATGTGATGATTGACCATGTGTTTGTGGTGGGGGTGGGGTGGAGAACGAAAGAGAGAGATTCGGATGTTTATTCATCAGGCCATAGCCCATAATGAAGGGAAAGTGATGAAAACACCAAATCATCAAAAACAAACGAGCGAGCGAGCGAGCGAGAGAGAGAGAGAGAGAGAGAGAGAGAGAGAGAGACAGACAGACAGACAAACAGACAGAGACAGCGACAGAGAGCTAAAAATTGGACAGTCAGCTATTCTTTTTTTTTAAAATTGTTTAAGTTGCAAGGACAAGACTGTCAGCAAGCAGTCATACTCTGCATACAGATCGTGAGGGAAAGAGACATTCTTGCTGTTTTATAGGTTCTTGTTGCAGTCAATGTTTACTTTCTTCTGACTTGTACTATAAGTTTCAGATTATTACTTTTTCTTTAGTCACAATATCTTATATGTCTTTATGATACTATACATGCTTCATCTGGATTCATCAAATCCATAATTTTCTCCTACTTCTTTGATTTGCTAAGAATAGTACTATGTTTCAGTGCAATTCCGAAGCGCACAATATGGACATCACAGAACTGATTCAACCTCGAAAGATTGAAAATGATCCATCACATAATTAAATCCAAATACTTCTTCTTTACTGTTGCCTGGGGCAAATCATGCCTGTTGTGGGATCCCACACATTTGCGCATGAAACATTTTTCAATTTCGTTCTGTCAACACGCTCTTGGTGCCACCTTTGAGTTAACCTACTCTGCACTATGGGTTTAGCTCAAAGGTTTTTAATTTAGTGGATGGTCTCTTGGGAGGCAATACAAAACCACTGTTGTGACGTGTTCAGATTGAGGGGTTGTCCTTTTCAAAGTCTGCATACACTTCATGGCATTACGGTCAGATCAGACAGGCTTTAGGCAGACGAGGTTACAGCTTGGTGCATATGAATGCAATGTCGCAGGCACACACATGCACACAGACACATAGACACATACAGACACACACACAGACATACACACACATTGAAGGTATACCATATGCACAATCACACACGCACGCACAATATATATTCTTCAGTGTGTGCGTGCGTGTGTGATATATATATATATATATATATATCTCTCTCTCTCTCTCTCATGTGTCGAGCACACTCGCGCGCGCGCACCGTGTGTGTGTGTGTGTGTGTGTGTGTGACTGTGTGCGTGTAATGTGTGTGTGCCCCTGCAAATGCACATTTCTAGCTTCATAAGTGAGGGTGGTGCTGATACCATATCAGGGAACATCATGTTTTGCTGTAGATGTTTCCTCAAACATGTGTATAGGCTATACCCCCAAAATGGTTCGTAAAGTGGAGTTCCTTGTCAATGTTTTTTCAGGTAATGAAAACACCATGGGCAATACATAATGCAAGTAAACTCAACAAAACAGGCTATTTCTGAGTTCCTTAAGGTAAAGGTAAAGGTCTCCCATAACCTATGTAGTTGTAGGGAGCGAGGCGTCAGAGACCTCACTTTTTTCCTTTAGGAATAGACTATAGTTCTGTGTTACAGTTCAGTAGACCAGAATTAAGAGATAGGTAGTGCACAACAGAATTGAACTGCTACGGGGTCCGTTGCCATGTATCAGACAAATTTTCCTCGTAACAAACAATGCTGCTACCACAAATGTTTGCATACTTTCCCTCGAGACCTGTTTATGTTGGGTGGTGAGAAAAAATAAGAGCAACACACCTTCGATCTCATGGCAGAGGCAGCACTAAAACAGACCTTAAGATTAGAGCAATCTCGTATTTCACTGACCCTCTGACTATCTCTGCTGGCCTATGGTCCACCTGTCACACTTTACTTGTCTTCCTTCCAAGAAATATACACTGTAAGGAAAGCTTTCCCCACAGCTTCCTGGTAAAACGTTTTCTTTCTGTTTTCCTAAATGTTGGTGAATGCTATAAGTGTCCATCAAGTACTCAGAATGATGGTTAAGAAATTTTTTAATCTTTAGATGTGATGTTTTATGGGGTTTCTTTTAGATTTAAAATGTAGTTTAAATGCCATCGAAAGTAAAGTGCTTTCTCTGCAAAACGTTCAGGTCTTCCATCCAAATTCAGAAAACAAAGACAGTGATAAAGAAGAGCGTAAGAACGATGGCAGAGAAGAGGGGAGGAGGAGGAGGAAAGAGAAGAAGAAGAAGAAGAAGAAGAATGTTAAGAAGATGAATGCAAAGAAGGAGAAGAGGGAGGAGGAGGAGATGCATATGCATAGCATTTGAGTATGTTCTTCTGCTAAAAATGAAACAGAAAAACTGACTGAAAGTTAACTAAATGACATATTATAGCAAAGGTTATTCTTGATACAGAGTGTTTTTATTGCAGCAATCAAGTGGAAAGTGATCGAGAAATGTCACTTATCAACTTGGGTACATTTTAAAAGAGATGGTTTACCATGATGTCCATAAGCTTTTATATTTTGACGCATGTCTGTCTGTTTGTCCGTCTGCTGTCTATATGTGTGTGTGTGTGCACGCGCGTTTGTGTTTGGTTACTGATGCATATTTTTGTCAGATTCTCGGTCTTAGGCAACCATATTTTTTCCCTGCAGAATTGGGCAGGGCAAAGAGAAGGTTAATGGGATGATTCAGCTAAAGGCCATAGCAGAGTCACTGTCACGCGCACATCCCACAATCAAATTAAATTCTGTCTGTTTAAACTTGATCATCCCCCCCCCAAAAAAAAGCCCAAAATTGAAGTTCACAAATTCAAATTTGCCACCAGGTTTTTTTCCTGCAGTTGCTAATTTGTATAGCAATATTTCTGAAAGCATATTTTAATTCAAAAAGGACAATGTCTTGAATGGTTTAGAAAGAAAATGGTGATTAAACGTGAAATATGATTTTAAGCTGGGTTTCTTTTTCTTTTTCTTTCCTTACGAATATGTATAGAAGACATATTTACATCTTAATTTCCTCGTTTATTATCAAGATTCTGTCTTTGTCTATGAATATGCCGATATGTTTTGCTATCGGTGTTGTTGTGTGTTCCCTAGCTTAACACCTTGGGGGCTTGGTCTCCCTTGCCTCAACTGGGAATCCCTGTGAGACCTGTCGTGATGTTTGCATGCATAGCTATATTTCAGTACCTACCCATGTAGGCAGCCACACACCAACTTCAGATGGTTTTATCCTTCTTTAAAGGAGAGTGGAGTTTGTCTGACAAAAATCTTGCCTTGGCAGACTTTTCCCTAGCATAACAACACGTAAGTGTAGGCTTTGGCACTAAGGATAAATCAGTAAATGTGAAAGCTTTAGGCCTGGGCCATACATAACCTATGTAAATGAAATCAGGGGAAAGCATGGATGGTGGTTATAGTTAAACCGGTGTATGGAAGATGTTTAGAACCTGAAATCAATTGCTGCTTCATTGCAACCATATACACAAAAGAATCTGTACATTACCGTGTTCTTTAGCTGTTCTTCACACCTTGGAAAAAATATGTTGTTTTTTTTAGTTTGTCGTCTGTTTTTTTTCAGATTGTTTGCACATTCCTTGTGTACGGAAAGAACCCTACAGTCGCTGTGAAGCTCTTTTTTATTTCAGCATTCTCTTTTATTTCAAAGACGGAATTATTCCATTAAAAAATGTCTTAGACCAGGAATGGTATAGGCTAGTTGTCAAAGACGGCCTACCTTCCTTGCTCTCTGTCTCTGTCTGTCTGTCTGTCTCTAAGTCCGTCCGTCTGTCTGTATGTCTGTCTGACTCTCTCTCTCTCTCCACCTCCCCTCTCTCTCCCCCCTGAATTTGGTCACATTGGTCTTTATCTGTCTGTATGTCTGTCTGTCTGCCTGTCTGTTTGTTTGTCTGCCTATCTGTTTGTTTGTCTGTCTGTCTATCTGTCTGCCTCTCTCTCTGTGACAGCCAAACACAAAATATAATATACTGCCTTCTTCTCCATGTCTCTCTCTCTCTCACATTCATACATACACAAACACTGCTCCAGATGCTAAAATACCAAGATGCATTTTCTTTTAAATAAACGCAGTCGAACTTAACGGCTCATGCAAAAAGGTGTTTTTTTTACAAAAACCCCTGTGATCTTATCACTGGAGTGCCCTCCTGTGCTGTCAGCTGCCTGCTTTTCTCTGCAGACTTCAGGTCACCTGCCACACTTGTCCTGGTTCCAGAAAACGTAAATTGTAAGAAAACCTGACTGACACAGCAGCTTCCTGGTTGAACGTTTTCCTGGATAACAGGGCTGGCAGATCAATTGCAATGCGAACAGCTTTCTTCTTCAAGCCTTTGAAGTGTACGTAATGGAAGCTTCTTTCAGGCCAGCGAAAGAGAGAGAGAGAGAGAGAGAGGAGAGAGAGAGAGAGAGAGAGAGAGAGAGAGAGAGAGAGAGATGGAGAGAGAGAGAGAGAGATGGAAAGAGAGATTCTTCCAAATACATTTATTTCTTCTTCTTCGTCAAATACTCAGACAGCAACTATTGTCGTCTGTTATAAGGGAAAATGCGTTGAACTGCCGTTAAGCGGCTGACAAGTCAGGCTCAGCACATTTGACTTCAGCGTGGGAGAGAAGTCTTATCTTTAAGACTTTCTTGGGGGGAGGGGGGGGGGGGGGGGAAGCAGGAGAGTGTACCAAGCAGGCTAAAACAAAGACAAGAGAAACGTGGCAGGAACAAATGTAACAAGGCAGAAACAAAGAGAGGGATGGAAAAGACGAAATTCCAAGCACAGAATTTGTATTTCCGATTTTGATTCTTCAATATTATGGAAAACCAGCCAGAGCTTTCACAGTAGACTACGATTGATTGTAAGCGTAGAGGAGGAAAGGAAACAGCCTGTAAGTGTGGGCGGTGTATATCACTATCAATTACCCCGTCTCCCTAGACAGTTGAAAGTTCATGTCGATGGTTCTATCGATCACTTGTTAATAATCACTGATTAGAGTATGAGAGGTAGCTAGAGCCTGGAGAGGTGTGATGTCTAATGACGAGGTGTAGCTGGGAGGGGACTGTGCAGCAAATTTCTCGGTGTACATCTGTTGCTGCTCTCTTTTTGTCCACTTTTTTATCGTCTGCAAAAATATGCTATTGCAGTTATGAGCAAGGTTGTCTTACCCCCCACCCCTGTTTTAATATATATGTTACAGTTGCAGATTTAAATTAAGATCTTAAAATCTGATGAGATGACAGCACCAGTATGGTTTCTGTCGTCGGTGGGGCTGGTGACAACAAGTCATGACTGGACTGGATTGGATGTTCGTCGGTCTGTTATTCAGTATGTGTTAGCGCGCGCGCGCGCCTGCGTGGGTGTGTATGTGTCTGTCTGTGTGTCTGTTTCTCTCTCCCTCTCTCCTACGCATTTCCTTTTCGCGTTCTTTCTACTTTTACTAAATTCTTCATTATCTAATAGTTTATCTCTGTGTCTTCAGCCATCACGTTTTTAAAGATCACACTGCACCCACTCGCCCCGTGAATCTCTGTTGTGAGATATTTAAGTGTTTAGATTTGAAATATACATCATGAACTACATGTTTAACAACAACCACTCAACCATTACACACCAAACCAGTACACCATACTTGAAACAAGTTAGAAAAAGTATTTCAAACTTACTTTTTTTTCATTTCAGGAATCATAGCCTCTTAGGTCACAGGCTGGCCATAGGTGTATGTATGTACAGATGTAGGTGTCCTATAACCTGTAAGGTCGTAGAGGAGCGAGGCGTCCGAGACCTCACTTCTCTAGGGGTCAGCATATTGAGGGCGGCGCCCATCTCCTCTCCTTCGCTGCTTTACCTTCCCTGACCCTATAGAGGGCAGGTTCCCATTTACAGCTGGATGAACTGGGAGACTGTACTGTAGCCAAGGCGCGCAAACGGTCATCCATCCGACTGATAACCACGCTCGACGCTGCCTAACCTTGGCTGGGGGAAAGCGAGACCACTGAGCTATCCCGTCCCAGAGACCCTCAAAGATGTAATACTAGCAAAGATAATCCTTACTATCTTTTACTCACAGGCAACGTACCCTCTTCACTGGCCAAGACAAGCGCATTGCCAGCATCCCAGACAAACAGCCGTTGGAAATGTGTGTTCTCTGTAATGGGAACAAATGAGGGCAGGATTCCCTCAGGGTTCATGGCACATGAAGGATAATAGACCCTGACATTGTCATCTCCTGTTGTGTCAGCTGCCGGGCTCTGTTTCTGTCTGTATCTGTTTGTGCCTCTCTGGCTCTCTCGGTCCGTCTGTCTGGCTGTTTGCCCATCTCTGTCTGTCTGTCTGTCTGTCTGTCTGTCTGTCTGTCTTCTTCTTCTCAATTTTCCTCCTGCTCCTTCTTCTTCTCTCTTAGATGCAACATCTTGTTCCAAACAATGTGAAACGTAAAAGTAAAAGCCCGCGCATATCGCTTTTGAAGAAGCTGTTTTCACATTTCCATCAAGGGAAAGTTATGAGGAGAAAAAAGCGTTTTGATACAACAGAAAACGTAGAGTATTTCGGTCCTAGTGCACAAATCTAAGTCGATATTTGACTTATTAACAACCATCTTGTTGATGAAGATAGCAAACATTGGAAGAACAGATCTGAAGACAGTACCCAACCCGAGGCATAGTGGGGTAAAATCAATAAAAACGAGCATAGGAAATTAAAGAAAGAAAGACAGAAAGAAAAAATGAAACCCTTAACTTCTCTAAACTATTTTTCTTACAGTGTTTTTCTTAGCCAGGTCTGAGAAAGATTTCAAAAATGGAATACTGTGACTTTTTGAAACACTGTTTGCTGAAGACGCGTGATAGGCCAGGGTCCCCACATAGACACACACGTGTCTAAAGCGCTCTTTCAAACTGAAGCTGCATGGACAAGTTAAAAGCGACACTGTAACAGCTTAACTGGCTTCAGAGAGGCAGCCATTTGGTGCAAAAGCGTGGTTTGGTTGGCCTGTCCGTTTTTTTCTTCCCTTTTTTCTTTCTATCTTTGCTTGCTTGCTTAAATTTTGCTCTTTGCTTTATTTTTTAAGCCCAACAAAAATGCATTTGAATTTTTTTTTATCTCTTGGGGGAAAATACCCACTACCTGATAGTTTAGAGGTGTCTCACACACACAGACGCACACACAAGCATACATGTACACACGCACACACACATAGTTATATGCACACACATATTCACACACAAATGCACACATAGATTCTTTTAGGTCACCGTACGTGACCCTAACCACCCCCTGCCATTTCAGTTGGGTTTTTTTTTAATATAAAGGAATCTAGTGAAAAGGTTTATGATTCAGAGATTTCTCTTGATGATTGAATATGAATTAGCCCAATGGTATTCCAAATCCCATGCACCTTTTTCCCCCTCTATTGGTGCATTTCTCTGAAACTATCTGGCCTTTTGCCTGTGGCTTCTGCTTCTGTTCTCTTATTTTGCAACACATATCAGAATAATCATGGTTGAACGTTCCTTAGTTAAACACACCAGTGGTCATTCCGACTATACACTCTTGTATCGGTCATCAGACCTGGGAATCTCTGCGAGACAGCAAGTAATACAAACTGGATGAAAACTGCACATCAGAGCTGTTTCAACTAACTGGCCACACTGGGCCATAGTCTGAACTTCACACGGTATACTAGGCTCAGAGCGTGCCTTAGTCGAAACCTGCCTCACTAGAACTACATTCCAAATCAAAGCAGCATCGTAGACCTCGATGCTTAACGTACATCAGCAACTGACATCTTTGGTCAGACTACTTCAGGTAGTGTATGCTTATGGTTGACCCGGGCGTTGATACAAAGAAGGATGATAGGGTTGGTTTTATACCTCGTTTTAATTTGTATATAGTTGCACAGTTTTCATCTGAGATTTAAAAATTTACGAGGTGACAGCCCTGATATGGCCTCTCTGGTCAGCAGGGCTATATACAACAGGATTGGATTGGATTGGACTTCAGATAATGCGTTGCCCAGCTTGATTATCAAAGATATCGAGTGACGATGCCTCTACCACAGGGAATAAATATCGGTGGTAGTTTAGTGACCTTAAGAAAATGCATCACTTCTCACCAGTGTCAGGCAAGCACTCTCAGGCTAATCTGTGATCCAAGAAGTGATCAATAGCACTTTTACCTCCAAATTTGAGTCGTTCAAAGAGACAAGGTAATTGGGGCAATTAATGCTCTGCCTGTGCTTAAGGAGTCTTTCCTCATTTCTTTTCATATACCGTCATCTTTTCCCTAATCCATTCCTCATATAGAGCTATGGTGTTCGCTAATGGTGAGAATTTGTGAGTGCGACCGTTTGTCCATCATTTGGGCAGCCGCAGTCCGACATCAGAGATACCTGAACGCAACAACAGTGTGCATGTGCAATTTTAAAATGTCGTCTGTTTCTACCAATATCTAGTGCCCAACACATTCAAAAGGTGATACAGGTTCTTAATGATGCGGATTATGTCTTCCATGCTGTTTGTTTACGGGACTTCTAATTATAATTCCATGCTGTTTGTATGCTGAACTTCTAATTACAGTCTGATCTGGAGGACTTTCGGGGAAGTGGAATAGGTACTAATGTAAAATCCAGGGGGAAAGTTCCTTCACAAAAAAACGAGTGTTTCATGTGGTAACTTGAACATTCACCGTCAGTTCGCAAGCTTAACGAAGTAACCACTAGGCTACCACCAACCCCCCTCTTACAATCAATTAAAATCTACTATCACGGTTACACGTTCCTCGACTAGAACCACGCAGTTCACAAATGGTAAGAATTGTGTGTATCCGACAGGATTTGCACACACCATTGCTGCGTTTTGACTTTGGCCATGAATCTCCGATCTCAGACAAGTTTTAACATAAGACTTCTAAGATGATGGTTAAAACTTGGGTGTTTCTTTGTTCTTTTGTTGCTCTGTAATTTTGTCTTTTGTGCCACTCTGTGTGTCGCTCTTTCTACGATGCTCTGTCTGAATGACTGTTATTTATACATCTATGTCTGTCCTTCTGTATGTGTATATAGATATGCGTGCGTATGCATGCGTGCGTGCGTGTGTGCATGTATGTGTGCGTGCGTGCGTGCGTGCGTGTGTATGTGTGTGTGTAAAAGATTAATAGCAAGAGTTCGTGAAGTAATCAAATGACAAGCAATTTAGTCTCACCCTGGCCAAGAAATTGGGGTAATTAGACATCACCTTCCCCAGCAGTGTCAAG
The DNA here is from genome assembly GCA_028751875.1 of Rapana venosa. NCBI lineage: Eukaryota > Metazoa > Mollusca > Gastropoda > Neogastropoda > Muricidae > Rapana > Rapana venosa. The sequence goes on from CM054142.1 coordinate 10,773,963, forward strand.
CCACCACTTTCACCCTAACTGATGACCCAAGAAGTGATCAATAGCACCGTCATCTTGACATTTGAGCTGTTTAAGGAGACAGGTCGATTGTGAATCGATTAGCACTAGACCTGTACTTTAGGGGCATTTCTTTCTCTCCACGCATACCATCAGCCGTAATCTTCTATCTTAGTTTGATGTTTAAAGATCTGCTACGAAAACGATGATGGTTAGAACTCCCTGTCTCTTTTTAGAAATTAATATGATCTATTCTATTTCTATCTGTTATTTGTTTGTTTCTCTGGTCTTGTGTATGCACACGCACGCGTGCGTGTTTATTTATTCATTCTTTTAATTCGAGGATAATAGAATAAGCAATGATGGGATTTTTACATCTAGTCCCAATGTGTATGCAGTTTTTGTAAACTTTGTCATCCGTTCCCACCTGCACACAATGGCCTACTCTTACAAAAATCGGAACGGGTTTGTGTGTGTGCGATAATGCTTTAGTGTGTGTGTGTGTGTATGTGTGTGTGTGTGTGCGTATGCATGCGCAGGCGTTAATGCTTTAGTGCGTGTGAGTATGTGTGTGCGCGTAGATAAAGAACAAGGTTGTAAAAAAACAGTCAAACGAGAACCAATTTAGTCTCACCACGGCAAAGAAATTGTTGTAATTAGACCTCACCCCTTGCTAGCATCCAGCAACCCGTCCCATACTAATCGATGACCCAAGAAGTGATCAATAACACTGTCACCTTAAACTTAACCTGTCCAGGGAGACAGCTTGATTGAGATCGATCATCACTCTCTCTGTACTTAAAGGGCCTTTTCTCCTTGTTCCTCGCACACATTACCACACGCGGTTCTTCGCTTGAGTATTGAACACCAAGGTCTGTGACTGACAACGTGGCAATCAGGTTTTATTAGGTTTTCTGTCCTTGAGTTGTCATTGTTTTCTTTCTGTCTATTCCAATCTTTCTCTGTTGTTTCTTTTTCATTCTATGTTTCTCTTTATGCTCGTCTTTTATGGGTATTGTTGCTGTTGCTGCTACTGTTGTTAGTGGTGTCAAGCTAGGTGCTCAATATACACTTAAGTAGCAGTTCACACGCAGCTTATTGATGTAATTCTGTAGTTCTGGCACCCTGTTTGCTTTTGCCATACAAAACCTCTATTAGATACGAAATAGTGTTACTTTTTATCGTATTCTTTACTTTTAATTGTATCCGTATTGACGACCCTTGTTTATGGCTACAAGCGCTTAAGCAAACTCCGCATTGTGTTCCTCCAGAAAACGCTATGTGGGTAAAGAAAAGCTAGTGTGTATGTTGGCAGTGAAGCAATGAACACCTGAAGTTTTCGTTGACCAGAGCAAAGCCTAGGGATTTTACCAGATCAGCTAGAGAAGACCTTGACCAAGATGTAGTATCGAGATCTATGAAAAGTATAGAATGAGCGAGCTGAAACCCTTTGAAAAACCAGATACTGCTGTGATAAGTTGCATGCAAAATCAGGGGAATTTCGTTGTAGATTACACTGAACGGTAGAATATAAGAGACCGTAAAGGAATATGAAATCATACCCAAATAACAAAACTTTCAGTTGATGCTGTAATTTGTATGTCTATTGACAATCATAAGAAGTGCTGAATCAATGGACACTATCGTCGATGAAGAATGACAAAATACTTCTGCTTTCGAAGCAATTAAGCTGGTAACTGGGCTAACCAGTCAAAAGAGTATCACAACCACCAATGAGTCACATTAAACCGTTATTGTAGCAAACCATCTTACGTGACGATTTATTGGAGATCTGATTTCATCTTTTGAAAAATAAAATGTGCTTTGACAAGACTGAGAAATAAAAGGAAACGAGTCTTGTTGAGAATGCTACAAAAAGAGCACTTCTGAAAAAGAAATATGTACAACAGTAGTCAAAGAAGAAGAAAAATTAGAAAGAAGAAGTAAAAAAAGAATGAATAGAAAGAAGAAGAGCTGCTTATCGTTGATGGATTACGAAGTTTACAGCGTTATTGTGGTGATTCTATACAACACTAGGATTGTCAAAATATATAAAAATTTTCTGCCAGTGCTTATCACAATCAAAACAACAAGAATGAAATCAATGAAAACGCAAACAAAACGGTGAAGAAATAACCAAACAAAACACAGCTAACCCGTGGAAAACAAAAGTAAAAGCCATACAAGATGCAACAAAGCATTACAAAAAATGACAACAAATACAAACACAAAGCAAGCAACAGAAACACAAAACTAAAGAGACAGCAACCATAAAATAAAAACATATAATGTCAAAACCTTCAAAACAATATCCACATTTTTTTAAATACTGCTAAAGTATCTCGCTACAGACAAAATTGCAGTAAGCACAAGAAAATAATGTATTCATACGCAATACTCTATACTGATTATTTTTTCGATTTTTTTTTACTGCTATTCTTTGAAAGACCAAACTTCTCATCTCGCTAAGCCAGTGAAAGGAATATAAAAACAACTATAGTAAAACATGACATCGGCTTAAGTGCTTTCACAGCTAAAGTGCGTAGTTAAAGTCGATCTGCCCATTTGGTAAAGTGAACACACACATTATACAGTACATTCATCCGGATTTTGCGATCTTTGGGTGTCTGGAAATAAAGCGAATAGGGAAATATGGGTACGTGTGTATGTGTAAGTGTATTTGTGTGCGTGTGCAAGCAAGCGCGCGCTGTGTGTGTGAGTGTGTGTGTGTGTGTGTGTGTGTTACTGATAAAGACTCAGCTTGATAGAGAACATGGAGAGAGAGACAGATAGATACCTACATTCAGAGAGACAGAGCGAAAGACAGATGCTACAACCAAAGCTCTTCAGGCCTCTTAAAGGCAACAGTCTTATTCATTTTATTTCAAAGGAGTGATGGTTATAAAGTCAAAGTGTTACATCAAGCTGTGCTGGTATACTCTTGAAGACAGTTTACTTTTAGAGCACAGAGGTTTCTTATTGCTGTATACAGACTACTCCAGCAAATGAAAGTCTGATCTCTTGCGAGATGTTTATCAACGGCCTAGTCAAGGTTTGTGGATGTAAGGCCTCCCGAGCTCCTGGAAATGATCTCATCCATCAGCAATAGTAGCTATGTAGTATTAATGGGTTTAGTCAGTGAAGAGGCAGTTGTATGTGTTAGGTGGCAAGGTTTTAGCGTTTTATGTGTTTGGTGGCGAGGTTTCAATGTTATAAGGTTTTGCTGGGTGAGAGGAGGGAGGTTGCGTTAGTTTTTCTACACTATTGGTGCAGTGCAGGGGAGGTTACCGTCTTTACACAGTTTGTGCAGGGGAGGGGACCAGTTTTTTACGCGTTTGGAACCAGGGGAGAGAAAGGTTTGTTATCTTAAAAAAAATGTTAGGGTCTGATGTTAGGGGAGGGGAGTGAGCTTAAGGGTATGTGGTTGTTGAAGGGGGAAGAGGGTGAGGGTATAATGTTTTACACAATTGGTGGCCAGAGGAGGGGGTTGAGGAGGGAATAGTGTTTTACTGGTTGGGGCCAGGGGAGGAAAATCAAGTAATTTACACATGTGGTGGGGTATTAAGTCTTTTCACAGTTGGCAGGGGGTATGGAGGGGGGTGGGTGGGGATGCGAGTGTCTTACAGGATTGGTGCCATGGAGGCTTTGCATTTTATGGAGAGGAGGGGGGGGGGGGGGGGGGGGAGCTTTAGTATTTTATGTGATTGGTGCTGGGAAAGGTTAGCGTTTTACACACTAGTTTTCCCCGGAGGAAGTTTAGTGTTTTAAGCAGTTTTCCTGAGAAGGTTTAGTGTTTTATGCAGTTTGTTTCCCCAAACAGGTGTAGCGTTTTACGGAGTCTATTTCCCCAAGGTTAAGTGTTTTACGCAGTCCGTTTCCCCAAGAATGTTTAGTGTTTTACGCAGTTTGTTTCCCTATGAAGGTTTAGTGTTTTACGCAGTTTGTTTCCCCATGAAGGTTTAGTGTTTTACGCAGTCTATTTCCCCATGAAGGTTTAGTGTTTTACGCAGTTTGTTTCACTATGAAGGTTTAGTGTTTTACGCAGTTTGTTTCCCTATGAAGGTTTAGTGTTTTACGCAGTTTGTTTTCCCATGAAGGTTTAGTGTTTTACGCAGTCTGTTTCCCCAAGAAGGTTTCGTGTTTTACAGAGTCTATTTTCCCATAGTTGAGAGTTTTACGGAGTCTATTTCCCCAAGGTTAAGAGTTTTACGCAGTCCGTTTCCCCAAGAATGTTTAGTGTTTTACGCAGTTTGTTTCCCTATGAAGGTTTAGTGTTTTACGCAGTTTGTTTCCCCATGAAGGTTTAGTGTTTTACGCAGTCTATTTCCCCATGAAGGTTTAGTGTTTTACGCAGTTTGTTTCACTATGAAGGTTTAGTGTTTTACGCAGTCTGTTTCCCCAAGAAGGTTTAGTGTTTTACGCAGTTTGTTTCCCTATGAAGGTTTAGTGTTTTACGCAGTTTGTTTTCCCATGAAGGTTTAGTGTTTTACGCAGTCTGTTTCCCCAAGAAGGTTTCGTGTTTTACAGTCTATTTTCCCATAGTTGAGAGTTTTACGGAGTCTATTTCCCCAAGGTTAAGAGTTTTACGCAGTCCGTTTCCCCAAAAATGTTTAGTGTTTTACGCAGTTTGTTTCCCTATGAAGGTTTAGTGTTATACGCAGTTTGTTTCCCCATGAAGGTTTAGTGTTTTATGCAGTCTGTTTCCCCCAGAAGGTTTAGTGTTTTACACAGTCTGTTTCCCCCAAGAAGGTTTAGTGTTTTATGAAGTCTGTTTCCCTATGAAGGTTTAGTGTTTTATGAAGTCTGTTTCTCCAAGAAGGTTTAATGTTTTATGAAGTCTGTTTCCCCAAGAAGGTTGTGTTTTACACAGTCCGTTTCCCCAAGAAGGTTTAGTGTTTTATGAAGTCTGTTTCCCCAAGAAGGTTTAGTGTTTTATGCAGTCTGTTTCCCCAAGAAGGTTTAGTGTTTTATGAAGTTTGTTTCCCCAAGAAGGTTTAGTGTTTTATGCAGTCTGTTTCCCCAAGAAGGTTTAGTGTTTTATGAAGTCTGTTTCCCTAAGAAGGTTTAGTGTTTTATGAAGTCTGTTTCCCCAAGAAGGTTTAGTGTTTTATGAAGTCTGTTTCCCCAAGAAGGTTTAGTGTTTTATGAAGTCTGTTTCCCCAAGAAGGTTTAGTGTTTTATGAAGTCTGTTTCCCCAAGAAGGTTTAGTGTTTTATGAAGTCTGTTTCCCCAAGAAGGTTTAGTGTTTTACGCAGTTGGTGTGGAAGAACGGGGAGGGTTTAGTATTTTACCCTTTTTGTTGGGGGGGGGAGGAGGATTTTTTTTTTGCGCTGGGGACGGGTTTACATTTTATGCAGTCTGTTTCGAGGTGGGTGTCAGGGGTAAGGGTTAGTGTTTTATGCAATTTGTTTCGGGGTGGAGGATAAGGGCTAGTGCTTTATGCAGTTTGTTTCAAGGTGGGAAGGTTTACTGCTTAAAGGTAGTTTTACACCGTTTGTTCCGTTGAAGGTTTACCGTTTTACACCGTTTGAAGGTTTACTGTTTTACACCGTTTGTTCCGGGGAAGGTTTACCGTTTTACACCGTTTGTTCCGTTGAAGGTTTACCGTTTGTTCCGTTAAAGGTTTACCGTTTTACACCGTTTGTTCCGGGGAAGATTTACCGTTTTACACCGTTTGTTCCGGGGAAGATTTACTGTTTTACACCGTTTGTTCCGGGGAAGGTTTACCGTTTTACACCGCATATATATATATATATATATACGTTAGTACTGCTGATGCCAGGGAGGGGGGCTAGCATGTTTAGGGGGTTTGTGCAGGCCAGCGGGGTAGTATGTTACGCGTTTGGTGCCAGGGGAGGGAAGGGAAGGTTTCTTAGTTGTTTTTAAATTTTTAGGCGTTTGGTACTGAAGGAGAGGCGTTTTGGTTTTATATATTTTTAAAATGCATTTTCTGCATTTGATGCCGAGAGAGGGGAAGAGGGGTATTCTTTTTTAATGCTTTACATGTTTCCTGCTAGGGAAGGGACAAAATTGTTTTGTTTGTTTTAAGCAACCGGTAGTGAAAGGAGGGATCATTTTCTTTTAATTATACGTGTTTGGCACCACGGGAGGGAAGGGGATTCATTTTAGTGTTTTATACTGTGGTATTGGTGTAGTATTTGTAATATTTCACAGAGTTGTTCTGCGGGGGGGGGGGGGGGGGGGGAGGGGAGCGGGTGCAGTGTTTTACGTGGTTGGCGTCCAGGAAAGGGGGTTGTAGCATTATATGCTGCTGGTGCCAATGGGGGGAGGTGCATTAATGTTTTATGGGTTTGGTGCTGGGCTTGGGAGTAGGATGCTTTTATATTGCCTACTGGTTGGGGGAGGGAGGGTCGATTTTGTTTATAACAGTTGGTGGCGTGGGTAGGTACTTTACCAGGTTGGAGAGGAGGTTGGGGGGTAGATTTTGTTTATAACAGTTGTGGCGTGGGTAGGCATTACCAGTTACCAGGTTGTGATAGGGGGGGGGGGCCTTGGTATGTTAGGCTTTGGTGCTGGTTAAATTACGTTTTACGCGTTTGGTGCAGGGTCATTTACCTTTTAAGGCGTTTGTTGAGGGGGGGAGGGGAGGGTTTCATTTATATTTTATGCGTTTGTTTGGAGAGGGGGAATTTATATTTTACGCGTTTGGTGCGGGGTTGTTTTAGGCGTTGGTTTGGATTTTTTTACTATTTTACGCATTGGGTAGGGAGGTGTCAGTGTTTTACACGTTTGGTGCAGATGTTGGAACAGCGCACAAGAGCAAAGCAGAACACCTACTGAGCAATCCCAGTTTGTCTTTCGGAAAGCAAGAGAGTGCACAAATGCCATTTTCGCACTCCGACAGCTGTGTGAAAGAGCCATCGAATACAGCCAAGACCTGCATACAGTATTTGTTGATCAAGAAAAAGCTTTCGACCGAGTCAACAGAGACAAGCTCGGGAAGATCCTGGAGCAGTACGACGTGAAGGGGAGTGCTTGATAACATCAGAGCAATCTATGCCAACAGTATGAGCGCAGTCCGAACAGCCAGTGGAACATCCGACTGGTTCCTGGTTACATCAGGGGTCAGACAAGGCTGCGTACTCTCTCCCCTTCTCTTCGTGATCTACATGGACCAGATTACAAAGGAAGCCAACCCAGATCTTGAGACCCTGAACGAACTATTATTTGCTGACGACCAGTCCTTGATGAATCAGAACAAAGCAGCTCTTCAAGAACACACAGACCAACTGAACACAAGTTGCAAGAGGTATGACATGAAGATCAGTATCACCAAAACAGAAGTTATGTCTGTCAGCAGATATCCAGGAAAGCTGGACAACATTAACCACACCCAGCTGAAACAGACCAAATAATTTAAATACCTTGGCAGCCTCTTTACTGAAGATGGAAAATTGGACAGAGATAGAAACAAGATGCCAGAAAGTGAACGCAGTCCGTTACCAGCTCGCCCCCTTCTAAAACATTCCAGCATCCCAATGAGCACCAATGCAAAACTCATCAATGCCATCTTTGTTCCAACACTCACATACCAGTGTCAGACATGGGCCCTAACAAAAGCCTTAGAGAGAAAATTAGTGACATGTGAAATGCGCTGCCTGAGAAAAGCTGTCAACAAGATCAGACGCGACAAGATCAAGAATGAGATGATTAGAGACATGGTCGGACTAACACCAATTCCCCACCATGTGGAACAACAAAGGATCAGGTGGTTTGGTCACCTCACTAGAATGCCGCCTGACCAACCAGCCCTACGGGCATACACCACCAATCACAATGGCTGGAAAGCCAGAGGTAGACCAAGGAGACGATGGAGGGACTCTGTGGCTGACACCCTGCGAGCCCATGACCTGTCACTGCATCAAGCCTCCCGCCTTGCTGCAGACACGTCTGTGTCTCCCTGCGACGCTGAAAGGCACCAGCGGCACATGAAAGAAAAAAACAATTAGGTCAGATGTCTTTACGTTTTCACGTTTGGTACAAATGTATTTACGTTTTACACGTTTGGTGCAGATGTATTTACGTTTTACACGTTTGGTGCAGATGTCATTTACGTTTTCACGTTTGGTACAGATGTATTTACGTTTTACAGGTTTGGTGCAGATGTATTTACGTTTTACACGTTTGGTGCAGATGTATTTACGTTTTACACGTTTGGTCAGATGTATTTACGTTTTACACGTTTGGTAAGATGTATTACGTTTTACAGTTTGGTGGGGGGAATTCTTTTTGTTTATAGGGGTGTGGGGATAGTTTTTTGTACACTTTGGTAGAGTTTCTTTTATGTGGTTGAAGTATTACACGTTGGCGTGGGAGAGGGTAGGCTATTTAGCGATTCGTTTATAGCGTTGTTTTGGTGAGAGGTGGGCGATATTAGTATTTTACGGCTTGGTTGAGGGGGGAGGGGAGGGAGAGGGGAGGGAGGGGGAAGATGGATGGTTTTAATGCTGTGGTGCTGTGAAGGGAGGGACATGGTGTTTTAGGGGTGGTATAGAAGAGGTGTAAGAGAGGTGGTATAGAAGAGGTGGTATAGAAGAGGTGGTATAGAAGAGGTGGTATAGAAGAGGTGGTATAGAGGGAGGTGGTTGAAGAGGTGGATAGAAGAGGGTGCGTCATCAGTTCTAGCTTTGGTGCGGCAGGTGGGGTGAGAATAGAGTGGTGTTTTTTGTTGGTGCTGGGGTTAAAAATCGTTTACACGTTTGTTGCCAGGGAGTGTAGAATTACACTTTTGTCGCCAGGGGACAGTATTTTATGCGTTCAGTGTCATGGAGGAGGGGGCATATTTTGTTATTTCACTGGGCTGGTGCCATGGGTCATAACATCAGTTTATGCGTGTGGTGCCGGTAGGGCTATAGTGTTTATCGCGTTCGTTAGGGAAGGTTTGGGGCAGACTATATTGTTTTATGGATTACATCCGAAGAGGTGTAGTGATTCCAAGGGCAGGTGCGTGGGGATTGGGGTGGGGGGGGGATGCAGGGAAGCGGGAGGGTAGTTTTTATGTTGTTGGTGGAGAGGAGGGGGACGGAGTGTTGCATGGTGGTGTATGTATGGAGAGGAGAGAAGAGGTTTACGTCTTTTGCATTTTATTCTGGGTAGGACACTTGTAGTTAGGTTTGTTGCCGAGTAATGTTTTATAGATTATTGTTGTGTTGGCGCTTTTATCGTCTTAAAGGTTTTGTTTCGGATCGTTGGTAATTGTTTTTACTGGATTTGAAGAGAGTTTTTCTTACCACGATATTGAAAAAGCAGTCTTATTTTTCCAATCTCCGTGTACTTTTTAGTTTTGTACATGTTGTCATCCTTTCCCACAGGCACTCAATAGCCTACATCTTCTGAAAGGTGGACCGGATTTTGAAGTATGCGCATAATGTTCTGTGTGCCTTTGCACATGGGGTCTTGATACATTTTCATCCGAAGGGCAGTTGTTTTGCATCAGTGATTTTAGTATGTTACAGGTTTGGTTTTGTATTAGTGGTTTGGTTTATTTCTGTAGCGGCCATAGTGTTAAAAATATGTAGTTTTGACAGGTGCTATAGTCAAGTGGTTAAGACCATTCGACTGTAAACCTGGGTGTCATCAAGTCATGGGTTCCAATCTTGGCGGCAGAGTCTGGTCAATTAATAAAGGTGGAAATGTGTACGACCTCCAGGGTACCATAAAGTGCCACCTGCCAAAGCCTATATTCCGTTTGTGTATACGCACATGCAGAAGGTCAAACACGCACATTAAAGATCATGTAATTCGTGACAGTGTTCCGCAGATTATGGAAACACAAACATAGCCATCATGAAAGCTGCACAATGAAATGAGCTGTTCTGAAATCAGGATGTGTCAGCAGACCTCCCGCAAAATCTGAAGTACAGGAGAAGACAATTCTATACCCACTACCCAGGGAACAGAGAGAGAGAGAGAAAGCGAGAGAGAGAGAGAGAGAGAGAGAGAGAGAGAGAGAGAGAGAGAACATGCTTTTATTTAAGGAGGGCGGTGATATGACAGTGTGCTACAGACAGAAGAAACGAATCTGAATGATTGGTAAAGAGCACTCGTGCACACGCACGCTTCACAAATAAACCAACACATAAAACACATGCACACCTCACAAATAAACTAACACATAAACACATGCACACCTCACAAATAAACCAACACAAACACATGCAAGCCTCACAAATAAACACATAAACAATATGCACGCCTCACAAATAAACCAACACATAAACACACGCACGCCTCACCAATAAACCAACACATAAACACACGCACACCTCACAAATAAACCAACACATAAACACACGCGCGCCTCACAAATAAACCAACACATAAACACATGCGCGCCTCACAAATAACCAACACAAACATGTGCACGCATCACAAATAAAACAACACATAAACACATGCACACCTCACAAATAAACCAACACTTAAACATACCTCACAATAAACCAACACATAAACACCTCACAAATAAACCACCACTTAAACACACGCACACCTTACTATAAACACATAAACACATGCACAAATCCCCCTAAAGGGTCAGACACAATATAGCTGTCAGGAATTCTTGGGCAGGGTGCAAGATGAAGGAATGGAGAGGGGGGCGATTAAATAACAGTAGTCTAATTTATTTTTTCTGCAGTAGAAAAAAGACGAACGAGGATTAAACCTCTCTTCTCTTTGCTTCCTTGTCACTTCCAGGCCATTCACTTTCAAAGGCGTAACTCAGGCACCACTCACTTTTAACTGAGGTCAAGCTCTGTCAGGTTCTCTTTTTGATTACAATCATTATGCAATTTTTATCAGACATATTCCAGTCCTGTAAGAAAAGCTTTGTTTACAAGCACTCATACTAGCATAGTGATTTGTCCTTGGCAGATTCAGGCACAATAGAGTTAAGATGAGCAGGGCGAATATCTCAAAGTTTATTGCTTTAACAGAGACAAGTCAAGATTGAAGTTGTTTGGAGGAAGGAGCGTGGGGGGGGGGGGACAAAGTTGGTAATGGAACAGTACTTTTGAAGTTAATTTTCAAAAGCAGCTGGGGATGAGATGCTACAGAGCAGTACTAAAGCTGTCCCAAGAATTCCATAAGCCCTACACCCGAACTGAAATCCAAACTTCTGCCGACTTGAAAATGTCTTGGTGTCAATGACTATCTAGTGAAGGCAAAAGGCTTCTGGGTTTTCGTTCAACTTTTCCTACGTCTTTTTGAATCCTCTTGTGCATCTTCTCGTACGCTAGGGTAAAAATCTGCGATGCTGCCTCTTCCGTCAGTCACGCCATCTGCACACAGCATCATGGGTACAGAATGACGCAATATACATTTGTCATAACGCAGGTTAAACACGACAGACATGCTGCATGTGTTATTCATCTGGTATAATTGTCAGAGTACATTTTTGTTCATTAATGATTGTTCCTACTAACGCCCAGTTAACCACGAGGGCAGCATGAGGCCTGACAGTTTCAAAGTCTGGATGACAAGATATAGTCTAAAACCAATCACAAAAGACCTCATACCAAGTAACCCACAGTGCTAACAACTGCGCCATGGCGGCTTGTTAAGTTTCTACGGAATTTTAACAGGAACAACTCTCTTAAGCGCTTTTATTTGTTTTAATTTACAAGATATAGTACTATATAAATTCCATTCCTTATTATTGTTGTTGTTGCTGTTAGTTCTTTTGCGTGACGTGACTGCATTTTGCACACGTGACATCTCGCATCCGGAAGACTGGCACTCGGACCATCACTCAAGGTGACATCAGTTTCAGTTTCCCCATACACGTCTGTGCCTGGGGGAGTTTGTGTCAAAGCCTTTGGGGTTGGAGGTTCACGGAGAAGTCTATTAAACGGATGTTCTAGTTGTTGCCGCCCCGTGTGGGTGTCTCACCCTGGCTCGCAAATTAGTTATGACTGTAGTTTCCATGGGGCTTAGTAGATGGTTCCCGACTGCATTAGCTTAGAACACACTGCGAAACACAAGTGACACAGCAGCAGTGCTGGGTACCTACTCATGGTGGCCTTACGGCTGCCCCACACTGATTGGCTCCCTGTGGACTTCCAACTTTGAGAATGTGACGAATTTGGGTGTGGCTGCGTCAGAGATCAACATGTACAGGAATGTCTCAGAAGATGAGGCGGCAAAGATAAATGACAAAAAAGAATAAAAAGGAAGGAAGATTCACGTGCGTGGTCGACAATTTTTCCCACATTGTCAGGCAGGAGCAATGTACTGTGGAAACCTTCAAAAAGCAAATACCGTGTGAGACTCTCTACTGGAAGCTTTGTTCTGAGACATTTACAAAATAATAGAAGCTAAGGATGCTGCTAGTGCATGAGAAAAAAATCCGACTGTACCTAAGTTAAAGACTACGTAAAAAAGATACCAACTTATCAGGCAAATTCAGCGCAATACTCTGTATGCTTACCTCAACAGCTGCTGGTGCTCGCCATTACTTCCCCAGCCCCAGGGAGCAGGAAAGCTAGAGATGGCTGCCAACAGTTGGGTAGTTCTTCAGCTGGCCCAGTATAGAGTCCAGCCAGCTAGCTAACGTGTGTCATTAAGTTTCCATTCTCCTTGGCGAACTGCGAGGTGTCATGTACAGTTGGTCCACCCTGAACCTGTGTCTACTCTTGGAAGATGTTTACGACAGGTCTGCGCAGCAGCCTCTGGAACGAAGGGTGGGGGGAGATCCCCCCCCCACACACACACACACAAAAGCACAGGTGGTCACATGTGAACCTCCCAAAACCTTGTTCTCTACCTGGCTGGCAAGGTGCTAGTCCTGCACATATCTGAACTATATTGTACACTTCAATCTTAGTGAAAACTTACTACATGCGTAAGAAAAGTACTATTCACAAATACCATCATGCCAAAGTCAAAGACATTCCTACAAAAACCGATGTCATATATGATTATAAGATACCCTCTAATTAACAGCAACCACTGCATACAGTTCTACAAAGGCTGAGAACCAAGCGGGTCCACCCTTGTTTCTGATGTTGGGCACTCTCCACATTTGCACCTGGGATCACCCAGAATACACACCTTGACTTCCATCTATTATATGAATCACCGAGAGACTTTAAGTACTCAAATAATGAGAAGTTTGCGTGTTCGTGCATGACAGTTTGAAGTACCCCACCTTCCAAACAGCATTACTACTACTTTAGAGAATTGTTCATCTGTAATAAGGGACTAGGCCTAGTAGTTAGAGAATGATTGCTACACACAAACCCAGTGATTGACGCATACTTTTTTTTTTACTGCTTTAGTGGTGTGTTTTTAGATAACTATTGGATTCACAAAAATGGAAAAGAAAAAAAATATGATTCAACAGACTTTTTTCCTGAAAACTGGAAATGTTATTGACAGAGTACGCGTTAAGGTCTAAAAAGAATGTATGAAATATGGATGAAGGAGGCTACAGGAAAAGAATGGTCAAAACAAAATGTTGGGCAAAACATTATTTGCTTTTTACATTTTGTTGATAATGCCTTTGCCTCTAATACCATGGAATTGTTAAATCAAATGGTATCATAATTATGCAATGCATGGACTAGAACAGTTGATAGACAAACCTACACGAGTCACTGAAAACACTGCTACTGTAATCGATCATATATATACTAATACAAAACAGCACATAAATGAATTGTTTGGCCTATCATGCAGGAGCAGTGATCACAATCCTGTATGTTTAACCTAGCTCAAAAATCGAATAAAAATTGCAGTGACACCAATTTGAAGATTATCCACCGTTTACATAAAAGAGCACTAAAGTTGGTACTGCTAAAGTCAAGTACCTTGACTGTTACCGACTACAAGCATATCACTATTCTCACCTTTCGAAATAGGCTTTTCTTCAACAAAGCTGTATGCATGCGTAATGTTAAATACGGAAATGCTCCTCCAAAGCTAACCAATGCCTTCAAAATAAACGAGCACAGGTACAATCATTCCTATCCTTTCCAAGACCCAGAAACAATCTCTACAAGACAAAGTTTTTTGTATTCAGGTGGTCAGTTATGGAATAATCTCCAAAAAGAGTTAAACATATTGCAAGCAAAACCGATTTTTAAAAAATTTGAAAAACTAATGAATAACTGTACAGAAAACGAATTGGGATTCCTCCCTCCTCGCCAATGTGTATTTTTTCATCATTCTTAGATTGTTACATGTAATTTTCTTTTCTTCTTTTTGAATGTTTTTTTTCATTTGCAAGATTCTTGAAATCTTATTTTGTAGTTTGATGTGTGTGTATGTACGTGTGCGTGCGTGCATGCATGCCAAAGTACGTGGATGCCTGCTTGCACGCGAGAACGGGCTGTGTGTGGGGGCAGTGTGTGTGTGTGTGTGTGTGTGTGTGTTTAAAATTGTGTTTAGCAAATAATGGCATAAGTTGTTGAGCCTATGGTCATATTTGTATGTGTGTATTTATGTGTGGATTGTGTTGAATAATGAAACATAATCTGCTGTAGCGATTTGTTATTAGTAGTTTCATCGGATTATTATCGTCACCATTGATGCTTCTGGCAGTAGTAATGTTGTATATCAATATCGTCATCGTTGTCGTAATCACCATCGCCATCTTTATAATTTCTGTTTCTATAAGCTTTGATCTTTTTATTCGTGATTTTTTCTTAGATAGAAGACTTAACGAAAACAAGAAAATGTTTTGTTTCTTCAATGTACTATCTGGAAATAAAAATTCGACTTTGACTTAACTTAGTGTTTTGAGGACGGCTCTGCCATCCATGGACTTTACCTTTTTTCAGCTGTCAGAAAAGTCACAGGAAACTTTACTGAAGAGCTGATATTTGGATTCCAATATTTGTCTTCTTGTGCTTCCAATCCAATACAATCTTCTTGTTTATAGCCCCGCCGACCACAGAGGCCATATCAGGGCTATCATCTCGTAAACTTTTAAATTTCAGATTAAAGCTGTGCAACTATATACAGACCAAATAAAACAGGGCATAAAAACCAACTCTACTGTCATTCCCTGTTTCAAAACCCTGGCCAATCATAAGGGTCAGCTCCGGACGGGCACCACGTTGTGGGAAAAATCACATCAACCACACATAAAATGAGATAAAACCCAAACCCAAATCCTTAAAACAACCTTGTTCTTAGTGATCCACTATAACACTTACTGTTGTGCTTAATTCAAAGTCTTTCTCAAGGGTTAAGCGTCTTATAAATGGCTTTTCCCCATTTTATTCAGTTGTCCCTCTCTCCGTTTTCTTTTGTTTTCCAAACCCCCTGTTGACCGTCTCAGCAGTTCAACTGGAAACCTTCTCTGGCAAAGGGCATAGTTTTGGGGTTGTTTTTTTTACAAGCTCACTTCAGTGTAGCTGTCTTTTCTTAGCTGATGTCCATAGGGTTTTGCACTGACCTAACAGGCTTGTTTGTTAGTCATAGCCCAGTGTATATGGTGCTCAGTATCTTGCAGTGGAACATTATCTATCGGTATGATGCTTTTCTTCTATATCTGCTGCTTTTGTCCATGTTACACATGCATAGAAGCTGTCAAATGTACAATACCTCTATCATTTCATAGCAATGCACCTGTCATTTTCTTTATTATCTGAAAGTAGCTCTAGCCTATGATACGTTAAAATCAGGTCAGAAAGTTTAGGACAATAAAGAAAAAGGGAACAACCTTCTACACAGGTTTCAGTTTAGGCAAAGCTGACCACGTTTTTGCCTCCTCTGAGAACATTTCTCGTTGGAATCTCTCTCTGCTGATGACAAACCTTCTAAGTTAATTAAAACAGTTTTGTGCTTCTCTCCACAGACACACTTATCAGTACCATGATCCAATCCAATCAAGTCCTGTTGTTTATAGCCCCGCCGACCACAGAGGCCATATCAAGGCTGTCACATCAAATTTTTAATCTCAGATTAAAAGTGTGCAACTATATACAAATTAAAAGAGTAATACATATTACAACAGAGTATAAAACCAACTCTACTGTCGTTCCTTTATCAATGCCCTGGCATGGCCAACCACAAGGGCCAACCCAGAACAGGCACGGCGTTGTGGGAGAAACCACATCAAAGAACCGATGGTGAGGTTGTGGCTGGTCATAGCTGTGACTGGTCATCAGCTTGGTCTATGAGAAAGGCACTGGTTTCCATTTCATAGGTTGTTTGTGTTCCATACAAGACTGATGCATTCCTGTCTGCCAGACCTCGAATGTTATTGAACGTTTGCCACTCGGGGTTTTTTCTACGATACTGTGTTGATCAGTAAATGAAACGGTCATGAGGCGATCCCTGATCATGTAAAAAGTTGAAGCAAAAAGGTAGATTTTCTTGAGTTGTAAAAAGCAAACAGAGAAGCGTATCTGTCTGTGTGTGTGTGTGTGTGTGTGTGTGTGTGTGTGTGTGTGTGTGTGTGTGTGCGTGTGTGTGTACAAATTGTTTTAGTACAAAGCGAATTTGACTGTGGGAGAGAGTTTTATTCAAGTATGGATCAAATATTAATTCTACAAGTTCACATATCAAAGCCTTCTTAATATAAAATTATATTGATAAATGGAGAACCGAGCTGTGGAACTATAGTAGATGTCTTTATTTTAAAAAAAAAAATTTACTTTGGTAAGGAAAAATATCAAACTTGTCTACCAAATGTATATGTTTATGCTCTTTAGAAATTTCGTTGTACAAGCTTTCTACTGAAGTTCGGCGTTTCCATAATATACCACGGAAAGAAACAATATGTACAAAATGCCATTTATTTATTTTAGCAGATGAATTTCATTTTATTACTGAACGTCCCCTATTCAAACAATGACAAGATGTATATTTCTTAACATTTTCTTCAACCTGTGTCCAGTTATATCTTCATAAGATTTGCAGGTATTTCTTTAAATTTCACTTCATTCACAAGTGTAGATTGTGTCTTTTAAAGAATTGTGTATAATTAAAAAGTAGTCTAGAGTCTTTTAATACCGTTTTCTTATTTTGCGATGAACTCTTGCTTTCATTTCCTGTTAGTATGGATATTGGTTTTTGGTTGTAATGCGGTTAGCCTTAGTCTCCTTTTGAATTTGTTTGCGATCCTCTATACCCCCCAAAAAGCTGAAAGGAATTGAATCTTGAATCGCGTGTGTGTGTTAGAGAATAGTGACACTTTGTTCATGCTAACAGTAGTGACGGCCTAGACTTTATCATTTGTAAAACAACATGTGTTTGCTCGCATTCGTGAATGAGCGTTCACATAGGCAGGTCACATTTTCTTGTCGCTCTGTCTCCACTAACTGGTTGCTGATGCACTCCGTGTTTGCTAGTGTTGGGTGTTCGTTTTTGTACTGCTCTCTCAAATACGAACTGATAGTTCTTTCTTGAAATTAATAACAGACGGTATTGACAGGTAAGCTGTCTTAGATAAACTTTCTTTTGTTATCAGTGACTCTTAATAGACCCCCCTCCTCCCCCCTTGCCCTCTATCCTGGTTCCTTTCCCCTGCTTGTGACGGTCTCCAGTAGAACTGTACAATGGCTTCTGCTTCAACGGAGGGGGATACAGGTACACCCCCTGTTTTCATTCCGTGTCGAAATCTGCCAGATGTTACTACAGATGACAACAAAAACTACTCTGTTCACGAAATATGCGCAGCTGCTGAAAAAAACAGTGGATACAATACAATCATTGGTGCACAAAGAATTGGAAATCTTTGGCGTGTATACCCAAGAAGTCTCGAAAATCGTGCTTCACTCCTGTTAAATGGGATAGAAATCAGAAATGTACTTATCTCCCCAAATGACAAAAATCTATTTATTGTAAGAACATCACAGGGTGAAAGAGAAGCGCTGACAACAAAACTGATCATTGGAAATCTTCCGATCAGTTACAGCAACTTTGAAATTGAAGCGAAACTTGTGCAGCTTGGCTGCCAGCTACAATCCAAGCTTATGATGGAAAGAGACAGAGATGAAAGAGGCGGGCTGACACGCTGGCTCACCGGGAGAAGATTTGTTTATATCAGGATTCCAGACCGTCCCCTCCCTGAAAGAGTCAGTGTTGGTCCTGCAACAGCAACTCTGTATCACCGTGAGCAGAGGGTGGCAAAGCAAACTGCTACCTGATCAAGATGTTTGCACTCTGGACACAGAGCCTCCTCTTGTACTGGGGACGTTGTTTGCCTCACGTGTAAACAGCCTGGCCATAAGAAAGGTCATCCTTCCTGTCCCCTTACCCCGCAGGGTGTTGAATGACGTGAATGACCAGCTGCCTGCTCCTTCCCAGGATCTCTCCACTAACCCCACAACTGGCCAGCAGATGGTGGTGTCTGGGATGCAGGGATGCTCTTCTGTTCCCCCTTCACCGCTGGCTGACCAGTGTAAGCCAGCATCTGCTGTATACCGTGGACGTAACCCAACAACACAGACTCGCCTCCCGTTCCAGTCCCGCTCCCTGTCACATTCCCGAGAAAAGAGGCGGCTTCGAGACTCCCCTCCCCAGACTCTGTTTGACTCTGCCAAGACTCCCAGGAGAAGCCGCGATGTGGAGTACCAGGAGGAGGGTGCTTCCAGTTCTCCCCTCAAGGAGGCGGGAGGTAACCAGTTGGGAACTTGAACGGTTTCGTTCGACAGACTGATCTTATGACTACGACCTCTGGCATGCCCCATGAATTGCGAGTTATGGATTGTCAAGCTGTTTGGAAAAGAAGCATTGTAACTATGGATAACATTAAAATAGCATCAATTAATATACATGGATTACGAAACAAAGTTAAAAGAAAATGTTTTTTCACATACTTAAAGAAAGAATGTTTTGACATTGTATGTGTCCAGGAACCTTATATAACTCAATTGGACAAAGACACTTGGGAAAGAGAATGGGGTGGACATTTATTTTATTTCTCTGTCAGTAAACATAGCATGGGCCAGGTAATACTTGTCAGGAAAACATTTCCTTTTGTTACAGAATCTGTCTATGAAAGTGACAGAATACTAACTATAAAAGTGTCACTGGATAAACAGGAGTTGTTTGTTTCCAATATATATGCTCCAACCATACAACGTGAGAAACAAAACTTTTTCAGTTTAGCTTGTGAGCACATTGATTCTCTAGACAGCTATCATAAGATCATTTGTGGTGATTTTAATTGTGTAGCCAGCAATGAACTAGATAACATACATGGAGCTAACCACAATATCCATGATGTTGATGCGTTTAACAGCTTTATCACACAAGGAGGTATAATCGATGTATGGAGAGCTTATCACTCAAATGACAAACAGTACACGTGGTCAAGGAAAAATCCTTTCATTGCGTGTAGATTAGATTATATATTTTGTACTGAGTCAGTTCTAACTAATGTCCAGGAGTGTGCTATTCACTCTATATCTCAATCTGACCACAGACTTGTCAGTTTGATATACCAAAACTCTAATATTCAACGTGGCCCATCATACTGGAAATTTAATGAAAGTTTACTCCATGACACAATGTTTGCTGAAGAAATGAATCAGTTTATCGAAGATTTTCAGGTTGAAAATGCTGAACTAGATGACCAACTCAAATGAGATCTATGCAAAATCAAAATAAAGGAGATTTGTATTCAATACTGTAAAAACAAACGTAGCTCACAGAAAAGTAAATTTTATCAGTTACAAAAGAAACTGAATGAAGTAGAATCTAAAATTGCCACTGACCTTGGCAATTGCGAATTACTTAAACAAAAGATTTGATTAAAATAGAGCTTGAACTATACAACTTACAAAGTGCAAAAGGCGCTCAAATCCGCGCCAAAGTTAAATTCATTGAGGAAGGTGAAAAAAACACAAAATATTTTCTCAACATTGAGAAAAAGAGATCAAACACAAGCATTCTTAACCAGGTTGTAAAAGAAAATGGAGAAATTATAACAGAAAAGAATGAAGTAATAAAAGAGCTGATTCATTTGTACCAACAAAGGCACCAGAGAAAAGTAGATTTTCAGGAGGAAACTGTCAATGACTTTTTAAAAGATACAGACATTCCTCAGTTATCTGAAGACCAAAAAGTCAGAATGGATGAGGACATCACAGAATGTGAAGTTTTGCAGGCATTAAAGAGTATGAAAAATGGATCATCTCCAGGATCAGATGGTTTAACTGTAGCATTTGTAAAATTCTTCTGGCTGAAATTGAAGAACTTGATTTTGAAATCTTTAAAAGCTGCCTTTGTTAAAGGAGAATTGTCCCCATCACAGAAAAAAGCAATTATAGTTTTGATCCATAAAGGGAAGCAACTACCAAAAAGCAACTTAAACAACTGGCGTCCTATATCATTAACAAACAGTGATTATAAACTTTTGGCAAAAGTACTTACTATTCGACTCTCTTCAGTTATATCAAGCATCATTTCTGAAGATCAGGTAGGTTTTATGAAAGGCAGAAATATAAGTCATATAGTTCGATTAATTGATGACACTGTAGGTTATCTGAATCACAAACAGAAACCTGGCATTTTATTTTTACTTGATTACAAAGCTGCCTTTGACACAATATCTAAAGAATACATATTATGGTCTTTTAAACGATATAACTTTGGGAAAACGTACATTAAATGGATTGAAGTTGTCATACGAAATGCTAACAGCAGCATAAATTATATGGGTTGGCTAACTGAAAATATCCAGATTAATACAGGTATAAGACAAGGATGCCCATTTTAACCTATGGCCTTCATTCTGGCCCTGGAATTATTGGCCATAAAAATTAGATCTTATGAAAATATAAAAGGAATTTTAAGCTCCCAAATGTGTCAACTAACACCCCCAATTGTATTCTTAAAGTACTGTTGTATGCAGATGATGTTACCTTATTTGTAGAGGATATTTCTGACCTAAAACATGCTCTAACACTGATCTCCTATTTTTCAAAATTCTCTGGATTATCTATGAACAGACAAAAGAGTGAAGCCATGTGGCTCGGTTTGAACAAAGATCGCAAAGATGCATATTATGATATAAAGTGGCAACAAAGGATTAAAATTCTGGGAATCTACTTTAGCAACACTGTGTGTACTTCAGAAATTGAAGAAAACTGATTACAACGGATAGATAAAATCCGCCCAGACGATCTGTGCCTGGTCTAAAAGGAATTTTAGTATTATGGGTAAGGTTTGTGTTGTTAAATCTATTCTTCTGCCAAAGATCGTTTATGTGATGCAGGAACTTAGCATACCAGAAGATTGCTTAAAGAAAGAAACACAATGTTATTTAGATTTATTTGGAAGAAAAAGTATTCTAATACTAAAGCCTTTGAAAAAGTGAAAAGAAAAATCATTTGTAAAACAACTGATAAGGGAGGACTAAATATGATCAACATTATTGATATGCAGAATTCGTTTCTCCTCTCTTGGGCCACAAAATTGATGAGCAACCATGAGCAGAAATGGAAATGTATTCCACATGAAATACTGTCACGTACTGGTAAAAATCTATTCTGTTTCAACTCTGTTAAATCTGATGAATTCAAAGGCTTTCGGCTGGTACATATTTGTTCTGGAAAAAAGTATTAAAAACCTGGTTGGATAACCTGCATGGAATAAATACCGACAAGTTATTAAAAGCTGATTATTTGGATCAGTGCTTATGGAACAATGCAAATATCAAATATAAAGGTACAACTCTTTTTCTGAAAGATTGGATCAGAGCTGGTGTAACACATGTGTCTGAATTAATGGAGGATGGCCACATAAAGAACTTTGCCTCTGTATGTGAGATTGTTGGAGACAAGCCCACTCGGACCTTTGAATATGGTGCTATATGCACTGCATTAACTGCAGGCCAAAGGATATTAAACGCTAACCAGACAGCTCAGATAGAAACAAAATAACTCGACACCTCGCCAGTTTTGCCTTTTTGTAACTGAAAAAGATTTAACTCAACCGCTGGCGACTAAATTCTGGTTAAACAAGCTGGGTGCTGAAATTCAGCCTAAAACATGGCTACAGCCAGTAAAACTACTACTGAAACTAGACTGCGGTTACTCCATTGGAAAATATTACACAATATATATCCTACTAACATACTGCTTAACAAGTTAGGCATAGCTAATAGTAAACACTGCACATTTTGCACTGAAGAGATAGACTACATTGAACATGTCTTCTATGAGTGTAAAAAAATATACGAGATTTGGAAATATGTTGAACACAGAATACTACATAAATTTAACATAGCCATTAAATTAACACTACAGAATGTACTATTTGGTTTTGATGGATATGAAAGAAATAAGCTTGTAAACAGTAACATCAACTTACTAATCCTGATTACTAAAATGTGTATTGGAATAGTTAGGTACAGCACTCCATTTGACATTATCATTATCTTTGACCGTGAGCTTCGTTACAGAGAGATAGATTAAAAAAAATATAAGAAACCATCAGTACAACTTTTTTTTTTTAAACCATCAAAAAAAATATCGATATATGTATATATCATGTCCAGGTGCCAAGTTAAATACATAAACGTGATACTCTTTAAAAAAAAAAAAGGTGAAAAATCAAAACTGATTGAGAATGGTATAAAAAAAAACAAAAAACCTGGGCTACATTTTCAAGTACCCTTTACATTCTACAGGAACCATTGCTTAATTTCTGTTACACCAACTTTCATGAAACGAAACAAACTAATGATGGAGAGAATAATAGCGAAGGCGCCATTAATTATAGCCATTTCACAGACCCCCCACAAACCCATACACACACATACAAACACACACACGACACACAAGCGCGCACATGCACGCGTGCACACACTTACATGCATGAAATAAAAAACCATCACGTATAGACACAGTGAGAAATAGAGTGAGAGACTGAGACAGAGATAGAGTGAAGAACAAGGCTGAACAAGCTGAAAAAAAATCTTTGCCCAAAGTGATATTAGATGATGATGATGATGATGATGATGTAATGATAATGAGGAGGATGAAAAGGAAAAAAAAACATCCTTAAGAAAAGGTTTAAAGTAAACTATGCAAAGGATTCAACTCTCTTTGTTAGAGAACTACGGAAGGGGCATGGCAAGTTATTATGAGTGTGATAATGGATGAAAGAAAGGAAAGTTAACATTACCACACATACACTAAAGCAAAAAGTAAACCCAGACAGTTGTAAATCACTCCTCCACATCTTTAGAAATGCACACAACAGCACACACTAGAGCAACTATAAACCCAGGCGATTGTCCACTGCAGCTGAATATCAATAGAACACAGGCAGCAGTTCACACTGGGGCAGTCACTGCTCCAGATAGTAGGTAAGATAAGAGAGAAAGGTTGTTTATGTTAAAAAAAGGAAAAAAGACACCCTCCCTCCCCCTCCCCAAGCAAAAAGATTTGGGGTTCTAGGGGTTTATTGTTTATTGTTTGTTTATTTTTGGTTGTTTTTTGGCCAATGAAGAGAGGCGTGTGAAGCACTCACTTAAAAAAAAAATTTAAAAGAAGGGGAAAAAAGAGACCCCCCCCCCCCCAAAAGATGGTGCTCCTGACCTGCATGCAACTGACGCCACAAAAAAAAACCACCTCGACTTTTCCTTTTGACATCAGAGAACTTGCTAAGGCTAATAAACATGTGTAGACATTTACTTCTTATAATGTATGTAGGATAAACGAATAAACAGATAAACGAATAAATAGATGAATAAATAGACAAACGAATAAATACATGAATAAACAACTTTTCTACAACTAAAAAAAACCCAAAAAAATCCCATGTGTTTGCTGAAGAACGGACAACGAGAAGAAAGATGATTCGTGTGATTGTAAGATACTGTAACCATTTTTTGTCTCATTTTCTTGCATTGTATTGCGTCTTTCTATGTTTTCTGGGGGTGAGTGGGGTTCTTTTTCATCAGGATATCAATTCTCGACAAGTGGCTGAATAAAAAGAAGTAATCGCATTTGCATATTCAATGTACCATCAGGCAATAAATGTTTGACAATGTTCGACTATAAAACCCTCTATAAAGATGATGGTAAAAACTGCGTTGCTTTTGTCTTTATCCTTTCCCGCTCGTGTCGTTGTGCTTTTATTGATGGTGGTTGATCTTGTTTCTGATGCTCGGTTTGATGAAAAAAAAACCTAACAAATCCACAACAACACGTGTGCGTGTGTGTGCAGGGAAGAGAATAGGTTTAACTGTAGACACTAATGTTATTTCGTAAGTATATGCCTCTTCGGCATATGGCATGCCGATAAGTGCAGAGAAAACTCAGCTGATGACAAATAGTGCCAACAACATAAGCACTGACATTATTATAGACAGCAAGAGAATTGAGACCATCCATAGCTTCAAATATTTTAGATGATCAAAACCCGAAATTCTCTCCTGGATAGCCCGACTACAGCTGCAATGACCAAACTGAAAGTCCTCTGGAAAGACAAGAACATCGCCATCAGCTTCAAGATCAGACCGATGCGTTCCCTGGTCATGTCCATATTTTAGTACACATAAGAAATATGGACCATAGCAGCAGGCATTGAAAGGATACAGGCAATGGATATGAGGTGCTTTCGCAAACTCCTTGGTATCTCAAAGATCACAACACTAATGACGAAGTAAAAAACAGAATCAAAAACGCCATCGGAGCATATGAAGAACTCGCAACTTCAGCGGAATAAAGCAAACTTAAGTGGTACGGGCACGCCACACGAATATCTGGACTAGCCAGGACTGTCCTACAGGGAATAGTTCAAGGAGGGAGAAGAAGAGGCAGACAGAGAAAACATAGGAAGATAACATCAGAATGGACAGGCTTTCAGTATAACGAGTTGCTAAGGAAAGCAGAGGACCGCGGGGAATGGAGGAAGCCGGTTGCAAAATCTTCACTTGTGTTCCCACGGTCCATGAGACTACAGAATAATTATGTGATGGTAAAGGTGAAGGACTAATGTCACTGCCTTTAGTAATCATTGCCTAGTTGAAAAACAATTTATAGCGTATGAATGTGGAATGGGGGAAGGTAAGATAATATAACCTGATACAGCTCTACTTTGTACTGTCATATTTTTTTCTTTTTGAGTTATTTTTTCTCTTTTTTCTCAGTTTGTTGTTCTTGAATGCATGGCTCGCAAAGATAAGCATAGCTTAATCTGGCAAAATATATGTCTTTGACTGCATATAAATACATTTCATGGATAATTTCTTTGCATATTATACTGTTCAGTGTAGTGGTGAACCATAAACTTGTACAGGTGTATATTTGAATGTCTGCATCATCTGATACTTAACAATGTCCACCAATTTGAAGTAAGCTCTTAGCCAGCCAATGATATCAGTAATTAGCCCCCCCCCCCCCACCCCTAAACCCTGGTATGGGAGAGAATCTTGTACCTGAGAAATAATCTCTACGAAATTGAAACAATCTGCCATCAAAATGCAAACGGATAAATCAGAATCAGATTTCTTTTGAGTTGTGTCAATGTTTCCATCTATTCTTTTATTTCATTGACGTGTCTCACTCAACAATAGTGTCCTATCATCTGTATGCATATCCAGCGGAAAATTAATTACACATCACTTACTGAAACAAGCTGCCACCACGGTCAGACACTCATCAGATGAATACCAGCAAGTGGTATTTCATCACCCACGCCTTGTCAGCTCCATAAACAGGAAAACAGAACTCCATAATGCATTGGATCCCTGCCTAATCCAATCTTGTTGGTATATTTTGCAATGAACATTGAACAGGCTGATGGACTTGAAAATAATTAACAGGGTGCACAGAAAGAACGGTATGAAAGCAGCCTCACCCTCTATGAAAGAAAAACAATCATCAAATCAATGGCCCAAATCAGAGTAGAATATTGTATACATAGTACTGCATATATGTTCAGTGTTGGTAGTATTTCTAGTACTCCAGAGGCTCATGTCTTCCCCTGGAAGTCTGCAGTGTCTAGAGGCTGAACCTGCTGGCCCAGCGTTATGCCTACGAAGGTCAAGTCAGTCTCTGTTACTGTGCATGGACTCGCTCCTCGGACTGGGTGTCATTCTGGTCATTGTCACCTGCCCAAAGCATTGGTGAATGTACGGTTCAGGACCTCCTCTTCGAGTTGGTATAGGAGGTCGTCTGTGTTGTGTGAAACACTGTGGTGCTTCTTCACTCTTCAAGGCCGAGTTTCTTCAGCAGGTATAACTACCCGTGTATCAGTGTAGTGAGTGAGCATCTGTGTTGTCGGGGCTGCTTCTTTTGTGTGTGGTTTTATTCTGGACTTTATGACAACATCTTCGTCATCTTCATCATCGCAGTTATTGTTCTTGTGGTAGTAAACTGTTTATTCTGTGTTCTTATGGGTGCTTTAATGTGTAGATATGTTTTCGATTCTTCAATAATGCACTTTATTGACAATGCGTGCCGAGGTCGAGTTTTTCATTTCAGAGAAAGGAGTGTGAAAGCAAGGAGTATTTTTGTGTCTGTTATCGAAATCGCTTATGCTTGTATGGCTCCATAGTTTTCTTTGAGTAGAACTTGCTGGTTCGGCACCACTCCCAAAGTTGCAATGTTCTGTTCTAAGAGGGCAAAATGACAAATCTATATGTTGTTAGAGACAAGTAGATTCACCATTGCAAAGATGCGCTCCATTCTTAGACGTTTGGGAAGAGGGGGGGGGGGGGAGCAAAATGGAATTCTTTCTGCATGAATTTGATCACACTGGACAATAATTCTGTATTGCTAATTGCTCCCATACTGCCCCTCTTTCTTCTGCCTTTTATTTGTCATTCCGTGGTGGGTTTTTTAACTTTATCCTTTCGCCCACGTTCTGTTGCGCTGTTTCAGTTCCATTCAGTATTATTATTATCATCATTATTATCATAATCATCATCATCAGTATTAACTGAGTTGGCCTGGCACTTATAATCACTTTCTTTTGCGCCTGAGCTGTATGAATCTATTTACTTTGTGTGTTGCATACACATGCAAGAGTATTAAATATGCATATAATGGCGTAGACTTACTATTTTTATTCTGTTAGGATATCTTTAGTGCTGAATGCACTGTGTGAGCAAAGCCAGAGATCGTCATTGGTTAATAGTTGTCAGCATCAACGACAAATTCACAGGTTGTCATTTTGGTCATTTTTATCCAAAGTCCTGATTCTTGTATTTATGTTAAACAGATATATTAATTTAGATCCGCAATCCCCAATACGGAACTCCATTTAAAGGGAAAGGAACATCACCCATGCGTTCGTCTGCTTCTTCTGTATCCTTTTTTCCGTTCTTCGTTTCTGCCCTCATTCTGTTTTCCGCCTTTATTTTGTTCTTTCCACATTTTTTTCAGTCTCTAATTTGTTGCTGTTGTCGTTGCTGAGTTTCTGGTTTGGGTCACCATTTGTTTTTTCATTTTGCTCTTTCTGGGGATTTTTTTAAATGCTTTTGCTGGTCAGTCTTGTGTTTCTACCACGTTCTTGTTATTAACCTTCTTCTGTCTTGTTTTTTTCTTCTTTTTCCATTTTTTTTATTGCGCTTGTCCTTCATGAGTTCCTTTCTCTTGTACTTCTCTTTCTTTTGGCTTTTTAAGTTCCAGCAATTTTTATGCTTCTAATTCTTTTTTTCAACCAACAGTTTATCTGATCTAAACAAAATGCAAACATTGAGAATGGAGGAATACGCATAGATACACATTTCCGTCTTTTTATGCATCTTTGAATTATGTCAATTGTATACTCTCTCTCACACACACACAGGGAACGGATGACAACATTTACAAAACTGCATTCTTACTGGGATT
Organism: Rapana venosa; assembly: GCA_028751875.1. Classification (NCBI taxonomy): domain Eukaryota; kingdom Metazoa; phylum Mollusca; class Gastropoda; order Neogastropoda; family Muricidae; genus Rapana; species Rapana venosa. The sequence continues at coordinate 10,801,730 of CM054142.1, forward strand.
GGATGTAAAAAAAAAAGCACATCAGTGCCTATTCCGTTATCTGCCAAATAAAAAGAAAAAAAGAATAACACACACATACACTAACACAAAGTACGCACACAAATAGTTATCTTTGTAACCCCGTTTCCCACTTAACCCCACCCTTAAGACATAAGTACCTATTTGGCTATAACATTCTTCATACTCTCTTACCAAAATAACCTGTTTTTCCTTTCCCTATTCTTGCTCTGACACAGACGACTTAGCAATAACTTCTCTTACGCCCTTCCCACATACAGATCCCATCTCTTTGGTCTAACACCAGCTCAATTCAGTTCAATCACTAAATTGGCTCACAAACCGTGAACATCCTTTTCCCCTAACCCCACCTCCCCATACCCCTCCACAGCTAAAAACGCAGGAAACAAAAAGGTTTGTTTCTGTGTCACGTCTTGTATCATGATATCCACCTGCCTTTTGTGTCCACATGTGGGGCTATGCTAGGGAATAATGGTTAGTGTAAAGGTTAGTGTTAGCAATTAACATTAGTAACTGGGAAAGGGCTGTCGGTCAGCTGGCTTGTCTGCCTGTATACATGCATGCATGTGGACACAATGGCAGATCGACACAATGGTACCCAGCTTTCGACACAATGGTTTGGAAGTTTTCTTTAAATCACAAATCACCTGTCCCATCAACAAGCCACGGTTGTTTCTATCGCTTCAATGATTGGATTTTTATAACAATTTCTCGGTTCTGAAGTCAGCCTATCTGTTCTTAAATAGGCTGTGCGTGTTTTCAAAAGAGCCAAAATTGAGTAGATAAACGAAGGAACAAGCCTAAATGTATCGCTGTTTTTTGCATTTCCCCACTGTTTAGTTACAATCTTTCAGCTCTGAAATAAGACATTTTCTCACTACTGTATTTTTTTAAAATCGCGTGTTTCCAAAAGAACTCAAGTTGACTTGACAAAAGATGATAGCTATTAGCCCCAAATGAGACCAGGTGAGACAAACCTACACATGTATAAGTATTGGTCCTGAATAAAACCATGTGAAAAACCTGTTCTTTTATGTGCTTGCCTCTTTTTATATTCCCACATTCCTAGCCATACACCCCTTACCCCTTTCTACTAATTGACAAAAGAACCTAGTTGATAAACTAAGGAATACGATAAAAGTAAACCGTATGCAAAAACCCACTCTTTTATTTGCTAGATTTTTTTATTATATTTCCAGTAAACTAGCTACTTAATAACTACCCCCTCCTTCCAACTATCAGTTTTTCTTTCTTTTTTTTTACAAAATCAAATATGATTCCCCCTTTCTCCCCAAAAGAACTTATTTACATGTACACTCACATGCGCACACACACACACACACCCACACATACCATGAACACAGTTTAAAACCTGTTCCGCCTTTTTGAAAATAGAATGCTATTTTGTACCTGTGGGAATGTATGACAAAATGTTCTAAACCACATGCACACGGGCAATAAATATAAAAATAAAAAGCACATGAATGCTTATCCACTATCCACGAAATAGAACAATCACACACACATACACACACATTTTATATTTTTATATATATATATATATATATATATATATATATATATATACAGAACTTTTGTCAGGTGTCCATTTCCCCCATGTCTCTTCTTAATCTACCTCCTGTGTACATCACCACCTGCAGTACATCCCTTCCTCCTCCTTTCATTTTGGCTCAAGGGTAAGGCACCACTTGCCTCGAAGTTAATTACCTTGTATCTGATCTGTTCCCTAGAGTTCAAACGTAAACAAAGTGTTCAAATCTGCTCTTGGAAGTTTGTGTCAGCTTCAAACTCTTGCCCCCCCCCCCCCCCCCCCACCCTCCCATCCTTTCCCTTTGCAGACCAATTTGTTCTATCACAAGTCACTAAGAACACTGGTTTTGTTTGTTGTTACTTTATTAATATAGGCTCTGAGCTCTGCTTTTGTTTATTACACAAGACTCACTGCATAGTTTAGGCCTCTTTCTGTCGTTTTGAACTCTGAATAACAAAAACTCATCCCACTTAGGAGTCATGAGATGACTTCCAGAGACAAACTGCGCATCCGCCAAAGTAATGTTTACCTCCTTGAAGATTTTGTCGTCTGCTATTCCTTGTTGGTTTCATCAATGCACTCACATATTACATTTTTAACTTACATCTTGTATTTCGCACATAAATGTGCTTTTAGTTTTTACCATTCTTAATGAGAATACTTTCGAAGGACAAGCCTCGATTTTCAATGGTTTTCAAGGTGTATGTTATGAGTTGTCAGTTAGGTCATTTTCAAAATGATTCAAGCTCTTGGTTCAAATATTCCTCAATTCGTTTTTAAATCCGAAAATCGCCAATACGGAGTTCCACATAAAATGGAAGGAAAATCACCCATAAAAATCTGTTTGCTGTTAATAGTAAAGTGTCTTCACAAATGCAAGAATGAACAGCATTCTAAAGAGGAGGGTGGAGTGGGCACAATGGTATTTCTTTCAGCGGAAAATGAATCAAATCAGGTGAATGCTAATTGCTTCTATTCTGTTCATTTTTCTGCCCTTTACTTGTCACCCCCTGAATTTGGTCCTTTTACCCATATTCAGTAGTACTATATAAGTTCCATCTATTATTGATACTGTCATAATTATTTAGCTGAAATGATGGCTAGCGACTTTTAGGTCACATTTGCTTCTGATATTTGTAAATCTTGTTAGGTCTAAATGTATACTTTGTTTCCTACATACACATGCAATCATATATGTAAGCATATAATAGTGTAGACTTCTGTTTTTTATTTTGATTCGTTTTAGGAATTGTTCAGTTTATCCGTGACAACTTAAGCTCGTGAGCACATTAGGAAGGCCTTGTGAACACAATGTTTAAGAAAAGTCCATCTTAAATATACTGTGCATGAAGGATCTTTCACTTACTTGTGTCTTTAAGCCTTCTGGGATTCTTAGGCAATACATGATGTTTTGTTCTCTTCTATTCTACCCTAGATGCAGGATAAAACATCAGGAGGAATTTTCGTAGATAATTTAGCCCTATGTCTCTCTCATGAATGATTCTGAGACTAATCTGGTTTTGTGGGAGCAGGTATTTTCTGCATTGATTAAATGATTATCCCATCACCGAAAACAACTTTGTACCAGAAAATGTCGATAGCATCATTCAAAAGTGCAGTACCTAGTACAGTCTCTCTGCGAGAAATGTCATGGCCAGCTGAAACTGGACCACACCGAGTCTGTAAAGAACTGGACTGTTCAAACAGAAGTACAGAGTCAGTTCAAACAGAAGTACAGAGTCCTAACTTGGACTCGTCCGTCACTGGTAACAACTTGCCAGAGGATGATGAAACAAAGACCTAAAGCTTCTCTGGAGAAAATGTTCATGCCATTTGGGTAGATGACCGCGCTGTGTGTCTGGCAATGAGCGAGTCTATGATAAATGTAGGTGTTTTCATCTAAAACTTATGTTAGCTTCAAATGATTTACATCTTCCACAAGTGCACAGATTGCTGCTATGCACAAAGTTTGATCGAGGCAGGGTTCCCTAAATGTTTGCGCACCTTGCGTCACTATCTGGCTCTGCAGCAGAAAGGGATTGTTTAACCTTTGTCAGGTCAATAGCATGGCAAAATATCTCAGCTCATACTCAGGTGTTTCTGGAGATTAAAGCTTACAGCCCAAAACACCCTTCAGTTGTCTGGCTGTATATTCAAGATGTCTGACCCTACAGATGAGAGGTCAAGTATTAAGGATTATAAACTAATAAAATTGATAACAGACATGTACGTCCTGTAAGATCTGCCATATAAAAACCAGAGAGTAGGCGAGGAAGAAGGAAGGCTTATGAAAAAATAAGTCAACTTGAAGCGCTGTCTTCTGTGTTAGACTGGACTGGTATTTATATCAGTTCACAATGCATCTTTGGCATTAGTCCATTCCAATCCAATCTTATTCTTAGACCCACCGACCGCAGAGACCATATCAGGGCAGTCACCTTGTAAAAATGCTAATTCTTGAAATAAAACTGTGCAACTATAATCAGATTAACACAGGGTACAAAACCAACTCAACTGCTATTCTATGTATCAACCATAAGGCTTAACCCAGGACAGACATCACATTGTGGGGAAAACCACATCAACCACATTAAAATGAGATAAAATCAAAACCAGATTCCTAAAGCAACCTTGTTCTTTGTGACCAGCTAAAACACTTTCACTCATATCAGATAGAAAAAAGCCCGATTTTCTCGGGAAGTTAGAAATGTTGTCTGGTTGTCTGAAGCCACAAGCAGAGACCATCAATGCTGAGGAACAAGCAGGTTTCAGAGCAGGGCGCAGCACAACCGAACAGATATTCAACCTCAGAATACTATGTGAGCGGTACCTTCAACATCAACAAGACCTGTACCACGTATTTATCGATTTTAAGAAGGCATTTGACAGGGTGTGGCATGCAGCTTTGTGGGCAACCATGAATTTGTACAGCATCAATGCAAACCTGATCAGAGTCATCAAACAGCTGTCAGCGAGGCCACCAGTGCAGTGTACTACAACAACAACATTGGAGAATGGTTTCGAACAACAGTTGGAGTAAGGCAGGGCTGTCTACTCTCACCCACTCTTTTCAACATCTTCCTTAATTATGGCTGATGCACTGGAACATCATGAAGGATCAGTCAGCATTGGTGGCAGAACGATCACAAACCTCCGCTTCGCAGATGACATTGATGGAATAGCAGGATCAGAAAAAGAGCTTGCCAGCCTAACAGAACACTTGAATAAGGCCTCCAAAACATACGGCATGGAAATCAGTGCAGAGAAGACCAAACTGATGACTAATAACACCAACGGCATTAGCACTGATATCAGGGTTAATGATCAGAAGCTGGAAACAGTTCAAAGCTTCAAGTACCTGGGAGCCATTGTATCAGACCAGGGATCCAAGCCAGAAGTAGTATGCAGGACTGCACAGACAATAACAGCTTTGTCAAAACTAAACACCATCTGGAGAGATAAAAATATCTCACTTATCTCCAAGATCAGACTAATGCGCTCCCTTGTCATATCCATATTTCTGTATGCCTGTGAATCATGGACCTTGACTGCAGATTTGGAGAGAAGAGTACAGGCGGTGGAGATGAGATGCTTTCGGAGACTCCTTGGCATCTCCTACAAAGCCCACATAAGCAACGAAAGCGTGCATAACAGAATCCAGCAAACCATTGGACCCTATGAGAACCTTCTAACGATCGTGAAAAAACGTAAACTTAAATGGTATGGGCATGTCACAAGATCGAAAGGACTTGCAAAGACAGTTCTACAAGGCACTGTCCAGGGAGGAAGAAGAAGAGGCAGACCAAGGTGGAACATCATAAAAAAGGATTTTCAGGGAGTCTGCAGTGAAATTCTTGTGCCTATATCCTGACATCCCGACACACCGGAAGCAGATGTTTGATGGTTACCTGCATATCACAAGTCACACACCATGGGGTTCCCTCTCCTTTAAGCAAATGAATGTGGGTGATATGAGAATGACCCGTGTGTAGCCTGGTGAGCACTGTTGCTTCCCTTTGGTTTTCAACACACACACAGTGAACTTCTTTCTGTTGAAGGCGAATATGGAAAAGTTTATTGTCTGTATTAGCATTCAATTTTTCTTGCCAGAGTGACTAGGTGTACCGCCCGCTTTTAGGTTTCAGATTGGTGTGTGGCGCTGTAGACCTAGAAATCACCTTCTCTGTCCTGGCAAGTCAGTCAATCGTTTTGTTGTTCCAAATGCCCACGTGTCCCTGGATCATGCTAAAATAATGTCACGTCCGTCCTGTATCAAGGAAGTATGCAATTCGTAGAACTCCTGAAGCTTAGGATGATTTATATTCCTACAAGTGACAGCCTCCATAGCTGAGAGCAGATTCCCCTCCATGAAAGTCCTTTGGACAAGACTATAAAGCAACGTCTCGTTTGCAGATATGCACAGAAAATATTGTGCACACATTAAAACCAATTCTGCCTTTTTGGAGAGCAGGCCACTAATGCTGATAAGAATGTGTAACATTTTATACAATAGGCACACTAGTGTCGTATTTAGACATTTATAAAGATAGAATGCCACCACCTTGGTGAACAAAAATGATTGCATGCACAAAAAGTTCACCAATTGTGAGCATCAAAGCTCTAGGTGATAAAATAAACATGGGCAGAAACAATAGAAAGATGGCACCAAAAATTGACAGAAAAAGTATCGTGTCAGTAATTAAGGGGAAGATATAAGAAAAAAATATAAACACCTTATCTAGCCTTTAGAAAGTGCAAGTCATGATGTTTTCCTCACACGGCAGGTCACAAGCACTTGATTTCAGCCCCACAGCCCTTGAAAGCAGTAAGTCATCATCAGTAGACTGAAGACCCTAACTGCTTTTTGGCCCAGATGTAACAATGATTTGCTTTTATTTGATACAGTTCACTATGTTTCAGTATAAATTCCATTCCAACCACACCAGTTTATGCAGTTAAATATTCAAACATTACACTGGACATCAAAATGGTTCTCATCAAATACACTACATCAGTAAAAAAAAATTCAAATAATGAGCAAACAATGAGGCTTTTCTTTCAACACAATCATGTTACTCTTCATTCCAGATGCAGAACCTGCCATGTTTGTACCAACCAAAATCCGTAAGCTCTTGAAAAAATCTGAATGATTCATTTTAAGGGAATGTTTCTCCCAAACATGGAATCACAGCTAAAACAAATCACACCTGTAACATGTATAATCAAGTCTTTCAACTGTAAATGTTTAGTTCTTAAAAACACTCACCAATGCAAGGATTTCATGAAGCAGGTTCCAGCCCCTCTCCTGAAGAACTGACTCCCAAGATGACCTTGAAACAGAACTTGACCTTAGAGCTGAGGAGACTCCCAGGTCATCCACGTGATGACTCGCCAGGTAAGGACCCGGGTGTGATAAAAGGATTGGAAGGCTAAGGGAACGCATGAGAAATGGAAGGGGGCAACCGAGTCACGATGAATCGTGACCACTGTATCAAAGCCTCTGTAGATGGTGGTATTTTCAGACATAAGGAAACATCAACAATGGAAGAGTGGCAAATCTTCATGACCACTGTCTCAAAGACGTAAGAGGCGATGTTTTTGGACCAGATCACTGTCAACCAGATTGCTTTCAGATTTCTTGCACAGCCTTTTTCCGTATTTTACTTTTTTATTTTGTTTTATTTTATACCTTACTGTTTGTTTTATCTCATAATTTTATGTTTTATTTCAGGTTATATTCGGTTTTAATTGTTTTGTTATATACTTAACTTTGTGTTTTATCTCATACTTTTTGTTTGAGGTTATTTTTGGTTTTATGATTTTGTTTTATACCTTAATTTTTAAAGTTTTATCTAATAATCTTACCTCCTTTTCAATTTTTACTATTTTGTTTAGGTTTATATTTATCTCACTTGATTTCATTTTAATTATTTTATTTCAATGTATTGTATTTAATAGTGTTTTTAGCAAGAAATCCTGAAGCAATCGGAAGCACCAATGCCCAGTGATCATTTGAAAGCAACTGACAAGAAAGCGCAAACAAGGACTGACACTAAAGCCAGACACAGAAGAACTTCAGGTGGAAAATCCTTAGAACAGAGGGATATATACGGGTGCAATCTGTAAACCAGGTTGGTTCAAGGTTGCAGGCTCTGCCAGTTGATCCACACTGGGCCATTTCTTGGGTCAAGAGGCTGAAGATAATGTAGTTCGTCTCCTCTTGAGTTCCTGTGAACAAACATTCCTTTAGGTTTTTGTTTATTCTTTTACACAAAACTTAAATGTAATCATTGATTAGCACTGTGTATTCTACAACGCGTGGATGTGTCTGTGTCTGTGTGTGTGTGTGTGTGTGTGTGTATGTGTGTGCATGTTAAGTGTAATCAAAGTGTGTGTATGCAAGTATTTTAATTCTGTCTATTATGTTTAAGTTACTAACCCGTGATTAAAGCGCAGTAAACTGTCAGCTTGGATTATTGAGTAAAGTCTGTTTAAAACTACCGATTTCGGAATTTTTAATATGTACTAGAATTTGTATTGATTGTATACGTGCGCATATGTGTGTGTTCAAGTGTGTGTGTGTGTATGTGTGCACGCGCGCGCGCGCGTGTATGTGAGTGTTCTCAAAATGTTTGAGAGTAAATGGATAAGCTCAGGGCTTTTTTTAACTATGCTCTCAAAAAAGAATTATATGCAAACAATAATTAACATTTTTAAACACACCAAAAATGAAGATTCCAAATTTATTATTATTATAATAAAACACTATAAATGAGAGCTAGATAAAATAACGATGACTGCCATACAAAAGAAACAATGGAGAAGACTAAAAAAAAAAGCAACTAAGCAAACACACAAGCACCACACACAAGTGACAGAAAATGAGAGAGAAAGCGTGTGTGTGTGTGTGTGTGTTTGTGTGAGACACGTGTTTGTGTGAGACACGTGTGTGTGTGTGCGTGTGTGCGTGTGTGTTTATGTTTACGTGATATATGTGAACATGACTGTGTGCGCTGCATGTAACTTATTTGTGTCATGCCATGTATGCGCAAGCGAATGCATTGGTGTGTGACAGCATAACTATTTACGCTCGCAAGTAGGGCTGGGGGGGAGGGTTAGTGTTTGGAGTCAGTACCCATGTTAACTCCAGGAAAAGTCCCCTCAAGCAAGCATATCAGTGATGGGTGGAACCCGCACCGTCAGATCGCAAGTTCAACGCCCTAACCACCGGGCTATCCGATCCCCATGCACTATAGCCTACTTGTCTATAATTATATATTACCAACCATCGGTTGCTGAACTACCTGAATTTCATCGAGTAGAAAAACCAGCAAGGCAATATCTAGATTATACCATCCATGGTAACACTATGTCGATTTTAGCCACTAATAAGATTGACACATTGATACCCAGCATGCATAATCATCGTAAAACCCAACTTAGCCAGCATTATGGATGAGCTTCGTGAGCGCGATGGACTATGCATTGTCGACTGCCACGTGATTTCTTGATCATAGGCTTCATGGAATATTCCGATGACTGTTACAGTCAGAAAGCTCTTCAAGTGCATGTGAAAGTGTTAAACATATAGCAATTTTGGTGAATAGAAAGCTAGCTAAGGTCAGTGGTATAGACAAGACACCCTGCATACAATCTAGTAAGCCTGTAGACGCTAAGCGCTGGGGCGGTACGATAACCACAGCCCGAGAAGGCCAAAACATTTTCTTTCACACACACCCTAGGCCTAACACTGTGCATGTACTGCCATGAAGCTAAAAATGGTTCACATTGTAACACATTTACAATCAAATTTATACAGCAATTTGTCTTCAGAATGTCCTAAAATTACTATAATTACGAAACGATGCGATTCTTAACTAAAGGGCTAGAGGATAATCTAATATAAAGTTGCTACAAAGACAATTAAAACAAATTATAAAAAGACAACTCACCATTCACATTTAACATGGGCGCTAGCCGTAGGCGGGAAAGGTCACGTGATCAACACGCGCAGACGCGGGACACTTAATAATAGCAGCCAATCAGCTGCTTTTTATGAATAATCATTGAAAACAAGTGTGGCATGGAGTGTTGTGTGTTGTTGTTTTTTCTGACCCATCTTCTTCCACATTTATTCCTAGCTGTTGCACTCTACTCATTCTGGGCTATCTGTCCCGGCCTGGACAAAGCTTGCCATGTTGCTCCTCTGGGTAAAAAAACAACACACACACACACTGGCGGAGCTTAGCAATACTCTCAGTTTGTGTGTGTGTGTTCCTGTGCATGTGCGTGCGTGTGTGTGTGTGTGTGTGATGTCATTTATTGATTTATTTATTCATTTTATTTCGAAGATTATCGTATAAGTACTCATGTGCTTCTTTTTCTTACATCCAGTCTCCATGTGATTGCAGTTTTGTAAATTTTGTTATCCGTTCCCACATGCACACAATGGCCTACACTTCCAAAAAGCGAAACGGATTTTAACGTGTGCGCAAGATGTTCTGCGTGCGTTTCGCATACGGGACCTCGGTTTATAGTCTCATCCGAAAGACTTGGGTGGAAGAGAGGAGTCGGCACTGTAGTTAACTCCAGAGGACAAATCCTCTTGAATGTCTGTGTGTGTGTGTGTGTGTGTGTTTAACGTACAAGGACGCCTGAGCTCGTGCTGCACAAAGTCTGCATGCTCTCCATGAGCTGATTCAGCTATACCAGGGATCCTGTCAGAGTCTCCTGGCCAGATGACAGAGGCCACACCTCTGTTCACACTTGTCTCGAGTTTGGAAGAAAAAAAAAGTTGGATGTGGTTACCATGTCGATAGGCACTGTGTCGCGTTATTTCTGTACGTTGCTTGACTAGCTAAATGGGCTGTGTAGCTTATTTTGCAATAGGGTTCTCTCTCTCTCTCTCTCTCTCTCTCTCTCTCTCTCTCTCTCTCTCTCTCTCTCTCTCTCTCTCTCTCTCTCTCTCTCTCTTCTTTTCTTTTCTTTTAAGCATATTTTTCTTGTGCTTTGGTGTTAAAACTGTTCTTCCCTTTTTAGGACTGGATGAAAAAAGTCATTGTACTTAATCTGCTACCTTCTTAAAATAACATGTCCTCTCTCTCTCTCTCTCTCTCTCTCTCTCTCTCTCTCTCTCTCTCGTGCCTTTCGATTGAAACCATTAACTAAGGTCCCGTCTTCGAACGCATGCATAAGTCTCTTGTGCATAATGTTAGAACCAGTCCGACTTTTGGAATAGTGCGCCATTTGTGCCTGTGGGAAGGAATGGGGAAAAAATAACACTGCATGCACACGCGGAATGGATATAAAAAGAATGTGAATATAGTCCATCCTCATCGAAATAAAAGGGGAAAAAAGAATAAAATAGACACATCCCTCTGTCTCTCTCTCATAAACAAAAATGTAAACTATGGCTACGGTTCATTTAGCTATGTATCTACCGGTACAACAATACGAATATTTGTATAAAATGCTGTATGTCTTTCAAGATTTGTTCACTATATAGTACGTACTTTTGATTGTTTGTGTTGACGTTGTTGTTGATGTTGTTGTTGTTGTTTCTGCTTCTGTTGCTTTGATATTTACAATAGGAGCCCATGTCTTAACTATAATCTATCTGAATATGTTAATGGATAAAATAATAATGTACAAAGGATAGCAAACAAGATAGACAATAAGCAAACAGATTTAGAACCTTAGGTAAGAAACAAAAAGCAGCTGTAGTAAAGAAACAAATCAATTTGAATTCCACTATAGGGGAAATTATCAAAAATTTATTATGAAATACCAACAAAATGTGCACGGTGAGATCATTTGAAGAGGAAGAAAGGACAAAAGCAAAACTGAGAGAATCAGACAGATTGAAACGAAGACTAACAAAGACATGGACAGACAGTAATACGAGATAATACGCATAAACATTAGGTTTCTTTTATTTCCTTCGATAGAGCTCGAAGGTGAGATTTTACGAATGCAATCGTTTACCCATCACCCAACAAGTAAAGCACTACGAAGTCCTGCTGACCACAGTCAAGAAAAGGAAAATCAGATGGTATGGACATGTGACAAGATCAGATGGGTTCTCCAAGACCATACTGCAAGGAGCAGTGCGGGAGAAGAGAAGGCGAGGCAGGCCAAAGAAAAAATGGGCAGACAACATCACTGAATGGACCGGGAAGAGCTTCTCCACAACCCAGGCACTTGCATACAACCGCCGCAAATGGAGCCAACTGGTGCAACCTTCATCACTGCAGTGCACCTACGACCCCGAAGGGGGCTATGGTAACAGATGAGATGAGATGAATCGTTCACCAACTATTACAGAGGCTGCATTCTGACGTCAGGGATAATGTGTAAATACGACACTACCAGTGTGCTACTTTACTTGGTTTTTTTTTTTCCATTTTGACATCTATTTCTATCAGCAATGCAATAGTTTACTCTTCTTAAGAGCATTACAGGTTTTCAACAGGTGCCCAAGATGTTCTGCGTGTGGGCGTTCACACACAGGACCTTGATTTATAATCTCATCTGAAGGACTTTCGGGAGAGTGGAGTCGTTACAGGAGAAATGTGCGTTTCGGTGGTAGCTCAAACACTGATCATCCAATCGTGAGTTAGGACTTTAGTCGACTAACAAGTTGATACAAACATGTGCACTAAAGATATTTCTAATAAAATGCATGCCAAACGTAGTGACACAAATGGTTATGCACAAAAGTAAGAGTTTTGCTGTTTACGACAAGACATAATTATGATTTCCTACTTAACAGCAGTTGGAGGTTTTTCCCTATTAACTATTTCCAAATATGGCTAAGGATATCAGGACAAGACGTTAATCATGTCATTTTGGTTTATTTTTTGCTTTAAAGCCATCAGCTTTAATGATATGACCTCAAATAAATCAGCCAGCCATTATTTGGTGAAAGCAGATTTGCTGCTGTGCAATCAAGCGCTAGGCTGAAAAGCAAATGTCATTTTTGACGCGGCATGATTCAGTCAACAAGAGGAAAAAGACCACTTCCTCTTCCTGTTTTAAGTGTGCTTTCAAATACAGCTTTAGAACTGTTGCCTTTTGCCTTCAACAGCTGCATGGCCACGAGATTCTCTATGTGCACATCAGCAATTAGAGGAAGTCGTTCTTTTAGAGTGGCATTTTGCGGGATGTTTTCTTATGTTTATTTTGCAGAGGTATTTTCACAATAACTGTGCCATAACTGCCCCAAAATTCTGTTTACACTTTCTTGGAATTGTTTTGAAAACTTGCAATATATGACGATAAAGTGCAAGGAAACAGACACGCATTTGTGTGTGTGTGTGTGTGTGTGTGTGCCTGTTTAAGTGCACATTATCAGGTGTGTGTGCGTGCGTGCATGCGCGCGTGTGTGTGCGTGTGTGTATGCATGTGTGCTTATGCAATAGCATTTTTGTGTGTGCGTGTGAACTAATATGAAGCATAAAAGTTGTACATTCTTTCTATATCATTCGTTTGATAACTTTGTTTGAGTCTACTCCCTATAATGTGAATACCGAGTTTTTTCCTCCTCTGCATGAGCTCCGCGTTGCACCCTTGGTGAGATTTTGATTATGCAGCCGTTTTTACCTATCTATTTATTTATTCTTCTATTTATTCTTTTATTTCGAGGATAATGGACTAAGCACCCATGTGCTTTTTTCATCCAACCCCCGTGTGTATGCACTTGTGTACATTTTGTCATCCGTTCCCACCGACACACGATGGCCTACTCTTCCGAAAAGTGGAGCAGGTTTTAACGTGTGCGCAAGATGTTCTGCGTGCGTTCGCGCACGGGGTCTCGGTTTATAGTCTCATCCGCATTTAAAAAACAATAATAATAAAAATTTAAAAACTCATCTGAGCGCTTTGATTTGTTGCTTTACAAGATTCAGCGCTAGATAAATGGCATACATTATTATTATTATTATTATTATTATTATTATTATTTATGGTGTCTAAATTCAACACCTATGCGCATGCTTTTTCTTGTCATCTGCTCCCACCGCTACCAGGATTTTTTTAGTGAGTGTGTACAATATGTTGGTTTGTTGTCTCAATCAAAGAACGTAGTTATTAGGAAGTGGAGTCTGTCGGTGCTTATGTTAACCACAGGGGGAATAATCACCCGAATCGAACAGGCTCCTTGGCGATGGCTTGATCACGAGCATTCAGATCATTACTGGGACTACTAACTACTAGGACTTTCCGCCTTTCTCCACCCCCTTACACTTCACCTTCACCTATCCCGTAGTCCCACGGACCGTGGTGCATCACAGAAGATTTTCCAACCAGCTTCCTCCCATCCCCACGGTCTTCTGCTTCCGTAGCAAATCGTTCCACTCAAAGCCAGTCCACTCTCTGATGTTGTCAACCCATCGTTTTCTCCGCCCCTCTTCACTGAATTTAAAACTGAAGCAGCAAGGCAGTCAAACTTTTGACTATTTCGATAACCGGTAGTCACAAATACACGAAGTGTAAGCATGAATGAGATTTTTTAAATGTATTTTACAAAAACAATTTTCAAAAAGGGTCTTTAAAACGCCAAGCAACAACAAAAAACCCAACAACATTCAAAACGAACATATGAACACACAAACACAAACTGAAAATAGCAAACCTGTATGAAATAAACAGTTATCATCCCAGGTCAATTTGAGATAGTACAGCGTAGACTTAAAGAAGCACATACATTAGAGCGTTAAAAAAGCACTTTGAATACTTTTTGTCCCTGCGGAGAATCTCATTTTAGCTGATACGACACTCTTACATTTTGCAACCTTTCACACTATATCGCGATTTGTTTAATGTCTTCTACATCTTTCCCTTCCTATTTGTGTATCCCCTAGACAAGAAAAATATACCCGAGTGCGCACACTATGGCCTTAGTGATATGTACAGAGCCACACATATTCCGAACATTTCTTCTTTTGAACGTAGAAAGTTTTCAACAGCTTTTAGAGCAGGAAATTTGATAACAGTTTTCTCAAATGCTTTCGGCTAACGTGTCTATTTGACGAAGAGAACAATTTCTACGAGGTTGCTGCTTTGCAAGAATGTGGTTTTTCCTTTTTTTTTCTTGCCTCTGAGACTTTACACTGTTAGAAAAAGATAATGCAGGTAGCCTGAGCTTAGGAGAAGAAAGAGAGAGGTCAAATGTCAGTGCCATATTCCCTTTTAACGTACATACACAAAAAACTAACAAGAATATGTTAAAATAAGTAGGGGGGTTGAGGGCGGGGTAATCTAGTGTTAATAATGTTGCTATTGTAATCTGATGGCCCGACTTTGATTCACCACTGAGGCACATGTTTCAGGGGATACTTCTCCTGGAGTTAACATGATTCCTGACTCCATTCCCCCAAAAGTCCTTCGAACAAGACTATATTCTGATGTTCCGTGAACAAACGTACGCAGAATATTTTGTAGACACGATTAAGAAGAGTATGCAGTTACGTGCGTTTAGAAATGTGGCTGACAAAATTTTAAAGTACGTATGCACACAGTCGCGTTTTGACATCATCCCCGAAGTCGGAATGAGGCTACATTAGCGGTGGACAAGAACGGTGTATGCTCACAATGCCATACTACCTTGGAGGTCTAGGTAAAGGTAAAGGAGTCCCATAACCTATAAGGTCGTAAGGGGGCGAGGCGTCAGAGACCTCACTTCTCAAGGGCCAGCATATTGAGGACGGCGCCCATCTCCTCTCCCTCGCTGCTTTACCTTCCCTGACCCTAAAGACGGCAGGTACCCATTTACAGATGGGTGAACTGGGGGAACTGTCCTGAAGCCAAGGCGCGCAAACGGTCACCCATCCAACTGGTAACCACGCTCGACGCTGCTTAACTTGGCTGGGAGAAAGCGAGTGCTTGGAGGTCTAGGAACGAATAAAACGCTAGTCAAAACCCCTTCTGCCTCCCTTTGATTTTTATAAGTGCACAGCAACCCTTTCAGTGTCTACCCATCACTCACACACTAATCAGTGATCTACAAAATGGAAAATTGCCGTTTGTAAAAAAAAAAAATTAAAATGTCCAGGAAAATGGGGTCTCGTTGGCAGCAATATACAGTCTGCCTAAACTTAGACGCTTCCTTTTCCTCTACAAGCCTTAAAGTAAACGTTGTTTTTCAATAACATTTCAGCTGGTTTCTACAGTCGGTAACAGACTGACCTTGTGAATATATTTCTGTGGTCAGAGCGCTTCACAATGTGGAAAACTCTCTCTCTCTCCTCTCTCTCTCTCTCTCTCTCTCTTCTCTCTCTCCTCTCTCTCTCTCTCTCTCTCTCTCTCTCTCCTATCTATCTCTCTCTTACTCACTCTCTCTCTCTCACTCTCTCTCTCTCTCTCGCTCTCGCTCTCTTTCTCTCTCTCTCTCTCTCTCTAATCCATAAAATCAAGGTTCAAATTACAGATTACAGTTTTATCTGGCACACTAACAGCACAATCAGAGACTGTCAGCCGTCTTTTTTTTAATTCCTTCTTTTTGTTCCTTCTCGGTCTTGTTACTGTTCCTGTTCTTCTTGTTCTTGTTATTGTTCGTGTTGTTGTTGTTGTTGTTATTGTTCTTCTTCTTCTTCTTCGTTCTTCTTCTTTCTTTCTTTCCTTCTTTCGTTCTATCTTGCTTTTTCCAGTCTTTCTTCCTTTTTGTCTTCATTTCGTTCTCTCCTTTCCTTCTTTCTTTTTCCCTTTTCAAGAAAGGAAATAATTTATCAACAAGTGCATTTTGGACAAGCTAGAGGCCTAGCAAATACACTCGCTGAACTGAAAGAAGCTTCCATTACGTACACTTTAAACGCTTGAAGAAGAAAGCTGTTCGCATTGCAATTGATCTGCCAGCCCTGTTATCCAGAGGAAACGTTCAACCAGGAAGCTGCTGTGTCAGTCAGGTTTTCTTACAATTTATGTTTTCTGGAACCAGGACAAGTGTGGCAGGTGACCTGAAGTCTGCAGAGAAAATCAGGCAGCTGACAGCACAGGAGGGCACTCCAGTGATAAGATCACAGTTGTTAGCCAGTGGTATGACTCTCAGAATGTGATGGTTCTGACTCTGTGTCTTCATTCTGCAGAAGCACGACTTGGATCTTTTTGGCATTTTGGGGAGCGTGTGTAGAATGAGGGTGAAAACAGTACTTATGTGTGGGGTGGAGGAGGAGGAGGATGAGGACACAGAGAGAGAGAGAGAGAGAGAGAGAGAGAGAGAGAGAGAGAAAGAGAGAGAGAGAGAGAGAGAGAGAGAGAGAGAGAGAGAGAGAGAGAGAGAGAGAGAGAGAGCGCTGCAATCTACGAGCAGTTCATGGATTCTCTCATTCTTGCAAAGGACTTGCGATCAGTTTGATCACTGTTTTTGTTAAAAAAACAGAAATTGATATTTTACATTTGGAAACGTGATCTTTCTGGTCTTAGTAACTTTTCTGCATGAGATTGAGCTTCACTGCTTCCCCAGAGAAAGCACATTTCACTTTTAGGCAGCAGTGCCTGCTTTTTTGTTGTTCATTTTGTTGCCATTTTTTTCCTAATCAGAAAGTAGCTACTTTTTTTACATTGGCTTTTTAATTCACACTTTTTTCCAGTGGTAACTGCTTTATTACAGTTTTTTTAATGAAAAAAGGTGTGAAGAACAGATAAGTTCCATTTGCACCGTTTGCGTTTTACAAATGGTTGTAATAAGGCAGTAATATGTCTAAGGGCTTAACCACTACCCATGCATCGTTTTCATCATTATTTTTCGGCTAGGTCTTTTCGTGATTTCATTTGCATATTCATCATCCAGAACAATCACTTTGCATATTCATAGTCCAGGGTAAGCACATTTCATATTCATCGCCCAGGCCAAACACTTTGTCAATTATTATAAACACTTTGTCAGTTGTTAACATAATGTAACCTAAGTGCTGAGGCCTGAATACAGAATATCTTTTAGTTTTTAAAACATTACATTGAGAATTCCTCAGACATGACAAGCTCTTAGCATAAAAACTGCATTCGCCTTAAAGAGAGGTATCTCCTATTTGGAATGCAGCCAACTTAATGGTGGGCACAAACCTGGGCAAACCCAACGATTTTAGGTAAAAAATTCCAACTTGTGAAAAGACCATAAATGAATTTGACCGCAAAGATTTCACTGTTGGTGAATCTCGGAGCTCTTGCTGATGAACAACAAAACATTCTCAGGGAAAATTCTCAGAAATTGGAAAATGGTTGCCTATATAGGGAGCCACTTGAAAATAGTCATACAGGCAAGTCTTTTATCCAAAGTGTATCAATGTCTTACAGTAATTTTCACAGTGACTTGAGTGAGACAGAATTGTGTTTTGGGTCACCCCCGAGGTATTAAGCTAGCAAACGCTGAACTACACATCAGTAATGACAAAGTATTTGCATATTAATAGACATTAACGGCCTCTAGATGATAAAGAAAAATCAATGTGTGAACAGGTCTTCAATAAAGATTCATCAAGAAAAAAATTCCTATTAAAAATAAAACCTCTAAAGTTCATGCCTCCAGTTTAATCACCTCTTGTGAACCACTCAAGAATCTGTCCTTTTAGCCTCAAAAAATATCTCACTGGAAACATTGATATGCAAATCAGCAATTTAAATAAAAATGGGGTTGGGAATTTAAAATTTGCAGAAACTGGTTTTGTTCTTTTTTTGTAAATCTCCAACAGACTGAATTTAATTTGATTGTGGATTGGGTTGACAGTAGCTTTGCCACTGGGTTTAGCTGAGTTCTTTTATTAACCTTTTCTGTACAATGTTCAGCTTTGCAGAGAAAAATGGGCTAACCAAGAACCACAACCACGAAAAAAATAACACCTATTCATTAAGGCGTGTCTGTGTCTGTGTCTGTGTGTGTCTGTGTGTCTGTGTCTGTGTGTTTGTGTGCCTCTGTGTTTGTGACAAATTAACAAAATGACATTATTTATATTCTTACTGATCACTTCATTGCTAGAATTAGAGCATCATTGAAATCAGCCCAGCTCTCTAGTAACTTGGACATGTTTTTTATAATTGAAACTGCTGGGTGTTCCTAAGCTTAACAACTTGAGGGCTGCCCAGTGTAGAATAAGTACCGTGACATTACTTTGGGGAAGCCCTGCCAGATTGAAAGGACATTCTGAATAAGAAGTTTGCGCAATTATTTTCCTCCAAGTGCTGCCTCCCACATTGGAAGTCACACTCTGACTTCGTATGGTCATGCATCTTTAAGGGAAAGTGCAGGGTGTTACGCTGAGAGCGTGTAGTGGTTGAGGACAGTTTTAGCACAACACTTAACAATGAGACAGTATTTTGGATGTAGGTTTCATCATTTAATTGAAATCAATAACTGATAAAGCGTCTGGACCTAGACAAATAATTTGGACGTAAAACGTGGGGCACGTTTAACCTTGTAGTGCATTTAAAAAATATTCAACCACAATAAACGTAATAGGACATTTTCTATTTCAACTGGGCCAGGAGAAAAGCGATTACACTGACCGATTACATGAGATCAAGTTCATAATATGCAAGCACTAAATTATGAGCTTTATCCGGAGTAAAGCGCGTTTTTATTAACTCTTTAATAAAGACTTGACCAGAGATGTTCCCATCCTTCCTCACCCACCCACCCACCCTTCTGAAATCCCAGCACTTTCTCAGAAAGAAAAACCCGTGTAACTAGGAAGCTGCCATGTCACGAAGCACTTCCCTGCAGTGTGCGTTTCCTTGGACGAGAACAAATGTGGCAGCCGACCTAGGGTCAACAAGGGCTTTGAAGGTCTACTTTCCCGTCTCTGTTATGGAGTCTTAATGTCTCCTGCCCTCAATGTTTCTCATCACTAAAGGCGAACTTATCTTGTTGTGTGTGTGTGTGTGGTGTTGTGTGTGTTGTTGTTGTTGTCTTCAATTTAATGTCTGTTCACTCTAAGTGATATTAGACGAGTGTGTGTGTGTGTGTGTGTTTTGTGTCTCTTGAGCTCGGACATAGATTTGAGATATCTGTCCTTCTTTGGCTAGAGCTGCAAGATTGACCAAGTGGTGATGCTTCTGTGCATCTGACTGCTTGTGTGCACCAATAAGGAAGCAGCATTCCGTCTTCAGGGATGCTTTTAAAAAACAACACAAGCGTATATGCTTTTAAAAATATGTTTAATTAATTCTTTTGGCCACACAATAGCTTACTCTTCCTCAAGGCAGAACGGCTTTTCCATAATCATGTGCATGATGTCCATTTGGGACTCAAACTTCGGTTAATAGTCTCATCTGAAGGACTTTTGGTAAAGTGGGGTAGTATTGGTGTTATCTCTAGGGAAAAAAATCCACAGAAAGTGTTTCTTGGGGGTAGCTTGAACCCAGGCCGTCACATGGTGAGCTCAGTGATGTAACCACTTTGTTAGTCTGCCTATAAGATTGGTGGTAAAGGCAGTGGGCTTGTGCTTGCTGGCAAAGAAAGTAGGTTTCCACAGAACAGATAAAAACAGCGTTTTAATGTCAGAGTGTTTGTTATGTGGCCAGTCTTTGACCTGACAACAGGTCAACAGGCTTCCTTCCTTCACTTTTGATCTATTTGATTTCGGGGTTTTTTTCTTGTAAAGTTGCAATCATGTTTTCTATTTTTTTTAAAGCGCTAAAATAAAATCCATATCTTCCATTTAATCACTTCTTGTTTATCATATCAAGGAGCTGTCCTTTTGGCTATCAAAAATGTGTCATTGAAACAATTTTGATATGCAAATCAGCAATTACAGGAAATCGTGGTTTGGCATATGCACTTCTAAAGGGCTACATGTGTGGTGGCTTTAATCATCTCGTTGATAAAATAAAAACAAAGATATCCAAGTGCAAATGCGGTCTTCGTTGCAGAATGCTTAAGAAAGTAAGGGAGATGGAAAGAACTAAAGTTCGACTCTCCATTTAAAAAAAATAGATCTGTGATAAAGCATACGAGAAGAAACCGCCTTAATTGCTTTCAGAAATACGTCAGCGGAAGCGTTCAAATATGCAAATTGGCAATTAAAAGATATTGCAGTTTGGCATTTGGATTTTGTGAAAGGTGTTTGGGTTTTTTATTGTTGTTTTGTTTATGTGGAAAAGACTGGTTTATTTTGATTCTGGGACACGCGTCACCGTTTCTGTGACGCCGCTTTTCGTTTGTTTCTTGTTTTATCTTTCACTCTCCAAATTCGAGAAGAAAATTGCCTGGATAACGACCTTTACTGGACATATCTGAGATCATAACGAGTGCGCGTACGTTCGTGCGCGCGCCCGCGTGCGTGTGTGTGTGTGCGTGTGTGTGTGTGCGTTTGTGTGTGTGTGTGTTAGACGTTGCAAGTATGACGGAAATTTGTGTTATTTGAATGCACTTGTGTTTGCAAAAAGAGTAACATCTACCCATTTGTATCTTTATAAAGGTGCAAGAATAATGTTATTATTTTGTAAGAAGAATGTACAGAATGTCGTGCTCTCTGTCTCTGTCTGTCTGTCTGTCTGTCTGTCTGTCTGTCTGTCTGTCTGTCTGTCTCTCTCTCTCTCTCTCTCTCTCTCTCTCTCTCTCTCTCGCTCTCTCTCTTAGCTATCACAAATGCACTGCCGCCATCGTCATTTTCTGAACGTGCTCTTGAGATAAAAGTTGTCAGGATTTGTTTGCCTTCTGTAATGAGAAGGACGGGAAGATAATAGGCCATCTGGGTGCGTGAAGAAGGAACCAAAAATAGACCCTGGAATTGAGAAACAGCCGTACAGCCGACAAGCAAACTGCGTTTCATTACCACACCTGTAGGGAAAACACTTTAAGTATACGAAACCTTTCTGACGCAGCAGCACCTGGTGATAATCGTGTATTAAGAATACTAAAGGAACAATGCAGAACATATTGTTTGTGCTTTTCTTTTAAACGTGAGACTCCCATGATATAGCGCGGTCTGTTTTTCTATAATAAGCTGAACTATCTTCACACCATTGAAATTGTGGGTAAATATTGGAAGTGTGTGCTTACTGAAGAGAAAGTTTAACGCAAAACGCAAAGATAGAAACTGATAGTCTAAAATGACATTCTGTACAGATAAAAATAAAATTGCAAACCTTGAGTAGAACCATTTATCGTTTTATGTATTTAACAGAGCTTGCTTTCTATTTCTAAACTAGTACATAGTTCTGGAATATAGGGGAAAGTTAATATTTATTTTTCTCGTAGGTTTACCTGTATGTCATTTAGATCAAATGCAGACCTGTTCTAAAGTAAACAGTGTAGGAATCAATGTTACCTAATACCTCGTTAATAGCCAGCCCCATTCAACACTAATCTCTTTTCTGAAGAGTTGTCTACTTGACGAAATTCTGCTTGACATTGAGAGTACATAGCATGTTTGCTTAGCTGATTGCCTCTTAACACTTAACACACAGACTGTATGCAGTTCACGTGTCTGAAAATGTTAGCTTCTATGCAATAAACTCGATACGCATGTCAACATTCCTGTTATACACGGTTTACTTTCAGATGGTCTCTCAGTGCTATGGCATAACGAAGCACATATGATGTTGTGTTGCGTTCCATAGCTTCAATCCCTGGAGGTTACCAAGTATACGCACTCTGTCTCACTCTCACCACATGGGGATCAATGTGAAATTGAATGTTTACATTGAATGAGAAATTTGGATTCATGACTCCTTTGAAGTACCTCGCTTCAAAGACAGCCATACCCCAATTCAGAGCATTTGTTTTCCCACTGTATGAGAGTGTAGATCATTCTTCTAAGATCTTGTCACAGCTACAGACAATCTCAACATAACGTTTTTGCAGTATAAAATTATTATGGTATTGGCCTCACCAGTAACTGACAATGAATGCCTCGTTCAATCGTTTCTCATATTTCGCACTAATGCTCTACTCTTCCAAAAAGCAGAGCAGATTGTCAAGTGTGCACAAGATGATTTGCATGCGTTTGAACACCAGACTGGTTTATAGTCTCATTTGACGAACTTTAAGGAGAGTGGAGTCAGTACCGATGTCAGTTCCAGGAGAAAAATTCCCTTGAACATGCGTCTCTATGGTAGCTTGAATCTAGGCTCAATTCCGGGCCATAGAATCGTAAGTGCAATTGCTTAACACACTAAGCTATCCCACCCCCACCCCAAATGAAAATTTCATTGCACAGTAAAAATTGATCAGCCACTGTAACGGCAACCACTCTTTGTGGCATCAGCGGCCCTGCCTCTTTGTCTTATGAAAACTCGGACAGTCGTATCCCGCATAGTCTATTCACTATCTGTATTGCTGCCCAGCACTTCATACATGTACTTGAAGTGTACCCCCCTCCCCTCCCCCCCCACCCCACACACACACACATAGGGAGAAATCTCACCCATCACAATGGGATTTTAGCCCACGCACTGTTCTATCCTGCTACAAAACAAACTCCTTTCTCTACAAAAATCAATATTGCTGAGATTGTTAAAGAATAAAAAGAGAGCAGCGAGCCAATGCCCAGTTACTGCTGCCATGAAACCCAACCCATTCCAAAATCACATTAAACTCAATCTGGTCAAAAAGACCAAAGAAGCAAAGCAAAAAAGAAACTCATCAAAAACTCCAAATGCCATACCATGTTTTTTCTTCTTTTATTGCTGATTTGCATATTGAAACGTTTCTGGTGACAGCTTAGGAGGGCAAAGGAGACAAAAAATAAAATAAACAAAATTATTATTTATAGCTTCTTGAGTGATTTACGACAGGTGCTTAAACTGGAGCAAGAAGCCTATCTTTTTATCTTTATTCTTATTCTTAACCACTGTGTAATTAAGAACCCATTTGCATTTTGCTTTCGTACATATTTAGAGAAAAAGTGTTTGTTATAAAAAAAATAGGCAAATGGATTCAGATTTTTTATTCTAAAGAATGTTGCTAGTTATAATTATCTTGTTGCAGAAGGTTCTTAAACGTGCACTAGTTGTTGGAATCAGAGGACTTCAGTTTATAATTTCATTCAAAAGGCTTTCACTCAGACCAGCACCCAAGCCTTACTAGACGGGGAACACTTAAGAG
Source organism: Rapana venosa (assembly GCA_028751875.1). Classification (NCBI taxonomy): domain Eukaryota; kingdom Metazoa; phylum Mollusca; class Gastropoda; order Neogastropoda; family Muricidae; genus Rapana; species Rapana venosa. The sequence continues at coordinate 10,825,336 of CM054142.1, forward strand.
TTTAAACAGGGATCAGATCCACGACTGTTTGCTGTCTAGATTTGTGCGTTACCTCCAGACAACCTATCAACTATGAGTGTTAGAGCCTGCAATTTTCAGTTAAAAATCATATTCTACAATATCAATGTTTCATCACGCTACCCCTTCCGTCAAGCAACTTTCTTCTTCTTCTTCTCTTCTTCTTCTTCTTCTTCTTTTTCTTCACGGAACGTTCAGACAGCAACAATTGTTGTCTGTCATATGAGCGAAAATGTTGCGCTGCCGTTAAGCACCTCACAAATCAGGCCGAGCTCATCCGACTTCGCCATGGAAGAGAATTATTATCTTTTAAGTCTTTCTGGAGAAAAGAAAAGCAGAACAATGGACAAAGAAGACAGAAAATAGAAAAGAAGGAGGTGACAAGAAGAAACAGAACAAGGAAGAAACAAAGTAAAAGTTAGAAAAGAGGGAAATCCTAGCACAGAATTTCCAGAAGGTGGGGATGCTAGTTATACTGAAAAGACTCCCGCCATCTCCACGGGGAATCATTCAACTACTAACCCTTATCATCACCTGTAACTAAACCCCCACACTCAACACTAACAGCAAAACGCCATAAAAAATGATACGCTCTCATGGTTTTCTTTTTCTTCCTATTTTGCTTTGTTCTCCAGCTAGAGACCCGAGATGAAGGTAGCAGCATTCCGAATTCGTGGATAAGCTCTCATTGTCAACAATCAGGGAAACATTTTGTCCCAGCCCAAACTAGAGTGACCCAACTATACCGCCCACAAGCTGATCGATCACAGCGTCAACAGTGATCAATGCACTGTCTGTATGGACTTTCAGGTGTGGAAGGAGACAGGTTAAGTGGTATTGATAAACACTCGGCCTGTACTTCAGGTGTCTGGTGTTTCCCGGCCAAATTAGCCTGGTTTACCGGCCATGTTAGGGGTCTGATTACAGACCTGCAGAGGAAGACAAAGCGGTAGGACTGGGTTTGGGGTCTAAGGTGGGGTGGGTGGGTGGGAGGGGTTGGTGTGTGTGTATGTGTAGAGGGGGGGGGGGGGGGGTAAGGGGTGTTTGTGTTTAGAGGGGGAAGGGTGTGTGTGTGTGTAGGGGGGTGAAGGGGATGTTTGTGTTTATGAGGGGGGGAGGGAGCGTGTGATGGGGGGGTGTTAAGGGGGTGTTTGTGTGTATGGAGGGAGGATGTGTGTGTGTTTATTTATTATTTTATTTTATTTTTTATTTTATTCCTTTATATGGAGGATAATGAAATAAGCACTTATGTGCTTTTTTACATCCAGTCCCCGTGTGTATGCGGTTTTGTATACTCTGTCATCTGTTCCCACCGGCACACAATGGCCTACTCTTACGAAAAGCGGAACAGGATTTAACGTGTGCGCAAGATGTTCTGCGTGCGTTCGCACACGGGGCCTCGGTTTATAGTCTCATCCGAAGGACTTTTGGGGAGAGTGGAGTCGGCACTGATGTTAACTCCAGGGGAAAATATCCCCTTGAACGGGAATCGAACCCGGGTTCGATTGTGTGTGTGTGTGTGTGTGTGTGTGTGTGTGTGTGGTCTGGAGGTGACACATCTGCCTATAAAGCCAAGAGTGGGAATTCGGTCTGCTTGATCCTCAGCTGTTCGCCACACACTATAACTGGAAATGTGGTCTAGGTCCTAGGCCTGATCAGACATTAAACAACCGAGGTCCCCCCCCCCTCCCCCCGTGTAACACACACTAAGCACACGTTGAAGAACCCACGACGTGATAGCAGTTCCTAGCAAAATTATGTAAAGAAAAAAATTCCCATTGAGATACAGCTACACATGGAGGTCAGATTTGTTTTTTCCAAATGAGTGCTATATGCTCTCTGCACGAAGAGTAGCCAAACTTTTAACGCAGAGAAATCTGCTGCAATATGAAGAGGTATGCGATGCTATTTCACTACTTTATTGTGTTGCAATCTTTCTGTATGTAAAGCTTCATTACAAAAGATGTCGTTACTCTCTCTCTCTCTCTCTCTCTCTCTCTCTCTCTCTCTCTCTCTCTCTCTCTCTCTCTCTCTCTCTCTCTCTCTCTCTCTCTCCTCTCTCTCTTGCTTCTGTTTAACCTTCAGAAAGACATTGACCGGCTACAGTTACTTTAATCAAGACTGTCCTGCTACCGTGAGTAGACCAGTTTCCTTTTTACAATGCTGACCTTTCAAAATCATGAGAGAGAGAAACGTCATCTGTTGGCAGTGCTTTCTTTCTATAGTGCTGCTGTTGGTGAGTCTTTCTGGTTTTCAATTTTCCTTGAATATCAGTAACCTGCTTGGTTGCTCTGGTTGGTATTTTCAGTATGCCATAGTTCGGGCCATTTTGCATTCTTCTCCGACATTAATTTTCTGCTTTTTCTTTGCCATTTTGTTTGGAAGGTTTTACTTAGTGTTGTTTTCGGTATGCTATTTCTACTGTTGTATTAAGTCTACATTGTAAAGTGATTAATACAGGAATGAACAATGTAAGTGTTGTTTTCGCCTATGATATTTGCTTATGCAGCAATTGTCAACTATTTCTGTTCAGCTAAAGGGGTTTTTTGTGAGTGGTGGGGGGAGGGGTTGCATATCCTTTCACAATTTTGGGGGATTTTAGGGTAAGAAGAATGGTTGGTATTTTCAGTATGCCATAGTCTTATTTGCCACATAGATAAGAGAGCAGCCTAGATTTCACATACAGAAATCTGCTGGGATTAACATACATTTATGACAATTACTGCATTTAATAATTCTACCCAATAGAGTGTTAAACGGAACGGAATCGATATCAGTCACGTAATTCATTGTGCAAAAGACTCGTTTCTTTGACCTGGTGTCTGTTCTTCAAAGTATTGAAAGTGTCATAGTGGTCTTTGAGCTCCTTCAAATCCGCAGTAATACGAAAACTAAGTCCCTGCGCATTTCAAACAGTTACCTCTCGCCAATGTCATGAAAATTATGTGCTTAAGTTTCCTCTTTTCCATCACTCTTTCTTTCCTTCCCCTAATCTTTTTTTTAATCTCTACTACTCTACTAGCTCATGATTCCACTTTCTTGGTACATTTGCCTGCTTTTCTTTAAGAAAGCTTTTTGTAATGTTAATATTAGAGTTAATCCTATCTGCAGTCTCTCTTCAAGTTATTGTTGACCTTAATAAACACTGCATTGCAGTCTTCAGAAGAAACATAAGACACATTTTCTGAGATTAGTGTCACCTGTAATCTATTACCTGAGAACTTTAAGGATTCCCATAATAAGCCATCAACTTACCGTTTTTATTACACTGTGGGAGGTTCGGATTAAAATGAAATTTTAAAAACCCAAATAGTTTATCTTAGAGAAGACTTAGCAAGTAATTTAGTTCTTCTTTTGTCAAAGTAGTAAAACCACCAATGTGGCCTAAGTGATCATTGATTCTTTAAATGATCCTAAAGTTAGCTCCCAATGAACGATTAGCTGTGGTAGCGATCAGTATAGTATTAAGTACTGACTGCTAGCTTTTGGAAAGGGTAATTAACATCAGTAAACACAGAGTTTGTACTTACAAGGGTGGGAGGGGTGGCGTAGAGTGGCTATTTCTGTCTGGTCTGCCCTGCCCTGCCAATCATTGTGAACCATTCAGGTTCTGATTACTGATTTCAGTGACCCAGAACGTGAAATATTGATCTAGGGTAGGTCTATCTCTATTTTATGGCCATATTTTTCCTATCTGTCTGTTATATGTCTTTCTTTCTTCATCTTTGTCTGTCTGTCTGTCTCTCTCCCTCTCTCTCTCCGTTCCTCTGTTTGTCTGTCTGTCTGTCTGTCTGTCTGTCTCTCTCTCTCTCTCTCTCTCTCTCTCTCTCTCTCTCTCTCTCTCTCTCTCTCTCTCTCTCTCTCTCTCCCACCTCCGACAACAAACACACAGCAGCCATCTCCATTCCACACACGCGCTGGAGACAAAAGCAGAGGGAAATGTGTTTGTCTGGTGTGATGAGAAAAAGTGAGATCCCTGGAGCCTTAGGGTTCATGACAGAGACAGAGCAACACACCCTGACCCTGTGGACCAGTCTCTGCCATTGTCCACTGCCTCTCACAATTTGGAGGGAAGGCAGAGATGGGAGGGGGGCTGTTAGGGGAGGGTGTGTGTGGAAGGACCTAGAGATCATAGTGAAAACTCGTGATGTGATTAGTTTACTTTTTATATGTATAATTTATTTTATTCTTTTATTTCGAGGATAATTGAATAGTACTCGTGTGCCTTTTTTACATCCAGTCCCCGTGTGTACGTGGTTTGGTAAAATTTGTCATTCGTTCCCATCGGAACACAATGGCCTACTCTTCCGAAACGAAAAGCGGAACGGGTTTTAAGATGTGTGCAAGATATTTTGCATGCGTTCACACACGGGACTTCGGCGTACAGTCTCATTCGAAGGACTTTTGAGGGAAATGGAGTCGGAAATGATGTTAACTCCAGAGAATAAATCCTCCTGAACGAGATTCGAACCCAGGTTATCAGATCACGAGCGATTGTAGCAGAGGAAACACGTTCCGGCTACTTCAAAGATATTCTGCTGAAGGGGATTTTATCCTCTGAAGTTAACATTGTTTCTTACTCCTTTGCTCTAGAAGTCATTTGGATGAGACTTTCTTTCTTTGTTATATTATTTTCTGGTTTCTTGGCTAAAGTTTCAAAATTCACCGAATGCTGATATTTTGTGTATGCAACTGTTGGTCCCATCCTTGAGGTAGCCCCATTCCGACTTCGATTATGTTTAAACGCTACACCAATCAGCATTTGTGTTTTTTTAGCTGGTTTCTTTTGAATTCCGTCACGTATTCCTACTAGCATGCAATAACTTACTCTTCCCAAAGGCTAACCAGGTCTTTAATGTGTGTGACAGATATTCTGCGTGCGTTTTTTACGTAGGATTTTGGTGTATAGTCTCATTCGAAGGATTTGAGGAGAGGGGAGAGGGGGGATAGAATCGGTAGTCGTGTTAAAACCAGGTGAACAATACCCTGTAATGCGTGCCTCATTGGTGGCTCAAAGCCAGACCATCGAAACACGAGCTGAGCGCTCTAACCACTAGGCTATCCCACTGCCCGTGAATGAGACTTTGGATCTGAAGTCTGGTGTGTAAACTCGTGACACCTCTCTTTTAACAGATTCGATTCCCCTTCAAGGGGATATTTTCCCATGGACTTAACATCAGTGCAGACTCTACTCTTCCCAAAAGTCCTTCGGATGAGCCCATAAAACGAGGCTCCGTGTGCGAACGCACGCAGAACATCTTGCGCACCTTAAATCCTGTTCCGCTTTTCGTAAGAGTAGGCCAGTGTCTGCCGGTGGGAACAGATGACATAATGTAAAAAACCGCATACACACGGGGACTGGATGTAAAAAAGCACATGAGCGCATTTTCTTCAATATAAAGGAAAAATTTTTTTTATAAACAAAGAGTAGGCCAGCTATGTCTGATGGCATGGATGAGACAAAAAAAACAACCCACTATGCAGTTAATAATAATAATAATAATAATAATAATAATAAATGAAATTTGTATAGCGCTATATCTTGCAAAGACAAATCAGAGCGCTTGCATTCAACATATTCTTACAGAGTCATGCAGCCAATAACTTTCAAAAGCTTAAACAAAATTCAAATGCACACACACAACACACACATGTTGTAGGCTTTGGCAGGGTAATGGGATTTGGGCTGTTGAAGGCAGGGGCAGTTTTGAGATGAAAGAGGGAAAAAGTTAGGTTTGAAACAAATATGTCTTGAGGCTGGATTTATGTGTCATATGTAGGCCTCTGTCGAAGAGAGAGAGGAAGGTTGTTCCAGGTGGATGGACCAGAAATAGAGAAAGAGCGACGACCAACGGTGGACTGGTTGAATCTAGGTATTCGTAAGCACAAGGTATCTGCAGCAGAGCGGAGGGAACGAGAAGGAGTGTACAGGTGAAGACATTCACAAAAGTAGGAGGGTGCTGTTTGGTGGAAACATTTGTAACAGAGGGTACTGATCTTATAGTTTACTCTCTGTGGCACAGGCAACCAGTGGAGAGATCACAAGAGAGGAGTAATGTGTTCAGATTTTTTCTTTCTGAGGACTAGGCGAGCTGCAGAGTTTTGTATACGTTGAAGGGAGTGGATAGATGTTGCTGGCAGACCAGCTAAAAGAGAATTGCAATAGTCCAGACGTGAGAGAATGAGAGACGCAACAAGTTTGGATGTTGCATCAGTGGACAGGTACTTTCGAATTGAACTGATACGACGTAATTGATAGTAGCACGACTGGCAGGTCTGGGTGATAAATTTTTGCATAGAGAGTGTTGTCGATAACAACTTTTAGATACTTCACAGCAGTGGACAGAGGGACCGATGTATTGCCGAGTTCTATTGAAGTTGTTGTAATGGAAGAGAGTTTGTGTTTGGTCCCTACAAGCATGGCTTTGGTTTTATCTGCGTTTAACTGTAACTTGTTTTGTATCATCCAGTTTTGGATATCTTGAAAGCAGTAGGCCATCTTTGTCAGTTAGGACCTTAGAGAGGTATGGGTCCTCAACGTTTGACTTGCCAAAATAGTGTTGTTGCCAGAAAAAGGTATGTTTTTTCTGCCTGCCAGTTTGTACGTATGTCTGTCTGTCAGTCAGTCAGCCAGTCAGTCTGTTTGTCTGTCCGACCCCCCCCCCCCCCCCCCCATCTCTCTCTTTCTCTCGCTCTCTTTCTCTCTCGCTCTCTCTCTCTCTCACTCTCTCTCTCTCCCCCTCCCTCCCTGCAATGCTTTAACAGATACACTGCCTTCATTTTCACTTTGGCTAGGAGTACACAGAAACAAGTCAGTGGAATAGAACACGACACTGTGGGACAACCATCTGCTTCAGCAGCTGCCTGTCTCTGTCTTCAGCAAGAGTCAGCTGTAAGACATTTTTACGCGGGGGATGAAGTTTCTAAACAACTTCACTGAATTACAATCTCTGACAGGGCAGGAGAAAGGATATATATATATATATATATATATATATATTATATATATATATATATATATATATATATACATATATATATGTATGTATGTATGTTATATATATATATAATATGTATATATATACATATGTATATATATATATATATATATATATATATATGTATATAATTATATATGACGCACCACCACATAATGGATCGCACTGCATCAGAGGTCAGTTTTTAGTTGTTAGCATGTTGTTAATATAAAAGAGATATGCTATTCAATACAAGAAAAAATACAGATTGTAAATCAGACAACTTTTTGAAAATATATTACAAGTTGAAGTGATAGACTACAAGAAGTAACAAAGTGAGAAATCGACAAGGCTTTTACTGTAAAAAGGGGTCAGAATGAGGGATTGGGTGTTTTAAAAACCCACGTTAAAAGCAAAAAGGAAACAATATTATGCCTTGATATCTATTTCTGCACAATGTAGAAGAATGGCTATAGTTTTAAAATCAATCAACATCTCCAAATCAACAACCTGACACCCACCTGCCTAAAAAGACCTCTAGAAGAAAAGTGGGTAAGGTACACTGCAATTCATTTCGTGGTGGAGTGTCAGATATGCACTTATCAAGTCTTTTAGAGGTTTTACTTTCAAAATAATCATTTATTCACCTCTGTTTTTTGTTTTGTTTTTTGTATTTGCTTTTCATTTACTGAAATAGTTCACGTGTACCGATACTATTTTTGGCTTTAAAACTCCCCTCGCAAGGACTTACACATTTGACATTTTTACGTTTAACTAGCCTACACAAAGAGAACTATCAGCGAAAAATTAAACACGTACAATTCGAGATAACGGTTAGCCAGACATAGACAGACAAACAGAAAGACGTCGTCATCGATGAAAGCTCTGACCTTTTCCACACGCTGTAGCAGATGAAAATTTCAAGTTTGTCTAAATTGGATTGCTGGAATTTAAAAGGCATACCTTTTCTGTGTAACAACATTCAGATGAGTGCCCATACTTTCAAAACGTCTTTTTACGGACATAACTGGCACTGCGAAATGCCACAAGCTGTCATACATTTGAAATTATCTGTAAAAGAAGGAGTTTTTTTTGTTCTTGTAAAATCCTGTCCAGCAAAATGTTAAAACTGTGATGGAATATGAAGATGGTTGATTGAGGTTGACAACTTTTCTGAGGTGAAGTAGGTGCACTTACCTGACCATCATTTCTCTTTCACGTTTCTTTCTGAACTTTCATCTGGAATAATGGCAAAATAAGATCTTGTATGTAAACAAAACTTTTCATTTCATTCTGGAGGCAATGAGACGATGTGTGTTGTAGACCTCTCTCTCTCTTCTCTCTCTCTCTCTCTCTCTCTCTCTCTCTCTCTCTCTCTCTCTCTCTCTCTCTCTGTTAATACACACGTACGCAGAGAGAGAGAGAGACAGAGAGAGAGAGACAGACAGAGAGGGACAGAGAGAGAGAGAGACAGAGAGAGAGAGAGAGATCCAGAGAGAGATATGGACATACAGAGAGGGACTCTCTCTCTCTCTCTCTGTCTTTCTCACACACACACATAGCGCAAGAGAAAGTGGATGGAGAGAGAGGGATAAACAGCAGTGGGGCACACACACAAAGACAGGCAGAAACAGAGACACAGTAGAGTGTGCGATATTAAAAAATAGTGCCTATTTACATGCTCTTGTCCGCAAACTGGATCCCCTTATGACTAACTAAACAATGAGACACACATTATTTTCAAGGTGAGACTTGCAAAAGACAACATAGCGCCGGTGACGAAAGTCCAGTCCATTGGCATTTCAAATTAAACACGATCTGTTTTCAAAGGACAAATTAAGACACTTCAGAAGATCTTAACGTCAAACCACGATTTTCTGTGGTAACTGATTGCAGAGTAAAGTATTTCCAGCAACACATGTTAAGGCCAGATGAGAGAGTGCTGCTTCGTTTAATTTGTAAGAGGTGATTAAAGTAGAGAGCTGAAGGTTGCTTCTGGAGTCGTCTGCGTGGTTCAGTCTTTTTGCGAACTAAGTTTATATTTCAATTTCATTTATGAATAATTAGACCTGTTTTGTTTTTTTTGAAAATAAAATTGATAACATGACGAAAAATTCTAATAGCACCAGGAATGTATTACCTAAATCTGCCAATGTTATAATTTGGAAAAATATATATTTCATTAGGTAGCTATTCTTATCAGCTATCAACATGCTGACAGAGTCTGTGAATCCAACATGCATATTACGGAAACATACTTCAATGATACCTAAATTAATACATTGTTGTAAGTTTTATCGGTATCATGCTGAGATTATAAAACGACTGTAGTTTTACTAAATATTGCAAACGGTAACAAGAAATGGCTGTGTGTTCTTTGGAAGAAGTTATGGTAAATGAGCCAATGAATAATGAAAACAGGACAACTATCTTCGATGAAAAAATACACAGCCAAGAACTTCAAGAATTTATTGCTTATAAAATCCCACTAGGTTACATGGAGATTCAGATTGAAGGGGTAACCAATGCCTTAACTACTGATGATACATTGTTAGAATATGTTTTTTACTGTTATTGCAGACTTTTTAAAACCTGAGCTCAGCCTTAAAGTGATAGTATACAGGTTCACAGTCTGTTCATAGAGTTGTGAGCTACAGCTACCAGATTCGTATTTTGTTAAAACAAACAAGAAAAGAACAGAAAATCAAAATAAAACAAAACAAATGTACGAATAAGCATGAGAAAACCATTTCAAAACAGACTCTCAGCATGGCTGTTGCTCGGCTCTCTATAATACGTTTGAAGGGGCGGTTATAATTACCTCCCATGTACAAGGAGTACGCGTGCAACGCCGCGTTTCTAATCGAAAGACAACCGTTACTCTGTTACACAGTATCAGGTACCAACACAACGTTAAGGAGCAGATAATCTTTTAGTTCAGGATCAATATGTTTCACAGCAGAACTGCCATCAGCAAACACTTCTTCTCTATCCAAATTTCGGCGACAGTCTTTTTGAAAGCACAATCCTCTCTATAAATTTTTGGCTCATATTTAAAAAACAAAAAGGTAAAGGTGTCCCATAACCTATGTGGTCGTAGGGGAGTGAGGCATCAGAGACATCAACATAACGAGAGAGAGACAGAGAGAGATACGGACATACAGAGAGGGACTTTCTCTCTCTCTCTCTCTCTCTCTCTCTCTCTCTCTCTCTCTCTCTCTCTCTCTCTCTTTCTCTCTCTCTCACACACACACACACACACACGGCAAGAGAGCAGAAGGATAGAGGGGGACAAACAGCAGTGGGGCACACACACACAAAGACAAGCAGAAACAGAGACACAGTAGAGTGTACGATATTTCTTTAAAAAGTGCCTATTTACATGCTTTTGTCCCCAAACTGGATCCCCTTATGACTAACTAAACAATGAGACACACATTATTTTCAAGGTGAGACTTGCAAAAGACAACATAGCCCCGGTGACGAAAGTCCAGTCCATTGGCATTTCAAATTAAACATGATCTGTTTTCAAACGAGAAATTAAGACACTTCAGAATATCTTAACGTCAAACCACGATTTTCTGTGGCAAGTGATTGCAGAGTAAGGTATTTCCAGCAACACATGTTAAGGCCAGATGAGAGAGTGCTGCTTCGTTTGATTTGTAAGAGGTGATTAAAGTAAAGAGCTGAAGGTTGCTTCTGGAGTCGTCTGCGTGGTTCAGTCTTTTTGCGAACTAAGTTGATATTTCAATTTCTTTTATGAATAATTAGATCTGGTGTTTTTTCTTTGAAAATAAAATTGATCACGTTACAAAAAAATGTGTAATAGCACCAGGAATGTATTACCTAAATCTGCTACTGTTATAAGTTGACAAATATCTGTTTCATTAGGTAGCTATTCTTATCAGCTAACAACATGCTAACAGAGTCTGAGACTCCAACGTGCATTTTAAGGAAAAATATTTCATTGATACCTAAATTGATACATTGTTGTATGTTTTAGCGGTATCATGGTGAGGTTATCAAACGACTGTAGTTTTACTCAATATTGCGAACGATAACAAGAAATGGCTGTGTGTTCTTGGGAAGAAGTTATGGTAAATGAGACAATGAATGATGAAAACAGGACAATTATCTTCCATGAAAAAATACACAGCCAAGAACTTCTAGAATGTATTGCTTCTAATATCCCAATAGGTTACATGTAGATTCGTATTCCGCTTTTCGAAAGAGTAGGCCATTGTGTGCCGGTGGGAACACATGACAAAATTTACAAAACCGCATACACACGAAGACTGGGTGTGAAAAAGCACATGAGTGCTTATTCCATTATCCTCGACATATATAAAAAAGAATGAATATTAAAGGGGTAACCAATGCCTTAACTACTGATGATACATTGTTAGAATATGGTGTGTTTTTTATTGTTATTGCAGACTTTTTTAAACCTGAGTTGAGCCTGAAAGTGATAGTATACTGGTTCAGTCTGTTCATGGAGTTGTGAGCTACAGCTACTAGATTCGTATTTTGTTAAAACAAACAAGAAAAGAACAGAAAATCAAAATAAAACAAAACAAATGTACGAATAAGCATAAGAAAACCATTTCAAAACAGACTCTCAGCATGGCTGTTGCTCACCACTCTTTAATACGTTTGAAGGGGCGGTTATAATTACCTCCCATGTACAAGGAGTATGCGTGCAACGCCGCGTTTCTAATCGGAAGACAACCGTTACTCTGTTACACAGTAACAGGTACCAAGGAGCAGATGATCTATTAGTTCATGATCAATATGTTTCACAGCAGAACTGCCATCAGCAAACACTTCTTCTCTGTCCAACTGTAGGCGTCAGTCTTTTTGGAAGCACAATTCTCTCTATTTTTGCTCATATGTTTTTTTAAAAAAAGGTAAAGGTGTCCCATAACCTATGCGTAGGGGAGTGAGGCATCAGAGACCTCAGCTTCTCAAGGGGCCAGCATATTGAGAGCAGCGCCCATCATGTGCGCTTCATGGGATGATTAAAGTGTTTTTGACTTCACTTGACATCTTTCCCTCCCTACTTTACCTTTATTCGACAGGTGTCTGTTTCGGCATTTCATGCTGCTTTAAAATCCTCCTTAACTGCACACAGTTATAGAAATTGGGGTCTGCTTCAGCCATCTGGCGATGACAGTTATTTCCCCTCCATAAGATTAAAGTGACACTATAGTGTCAAGCGCGATGGCAAAGTGGTGCATTTTCATAGCAACCTGTAGCGTGTGCGCGTGCGCGCGCGCGTGTGTGTGTATGCAAAAGTGGTGCATTACCATAGCAGCCTGTCAGGTGCGCGCGCGCGCGCAGCGCGCGTGTAGTGTGGTGTGGCAAAGGGGTTCATTTGTCATAGCAGTTGTCAGTGTGTGTGTGTGGGGGGGGGGGGGGGATGCCAAAGTGGTGCATGTCATAGCAGTGTGTGAGTGTGTGTGTGGTGAGTTGGAACTTTTGGCTGATGCGTTGTTTAGAACAAAAGGAGAACACTGTGAAAGGGGTCAGTTGTCTGCACTTTTCTTGTGTTTTAACAGAAGAAGAGAAAAGTGGTTCTTTGAGCGGATAAGTGCTTAGCCCCTCTCCATCACTCTCTCTCTCTCTCTCTCTCTCTCCTCCCTCTCTCTCCTCCCTCTCTCTCTCACATAAACACACACACACGCGCGCGCACGCGCGCGCGCACACACACGCATAGCAAAAGAAAGACATATATCTTGTGAAAGAGAGAAACATTTGGAAGAAATCCGCCCATTTAAAGCAAAAAATATGCAAGGTCACTCAGATTCAATGAACGTCTGTTGGCCGACTAATGTGCCATATAATCCTCACTTAACTAAGAGAACTGGCTAAAGCAGAGGTTTGCAAAAGACAGCAATCAGATAACCTGTGATACAAGGCCAGCTGATTGAAGTTTTAAATTACACTCAATCTGTTTCACACGAGCAAATGAGAATCTCTTCAGGAAGTCGAAATGGCAGACCAAGATTTCCTTTGATGGCTGGTTTGCATATGCAAATTTATTAGAGGCTGGGTGTTTTTTTTTGCAGGCAAGTAGAACAGCTTCTGGAGTGGTTAGGAGAGGTGCCTATGCTGGTGATGTGAAGGTTTTCTTTACCAGCTTTTCTTTGGTATCACACCCAAGTCCAATGTGTTGCTTCAGTAGCCCCTAACAGCTGAAATTATGATACTGCCTATTTCTAGCTCAATATTTCCTGTGAATAAATGTCATACTTTATTTCACCCAAAATTCTCTTCTTTTACTTTGACAGGCATCTTTCCATAATGATTGCTTCAAAATCGCACTAGGCCCGAACCCAACTATTAAAATGACGTCTGCTTCAGTCATCTGGCCATGACAGTTATTTCCCCTCCTAAAGGCGAGGTTTGACACTACCTTGTTAAGTGCCCACGCTAAAGGAATGATGCATCTTGGGAGACTGCAAGACGTTTTTTGTGTGCCCCTTTGTTTTTGAATAGGGCCACGCGTATATAGGCATGAGTGCGCGCGCGCGCGCGTGTGTGTGTATGTGTGTGTGTGTGTGTGTGTGTGTGTGTGTGTGTGTGTGTTTGTGCTTATCTGTGTGGACAATAAATATACATAACATTTTTGTGCATAAGTGGATAGGTGCGTGTGCAAACGTTTGTCTGTGTGCATGCGTGCATAAGTATGTAGGCGTATAATGTTAGCATCTACGCACCTGCGTGTACATTATAACGATTATATCCCTGCTAATAGGCGCGTGCACGTGCCTGCGTAACGTGCATAATGGCGTGTTCTAAGACTTTCTAACACATACTGTGAGACGTATGTACAAAATCAATAACTAAAATGAAAATTGAAATTGCTAGCTTTCCATTGAGTAGGTGCTTCACTATGTGTTAATCCAAAACATTCACAACAATACAGGTGAACTTTCATTGATAGTGTTTTCGCAACAAAGTGACCATTGATACAAACTGCAGAATAACGAAATAATGCATGTGTTGATATTGTGATCGCATATAATGTGCAGATAGAATATAAACAAAGCAACTGAGAAAAAATCGAGAACATAGACAAGAAAGAAATCAATGACTAATGTCATTCTAGAATATGAGTCTAAGCACTGGTCTCATCGACATATTGTTGGCATCCTCATCTTTTGTGCTGTTTTCACTCTGATCATTTAACCTCTCCGCCCCAGCCATACCCAGAATAGTTATATCGCATCGTCGTGGTCAGAAGTCCACAGGGAGCCTATCAATATCAGGCCACCGTGGGACTACCAGCCAGAGGGATCCTGCATGCACTGCTGCTGGGTCACTTCGGTGGTGTTCAGGGGTGCCTGTTTTGAGCTAATATACGCAAAACACCAGCGGCTAAGCCCTCTGATGAAGACAGTCATAGATAAGCTGCAGAGACAGACTAAAAGTTGATATCACCGATCTCCTTTATCTCTGTTTTTGGTGTGGCACATTTCCTAGCGTTAAAACACTCTTGGAATCACCCAAAGTGTGTACTTGGACTCACTTTTCCTACTTGAAAATCACTGTGAGATTGTAAGTACAAACTGGATGAGAATTTCGTATTATTCTATTATTGTTTCAAGAACTTTGCTGTCAGGGGATCTGTTCTTCTTAAAACAACAGTGCAGGTTGTTTTATTACTTGAGATCGGTGAAATACAGTCTTAAATTTTCAAAGCAGAACATTTATGTTAATGTAGGCTTAAGTACTTCGCTTACATCGATAACTACACATATTTGGCCTGGACCATTCCTTTCTGTTTACAAAAAGGTAAAGGTAAATGTGTCCCATAACCTATATTAAGGTCGTAGGGGAGCGAGGCGTCAGAGACCTCACTTCTCTAGGGCCAGCGTATTGAGGGCGGCGCCCATCTCCTCTCCCTCGCTGCTTTACCTTCCCTGACCCTAAAGAGGGCAGGTACCCATTTACAGCTGGGAGAACTGGGGGAACTGTACTGAAGCCAAGGCGCGAAAACGGTCACCCATCTAATTGGCAACCACGCTCGACGCTGCTTAACTTGGCTTGGGGAAAGCGAGTGCTCCGACCACTGACCTATCCCGTCCCCACTCTGTTTACAAGGGCTTGTTATGAGAATCACAGCCCTAAACAGCATGGTATGTTGATCCTTTTAACCTATGACCTGCATAGGGGTCACGTATAAAACAAAAACACCAATTAACTGTCTGGCAAAGCTCGTCATAAGAAATTAATTATCAACTGACCTATTAACTCTAAATGAATCACGGTAAACAATGCACAGACATTTGACCTGTCATCATCTTTACTTCAGGCTAGATTGTTTCATGATTGGATAATTGTTCACAAGAAAGAGCACACGATGGGGGAAAATATCCTGGTATTTCGGAGCATCAGCTTGTGTCGAGGAGGGAAGTGAGGGAAATAGGTGAGGGAGAAGACGGCTTCACAAAGGGTGGGGGTGGTGGGGTGGGCGGGAGGAGGAGGAGGAAGCAAACAGGGAGTGAGGATGGGGGAGGATCAGACAATAGCTGCAATCACAGCAACCACATCTTTTCCGCCGGATCAATATTTTCCCTATCGATCACTTGTCAAGGGGGTAGAGACAGACAGACAGACAGACAGACAGACAGACACAGAGACAGAAGCTGAGACAGAGACGGAGAGAGAGACAGATTTAGAGAAAGACCAAAGAGAGGAATGGAAAAGACAGAGAAATATGCGAGGGAAAAAACTGACTCATACTTGTCATTCACCACCACCACCACCACCACCACCACCACCACCACCTACTACTACTACTACTACTACTACTACTACTACTACTACTACTACTACTACTACTACTATTACTACTACTATTACTACTACTACTACTACTACGACTACGACTACGACGACGACGACGGCGACGACGACAATGACAGAAACAGACAGGAGGAGATTAAGACAGAGCTCCAACATCACCAAGAACAGCAGGAAGACTGACTGTCGCTGTGCACTGGAAAGCCCAGTGCCAACAACGCATTTCTTCCACAATGGAAAAACACGACAGAAATCCTGATAACTGCTAGCATGCTGGAACAATTCACACAGTCTTTGATGCTTGCATGATGATTTAGCGTGGCGGAAGTGTCAAACAATAATTGTTGATGTAATTACGAAAACATGGCGAGAAAGGGAGTTAACAAACTGCTTAGTTCACAGGAAGCTTGCTGTTATATGGAGAAAAACAGCCTCTTTGATGAGATTTAACTCAGCTGTTTCCAACTCCGCTGTCGTCGTTAGGAGCTCCGCACAATACCACCAGGGTTCGCCATCTCTCTCTGTCTGTCTCTGCTGAGTTCTACGATCTGCTGTAGCTCTCCTAGACTACTGACTTCAGTGATGTTGGCAATGTAGGATGCTGGTGGTCTGCCTCTTTTCCTTGTGCCCTTAACCTTACTTTGGAGAACTGACGTCATTAGATTTTTCTGTGTGTTTCAGTTTGCGTGACCAACTTATCTCGGTCTGCGCTTATTAGTTTCATAATCTATATAAATTCCATACATTATTATTATTATTATTATTATTATTATTATTATTATTATAATTATTATTATTATTATTATTATCTGTCTTTGCACTGAGAGTATATAAGGTCAAACTCTACATATTTTAATATGCCATTGGAAAAATAAAGTTTAATCTTACTCATCTCATTTCAGAGTGGTTTTTATAGAATGTTTTTAACATGTTTATTCATGAGAAACATATAATTAAACAACGCAACAGATCATCTAAAGAAACGCAAACATATAAATTATATCTTGCTGAGTCAGCTAAAAGCATTAAGAGAGCATATGCAATAACTACAATTCATGAAAAACAGACAAAAGATTTTATTTCAAATCTAGATGTATTTATTCAGTGATAAACTGCTCTCTTGTATTGAAAACACAAATGGTAGAAACAAAATTCAGCCATAATTGAACGAAATTTAAAAAATTCTTTATGGAAATTATTGTGATGGAATTGTCTGCACAATACCTGACAACTGCTATAACTAATTCAGGTTGCAGTAATGTCAAAAAACAATTCAAAACATATATTTTCTTCTTTTATTTTGAGGATAATGGAATACACACTCGTGGGCTTTTTAACATCCAGCCCCGTACATATCCAGCTGGTAAATTTTGTCATCGGTTCCCACCGACACACAATAGCATACGGGACCTTGGTTTATAGTCTCATATGAAGGATTTCGTGGGGGTGGAGTTCGCACTGACGTTAATGCCAGAGGAAAAGTCCTCTTAAACGAGATTCGAACCGGGTCAGCAGATCACGAGCGAATCGCTCTAACCACCAGGCTATTCTGAGAAATGTTGTTAGGCTGCAGCCAAATTTTGCGCTTAATTTTTAGAGTACTTTTTATAAGCTATATCTTGTAGTACTCATATCGCATGTATTGCGGATAAACTTAGTATTCACAGTTCATTGTGCTGCTGCTGTGCTGTTGTGATCTAATACGTTTCTGTTGAGACCAATGATAAAAGGGATGTTAGAAGCTCAATCTATAATTATGTTAAAATGCTAGTATGATATGTTCAGGGGGATAGATTAGTATTTCAGAAATCCGATTTAATCTACTCATTGCACCTGCTGAGGAGAATAAGATTTCTACGCTTAAAGAGCAGAACAAAACATCGATGTAGCTCAAACGCAAACAGAATTAAACCTAAAACAACATGTGTTAAGGATGCCAGGAAAACAAATACATATCACCATAGATGAGTTCCTTCTTCTTTTCTTTCTTTCTTCTTTTTCTTCTTCTTCTTCTTCTTCTTCTTCTTCTTTCCTGATGATGATGATGATGACGATGATGATGCTGAAACAAACCCAGCTTAAGCAAATAAGTATGCGTGTTGATGTGAAACTCAGAGTAAATGTATTAGAATGATTTGACTGTCTATGCATGTATTTTGTAGAAGAAGAAAAAACCCAGACAAACAATGGAAAGGCGTTGAAACATAATTTTATATCATTGGCATAATTTCCATTCCTGTGGAATTCTTTATTACATGTGTGTAGAAATCGCATTAAGAAAAGTATAATAATATCATTATTAGTGCATCATGATGTTATATATAAAACCTAGAACCACTGACCTCTCTGTTTTCATAATCTAGGCTACTGGGTCTTTTAAAAAAAACTGTTTACAATCAAAGTCGAGATCTTCCCATTTCCCACTCAATAATTATTTCCTGTAAATAAATGTCATATTTTTTAGAGAAGAAAAACCTATTTTTGTTTCAGCAGTTGTTTTTTTCCCCCTTTCCATTGCATTTCATATTGTTTCAAACCCTACTTTGCCCCCACAAGCTCAGAAAATGACGTCTGCTCCAGCCATCTGGCGATGACAATTATTCCCCTTCTAGCGATGCAGCGTGACACATTTTTGCTGAGCGCGCACATCAAAGTGGTGCACTTCCATAGCAGTCTGTCAAACGTATTTTTACCTTGTGTGTTAGTGGGTGCGCGTGTATGTGTGCAACAAGTGTGTGTGTGATGCATGTGTGCGCATGCCCGTGTGAATGCATGCGCGCGCGCTGTTTGTTTGTGTGCGTAGAAGATATCATTTTTATGTTGGTTTGCTTCCAGAGAAGTGGAGAGGTGTTGCTGATCCCTTCTGGGACTATGAGGATGTACAACAAAAATGCAAGAAAATATCAGCACATTTAAATATGGTGTAAGCAAATACTGACTAAAACAAAATCGGTGATAAATAACTTACTTAACATATTATTTTGTAGCTTTCCAAGCTAGAAGTTCGGCCAAATTTAAGCACCATGCCCTCCCTGCTTTCAAGTAGTAAAGTAAGTATGTTCTTTCGAGCCAGAAGGCCCATAGAGCCGGAGCTTATCCCGGTTTCTGTAGCGTTAAGCGAACTGATGGTTTTTCACCACCCCTGTGACAGGACGCTAGTCTGTCGCCAGATACTTCCCCAGCAGAGCTGGTACCCACTTGTACACCTGGGTGGAGTGAGGAAAATAGGAGTAAAGTGTCTTTCCCAAGGACACAACACCGAACCGAGCGGGGATCGAACCCGCGACCACTGGATCACGAGTCGACCGCCTAAACCACTCGACCACGGTGCCTCCCCCTGCTTTAAATAAACCACAAAAAAAATCAAAATCTAAAAATACATTATTTCACATCAAAATATTTCCAAAATCACCGAATTTAGGCCATTCAATAAATTAAATGAAAATCGTATGCCATTACATATACGATACATTTTTGACAAATCGGTACCAATGAGGAATATTATACAATTTACCAGTTTCAATAGACTGCTAATGATTTCTGTCATTTAAACAGCATTGGCTACGTAACATATGTATTTAGTAAAGCTTGGCTTGGTGGATCGGTGGTCTAGAGGTAACGCGCCTGTCTAGAAAGCGAAAAGTCCAGGTCTGAAGTGTGCGGCGGTTCGTACCCCGTTTGGACCGGAAACTTTTCCCCCATCCATTAGACCATGAGTGGTGGTCTGGGCGCTAGTCTTTCGGATGAGACGATAAACCGAGGTCCCGTGTGTTACACATAATTATTTAGCGCACGTAAAAAAACCAATGGCAACAAGAGAGTTGTCCCTGGCAAAATTCTTAGAAAAAAGCCACTCTGATAGGGAAACAAATACAGTTGCAGACATGAAAAAAAAAGGGTGGCGCAGCGCTTGTGGCGACGCGCTCTCCCGCTCTCCCCGGGGAGAGCAGCCCGAATTTCACGGAGAAATCTGCCGTGACTTAAAGTGGTATGAAATGAAATCTGAGCGCTTTGATTTGTTGCTTTACAAGATTCAGCGCTATATAAATTCCATACATTATTATTATTATTATTATTATTATTATTATTATTATTTAAAGAAAATGTGTAGCTTTCTCTTCAAATGGAAGTTCGTTTTGAGGGGCATTTTTTTCTTATCTCTGCCGATGGTGATATTTTACCTATGTAACTTTATTTTATTTTTACCCACCATTATGATAGCTTCTTTCCGACTTCGAGGATAAAGTTAAGCCTGCAATTTCTGTTCTACTGAACATTTACTACAATGTTCTGAAGCTTTAAGGATAGAAACTAGGAGGGGTGTCCCATAACCTATAGTGTCGTAGGGAGCAAAGCATCAGATACCTCACTTCTCTAGGGGGCCAGCATATTGAGGGCGGCGCCAATCTCCTCTCCCTCGATGCTTTACTCTCCCTGACCCTAAAGAAAGCAGGTACCTATTTACAGCTGGGTGAACAGGGGGATTGTACTGAAGCCAAGGCGCGCAAACGGTCACCCATCCAGCTGGTAACCACACTCGACGCTGCTTCTCCTTGGCTGGGGGAAAGTGAGTGCTCTGACCACTGAGCTATCCCGTCCCCATCCCATCCCGGGACTGGGAGACTAGCTACAGATTACACACGAGGTGGAATGAAGAGTTTGGGTCCAGTATGTGGCACAACTGAAAACTTAGGTTAGAGTTTATAAAAGTGGAGTTACCAGTCATTAAGAGTTTCCCAGCTTAACTCCCTGGTGGTCACCCAGAGTACGATTTTACTCATCAAAACCGAGAAACTAGTTACAGAGTACACACTGAACGAGGAGTCTGCGCGCACGACGGTCAATATTCCCCAAGAAGAAAGGGCAAAGCCAAGTAGGCAGCTATACTAAGACTTTCAGTGGGTATTTTATTTTTTTCTTGTTTAATGGAAGACGAGGTTTATTATCCATGAAGTTTTCCATGGATGAAGACTGTCTCCACATAACATTTCCAAGCATAACAGCAATATCAATGTAGACCTTGGCAGTGTGATAATTATCAATAACTGACAAAAGTTTTTAACCTGAGCCAGATGTAGAGGGGAAGGTGGTGGTATTGCAGGAGTGGAGAAAACTGAAGTTGGAGAGACGGCCAAATTAAAGTGGGGGACAATAAGTACAGTCATGCATCAGCATGTGTCTTTTTATAACATCCAGTCGCCGTGTGCATGCATCTTTGTAAATGCTGTCATCCATTCCCACCCGAACACAATGGCCTACTCTACTGAAAAGTGGAACATATTCTAACATGTGCGCGAGATGCTCTGCGTCCATTAAGACAAGAAGAGAGAGACTTTATTTATTTTATTTTATTTTATTCTTTTATTTCGAGGATAATACAATAAGCACACAAGTGCTTTTTTACATCTAGTTCCCGTGTGTATGCAGTTCTGTAAAATTTTGTCAGCATAGAGCGAGAGAGGGAGAAGGAGAGGGAGGGAGACGGAGAGAGAGAGAGAGGGGGGGGGGATACAAAATACGAAATATAATTTACAGAGGGTAGTAGATTAAGTAAAATGACATTTTTTTCATCCAGCCCACGAAAGAGGAAGAAGTATAAACACTAAAGCACGAGAGAGAGAGAGAGAGAGAGAGAGAGAGAGAGAGAGAGAGAGAGAGAGAGAGAGAGAGACAGAGACAGAGACAGAGACAGAGAGACAGACAGACAGACAGACAGACAGACTAACAGACTGACAGAGAAACAGACAGACAGAAACATTTCGGAGAACGCCAATTCATTTTTCGCCCTCCAAAAAGCCCGTTCTTATCCTTTTTGAAATTAGGAAATCCTGAAAGCTTTTCTATTAGACTTAAACGAAATCATAAAAATGCATAATCGAAATTGTCGGCCGTGCTGTGGAAATTTGCACATTCAATGGAAATAATCATGTAATTTCGAAAGTGGCTGACAATGTAAAAAAAAAAAAACAACAACCCCAAAACCACTATTTTTATGATGATGCAGCAAAACAATGGGCCCCGGATTTAAATTGATAGGATTTCCCCCAATGCTTGGCTAGTGCTCTTAGGTTCACCAATGGCAACATTTTTGCTTAGCAATCGATTTTCCTCCAAAATTTAGATAGCTGCATTCCGATTTCGGAGATAGTGTTTAAACTAGTTTTGGTTTTGTCATATCTTAATGTGTGGTTGATGTGGTTTTCCCACAACGTGGTGCCCGTCCTGGGTTGACCCTTATGGTTGGTCAGGGCATTGCTACAAGAAACGATATTAGAGTTGGTTTTATACCTTGTTTTAATCCGTATATAGCTGTCCAATTTTAATCTGATATTTTAAAGTTGACGAGGTGACAGCCCTGATATGGCCTCTGTGGTCGGCGGGGCTGTAAACAACAGGATTAGATTGGATTGGTTTAAATATGACACCTGTGTACATATCACTTTCTTGAGTATGTTTTTCTTTAGAATTTTGTTATCCGTTCCTACCGACACGAATTTGTTACTCTTCGAAACGGAACGGGCTTTTAACATGTTCACAAGATCTTTTGCGAGTATTCTCACACGGGGTCTTGGTTTATAGTATCGTCTGAAGGACTTCGACATTCAGTTCCATTTTTTCGTCAAACTGGGAAGAAAGGGCAAAGCCGGCGGGAATCAAACCCAGGACCAAACGGTTTACACGCTAGGCAGGTGAACGTCTTAACCACCCTGCTACGTTCCTTATCAAACTGAAAGGTTTGAAATGGTGAGACAATGAGGACTTGAATAATAAACGTGTATGTGTGTGTGTGTGTGTGTGTGTGTGTGTGTGTGTGTGTGTGTGTGTGTGTGTGTGTGTGTGTGTGTGTGTGTGTGTGTGTGTGTGTGTGTGTGTTGGACTTGTTAGAACTATTAATTTTTACTTGTTTCATGACTTTGTAAGAATGAGTTGAGTGCAGGCGCTTTGATCTGTCTTTGCAAGGTATAGCGCTATATAAATTCCATGTATTCTTCTTCTTATTATTATTATTATTATTATCATCATTATTATTATTGTTGTAATTATCATTATTATCATTATTATTATCACTATTATATTATTATTATTATTATTATTATTATTATTATTATCATCATCATCATCATCATCATCATCATCATCATCATCATCATCATCATCAACATCATTATTCCGAACGCTATGTCTTTGTGAAAAAGGTCTGGCTGTCTAAAATAGCTATGACGCACCACCACATAATGTGTTGCATTGCACCATAACCAATTTTTACTTGTTATCTTTCCTTTTATCTACAAAAGGAAGGATGCTAACATTTTTATTTAAAAAACTGATTGAAAATCATACACTTCTAGTACAATTTATTATAAAAAATGAAATGATAGACTGCAAGAAGTGACAACTTAATGAGAAAGTGACAAGTTCTTCAGCGTAATTAGTGGTCAGAATGGGAGCTTGAATGTTTTAAACATGTTTTTAAAGCAAAAGAAAACAAAATTACGCCTTGATACTTCAACACAAGGTAGACGAATGGCTATAGTGTTATCATCCGTAAACATTTTAAAGTCGATAACCTGACCTCACCCGTCTAAAGTGTCTTCAAACAGAAACAAGTCAGTCAAGTCAAGTCAAGTCAAGTCAAAATTTTATTTCCAGATGGTACATTGAATAAGCAATGCATTTGCTTTTTTTCATCAAGCCATCTATCTAAGAACAAATTTCGTAATGATTATACTAAGACACTACATTATTGCATCGTTTACCATTAAATTAAACCAGTAAAAAAAAAAAAAATAAAAAAATAAAAAAAGGAAAAAATCGATAAGGAAATACATTGAAATACAAATTACCACATATACATATACACGTACACACATACTCATGCACACCTGAGCGCGTGCGCGCTCACGTCCACACACACATTTAAATAAAAAATGTTTTAAGAATTAAAAAAAGAAAATCATAGAACGTCAGGACACACAAATTACTTCACTTACTGTTTCATCCATTTTTTCACGTTTATACTTTAGATAATAAAAAAGATACAAGAATAAAACGTTAGAAAATACTAGGCATTCGTCATTACTGAAATATTACCTTCAATGGGCAAGGTGCAATGCGACTCATTTCCTGGGGGAGTGTCACACATGACCTATCAGTTGTGTGTAGGAGACTTGATTCAAG
>CM054142.1:10851816-10864316 GCA_028751875.1 Rapana venosa
CCAGAAGACGTCTTTTGTTTGCAGTGTCCTACAGCCAGTTCTGCTATCCTGTACTCTAGAGGCAATAAACAGAATGAAACAGAATATAATGATTCACTGCTGTTTTCCAGCTGTTCTGTTGTGTTGTTTTCATTTCTTTGTAGTTTTCTGCAAAGACAGTAAAACTAAAATAAAAACATTCACTGTAAGCTGCATTACATTCCTTATAAAATGATCCACTTTGAACACCTGAAAACTTTTGGCATATTCAACACTTCATGCCGGTTAAAGTAAATCATGGGGTTTTTTTTAATCTTTGATTTTCGTAGTAAAAGAGGGTTACAAACGAATTTGACAATAAAGAGATAATAATGCCCGTAAAGATACATTTATTCATTGTTGTTAGATGCTTATGTTGGACATACAAACTGAAGTACACAGACAAATCTGATGACGACAGTTTTCCAAGGTAAGGTTGAAGGATGAATGAAAAGAGGAAGACCACCAACATCCTACATTGCCAACATCGTTGAGATCAGTGGTCTGGGAGGGAAATAGAAGACTGTAGAGCTCAGCAGAGACAGAGAGAGATGGTGAGCCCTGGTGGCCTTTTGTGGATCTCCTACCCATGAAAGCAAAGTGATGATGGAAACAAGTAGTAGAAGCAGTATTGGTATATGCTTTTTGGTGGTTCATACTATCCAGTTGGTGTGTACTTTTGAAAGTAAATTGTATCACAGATCTTTGAAATGATTCTAACTGCTGTAGGTCTTCAGTATTTAGCAATCTTAATTGTACATATTTCAGGCTTACTATAACTCTGGCAGATAAAATTCTAATGACGACTTTTGTTCTGAAGCAATATTAATGTACACCGCACAATACCATGTTTAACCTATCAATAAAACAACTTTTTTTTTACACACAGTAATGCTGTTCCATTAAACAATTACATCATGACTTAAACAGAGATTAACTGACTTCTCAAACCAATCCACAACTAACTGATTCCAGCACAGAAGCACCAAGAAAGAGAATTAAAAAAATATCCTGTGCATAAACCCAGGTATCTAAGCAGAAAGGATACAAAACAAGCAGTCCAAGCAAAAAAAGGATATAATCTGTCTATGTGAAGAAGTGCTAAGAATAATCACGCCTACCACCTTCGGGCAACTCAATAACTACCCGGAGCTAAGGCCATCCTCTTCCTCCTTCATTGGAATCCAAACAGGCCACGTCCACTTGACCTCATACATTGCCTGTTGCCCCTTATTGTGAGGGAAGTTGCAAGGCAGCCCACCACTGACCAGGACTTCATGAACAGCCAGAGAACTCCTGCCCCTGACACAGCCTACGTGTGAGGACCATAAATAAAGCTGAGAGGCTTTTCTTGTTGATGCTACTGGTGAGCTGTAGGGTGTGGTGTAGCATTTGTTTGGTAAATCTTAGGTGGTGGTGGTTGTGTGTGTGTGTGTGTGTGTGTGTGTTGTGGTGTGTGTGTGTGTGTATAATAGAAAGAGAGACAAAGACAGACAATAACAAAGACAGATAAATGACTGACACATAGACTATTCACTATATGAAGAGCAGGCCAGTATAGCGCTCGGATAACATTTCTTCTTCATTTTCTTTACAAGGGTGAAACTTTAAGAAATTTTGTTTTCTGGGGTAAGCTTCTAAGTGTAATGGCGTTTTATGCATATTGAATACTTGAATGTTTTTATTTCCACCAACAGCATTTTGATAATGGTTTAAGCATAAAATACTCCTATGAAAAGATGACTAAAAGAAAATCAATCTGATTGCTTTTACTTGAGCAAGAGTTCGAGGTCAGACAATAAAGTACTTGTGTGAGTTAAGAATTTCCATGTTAAAGTTGACTGCTTGCACCCACAAATGAAAAAAGTCTGTCCTTTTTATTTGCCCTTTGAAACTGTCAAGGTACTTAGCATACGATGAGTTTTTTGTTTTTTTCTAGTTCACCACTGCCATTTACTTGTGTTCTTCTAAACATTTATTTTACAAGTTATGTTAAAAACAGTGCCATTATATAACATCCACATGATTATGTCCTAGCCTGACTGACCCCAAAAGGTGCATGAAACAGAATTATACAAATGTTTCCCATTGTTTCTACTGTTTGAGAGTATGAGTATTGAGTTTATCATTAAGGTGTATCCCTGCGGGCGGGGACTGGATGTAAAAAGCACAGAGGTGCTTATTCATTATCCTCGAAGTAAAAGAATTTGTCATTGTCTCTCTCTCTTTCTCTCTAAATACTCTAATATAGGAAAATTCCTATTAGCGCAAATAGGTGATCAGAATAATAAAATTCACCATCCTCCAGCATCTGAACTAAGTGTGTAAAAGCCATGTCATTTCTCCTTCATCAGAATCCAATCAGCCCACGTCCACTTGACCCATACATTGTCTGCCCGTTCCCACTTCTTCTGTGGGCAGTACTTAATGAGCTGACCACTGACCAGGACTTTATGAACAGCCAGACAACTCCTGCCTCTAACACAGCCTACGTGTTAGGACCGTAACTAAAGCTGAGAGGCTTTTCTTGTTGATGCTACTTGTGAGCTTTAGGGTGAGATGTAGGGTCTTTTTGGTAAATCTTGGGTGCTCTGTGTGTGAGTGAGAGGGAGTTGTTTGTTTGTTTGTGTGTGTGTATGTGTGTGTGTTGGGAGAATGTGTGTGTGTGCTCACACACGCAAAAAACAGAGAGAAAGAGAAAGAGTTAAAGACTGATATACAGCTACATGCATAAGATTCAAATAAGCCCACAGACTGCATGACAGACAAAATGACAAAAAGATAAAAAAGCAAGCAAATTGTCAAAAAGACAGAAAGAATACACACATCAAGGATGGAGAAAAATAAACACAAGACATAATTTTAGATTTATTAACCATTCCAATGCCAGTCAAATGATGTTGTGCATAGCCAAAGGGTAGGGAAAAAATACACAAAAGAGAATCTCCAAACTGAATATTCAAACACACATCAGGGGAAGGTGTGTGGCATTGGTGTCAGATAATCACGGTCAGCAGATCAGGCTGACAGAACTGCCCATGGCCTGTCAACAGGACTGGGTGCTTTCCTCTGTGTGCAATCTACATACAGATCACCTGACCTCTGCTCCTTCCAATGTCTCTTCTGTGTGGCTTGTCACCTTTAGTATAGGGATATTTTCCCCTGGAGTTAACATCAGTGCCGACTGCACTCTCCCCAAAAGTCTTTCGGATGAGACTATAAATCGAGGTCCCGGGTGCGAACGCACGCAGAACATCTTGTGCACACGTTAAATCCTGTTCCGCTTTTCGTAAGAGTAGGCCATTGTGTGCCGGTGGGAACAGATGACAGAATATACAAAACCGCATACACACGAGGACTGGTTGTAAAAAAGCACAGAAGTGCTTATTCCATTATCCTCGATATTAAATAATAACAATTTTTTAAAATTAAAGAATTAGTATCTCTGATTCGGAAAACTCTCTGCATCTAAGGCTTGTCTGCAATAATGAATAATCAATGCTGTGTTAACAAATAGATATATTGCAGCAGTAAGGCCTAGGATCTGTGCTCTATGTTTACTCTGGACAAAAACATGCTAGAAATGGGCACAAATAGACAGATTGCCACAAACATGAGTTTCCTGCAAGAGACATTACATTTTATACTTTTCTCAATCGAGGCAGATTTACTTTAAACTGAAAGCATTTAAGTCAGCTTCATTTAGAATTCAAATTGTCTTCAGACTGAAGCACAAAAAAGAACCCAAGCAACAAAAGAGTTGTCCTTTGCAAAATTCAGTACAAAAAAGTTATACTGATAGAGGAACAAATACACATGCAGACAGGACAAGTATGGGATAATCAGTAGTGTTGCTCTTGTGGCTATAGGCTTTACCCGGGGAAAGCAACCTGAATTTCATGCAGAGAAATCTGCTGTGACGGAAAGTAATACGCCATACAATATAATACAATAAATGTAATACAATGCAATACAGCATTCCTGGTACTGATCCACATAAAACAAATACCCAGCTGTAAATGCAGCAGGAAGTAAAAAGGTTAAGATAGAACAAAACGGTGAAATAGTAACAGAGAGACAACAGAAGCACACAGCATCCAAGCAAAATACATTCAAAGAAAAAGAAATGCACACACACACACACACACACACAGTCCATCCCAAATAGCAAAGTGCAATGTAGTGTAGGTGGCAGACACCATCTGCTAACAGATGTGACTGTTGACTACAAATGAAGCTGAACACCCTCCTCTGTGTGCAATCTGCATACAGATGGCCTGGCTTCTGCCCCTTCACTTTCTTTCCTTCAGTGTTTGTCTCCCTTAGAAGTGTGGGATTAGAAATACCGGTTGCTGTGCTGACCTATGCATAGCTCTCATTCGTGTAACACACAAATGCTACTAAACCACAGCAAAATGCTTTATTTTGGATTACACTTTACATTTTCAACTCTTGAATAAAAAAAAAATGTATTTGTTAATAATGTTCTCTTGATTTTTTTGTCCATCACCATTTAAGAAAACATTGTTGGTGCAGCCACGTTACAAGATCCAATGGCTTCATTTAAACTATGGGGAACTGTAGGGTACAGGGAACTGGAGGGGGAGGAAGACGAACTGGTAGTCAGGTAGTCAACAATAAACGGTACAACATTGCAGAATAAATGGAGCAAATGTATGTAAAAGCCCACGTTGTGGCTGAAAAAAAGCACATAGAGAGGGCTTTGGTGGAAGGATTTTTTAATGTAGTGCCCGATGACAACAGCGGAGTGTGTCTGAAGAAGAAGAAAAATTTGAATGAGAAGAATACAAAGAGGAATGTAAAGAAGAAGAAGAAGAAGAAGAAGAAGAAGAAACATAGCATAAAAAGCAATATTTGCTAACAAAAAACCCCACCAATTTGCAACGCTCATTATGAGTAGTTATACGTAAGAGTGATTAGGTCTGCTTATCAATAACTCATACCACTGCAAATTTGACATTAACCTCATATAACATATTCTCACCTGAGATAAATAGTTTGCACAAAAGCAGTTTAACATGGATCATTGACGATGTCATAATGACCCACTTTCGCCAACCATAAATTTGACTGCTTCATATAGCCATATACAGCAGTCAAAAAGCCGAATCTGCAATAAAATGGGAAAGGCTACTATATTCTTTAAGACTCCTTTTTCTAAGATCACGCTATGTCAGTCCCAGAGTTTACTTATTGAATCCAATCAAAAGGTGCAATCCCTAATCTTTAATGAGTCTACTTGATACAAGGTCTACGGGCAGAACTAATCAACTTAGTTACTGTATGTGATTGCATCAGACTGATCTCTAACCCTGTTTGTTGGGTCTATAAACTAAATAATAAATGTTCCCCCATGAAATTTAGTTTAAGCTCATGTTCTTTGGATATCTACATACTACACCATGCGCACAATAACAGAAACGATTTATATTCAGGTCTCCAAACTAACTGACCAACAAACCGCATCACTAAGCAGGACAAAAATAAACAAAGAAGCCCCACTCCTAGTCCAAAGACTGTCTTGTATGCAGAGAACTGATTGAATTAATCACGTCTATCTCGCCCCAGCAACTCAATTAGGCAGAGGAAGGGGCTGTCCTCTTCCCCCTTCATTGGAATCCAATCAGGCCACGTCAGCTTGACCTCATACACTGTCTGCCTGTTGTCCCTTTGGGGGCAGTGCTAAGGGAGCTGACCACTGACTGAGACACCCTAGAAAATAGAAAATAGATGGACTACTGGCTTTGACAGAGCCAACGTGTAAGAACAACAAATAGAGCTGGGAGCCTTAATTTGTTATACATAGATTTTGACAAACGTTCTTGTGTTATTGTAACTTTATTTGTGTGATTTGAAAAATGGTGGGAACAAAAAGAGAAGGCAACAGAGAGAGACAGAGAGAGAGAGAGACAGAGAGAGAGAGAGACAGACAGACAGAAAGAGACAGAGGCAGAGACACAGAGAGAGAAGGACTGATAGACTAACAGACAGACGGATATGACGGACAGACTGATATGCAGCCAGACAGAAACAGAGAAGAAAACAGAGACACACTAACAGGAAAACATACAGACATACAGAAAAGTGAGCCCAAAGTAAAGCTAGGGAACAAAAATCGACTGCAGACTGACCAAAAGCAGATGACAGGGAACAGGGCAGTACTGATGACCAATAACTAGCATCAGCAGACCTGACCAATGGCTGTCCATAGAACTGGACACCTTCCCCTGTGACCAATCTACATACAAATTGCCCAAATTCCGCTCTTTCACTTGATCATTGTTGTTTGCCTGACCGACTGTGTGCTAATAGCTTTGAAACTTTTCTCTAAAACTGATGAAACAAAGAGAAGTGGCATAACGATATCTACATAACTTAAATGATTACAATTTCTTTAGGTTTTCTTTTTATTCTGCCCTTTTCACTTACGTAAATAAAGATGGCATTTTGTAGTACATGGCTAAGAGTAGTTCTGGGTGTGGATTTAGTGTTTAAATGGGTGATCTGTGTTTATTTGTCATATGTTTTCTTCATATAGATGACAGTGATCAGATCATTGAGATGGCTGTTTAAAAGACTAAAACGAACTATTCATCTGAGATTACTGTTCGAATTTCGATGATCTAGATGTCAAGGTATTGTAACATTTAGGTCTATAGTCATAAAAAATCATATCTGCTGTGAAACATTGGGTTTTAAATGGAATACAAACGAAATTGCCACTTTCCTCAGCTAGAAATCATTAAAACATAAAAAATCATGTTGTTAAGCCCATATCGGAAGTATTAACCACAGCTTTGGAAAAAGATTTTTGTTCCACAAAACATACGACAGTAGTATAATTAGTTATTACAACCATGTTCTGGTATTTCCACCGAATGTCCGAAACAGTCTAACCACACAGATGTTTCAGACAGAACAAATACAAACAAATCACAAGAAAAGTAAGCCCTTCTTGATTCCAGAAAGACTCTCGTGTAGGTAAGGAAATGATGCGATTACTGATGTCCACTTCGCTCCACCAAACTCAATCAGCTAGCGTTGGTGGGCCATTGGCTTGCCTCTCCATCAGAATCCAATCAGAACACGTCACCTGAAGTACGCACTTCTTCTGCCTGGTCCTCCTCCCTCTGTGGGCCGGGCCAACAGGTACTCTGCCAAAACACAATGTCTGGTTGTGACAGATGTCATTGGTTTGGTAGCAAATAGAGCGGAGAGCTTTTAGTTGTTGTTTGCATGTGTTAAACCTTGAGGCGAGATCATGAGTTTCGTCACATAATATACATAAACACAGAGAGAGAGAGAGAGAGAGAGAGAGAGAGAGAGAGAGAGAGAGAGAGGGCAGGAGTATTATAAGCAAACTTGACAATAGCGACACTGTAAAATATACCACATCCAAGAAGTAATTGAATACACAAATCCACATTACACGGGAAACGGCAAAATCTTCTTCAGAAATTTGACATTTCAAATAAAACTTTCAGCAAAACACGAATGAAATACCTGTTATCCCAAAGGAATCATAGTAGGAGATATGCAGCATCAAATGTTCTGCAGAGAACAAGACAAAAGCTTCACTAGACAAGGGCTACGGATTTTATTACTTCCTTAAACATAGTCCCAAAACAACAGCGTGATCCTATGCATTGTGTGCTTGTTTCAGCGTCTTTGAGCAGAACTGAGTTAAACACAGACTGAGACTCCTGAAAACATTTAAGTTTATTAGTAGTCCTGACGCAGTGAATGACATCTTGAACGGCACAAGGCATGAATAGGAGACAGACAGACATACAGACAGACAGACGAACAGACAGAGACATAGACAGATACAGAGAGAGACATAGAAAGACAGAGACATACAGACAGAGACAGACAGACAGACAGAGAGAGAGACAGAGGGGAAGGATCACACAACCTAAAAGTCTTTAGCCAAACTTATTTTTCTTACAATCTGTCCTCATAAAAGAGGGACACGGACAGACAGACAGAAAGCCAGACAGAAACATAGAAATAGAGACAGAAAAATACAACTGAACCAAAATGAGAAGTGCAACAAATAAAGAAAACAATGATCAATGCCGAAACACACATCTCATGCAAAGATGTATCACCAGTGCCTGCCAGCCTACCTTCGGATGAGACTATAAACCGAGGCCCCGTGTGCGAACGCATGCAGAACATCTTGCGCACACGTTTAACCCTGTTCCGCTGTTCGAAAGAGTAGGCCATTGTGTGCCGGTGGAAACAGATGACTTTTTTTTTTAAAACGCATGCACACGCATATTTTTTTTAAAGCGCTTTGATTTGTTGCTTTACAAGATTCAGCGCTATATAAATTCCATACATTATTATTATTATTATGATTATGATTATTATTATTATTATTATTATTATTATTATTATTATTATTATCTCAGCAGTCTTTACCGCTGCCTGTAACGGAACAGGACACCTTCATTTCTGTCTTATCTACATACCAATCACCTGACTTGGGCTCTTTCGCTTGTTCTTTCTTCATGACTTCTCTTCCCTCAAGTTGCAATACTTGTGCTAGTATGTTTGAAGTTTGTCTTTTAAGAATCAGACAACCCAGAGCAGTGTGAGTAGATTCTCTGTCATTTTTTTTTACTCTTTGGATTGTTGTCTGCAAATGAAGACCACATTTCTGTATATAAGACAGTCATAACTGAAATGTAAAATAGATGTACGGGTTTATAATGTGCATTTTTTGTTGCTGTTGGTGTTTACGAAGAAACTGAACTTGGACTTAACAATGAGTTCGCAAGGAAGTTCAGAAACAAAATGTTACTTGTATTTCCTTTCTTCATCAAAAAGCTATTAATGCAGTCTGTGTATATATATAATATATATATATATATATATATATATATAGAGAGAGAGAGAGAGAGAGAGAGAGAGAGAGAGAGAGAGAGAGAGAGAGAGAGTGAGAGAGAGAGAGAGTGTGAGAGAGAGAGAGAGAGATAGAGAGAGAGAGAGTTAATCAATACACTGAAATCCCTATTAAATGTTTGGCCGTGTTGTTACCTTTGGTGGAGTTTTAATGTTTTAATAATAATAATAATAATAATGTATGGAATTTATATAGCGCTGAATCTTGTAAAGCAACAAATCAAAGCGCTCAGATTTTATTTCATACCACTTTAAGTCACGGCAGATTTCTCTCCGTGAAATTCGGGCTGCTCTCCCCGGGGAGAGCGGGAGAACGCGTCGTCACTTAGCGCTGCGCCACCCTTTCACCCTTTTTTTTTCTGCAGCTGTATTTGTTTCCCTATCAGAGTGGCTTTTTTCTAAGAATTTTGCCAGGGACAACTCTCTTGTTGCCGTGGGTTTTTTTACGTGCGCTAAATAATTACGTGTAACACACGGGACCTCGGTTTATCGTCTCATCCGAAAGACTAGCGCCCAGACCACCACTCATGGTCTAATGGATGGGGGAAAAATTTCCGGTCCAAACGGGGTACGAACCGCCGCACACTTCAGACCCGGACTTTTCGCTTTCTAGACAGGCGCGTTACCTCTAGACCACCGATCCACATTGTTTTGCTTTTTAGTTTTCGCTGACTTATTTTCTGTGACACTCTGTTCTGCAGCTCCAACGCCCCTATCTTGGTCACTCTGCCAAGCTATACCCTACTAGATCAGCTATGTTGCAGCCGAATGGGTCAGCTATCTACATGGAGCCAATCAGCCCTAGGCTGCTGAGGGGCCACCTGCCAGAGGGGCTCTGCAACCTTCCAGTCTGTGGCCCAAGGCGCTAACCACTGCCTCATGGCCGCTGGTTTGGCCACACTCCTTGTTAACAGGCCATCACTCACCCTTCTTTAGCAGATGCAAAACATACACACCACTGGGATACTTCAGGAGCGACAAAAACAAACAAGTTACGCACATTATGTACGACAATACTCTTGTGTATGCAAAGAACCGACCAAGTCCATTATGCTTCGACAAACTCAATCAGGCGGGGTTGGCTTATTCTCTACCCTTTCTATCTGAGTCCAATTAGGCCACATCAACTCAAACACACACTTCTTCTTCTCCTCACTTTAGCCTGTGCAAGAGCACCACCAGACTGGAATCCTGGCATTTCCTTGAAGAAGAAAAGGACTTGTGGCCCTGACAGGTCTACAAAGCTGAGTGGTAAATAAGGCTGAGAGCCTTTTATTGTTGCTGGCGTGTGTCGAGCCTTGAGGTGTGATGCTGAATCCTTTACCTTATCTGTCCAGAAGTAGACAAAGAGAAGAAGGGGGGGGGGGGGGGGGGGGCATGCATGCAGAGATAGAGACAGAGGCGGCACATAGATGGGATAAGCTTAACACAGACAAATAGAAGCTGAGACCGACAGACAAAGAGATAGACTGGAACAAACGAGAGACAGACAGACAGACAGATAGACAGATAGACAGAGACAGAGCGAAAAGAGACAGACATACAGAGACAGAGGCAGAGAGACAGAGAGACACAGGGGAGAGAGCGATCGAGAGAGAGAGAGTGGGAGAGAGAGAGAGAGAGAGAGAGAGAGAGAGAGAGAGAGAGAGAGAGAGAGAGAGAGAGGAGAGAGAGAGACAGACAGACAGACAGACAGACAGAGACGGAAACAGAGACAGACATACAGAGACAGAGGCAGAGAGACAGAGAGACGCAGGGGGAGAAGCGATCGTGAGAGAGTGTGGGAGAGAGAGACAGAGACAGAGACAGAGAGACAGACAGACAGACAGACATACAAACACAGGCAGAGATAAAAACGGAAGATACACAGACAGACATAGTGAGACAGAGACAAAGAAAAAGCTTCGACACACAGACACGGTAATAGAGAGACAGGGGGAAAAAACCCGCAGAGATAGAGAGATCATTGAAGTGGCAGGAGTGACAGGTACGAGAGAGACTGAAGTAAAAATGACGGAGAGAACAGACAGACTCAATGCTGGTCACAGTGGACAGCAAAGGTACTGGTAACTGATCGGCAATTCCCACTATCCAAACCCATTATTCATTTATTTATTTATTCTGTTATATCAAGGATAATGAAATAAGCACTCTTGTGATTTGTTTACACCCAGTCCCCGTGTGTATGCGGGTTTTATTTGTAAATGTTGTCCATTGACCAAACTATTTATTTATTCATTCTATTATATCAAAGATAATGAAATAAGCACTCTTGAGCGTTTTTACTCCCTATCCCTGTGTGTATGCGTGCTTTTTTTTGTTGTAAATTCTGTCATCTATTCCCTCTGGCACACAATGGCCTTCTCTTTCGAAAATCGGAACAGGATTGAACGTGTGTGCAAGATGTTCTGCCTGTTAAAGGAACTAGACACTTTCTTCTCTGGCCAGTCTACAAATAGATGTCATATCACTTCTGCTCTTTTTGTTTTACTTGTGCTCCTGTTACGATTTGTCGACAGTATGATGCAAATGGTAAACCACGTTGTGCTGTTATGCTTTAAACTCGTCTTCAAGACAGACTCTAATGACTCAAAGTAATGATAAGTTTTAGTTTTCATAATCTCAGCTTTTTCGTTTGCTTGTGTGATGGACACCAGAGTATTCATTTTTGCGAACGACGGGTATAGAAGACAGCCATGTAATGTAACTGTAGTGTTTGTGTTTGTTTCCCGTTGTGCTATGTTTACACGCAATGTTTTGTAATTGATAGCAAGTTCAAAGGTACTCTAGTGCAAGGATGTACATATAAAGAACCCAACATTTAATTATAACAAAGCATTCATGGTTTTAAAATTCACTTACTGATTAATTGTTTACCCACAATAGGTAAATTTTGCTTTAACTTTTACCCGTAGCCAAACGGAGATGTCACACAAGTAAGGATTAAAGCTAGGGAGGTTTTTGCCAAGTCTAAGAACAGTAGACCATTGTATGTTGAACTGCATGCACAAGAAGAATGGGTGTAAAAAAGCAAGTGAGCGATTATTCCGTTATCCTCTAAATAAAACAATATATATAGATAAAATATATACACCATAAAAATGGATCATATCCTATAACTTTATCGTGTTCCCCTTTTTGCTATAATGTCATACTGACTCATTAAACTGTACTATCAAGGTTTGAACATCAGCATATGCACCCACATCCAAAAAAACAAAAGCAAGCCACACGAGCTGCCCCAGACAGCACAAATAGAAACAAATGACAAAGTAAGCACGCGCGGTCAGAAAAAAGCCCTCGTTTATGCAAAGACCTGATTAGATTAATCACGTCCACCTCGCGCCAGCAAACTCAATCAGCTGGACTCGAGCCATTTCCTCCTCCCTCCCCTTCCTCTCCCCACATTTCTTTTCTGTGAGTGCCATCAGCACATGTCAACTTGAGGCCACACTTCTCCTGCCAGCTTCTGTAGGCAGGGCTAGCTGACTGGAACCCTGACATTTGTGGACAGGACAGAATGCCTGTCTGGGACATCGACAGGCCTCACG
>CM054142.1:10869316-10876816 GCA_028751875.1 Rapana venosa
TGTTTTCTCTTGTTGGTTACAGTTTTAAAAATATCGTTTTATTGTTTATTGGTTAAATTCTGTGAGAAACTGTGATTTTACTATTCTGTACTTACGAGTTACTTTAGATTTGCATTTTTTTACTTGTTTATTGCAGATGTAGTAAATTCAACTCTCAGATCCCCCCCCCCCCCCCCCCCCCACCCTTCACCCCTGGCCTTTTTGTGTCTAATATCACATTTAGTGAAGAGAAGTGAAACGAAGTCGAACACACGCACACACACACACACTATTGACCATAAACTAATCTATTTTTGATGTAGAACTGAGGAACAAAATGAAACATCCTTCGAATAACATTGAAATAGAATAAAAGACAGTCAGCAAAAATTAGACAAAAAGTAGAAATAAGAACGAAAGAACTAAAAGACAGAAAAACAAGTTAAGCCATAACACAAAATAAGTAAAATGCAAGCAATAAGGAAAAAAAAAGAAATACCAGGAGAAAATTGACCAAGCCATTTTTAACGCTCGGCATTTCAGACGAAATCCAATCAGAACTATAATTATGCCAGCTTTAAAGAGCCAGTTATTTCATCGATCTTACCCTGGTCATCAGTAGTAGAACTGATGGCAGGCAGCAAATGCTGAGGCCATTTCCTTACGTTTTTATTCACGCTTGACGTAAAATAACAACTGTGTCACACCTTTGATGTCTGGTGAAATGACTGTTCGCTGCTTTGTTCCTTAGAGAATACATTGTCACCAAAAATGGGAGTTAGAATTTCCTTTCGACAAAATCGATTATACAGCTACGAATTGGTTAACGGGAATATTATGCTGTATTTTCCAGGTTTGTTTGAAGCTATTGTCTCTTTACAATTTTATCGAAGAACATTTCTTCAGTGTGCCACAAGAAAGAATCGAACATTAATACGTCAGTATAGTAATAACTGATAGAAACTTTCGTCAGACTGTGGCGTTACTGAGTTTTTAAAATATATCTCTGGCTTTCTTGAGATAACTTTTTATATAATACTACATATTTGCGAAACTAGTTCTTACTACCGCGACATCAGCATGTTAATGAAAGATAGAATATTTATCAGACCTAAGCGTTCCTGAGTTCTAACTTTCTTGAGATGACTTCATGAATACTACATATTCGCGAAATTATGTATTACCTACCACGGCTGTGTGTACATATAAAAACTCCTCACACCTCTACTTTCTGCAATAACTGTTTTCTATTTACAGTATAATTTAAACAGGGAGGGAGGGGGGCTTACAAATAGTCACTTTGAGAGCATCTGAAAGAATGAATAAACTAGAGAAACGAAAACATGCAGAAAAGAAACAAACAAGATAGGAGCACTGACGAAAATTTAAAAAACACACAGAAAGAAGAAAAAAGAAGAGAGAAAGAGGAGAGAGAGAGAGAGAGAGAGAGAGAGAGAGAGAGAGAGAGAGAGAGAGAGAGAGAGAGAGAGAGACAACAGCAGGAGAGAAAGAGAAGCGAGAAGAGAGAGAGAGAGAGAATGAAGAATCGTGAGAAGAGAGAGGGAGAGTAGATTCAAGCAGGAAACAAAAACTCACCATGAGAGAGAGAGAAAGGAGAGAGAGAGAAGAGAGAGAGAGAGAGAGAGAGAGAGAGAGAGAGAGAGAGAGAGAGAGAGAGAGAGAGAGAGAGAGCGAGCTTGCTTCTATTTTCGCATTGAATCCGATCAGGACAATAATATGTCAACTGTAATCGATTTACAGCCAATATTCTGTCGTTCGTTCCATCGATTTTATCCAGTCGTCAGTGCTATATTTCGCGCCTGCTAATTTAAAGCTGATGCTATTGCTGTACATTTATTTACCCGCTTACTAACGGCTAACTTCTAACTAATGTGTCGAGTAAAATGACTTGTTGATTGGTCGCTTGGGTAATTGTCAAAGTAGAAAGTGTGCACGGTTGCTTGTAGTATTGATTTGCCAGTTACAACACAAGTTTCGGGCAATACTCTGATAGATCTGTTTGGCTCTTTATAAACTGGTTCCTCGTAGCTTTTTCCTGAAGAATTTAAATGTTTAAGTTCCCTAAATATAATGATAATTCTATTGCAGTTATACTGACATTTTTTTAAGGAATGATAGACGTAGTGTTATCTCTGACTTTGCTTTTGTTAATCTTAGTTTCTGAGATATTTAACTTATACAATACACCACTTCTGTTTACTGGAAGAATTGGGAAGGGGGGGGGGGACAACAAAAATAACAACAAAATATCACAAGAAAAGCATCACGAAAGAGGTTGCTTAGAGACACTAGGCAGTGAGGTTTATTTTCTTGTTGACCTTTAGTCACAGTGCCAATACTACCATTGTCTGTTTCTATCTATTTTCTGTCTGCCTGTTTTTCTGTATGTTTTTTCGCTCTCTGTCATCTCTCTGTCTTTTCTGTCTGTCTGTCTGTCTGTCTGTCTGTCTTCTCTCTCTCTCTCTCTCTCTCTCTCTCTCTCTCTCTCTCTCTCTCTCTCTCTCTCTCCAGCCCCTTTCCCTTTCCCGTCTTCTTCTCATCTCATTCTCTGACCCAAACTGGGTGGTAAGCTAGGCCATGGGATTCAGAGTCACGTCCTGGAGGTCTTAGCACTGGCGTGGACAGTAAAAGCCACTCAGCCTTAATGCCGCCTCAACTTGCAGCGTCTGCCAAGCAGGGAGGAGATGTGCTGCTTTGGAGTTTCTCCAGTCACTGTTGTCACATTCTTCTTCAAACTGTCGACACGTATTCCCTGCAAAACTTTCCTTTTTTAAAAGAGATTTGTGTCTGGAATGTGAGAGAGTAGCAATTGGAAGGCTAGGTATGCTGTCTGATTTGGGCAACAGGTGATGGAGTTTGAATTTCGGCGTGGGGATGTTTGTGAATAGACAAGTGCATGCAAAGAGTTGGTGCTTGTGTGAATATTTGGGTCACCAGGGCATAGCTAGAGTATACTTGAAAGTTACTTGAGAACGTCTTTTGTGAGGGTAGGGTTTTCTTTGCAGCAACATACATTCATATATAAAGATGCTATCTGCATCTCCTAATCAAAAGTAGTTGATGGAAAGTCTTATTTAGATGAAGGCCTTT
This sequence comes from Rapana venosa, assembly GCA_028751875.1. Lineage (NCBI taxonomy): Eukaryota > Metazoa > Mollusca > Gastropoda > Neogastropoda > Muricidae > Rapana > Rapana venosa. Next base: position 10,872,407 of record CM054142.1, read on the forward strand.
CTCATAGAGGCGCACACACACACACACACACACACACACACACACACACACGCACGCACGCACACACACCAACGCACGCACACACACACGCACGCACACGACACACACACACACACACAACAGACAGTCAAATCAGGAACTACCATGGACGGATAAATTGAAAAACTTTTTAGGATATCTACCGTTTACTACACGCTTAGGTCAGACCTGCTATTTCGAACTATCCATTCAGCATTAGACTAATTTCATACAATCTGGAACCACTCACAACGGATGGAAAGCTAGCAGATGCTCTTGGTTACTTTTGCTTTCCAATCACGCAGGATGTCTGTACAGGCTCTTCTGCTTCAAGGCCTTAACTCAATGTGAAATTCACTTAGCGAGGTGGACACAAACTGAGACCAGGAAACTTCATCTGGCTCCATGTTGACACGCTATGACGGGATTTATAGGGAGTGGAGGCAAAAAATGAAATATTTGTCCACCCTCTGTACTCAAGTCATGACGGTGAGGTTTACTTTGTTACTTCGCATGAAGGAAGAGGGTTATAATATTGTAACACTTCACCTTCATTTGTGTATCTGGGATTAGTATATCTTTAAACAAAAAAACAATTGAGTTGTTATTATCTACTCTCATGTATTGTACTCTCGTCTAATACAGTTTAAGCGCTTAATTATTTCTGGTGCTCACTGCTGCTTTATACTATGTCTTTAGTAAAGAAGGTAATGGATTTAAGATTAACTTGCAACAATAAGTAAAATCTGCACCAGAGAAAAATACACACTACAGTCAAGAATTTTCAGTTTTATTTACTGCCCAACCATACTAGATCTTTTTTTATTTAAAAAATTCTTTTATTTGGAGGATAATGAAATAAAACCTCATGTGCGTTTTTACATCCAGTTCCCGTGTGTATGCACTTTAGTAAATTTTGTCACCCGTTTCTATCGGCACACAATGGCCTAAAAATCTGCCAAATAGAGCCACAACTCCCAGCTTTTAATTCAGTGCTAAATTCACATCATGGAACCTAAAATCTCTCAATGAGGTTGGAAGAGGAAGAAGAGGCTCAAATGTATTTACCGTCCACATTACGCTGGATCTTCCGGAGCTAACCCCTGCTCCAGCTTGATTCAAGTGCTAAATTCACTTAGCAGTGTTGGCACAAGATGGGAAGCGGTAAACTTCAAGTGGCTCCAAGTCGACATCTTCTGATGGGTTTCTGGCGAAAAGGAGGAAAATATTTCGTCACTGCCTGTAATCAAATCACGGTCTGAAGGTTTACCTTGTCACGTGAAGTGTTCTCGACGCTTCTGTGTCTACAAGCAGATCTGCTGTAATCTGTGGAGACGGTGATTATGCTCTCTGGGTCTGGCTGTTCCCTGGCTGTTAAATATCTGTCCTGGGAAAGACTTCTTCTGGAAGTAGATCAATAGGAAATATACCACTTTGGTTCCAATCAGAGTGTTTTATATGTGCATATACATATACGTTAACACATACTGACGTATGCGCATAAGTACACACACACACACACACACACACACACACACACACACACACACACACACACACACACACACACACAATACACACACACAACACACACCAATCACTACTCACTCACTCACTCCTCGCAAAAGTAATTCGAATGAGACTATAAACTGAAGCCCAGTGTTCAAACGCACGCAGAACATCTTGCGCACACGTTTAAAACCCGTTCCACTTTTCGGAAAAGCAGGCCATTGTGTGGTGATAGGAACGGATGCCAAATTTATTAAGCTGCATACACACGGGAACTGGATGTAAAAAAGCACACGAGTGCTTATTCCATTATCCCCGATTTGAAAGATTAAAATAAAAGTAAAAAATAGAAACATTACCAGTATGTCACACTCGCTCCCTTTATCTCTCTGTTTCCCTCTGGTAAGAGTCATGGGATCAGCAATATTAATATGAAGGCATATTCTGCTTTTGTTCAATACTGGGGAATTGATAATTAATTAGAAAGATACGAATACGAAATGTGAATGCGCTGCTGCTTCAAACTTAAAACTTAGAGTGAAATACACTTAACATTACTGACACAAGATGGAAACCAGTAAACTCCACTTGGCTCCAAGTGGACATGGTCTGATGAGATTCCGGCGAAAAGAAAACGTTTGCTCTCTCTCTCTCTCTCTCTCTCTCTCTCTCTCTCTCTCTCTCTCTCTCTCTCTCTCTCTCTCTCTCTCTCTCTCTCTCTCTCTCTCTCTCTCTCTCTCTCTCTCTCTCTCTCTCTCTCTCTCTCTCTGTAATCAAATCAGGGTCTGAGGGTTTAGCTTGTCACACGGCCTAGTCTGGATAGTTCTGTGTGTACAGCCAGACTTCCTGCTGCCTGTGAAGAAAGAGATCAATGCTGCGATACAGTGTGGATGGGGCAGTTCATTCCCTGGCTGTCAAGGTCTGGCCATGGAAGAGACCTGAGTGGAGAGGGGGATACACTGGAAAGACAGGAGTTTGTGAGGTGAATTATAAGGGTATGCTGGCTACACACAGACACGCTACTAGCACAAACATACTGATACTAGTGCGTATATACAGGCATAAACACACACACACACACACACACACACACACACACACACACACACACACACACACACACACACACACACACGCGTGCATACACATGACTACACATATCATTTAGGGTATTTACATACACAAGCACACACTAACACACACATCCTGTTCCACTTTTCGTAAGAGTAGGCCATTGTGTACCGGTGGGAACAGATGACAATTTACAAAACCGCATACACACGGGAACTGTACGTAAAAAACACATAAATGCTTATTCTATTATCCGGATATAAAAGATTTTTTAAAAATAACACACACACGCTTGCGCATGCACGCATGAATCTTCACACACGTACATACACCACACATTGTCACACACACATTCATGCATACATAATGCACACACCCGCACATACATGCGCATACGCACTCGCGCACGCTCACACTCACATGCACATGTGCATGCACATACTCTCAACCAGAAACATGTGCGGGCATACACACACACAAACACACACACACACACACACACACACACACACAACACACACACTACACCCCACCCCTATACCCCCTCCCCTTTATCTCTACATTATTATACTCTTCGCTAACAGAATAATGAAATCTGGAACGTTCACCAAGATTGAAAAAAAAAGTCAAGATGCCTTCCACATCTCATCTTTATTCATTTACTATCCAATCACTTTGAACATCAGGAGCAGCTTGTGCTTTAAGCATTGAATTCAGTATGACATTAACATAGCAATGCAATGTTGACACAAGTTGGAAACCAGCAAGCTTCACGTCCTTCCAAGCTGACGTGTTCTGATAAGATGTAGTGAAAAAGAGTTAATATTTCCTCACTCTCCCTAATCAAATCATGATCGGAGGCATTAACTTGTCACGTGAAGTGTTCCATATTGTCACGTGCACACATTCAGACCTGATGTTGTCTCTGGAATGGTTTCTTTTTCTGGCTGGAAGAGATGCTTTCTGGCATTCAGTGTCTATCCGGGGCAAGGGAATGATTAAAAGAAAGGAGATGTAGGAAGAAGAGGAAGTTCGTGTTGATTGAAATGCCATGCTGGCCACACAAACTGAAACGTAAACAAGACAGTCTCTAGGACATTCGTACACACGCATGTATGCACGTTAGTACATTAGCACGCATGAATGTAAACACTCAGGACATACACACACATGCATACTCACATGCGTACACGTACACATATGCACGCATTTATACATACACACATACGTAGACGCACGCAGACACACGCTCCAAAACATAGATTCACAGAACACACACACACACACACACATACACACACACACACACACACACACACACACACACACACACACACACACACACACACACACACACACACACACACACCACACACACATACAGACATGGGACGGGATAGCATAATGATTAGAATGATGCACATTGTGCTCGCGATCTGCTGACCCAGGTTCGAAGCTCTTTCAAGAGGATTTTTCATCTGGAGTTAACATCAGTGCCGACTCCACTCCCGCTAAAAGTCCTTTGGGTGAGACTATAAACCGAGGTCCCGTGTACAAACGAACGCAGAACATCTTACGCACACGTTAAAATCGGTTTACATTTTCGGAAAAGTAGGCCATTGTGTGTCGGTGGGAACGGATGATAACATTTTCAAAACCGCATACACACGGGGACTGGATGTAAAAAGCACTTGAGTGCTTAGTCCATTATCCTCGAAATAAAAGTATAAAAAAGAACGAAACACACACACACTCACACAAACACACAAAAATACACACATACTCACGCTCGCTGACATTCACGTAATAATT
>CM054142.1:10879316-10886816 GCA_028751875.1 Rapana venosa
TACATACATGCATACATACATACATACATATATGCGTGTGTACGTGCGTTCGTGCGTACGTACGTACATACACAGATGCGTGCACACGTTCGTACGTACGTACGTGCATACATAAATACATACATACATACATACATACATACATACATACATACATACATACATACATACATAATACATCCATCCATCCATCCATCCATCCATACATTCATACATACATACATCCATACAATAATTATGAAGAGGGCAGACTGGCCAGCACTTGAGGAGGAAGATGCCTTCCATCAGCACAGTCTGCTTGTTTTGATTGTCTGCCAGTAACGCTGTGTCACCTTCCCTAATACCCCGTCATTCACTTTCTCTGCCAGCTCCGTGCTTATATTAGCTGGTCTCTTCCTGGGTCTGCCTGCTCTGTGTGTCTGTGTGTTTGTCTGTCAGTATGCTGCTAACTAGGCTTACTTCCCAAGTTGATTTCGTGCACTTTTAGCGTTGTTATGAATGTTCCACCGCTGCACTGTGGCAATGATCTGTTTCTATGCGAATGCTTTTTTTTGTTGTTGAGGAGGTTTAAGTTTGTATGTATGTATGTTTGTTGTTTGCTTGCTTGCTTTTCTTGCTATGACATCTTTCTTATGAATGAGCCACCTCTGCACTGTGGCAATGATCTCTTTCTATGCGACTACTTTTTTATTGTTGAGGGGGTTTAAGTGTGTATGTATGTTTGTTTGTTTTGTTTGTTTGCTTGTTTGCTTTTCTTGCTATGACATCTTTCTTTTCGACATAGATTCTTTCAATTAAATATATTTAACTCGTATTGCCACCAACATCATTTTGTCCAGTAACACAGAAATAAAATCGTCATTATAAATCATCTTAAAAAGAGCAAGGCTGAGTTTTGGCTCTGTGTGTTATTCAAACCTGTAAATCTTGTTTTTTCTGGGCATGTGTGTTTTAACTGTCAACATCTTTAGCATATATATCCTGTTTTTCATACATATTGTTGTACAGTTTTAATCTGAGATCTAACGTTTTCCGAGATGACAGCCCAGGTATGGCCTCTGTGCTGGGCGGGACCTATAAACAAGACTGGATTTGGATTACATTGGAGTGGATTGGATTGGAGTGGATTGGATTGGATTGGCTAATGTGCTAACCACTGTGCCCCGAGTTCTCAGCAGCCAGTGTAATCTGTGAGGACTGATCAAGTGTGTCAGTCTCGTCTGCTCACCTTGATAGATTGTCTGTTTGGATTCGGGCTCTATCACTCTGTGTGGCTAGCCATCGATCTGTGTGGGAGCTCTCTGTCTTTGTTTGTTTGTCTGCCTTTCTATCTGTTTGTCGGTCTGTCCGCCTATCTCTATGTCTGGCTGTTTTGCTGTCTTTCTGTTGGTAAGTGTGTGTGTGTATATCTCTCTCTCCTATATCTGCTTCCTCTTGCTATCTCTCAGCCTCTTATTCTTTGTCTCTGTCGCTCTATTACTTTCTCTCTCTGTCTGTCTGTCTGTCTGCCTGTCTGTCTATCTGTCTGTCTCTCTTTCTCTATTTGTCTCTGTCTGTTTCTGTCTGTATCTGTCTCTCTGTCTCTGTGTCTCTGTGTCTGTCTCTGTCTGTCTGTCTGTCTGTCTGTCTGTCTCTCTCTCTCTCTCTCTCTCTTCTCTCTCTCTCTCTCTCTCTCTCTCTCTCTCTTCTCTCTCTCTCTTCTTAACCCCGCCTATGTTTCCTGTCCTGCACGAATGGCTCGGGGTGACTGGCTGTGTAACTTCTTCAAATTATTTTGCCACATGGTTATGGTTTTAGGTTAACATGCATCAGAATACATTCTGTTCTTGTTTGTGTTTATAATTCTTCCTGTAAAAAGGACATATACGAAAACGAGATGAAAACATTGTAAAAAAAGAAAAAGAGAACGAAAGATTTGAAGTATGGGTAAAGATAACAGACTGACACAGAGAGAAGAGAGAGAGAGAGAGAGAGAGAGAGAGAGAGAGAGAAGACAGACAGACAGACAGACAGACAGACAGACAAGGAGACAGACGGACAGAAACAGACAATATAAGACAAAAAAAAACACAAACGTAAACTGATATACAAAAACAGACACAAAACCAAAGCACGTTAAAAAAAAAAACTTGACCACAGCCAGACAGTCAGACAAGACATGCAGACTCACAAGAAACATTACAGACAGACCAACAAAAACGAACAGAGCCAGAGAAACAGACGCAAAGAGAGAACGAGAACGATGTCTGTATCGACAGGGAAAGTAGCACAGACGCTGTGCCATTGAAGCAGTTTCAGGTAAATTAGCCCAGTGAAGTGTGTCCTCTTGCTCCTCCTCCTCCTCCTCCTCCTCTCTACTTCAGACTTAACACCGTCTGATCCTTGTCATTAACGCTATCATTGTTATCCAGAAGGGCATTTATATCTGGCTCATGGATATCGTAGATCAAAATAGCAGGCAATATTAGGGAGGGGGGACGGGGGGGGGGGGGGGGGGGGGGGGGGGGGGGGGGGGGGGGGGGGGGGGGGGCACGTGGGGCGCGGGGGGGGGGGGGGGGGGGCGATTGGAGCGTTGCTCTCATGATTTTGAGGGCCCGGGATCGAGCCACTACCGAGGCATCTTTTAATAATAATAATAATAATAATAATAATCACAATAATAATAACAATAATAATAATAATAATAATAATAATAATAATAATAATAATAATAATAATAATAATAAATGGAATTTGTATAGCGCTATATCTTGCAAAGACAAATCAGATCGCTTTTGGAGAAAAGTGCTTTTACCTGGTGTTCATTTCAGCACCATCTTCACTTTCCCTAAAGTTCTTCGGATGGGACTATAAACCGAGCTCCAGAGTGCAAAACACAATGTACACTTGTTAAAAACCCTTTCCTCCTTTCGCAAAAGGACGTATTCACGTGCCGGTAGGAACCAATAATTTATAAAAAAAACCAGACAAATATGCACACTCTTGTCCTGGTTAGATACCTTCCCCGAAGTCAAAATGAGGTTACCTTAATGATGTGTAAAAACGGTCGCAGGCGCGAAGTTTCAACATAGGTGACCCTCAGAGCTCTGGCCTGAGAATGAGAAAAAGAGCAATCAAAAAGAACTTTCCATGGGTCATAGAAACCAGAGGTCACAACAAGAAGCAACAAGCTTGTGTAAGTGAAGTCATCATTTTGTACTGGAAGGCCTTAAGCATTCTAACTCCAGTTCCAAATGAATTTCTCGGTTTCAAGGCAAAGTGTTTGGAATTGAAAATGTGTGGAATTTTGTGTGTTATAAACATGATGAAATCCTGCAGGCCCAAGATACGTCTATCTATCTATCTATCTGTCCCGTAGTCTGACGACCGTGGGGGCACCCTCAAAGACTCAACAACCAGTTCCCTCCATTCCTCTCTCTGTTCTGCCTTTCTCAGGGTTTTGTTGAGTTCTAGGCCTGTCCATTCGCTGATGTTATCCTCCCAGCTCTTCCTTGGTCTGCCTCTTCTTCTTCCTCCTTGGACAGTGCCTTGTAAAACTGTCTTTGCAAGTCCTTTGGATCTTGTGACATGCCCATACCATTTAAGTTTACGCTTGTTCACGATCGTTAGAAGGTTCTCATAGGGTCCAATGGTTTGCTGGATTCTGTTATGCACGCTTTCGTTGCTTATGTGGTCTTTGTAGGAGATGCCAAGGAGTCTCCGAAAGCATCTCATCTCCACCGCCTGTACTCTTCTCTCCAAATCTGCAGTCAGGGTCCATGATTCACAGGCATACAGAAATATGGATATGACAAGGGAGCGCATTAGTCTGATCTTGGAGATAAGTGAGATATTTTTATCTCTCCAGATGGTATTCAGTTTTGACAAAGCTATTATTGTCTGTGCAGTCCTGCATACTACTTCTGGCTTGGATCCCTGGTCTGATACAATGGCTCCCAGGTACTTGAAGCTTTGAACTGTTTCCAGCTTCTGGTCATTAACCCTGATATCAGTGCTAATGCCGTTGGTATTATTAGTCATCAGTTTGGTCTTCTCTGCACTGATTTCCATGCCGTATGTTTTGGAGGCCTTATTCAGGTGTTCTGTTAGGCTGGCAAGCTCTTTTTCTGATCCTGCTATTCCATCAATGTCATCTGCGAAGCGGAGGTTTGTGATCGTTCTGCCACCAATGCTGACTGATCCTTCATGATGTTCCAGTGCATCAGCCATGATTCTCTGAAGGAAGATGTTGAAAAGAGTGGGTGAGAGTAGACAGCCCTGCCTTACTCCAACTGTTGTTCGAAACCATTCTCCAATGTTGTTGTTGTAGTACACTGCACTGGTGGCCTCGCTGTACAGGTGTTTGATGACTCTGATCAGGTTTGCATTGATGCTGTACAAATTCATGGTTGCCCACAAAGCTGCATGTCACACCCTGTCAAATGCCTTCTTAAAATCGATAAATACATGGTAAAGGTCGTGTTGATGTTGAAGGTACCGCTCACATAGTATTCTGAGGTTGAATATCTGTTCTGTTGTGCTGCGCCCTGCTCTGAAACCTGCTTGTTCCTCAGCAATGATGGTCTCTGCTTGTGGTTTCAGTCTATTCAATATTATCTGCAGCATGACCTTGCTTGGGTGGCATATGAGGCTGACTGTGCGGTAATTATGGCATTGTTGTAGATTTCCTTTCTTGGGGAGGGTGATGATGAGTGACTGTGTCCATGGTGTTGGCCATTTTCCTGTCTGCCAGATCTTGTTGCAGATTCTTAGTAGGGCGCTGATCATGGCTTCCCCTCCTGCTTGAACCAACTCAGCTGGAATGTTAGCCCCTGCTGACTTCCCTTTTTCAGCGATCTGACTGCTGTTTCCACTTCTTCTCGGAGGATAGGGTGACTGTCTGTGTCTTTGCTTGCGGGTACATTAAGGACTTCTGGATCTCCTGCGGTTCTATAGTTAAACAGGTCGGAGCAATATTCTGTCCATCTGTTCAGAATATCCTGGTCGTCAGTGAGACACTTCCCATTTTTGTCTTGGATTGTTAAACCTTTTCCCTGTTTTGTGCTAGTCAGGTCTTTCACCAGCTGATATGCTTTCTTGCTATTGTTTTTCTTGATGTTCTCTTCAATGTCTTGGCACTGTTCACCGATCCATTTCTCTTTTGCCTCCGTCATGGACTTCCTGATTCTTTTGTTGACTGCCCTAAATTGTTCTGCTCTTTCTTTTGTTTCATTTTTCTTTTTCTTCAACTATCTACGCTTGTCGCATAGTTGTAGGATGTTAGATTTCAATAAAGACAGCTCAAGGCGAGTTGTGTGTGTGTAATGGAGAGTGATAGACAAGCTTTAATTTGAGCTATTTTAGAGTAGGAATAAGGCTGCTAAAATATGTGTACTCATTAATTGTAAGAAGCCCTGTTGCAGGCATAAGTAGTCAGGGTAAATATAGCAAAAAACCCTCCGTATTGGACAGTTTTAAAGAATCGAAATTACCCATCTGATCCTGTTATGACTTTATTGAATTTCATCAGCCTCCAAATCCATACAGATGATTTTTGAGGCAGTTCAAATAATTATATCATTTAAACCAATAAAGTGCTTGACAAGAGTATATATTTCATTTATTATCTAATTTATTGTTTTGCATCGAAGATAACTTTTTTTAACATCCAGTCCACGTGTGCATGCGGTTTTGTAAATTTTGTCATCTGTTTCCACCGGCACACAATGGCCTACTCTTTCGAAAACCGGAACAGGATCTAACGTGTGCGCAAGATGTTCTGCGTGCGTTCGCACACGGGACCTCAGTCTCATCTGAAGGACTTTTGGGGAGAGTGGAGTCTGCACTGATGTTAACTCCAGGGGGAAATATCGCCTTGAACGAGAATCAAACCCGGGTCGACAGATTGCGAGCGCAATGTTCTAACCACTAGGCTATCCCGTCTACGTCTTCGTTTGTTGTTCGTATGTCTCCTTGATTGCTTGCGTGTTTGCTGGCTGGGAAAGTGTGCCGTTTTTCCTTTACTGGGTATTTAGAGAACTGGAAAAAAGGGTTTGACGGTAGAGGGACCCGTCAACTCAAGATACTATTTATTTTAATCACTTTAATCACGTCAGATTTCTCTGCGTGAAATTTGGGGCTGCTCTCCCGGGGGGGGGGAAGCGCGTCGCCACAGACAGCGCCACTTTTTTTTTTTTTCTTTTTTTTTTCCTGTACAACTGCATTTGTTTCCCTATCAAGGGGCTTTTTCTACAGAATTTTGCCAGGGACAACTCTCTTGTTGCCGTGGTTCTCTTACGTGCGCTAATAATTTGTGTGTAACACACGGACCTCGGTTTATCGTCTCATCCGAAAGACTAGCGCCTAGACCACCACTCAAGGTCTAGTGGATGGGGAAAAATGTTCGGGTCCAAACGGGATTTGAACCACTGCCCACTTCCGACCCGGACTTTTCGCTTTCTAGACAGGCGCGTTACCTCTAGATCACCGATCCACTACTATACAACTACCTCACGCATAATCTCCATGAAAATGAGTGTACACGAATTGTTTTACTATTTCTAATGACATCATCAGTGGGGAGGGGGAGGATGGCCTGGTGGTTAGAGCATTGCGCATTGTACTTTCGATCTGCCGATCCGGCTTCGAATCCCGTTCAATGGGGATTTTCCCCATGGGGTTAACATGAGCGGATCGGTGGTCTAGAGGTAACGCGCCTGTCTAGAAAGCGAAAAGTCCGGGTCGGAAGTGTGCGGTGGTTCGTATCCCGTTTGGACCCGAAAAAAAAAGTCACCCTGATAGGGATACAAATACTGTTGCAGACAGGAAAAAGAAAAAAAAAAGGGTGGCGCTGCTCTTGTGGCGACGTGCTCTCCCCGTGGATAGCAGCCCGAATTTCATGCAGAGAAATCTGTGTGACTTAAAGTGGTATAAATGAAATAAATGAAATGAAATAAATGACTCCACTCACACCTAAGTCTTTCGGATGAGACTATAAACCAAAGTCCCCTGTGCGAACGTACGCAGAACATCTTGCACACACGTCAAAACTTGTTCCGCTTTTCGAAAGAGTAAGCCGCTGTGTGTCTGTGGGAGCAGGTGACAGAATTTACACGAAACCGCATGCGCACGGGGACTTGATGTAAAAAGCACATGAACGCTTATTCTTGATATTTTTTTTAATGAGAAATATAGTTAACAGGCTCATCATCTTAAATCCATGTAATATTGCTGACTAAGTCAGACCCAAAAGAAAATGTAAGGAACAGTGTACTTTACATCACAGAAAAGACTGACTGGTTAAAAGGTCGGGTATAGTGGCACAAAAGACACGCTGACATTCACTTACCTTGTCAAAGGATTATATTCTGCTTCTCAACGCTTTCATGTTGCTGGCTTCAGACACTGGGAAGTTATCCATTCTTTTATCTATCCCCTCAAGTTACGTAGAGGGAAAAATCTGTTTTAGAATTCCAACGAAAAGTACCCCCAAAAAACCTCCAAACTTGGAGGGAACTTTTT
>CM054142.1:10889316-10949316 GCA_028751875.1 Rapana venosa
GTGTCTTTCTCTGTGTCTGTCTATGTCTCTGTCTGCTTTTCTCTCTGACTCTGTCTGTCTGTCGGTCTGTCTGTCTGTCTGTCTGTCTCTCTACATTTACACATATGCGCATACTACCGCTTAAGTTGTGTTTTGAATCACACCGTTTTGCTTACTACCTTTCTTTGCTATTCAGCACGTATCGCAATCCACTGTGAGAGCTAAATATGAACAAAACATGACAGTGAATCTACATAATACCAAACAGACGCCAGTTAAACATTCAAGAAGAGGTACTAAAAGAAAACAAACAGACAAGCAAAACACAAAACATACAAAAACACTAACAGTTACAAATGATGAGGAAGGACAATTGACCCCTCATGGGGTGAATGTAATCCAGATACATGATGCTGGTAGACAGACACCATTCCTATTTTCTTCCTTCCCTGAAAACTGCAAGCATGATACTTGCAGACGACTCTTACCCTTTCTACCTCTTCCTCCTTGCACTCCCCACCCCTCATCCCCTCCTCACCCTTATCTCTCCAATGCTTCTGGATTCTTAATCCCAGATCTCTCTGTCAAAACAGTGTCTGGAACTTTTCTTCCCTGATAAAGGAAATGCCGCCTACGCTGTTGTTTTAGTCTGACCCAAGAGGTGGTGGTGGTGGTGGTGGTATCCATGACAGGTTTATATTACATTTGGGATTTTAAGGAATATTTTAGAGTGTGTGTGTTGTGTTTGTGTGTGTGCATGCGCGCGCGCGTGCGCGCGCACGTGTGTTTGTATGTGTTTGTGTGTGTATGTGTGTGTTGTGTGTGTGCGTTGTGTTTATGTGTGTTTTGTTATATTTTGTTGTATGTGTGAGAGTATGCATGTGTGTGTCAGTGTGTCAGTGTCTGTGATGTGTGCACATGCGTCTGTGTGTGTGTGTGTCTGTATGCCTGACTGTCTGTTTATATAAGACTCTTTTTATCTGTCTGCCTGTCTGTCTCAATTGTCTGTTAACTGTCTTGGTCACTATGAGACTCCCCACCCACACCCTGTTCTGTGTCTGCTATGTAAGTGGGTTAGCAGCGGTATCAAGTTACCTATGTGAGCTGCTGTTATGCAACTTGGGAGTTGGGGAGTTCTGGGGTTTGTAGCACTGGGATGAAGGCCGCAAAGAATAAAGCTCCTCATCTCTCTTCCTGTTTGTCTGTCTGTTTGTCTGTCTTTGTCACTGTCTTTCTGACTGTCTTTTTCTCTGTCCCTGTGTTTCTGTTTGACTGTCTGTCTATCTGTTTCTGTCTCTATGTCTCTGTTTCTCTCTCTGTCTGTCTGACTCTGTCTCTGTCTGTCTATCTGTCTGTCTGTCTGTCTGTCTGTCTTTTACTCTGTCTCTCTCTTTGTCACTCTGTGTCTCTATCTCTGTGTCTGTGTCTGTCTGTCTGTTTGCTTGTCTGTCTGCCTGTCTCTATGTCTCTGTCTGTCTGTCTGTCTGTCTGTCCCACTGTCTCTGTCTGTCTGTCTGTCTGTCTGTCTGTCTCCTCTCTCTCTCTCTCTCTCTCTCTCTCTCTCTCTCTCTCTCTCTCTCTCTCTCTCTCTCTCTCTCTCTCTCTCGAGGGCTGGATGTGAAAAGTCTTCTGCTTATTGTATTATCATCACAAAAATAGAATTTTGTTATCATTATCATTATTGTACTCTCTGTCTGTCTGTATCTCTGTGTGTCTGTCTATCTATCTATCTCTGTATGTCACTGTGTCTCACTGTGTCTCTGTCCCTGTCCCTTTCCATCTGTCTGCTCTCTGTCTGTTTGTCTTTTTGTCTGCATGTCCGTCAATCTGTCTCTCTCTTTCTCTCTTTCTCACTCTCTCTCTTTATCAATCAGTCTATCTATCCATCTATCTATCTATCTATCTATCTATCTATCTATCTATCTATCTATCTATATGTCTATCTATCTCAACACACACTGCCTGATTTACACCTATACATACACAAAAAAGCTAACACAGAAACATTAACAATCCCAAATTGCCATCAAACATAATTCTATCATTATCTCGACATCCTCTCCCTCTACTCTCACATACACTCAGATGACAGCAGCAAAACTGGAGAGAGATGGATGAATCTCCCTGCTATTGATCTGAGTCTTTTGTCTGCTGACTTCTGGGTCATAAACAGGCTTTTTTGAGGAGGAGGAGGAGGAGGGGGAGGGGGAAAATTGGCACTTCATGGTGATGTTGGAGACTGCTTTTCAGAGCTTCAGGGGTTACAGTGAGACGATGCGTATTTGGAAAGATATATCTCTGAGTTCATTTCTGGACAAGTAGAGGTGGTTTTCTTTGTGTGTGTGTGTGTGTGTGTGTGTGTGTGTGTGTGTGTGTGTGTGTGTGTCTGTGTGTGTATGTGTGTGTTTGTGTGTGTGTGTGTGTGTGTGTGTGTGTGTGTGTGTGTGTATGTGTGTGTGTGTGTGTGTGTGTGTGTGTGTGTGTGTGTGTGTGTGTGTGTGTGTGTGTGTGTGTGTGTGTGTGTGTGTGTGTGTGTGAAGGGCATAGAGGATTATGACACTTTTGTTGGACGAAGAAGTAGTTGGAAATTTGTATCGGGTTGTAAAGATTGCACGCGCATACGCGTCTGTCTCTATCTGTCTTTGTTTTTCTGTCTGTCTCTCTCTATGTCTGTCTATCTATCTGTCTGTCCTTCTATCTATCTATCTACTGATCGATATATAGTATAAATGGTGACATGAATGCATGCACAAACAACTATATTTTAAATGAACACGCACCTATTTACACACAGGTACGTTCAAGCACACACACAGCTGTCTGTCTGTCTTTTTTTTTACGTGCAAGCACACACAACACATTACAGCACCACACACACACACACACACACACAACACACACACACACACACACACACACACACACACACACACACACACACACACACACACACACACACACACACACACACACACACACACATACAACGCGACAAGTATATTTCAAACACATACTTTTTTATAGAAATAATCCTTTCCAGTAATACATAATATTTTCTTTCTCAACAACCCATTATAGCTGTAAAATATCCCATAATAAAATAAAATATATAATGAAATATAACAACATCTGCTGAAATACAAGAAAATCTAAAGCGGGAGCGTCTAGCTGTTATTCATCTTTATCTTTTCTTTTTTATACCCACTTGTAAGTATTCTACCAACATATAATAGTGTGCGTGGAAAAAAATAGCAACTCATAGGTCCACTCAGTAGTGGTAACGTCAAAGACTGCCTCTAAGGCATCAATGATCAGAAAGCGAACGTATACAATTTGTCACAGTCATGTTCGTCTACTGTAGAAAAGGTGGGAAATGCTTCTTTTAGTGTCAAGGACATGGCTGTCTAGAGTTGGTGTTTTTGGTAAGATTTATGTGTGCCTTGGTCTCAGGTATAGATTTGTGTGGCGAGTGAATACTTGTTTCGAATCGGTTTTCGTACACAAGTTTATCTGCCTTTCCTAATCTACTCATAGTTATTTCAGTATGTTTATGTGTATGTCCATCTCGTTGTCAATCAAGTTGCCGCTTCTCTCTCTTTATCTCTCTGTCTCTCTCTGTCTCTCTGTCTCTCTGTCTGTCTGTCTTTCTGTCTGTCTCTCTCTCTCTCTCCTCTCTCTCTCTCTCTCTCTCTCTCTCTCTCTCTCTCTCTCTCTCTCCTCTCTCTCTCTCTCTCTCTCTCTCTGCCTTGCTCTGCTCTTTGGAAATTTGCGTAGTTTATCTGATTGAGAGGACATGGGATGAGTGAATATTGTTTTTGAAGTGAAGTCTTACAGGGTTTTGAATACCACCCATTTTCTCTATGACATAAAATTTTACATGACATGAATGAGCACAGTTTAATGCAGTAGTTTTGCATACAGCAATGTGTTTATATTGCATTAGCCTAGGGCTCACATGGTTGTATGTGGTGGGCACAATTTTCTAGTGTGGTGAATGCTTTGAAAATTTAATAGCTTGTGAGTGTTGTAGCTATTTTGAAAATGTACAAGTTATTGAATATTAATTATTTCAGCTGTCGTGTATTATAAAGTGCTTGATACTTGTTTTTTGTATGTGAGAAGGTGTTGACATATCAGGTATAACTCCATCAATAACTTTGTTCACAGGTCCATTGTCATTTTGTATTATCCTTGGGAGAAGTTTAGGTGAACTGAGAATTGTTTTAGCTGCGTTTTGTTTTGTTTTCTTTTGTTTTGTTTTGTTTTGTTTTGTTTGGATTCTTGGTCGACGTCAGCCTTTCTTTAGTCAAGATTTGGAATGTACACATTCAAGAGTGCACAGTTTTGAGTGCACGCCAGCGTATTGTGCTAAAGTCTTATACAAATTTACGATAAGTTCTATTTCTTTTTTTCTTTTTTAATCTTCCAGTTTTGCCCCTCGAAGTGTATTAAACCATTTCAGAGTTCAGATTCCAGAGAGTTATCTTCTTCTTCTCTTTCTTCTTCTCTGTCTTCTCTTTCTTCTTCTTCTTCTTCTTCTTCTTCTTCTTCTTCTTCTTCTTCTTCTTCTTCTTCTTCTTCTTTCTTCTTCTTCTTCTTCTTCTTCTTCTTCTTCTTTTCTTCTTCTCCTTCTTGTTCTTCTTCGCAATTCTTCTTGTTCTTCTTTTTCTTGTTCTTGTTCTTGTTCTTTTTCTTCTTGTTCTTCTTCTTCTTGTTCTTCTTCTTCTTCTTCTTGTTCTTCTTTCTTCTTCTTCTTCTTCTTCTTCTTCTTCTTCTTCTTCTTCTTCTTCTTCTTCTTCTTCTTCGCAATTCTTCTTCGCAATTCTTCTTCGCAATTCTTCTTCATTTTCTTTCTTCTTCTTCTTCTTCTTCTTCTTCTTCTTCTTCTTCTTCTTCTTCTTCTTCTTCTTCTTCTTCTTCTTCTTCTTCTTCGCAATTCTTCTTCTTTTTCTTCTTCTTCTTCTTCTTCGCAATTCTTCTTCTTCTTCTTCTTCTTTTTCTTCTTCGCAATTCTTCTTCTTCTTCTTCTTCGCAATTTCTTCTTCTTCTTCGCAATTCTTCTTCTTCTTCGCAATTCTTCTTCTTCTTCTTTCTTGTTCTTCTTCGCAATTCCTTCTTCTTCTTCTTCTTCTTCTTCTTCTTCTTCTTCTTTCTTCTTTCTTCTTCTTCTTCTTCTTCTTCTTCTCTTCTTCTTCTTCCTTCTTCTTCCTTCTTCTGCCTTCTCTTCTCTAATGTTATCAGTTTGTTTTGTTCAAGTTTCTGCTTCTGTCTCTTGATCTCTCTGTCTTAGTCTCACTGTTTGTCTTTATACAAGTCCACTCTTCCTTTGGCTCTTTCGTACTTTATGCTTGTTGTGCTTGCTTGTTTTCTTTTTCTGCTTCTTATTTCGTAGCTAAACACCTCTACACCACATGTACCCTAACCAACATAGTTGACGTTAAATCTAAATTGATTTGCTTTTGACTTCTTCTCGGTATTTATTTATTTTCATTGATTCATCATCTCTTTTTTGCTCTTTCCTTTCGAATGTGATGGGATAGCACCCGTGTGCCTTTATATATCCAGTCCTTATGTACATGCAGTTTTGTAAATTTTGTCATCTGTTCCCACCGGCACGCAATGGCCTACACTTCCAACAAGCGGAACGGGTTATAATGTATGCGCAAGATGTTCTGCTTGCGTTCGCATACGGGTTCTCGGTTTATTGTCTCTTCCAAAGGAGTTTTTCATCTTCTTTTGGTTTTTCGGGTTGGTGAGTCGGGGGATTGGTACTGATGTTAACTTCAGGGGCGGAATCCCGTTGAACAGGGTATGACGAGTTTACTTCAGAGGCAGAGTGAGATAGGTGGCTTGTTTCTTCTTTCCTTATGCAATTATTTAAATTTGAGATGTTTTGGGCTTTTCCTTTGCGTTTTTCTTTGGGGGAAAGGGAATGGGTGGGTGGGGTTGAGGGCATGGTGTAAAGAAGCTGTAAGCTTATCCATTTACCCTCAATAAAAAAAATTCGTATTCGTATTCGTTTTCGTATTTCCTTTTGTCTGCTGACTTTTAGGTGGCAGACAGGCTTTTGGGCTAAGCTTTGTTTGTCACTAAGAGGATGTGATTTCAGAGACTATCCTTAAAAAATAAGAACCTTTTATTGGACAAAGGACGTAGTGCTAATAGTTTTTTTTGAGAAACTGTCCTTAGGTGTGTGTGTGTGTGTGTCTGTATGTATAATTATATACATATATATATATATATGCATACATATATCAAGACAGAGAGAGAGAGAGAAAGAGAGAGAGATTCTGGAAATTTGTTTACCTGCTTGTCTGCTAAGTTGCCAAATTGTTTGTTTGCTTGCTTACTTGCTTGCTTGCATTGTTCACTGTCCGTTTGTTTGGGATTTTTAGCAATTCTGTTTTTGCTCCTTTTTCTCTGTGTGTGTGTGTTTCTTTCCAATCAGCTAGGCTCTGTCAGAACAGCTGCTCCATGTATTTAGTTTAAAACGATCATTCCTAGAACATGAGGTGTTTGGAAACAAAGAAAAGGGGTCAGTGGTTTGTTTTTCCCCAAGAAAATGGGTGAAGGTATATCATACACCTGCTGCAAACTGTAGCTTCTCTTACAGCCAGCACACCAAATTCATCATTTTTAGTGGAGTGGTCTGGTTAGTTTCGCAGCTGTTCTCTCTGAACGGACAACTGACATTTTCTGTTGTTGTGTGTTTTTTTCTTCATTGCGGTTTGTTTTAGGACGATTGTTAAGTAAAGGAAGGTGGTTTTTAGAAATGTTAAGGGAAATTTAATTTACCGTGTTTGTTATCGTCTTACTGTCCGGTGACATTTCTCTCTTTCATAATAACTAAACACCTTTCATTATATTTATTTCTATTGTTATTTTGTTGTATTTATACATTGTATTTAATTTTGACTAACACTAATGAAAGCATCCAAAGATGAGCAAGCAGAATCTGTCAAATCTCTTTGAAAAGAGTGTTCAAGTTCGGATCAACTTTCATATAACAGGTGTAGCCGATCTCTATTTTTAGTATTATTTTTTGTTTCGCGTTCTTCTTTTCATGGCTGTCTCATCTTCTGCGATATTACTTTCCTGATGTTTCCGCGGCACTCATTTCAAAATCTTTGCCCCAGCCATACCCAGATTCCTTATGTCACAATCTCAGGGCCAGAAGTCCACCGGGATCCCATCAATGACAGGCCTCCGTGGACTCACCATTCAGAGGGGCCCTGCACTGTTGCTGGGTCAATTTAGTGGTATTCAGTGGAGCCTGCTCTGAGCTAGCTTGCGCATGGCACCACCTCCTAGGCACCCTCCGGCGACAGCGAAGGCTCCATCGCGGAGCCAGACTGAGTGAGATGCCCAACCGAGGTGACAATCTCCACAACGTCCCTCCAACGACCTTCCCCGAAATGTGTTTTTGAACTTGTTCACGTTGTTAACAAGTTGTTGGGCTTGCCTTGGGTAAATACCCTGGCAGTTGTTGTTGATGTTGCTGCTGCTGCTGTTGCTGTTGTAGTTGTTTCGCGTTCTCCAGCTTAACACTATGGGGGTCACCCACATCGTGCAATCTGACTCACCCATACCACCTGGAAATCACTGTAAAATTGCACACAGGATGAGGAGTTTGCGTGTATGACTGTTTTTAGGTGCCTCGCAATACAGGCAGCCATACCACGACTTCAGAGGGACCCTGGCAGTTATCCAGAATAGTGATGCACTTTGTCTCACTTAACATCACACCTGGGAATCATAGTGAGACTGTTACGAACAAAGTTACTGGAGGTAGAGTTTATGTATGGCTGTTTTCAATTATCTTGTTATATAGGCAGCCATACTCCTGATTCAGATGATTTTTTTCCTTTAAAGGAGATAATAAGAGACTGAGATGCTAAATGTGTGTCATGGTGAAAGCAAGGTTATCACAGCACTTCAAGGATTCCAGATTTGTCCGCTCCTTGACTAGATTTCCGTGGTTCACCAATGGTGAGATTTCGCGTGCACGACTATTTTTACCCACCATGAAGGTAGCAATATTCCGACTTTGAAGACAAATCAACATTTTAATATAGGTCATGACCATTTGTTTAGGGCATCAGCTACTGATAAGCCTTTTGGTCCGGGCCAAGGATGTTCTCTACAATTTTGCCAGTTTAAAGCCTCTCAGCACCCACTGATGATAATAGTGACAAGAAAAAATCGAAAAATTAATGTATTTATAAAATAGTGAAACCTAGAGCGATAATACAATATAATTCCATTCTTGCTTGAAGCGTGTCTACGAAATAAGTCGGCTAAGCCTGTACTAGTCCAGGGACAATTGAGGTGGTAATCTTGGTGACATTCAGAAATCCTATTAGCCGCCAGAAGTGTCACTGGCGTGTATCCCTCCTCATCAGATAGGCTTAAGTCAGACAACACGCTGAATGGACAGGACCTAGCTCAGTGTTGATCCCCCCTCTCTTTTTTAACTCCTGACCCCTAGGTTGCTCTCAGGCATTTTTAGAAAGAGAAAGAAAACGGGATTAGAAAAGCTATGACTAAAAGCTGTCTTTCAAAACGACAGATGAAAAGCATGAAAATGTATGTCAGTCATGGTAGCTTAATATCACAAACGTGTTTTTGTTCTATGACATTGTCAAAAAACGGTGTATGTCCGATTGGATTTGCTCAAAGCCAACCAGGAGTTTAGAGGAGACTTACTACCAATTATGTTTAAATGTTTGCTTGTTTGTTGGTAGAAGTTGGCTATTTTGTCATGTTCGTACTTTTGAATTTGAAATTAGTAACGCAAGGCAGAAGGATTAAGAAGGTAGACATGGATGTGTTTGTGTAGGAGTGGGGTAGGGAGGGGGGTTGGTGGTAGAGAAGATATGATGGTCTCATAAAGTTTTATTGAGATGTAGCAGTTAGGAAAACATGAGCTAAGTCAGAAAAAAAATGAATTGTTGGCGAAACTAGACAACTTGTGTCGTCTTCTGTATTCACTGATTTTTTTCCACAAATTTTAAAGTAAAGCCCTCTCCAAGATTAGGTTTCTGT
This sequence comes from Rapana venosa, assembly GCA_028751875.1. Classification (NCBI taxonomy): domain Eukaryota; kingdom Metazoa; phylum Mollusca; class Gastropoda; order Neogastropoda; family Muricidae; genus Rapana; species Rapana venosa. The sequence continues at coordinate 10,898,341 of CM054142.1, forward strand.
TGTTGAGTCTAAAAGTTTACTGATGTTTATATATGAAACCTTTGTCAAAGGATGTAAAAATGACGATGGAGATAATATAGAAAAATAGACACCCTTTGTTTGGCTGGTTATTTGTCTGTCTGGTTTTCTTTGTGGGTTTCCAGTTGTTTTTCATTTATTTCTGTTTGTTTTCTTTGCTTGTTTTTGCCACTTTAAGTCACGGCAGATTTTTCTGCCTGAAATTTGGGCTGCTCTCATTGGGGAGAACTCGTCGCCGCAAGAGCAGCGCCACCTATTATCTTTATCCTTTCCTGTCTGCATATGTATTTCTTTTCCTATCACAGTGGCTTTTTTCTACAGGCTTTTGCCAAAGACAAATCTCTTGTTGCCGTGGGTGCTTTGATGTGCGCTGAAGTGCGCGTTACACACAGGACTTCAGTTTATCGTCTCATCCGAAAGCTTATCACCCAGACTACAACTCAGTCTAGTGGACTGGGGGAGAGTTTCAGGAACAAACGGGGATTAAACCCGAATTTTTCGTTTTCCAGATAAACGCGTTACCTTTAGACCACCGAGCTACCTCTAGACCACTGATATTTTTGCTTGCCTGCTTGCTTCAGTGCTTGTTTATCACCTGTTGTTGCAGGTGTGTGCTTGTTTGCACGTGCATGTGCCTTCTTTCAGGTCTGTTTTGTCTGCGTTAGAACAGCTGCACCAAAGCATTTAGTTCAAAACGATCAATCTAAAAACGGGAGACATTTGAAGAATAAAAAGGTCAGTGGCTGATTTCTTCAACCACTTAGGAAAACTATGTCACCCACCTGCTTCAAACGCTGGCTTTCCATCAGCAGAACATGAGTTTCTGAGGTTTTATTTGTTAAATTATTGAGCAACACTCTGAACTGACCCACTGACATATTCGTTGGTTGTTTCATATTTTACACATTAAAAGTCGATTGTAATTGAAAGCAACCTACTTAAAGAAGAGAAACAGCGACAACAACTTCAACAACAACAACAGCAACAACATCAACACAACAACAACCACCACCACCTCCACCACCATCACAACCAGCACCACCACCACCAACAACAACACGTGTGTAAAGAGCAAATTAAGAGAATATTGGAGCATATTTGTATGTGTTTGTGTGTGTATGTTGTTGTTGTTGCTTCGATTTTACGTCTGTTTGGTGTGGGTATGTGTGTGTGTGTGTGTGTGGGCAAATTTTTAATGTCTTGGTTCACTTATACCATCGAGGATATGTTGTACTTAAATTTTTTTGATAAACTTATTTACACAAATATCGCCAGGGTTGTTTTTATTGGCTTTGCCTCTACACATTATGTATGCACGGGCAACTGAGCAATATCTTTTGTCCATGCATCTTGCTTACATAATTATAAAACATGTTATATAAACTGCGTATGTAAGAAGCCAAGTGGCAGGACGGTTAAAACGTTCCACTGCCTCACATAATCTATGGAGTTGTGAGTTCAAACCTTATCCTACATTTTTCTTCCCAGTTTTTTTACATCCAGTCCACGAGTGTATGCGGTTTTGTAAATCCTGTCAGCTGTTTCCACGGCACACAACGGCCTACTCTTTCGAAAAGCGGAACAGGATTTAACGTGTACGCAAGATGTTCTGCGTGCGTTCGCGCACAGGGCCTCGGTTTATAGTCTTATCCGAAAACTTTTGGGGAGAGTGGAATCTGCACTGATGTTAACTCCAGGGGAAAATATCCCCTTGAACAGGAATGGAACTCGGATCGACAAATTGCGAGCGCAATGTTCTAACCACTAGGCTATCCCGTCTTCGTTTGTTGTTCGTTTGTCTCCTTGATTGCTTGCTTGTTTGCTGGCTGGGAAAATGTGCCGTTCTTCCTCTACTGGGTATTTAGAGAACTGGAGGCAAAGATAATGATCTGGTCAGAGGAAGCCCGTCAACTCAAGATGCTATACAACTACCTCACGCATACCTCCATGAAAATGAGTGTACACGAATTGTTAGACTATTTCTATTGACATCATCAGCGGGGAAGGGGGGGGGGGGAGGATGGCCGGGTGGTTAGAGCATTGCGCATTGCACTTTCGATCTGCCGACCCGGCATCGAATCCCGTTCAATGGGACTTTCTCCATGGGGTTAACATCAGTGCACACTCCACTCTCCCTAAAGTTTTTCGGATGAGACTATAAACCGAAGTCTCCTGTGCGAACGCACGCAGAACATCTTGCACACACGGCAAAACCTTTTCCGCTTTCCGAAAGAATAAGCCATTGTGTGCCTGTGGGAACAGGTGACAGAATTTACACGAAACCGCATGCACGCGGGGACTGGACGTAAAAAGCACATGAGCGCTTATTCTCGATTTTTTTTAAAATAGAGAAATATAGTTAACAGGCTCATCTCCCTACATCCATGTAATATTGCTGACTAAGTCAGACCCAAAAGAAAATGTAAGGAACAGTGTACTTTACATCACAGAAAAGACTGGTTAAAAGGTCGGGTATAGTGGCACAAAAGACACACTGACATTCACTTACCCTGTCAAAGGATTATATTCTTCTTCTCAACGCTTTCATGTTGCTGGCTTCAGACACTGGGAAGTTATCCATTCTTTTATCTATCCCTCAAGTTACATAGAGGGAAAAAACTGTTTTAGAATTCCAAAGAAAAGTACCCCCCAAAAAAACCTCCAAACTTGGAGGGAGCTTTTTCAGAGCTTTAGTCTTTACTGTTTAGATCTTGCTGCCAAGAGGGCTTTCCAATGGCTGGGTTGTGGTACTGTTAAGACCTGCTTTACAGAAGTACTTTTCAAGTGTTGAAACTTTGGCAGTTTTCCTCTCTCTCTCTCCCTCTCTGTCTCTGCCTCTGTCTGTCTCTGTCTGTCCTTGACTGTTTCTGTCTCTCGCTATCTCTGTCTGTCTCTGCCTGTCTCTCTGTGTGTGTCTCTCTCTGTCTGTCTCTGTCCCTCTGCCTGTGTCTGTGTCTCTTTGTCTGTGTCTTTGTCTGTCTGTATGTATATCTCTCTCACACACATACACACGCACACACTCGCACACCCACCCACCCACACACACACACACACACACACACACACACACACAAACAAACAACCACACACATGTACACGCACAAAGACATAGGAAGACAAAATGAATAGATGGACAGTCTGAGATGAAAATAACAACTGCCAAAAATATCTTTCCCATTCAACTAATACCTAGTCCCCAACAAGTCAAAGTCAGAAGGTGGGATACCCTAGTGGTTAGAACACTGCGCTCATGATATGACAACCCAGAAATGAGCCACCATCAGGGTACTCTGAGCTGAGGGACACCCTGAGGGCGGCTGAGAGACGAGAGGACTGGAGAAAGGTGGTTGACAAAGCTTTGAAGGCTCCCCCCAAAGGATTCGGATTCTGAGGGATCTGTGACGGTAACAGTGACGGTGTGACAAGGTACCCATGCAAGGGAATCTTCTCCCCAGCGTTAACATCAGTAACAACTCCACTAGCCTGCAAGTCTTCCACTCGAGGATATAAGCTGAAGTTCCATGAGTGAACGCACGCAGAACATCTTGCGAGCACGCTAAAACCCATTCTGCCTTTTGGGAAGCGTAGGCCATGACACGCCAGTAGAGAATGCATGACGCTATTTTTTCTCTCCATAGACGACAATGTACACTGGGTGTCATGTTCACACGCTCTCCCCCGAAGTCGAAATGTGGCAACCTTAATGATAGACAAAAATGGATGTATACGTGAAATCTCATCATCGGTGAACCTCAAAACTATGGTCAAAGATTGCAAAAACTGAAGTTTGTGTCAAAATGTTTATTTCCAGATGGTCACACAGAATAAACAGAGTATGTGCTACTTTCCTCAAGCCATCCTTGGCTCCTGTTATCCTTAAGATCCTGCCATCATCATAGCCTCCAACCCTCCTAACCCTCCCCCTCCCCTGCCTTTACACATACATATGCACACGTGCACATAGACAAGCGCACGCACACACACGCATGCCCACACACATAAACAGACACACACACACGCACGCGCACATGCGCACACACACTTCCTGCTTCTCTCTACCCAAACCCTATGTCTGGAACTTTTCTTCCCTGATAAAGGAAATGCCACCTAAGCTGTTGTTTCTGTATGACGCAAGAGCTGGTGGTGGTGGTGGCGGTGGTGGTGGTGGCGGTGGGGGGGGGGGGGTGGGAAGTATAAGGATTGAAAGTGTCCATGACAGGTTTATGGGATTTGAGAGCTTAGGGAAGGGTTTAATGTGTGTGTGTGCATATCATCATGTATGGAAATGTGTATGTAAACATTCTTCCTTTTCTTTCTCTGTCTCTTTTTCTATCATTGTCATTGTTATTGCCTTTCTGTATATCTCTGTCTCTTTGTCTGTCTGTTTATCATACCAATAACAGATTCACCACCCTCACTGGTTGTCGGTGTTTCTGACAAAAGTCTGTAGGACGCAGCATGGGTGATGCATACATACCAGACAGGTTGATACAATTTGGGAATTCCACATCGCCTTGGATTTGGTGTCGAGCCAAGGGACTAAGGGAGATTACCTCTCTTTTAACCTGTTCTTGCCCTCCTTTTTCTGTATCTGTCTGTCTCAATGTATATCCGTCTGTTTGCATTTCTATCTGTCTGGGGTTTCTCTCTCTTTCTCTCTCTCTCTCTCTCTCTCTCTCTCTCTCTCTCTCTCTCTCTCTCTCTCTCTCTCTCTCTCTCTCTCTCTCTCTCTCTCTCTCTCTCTCTCTCCCAGCAGGACGTCTATCTCCTTATTTTTGTTGCATCTTTCTCTGTGTCTCTCTCTGTGTCTCTCTGTGTCTTTCTATGTCTCTGTCTGCTTTTCTCTCTGTCTCTGTCTCTCTGTCTGTGTGTCTGTCTGTCTCTCTCTCTCTCTACTTTTACACATATGCGCATACTACTTCTTAAGTTGTGTTTAGAATCCCACCTTTTTGCTTAATATCTTTCTTTGCTATTCAGCACATATCGCAATCCACTGTGAGTGCTAAATATGAACAAAACATGACAGTAAATCTACATAATTCCAAACAGACGCAAGTTAATAAAATATGATAGGAGGAAACAGTCAAGGAGAGGTAGAAAAGAAAATAAACAGACAAGCAAAACACAAGACATAGAAAAACACTAACAGTTGCAACTGATGAGGAAGGACAATCGACCCCTCATGGGGTGAAAGTAATCCAAACACATGATGCTGGTAGACAAACACCATTCCTATTTTCTTCCAGCCCTGAAACTGCAAGCATGGCGCTTGCAGACGACTCACACCCTTCCTATCACTTCCTCCTTTTACCCCCCCCCCCTCCTTCCTCACCCTTATCTCTCCAATGCCTCTGGATTCTTATCCCCAGATCTCTCTGGCAAAACAGTGACTGGAACTTTTCTTCCCTGATAAAGGAAATGTCACCTAAGCTGTTGTTTCAATCTGACCCAAGAGGTGGTGGTGGTTATGGTGGTGATGGTGGTGGTGGTGGAGAAGGAGGAGGAGGAGGAGGAGGTGGTGGTGGTGGTGGAGGAGGAGGAGGAGGAGGTGGTGGTGGTGGTGGTGGTGGTGGAGGAGGTGGTGGATGGGTGTGGGGAGTGAGTTTATCCATAACAGGTTTATATTAGATTTAGGATTTTCAGGAATATTTTAGAGTGTGTATGTGTTTGTGTGTGTTTGTGTGTGTGTGTGTGTGTGTGTGTGTGTGTGTGTGTGTGTGTGTGTGCATGTGTGTGCATGTGTGTGTGATGTATGTGTGTGTTGTGTGTGTGCGTTGTGTGGATGTGTGTTGTGTTATGTTGTGTTGTATGTTGTTGCTGTTGTTGTTGTCTTCGATTTTACGTCTGTTCACTCTCAGTGATATTAGACGAGAAAAAAAAACAAACACATATATACAAGGGGTGTATGAGTATTGAGGTGGTGGTGGAGGCCCTACTGAAAAAAGCGAAGGGGGAAAAGTAGTCTAATCATGAAAAGAAACCGCACAAAGCAAAAGATACACTATAAAATATATAAAAAATTAAAAACCGAAACAAAAACATAAAAAGTGATTAACGTTAATGAAACTATAACAAATGTCCTATAGGACTCTGCCAGAGACCTTTTGCAATATCAAATGCCAAATTCAAGTTATTGAATATGCTTCTAAGGGAGTTTTCAGAAAATTGGGGTAAAAAAGCTTTTGTATTCTTACATTCAAATATTATATGAGTATTAGAAATATTCTCACCACACAGACATTTACTGTGTCTACTGAATTTGGTTACAAATGCATTAAGTTTTATTCTATAAAACAAACTATTCACTCTTCGTGCTGTGGAGATATTTGAGCAAGCCTTAGAATGACTCACGACTCTTGCTTTATCAGTTTTGATGACAGATCTGTTTAGAAATCTCTCTTTTAGGTGATACGTTTCTGTGACCTTTTTCCATGATGTTTGTTCTAATAAGTGGTAGCCCTCTTGTAATGATAAAGGCACGTGCAATGTTGCTGATTTCCGTTCATGCTTTGCACCTCTTTTAGCAGCTCTATCAGCCCACTCATTTGGAAAGAATCCACTGTGTTGTATGTGTGAGAGTATGCCTGTGTGTGTGTCCGTGTGTTAGTGTCTGTGATGTGTGCACATGCGTCTGTGTGTGTGTGTCTGTTTGTCTGCCTGCCTGTCTGCCTGTCTGTTTGTATAAGACATTTTTCATCTGTCTGTCTGTCTGTCTGTCTGTCTCAATTATCTGTTAATTTTCTTGGTCACTATGAGACTCCCCACCCACACCCTGTTCTGTGTCTGCTATGTAAGTGGGTTAGCAGCGGTATTAAGTTACCTATGTGAGCTGCTATTATGCAATTTGGGAGTTGGGGAGTTTTGGGATTTGTAGCACTGGGATGAAAGCCGCAAAGATTAAAGCTCCTCATCTCACTTCCTGTTTGTCTGTCTGTCTGTCTGTCTGTCTGTCTTTGTCACTGTCTTCTTTCTGACTGTCTGTTTCTCTGTCACTGTGTTTCTGTCTGACTGTCTGTCTTTCTGTTTCTGTCTCTAAGTGTCTATCTCTCTGTGTCTCGCTGTCTGTCTGACTATTTCTGTCTGTCTATCTGTCTGAGTGTCTCTCTGTCTTTTACTCTGTCTCTCTCTTTGTCACTCTGTGTCTCTATCTCTGTCTGTCTGTGTCTGTCTGCCTTTCTGCTTGTTTGTCTGCCTGTCTCTATGTCTCTGTCTCTGTCTGTCTGTCCCACTGTCTCTGTCTTTGTCTGTCTGTCTGTCTGTCTGTCTGTCTCTCTCTCTCTCTCTCTCTCTCTCTCTCTCTCTCTCTCTCTCTCTCTCTCTCTCTCTCTCTCTCTCTCTCTTCTCGAGGGCTGGATGTGAAAAGTCTTCTGCTTATTGTATTATCATCACAAAAATAGAATGTTGTCATCATTATCATTATTGTACTCTCTGTCTATCTGTATCTCTGTGTGTCTGGCTATCTATCTATCTCTGTATGTCACTGTGTCTCACTGTGTCTCTGTCCCTGTCCCTTTCCATCTGTCTGCTCTCTGTCTGTTTGTCTTTTTGTCTGCCTATCTGTCAGTCTGTCTCTCTCTTTTTCTCTTTCTCTCTCTCTCTCTCTCTCCTCTCTCTCTCTCTCTCTCTCTCTCTCTCTCTCTCTCTCTCTCTCTCTCTCTCTCTCTCTCTTTATCAATCAATATATCTATCCATCTATCTATCAATCCATCTATCCATCCATCTATCTATCTATCTATCTACCTATCTCAACACACACTGCCTGATTTACACCTATACACATACAAAAAAAAGCTAAGACAGAAACATTAACAACCCCAAACTGCCATCAAACATAACTCTATCATTATTTCAACATCCTCTCCCTCTACTCTCACATACACTCAGATGACAGCAGCAAAACTGGGGTGAGAAGGATGGATCTCCCTGCTATTGATCTGAGTCTTTTGTCTGCTGACTTCTGGGTCATAAACAGGCTTTTTTGAGGAGGAGGAGGGGGACGGGGGGGTGGGGGAGGGGGAAAATTGGCAGTTCATGGTGATGTTGGAGACTGCTTTTCAGAGCTTCAGGGGTTACAGTGAGACGATGCGTGTTTGGAAAGATATATCTCTGAGTTCATTTCTGGTTAAGTAGAGGTGGTTTTCTTTATGTGTGTGTGTGTGTGTGTGTGTGTGTGTGTGTGTGTGTGTGTGTGTGTGTGTGTGTGTGTGTGTGTGTGTGTGTGGTGTGTGTGTGTGTGTGTGTGTGTGTGTGAAGGGCATAGAGGAGTGTGACACTTTTGTTGGACGAAGACGTAGTTGGAAATTTGTATCAGGTTATAAAGATTGCACGCGCATACGTGTCTGTCTCTGTCTGTCTCTGTCTGTCTCTGTCTGTCTCTGTATAATATCTGTCTATCTATCTATCCATCCATCTGTCTGTCTCTCTATGTACCTGTCTATCTATATGTCTATCTATCTATCTATTGATCGATATACAGTATATATGGTGACATGAATGCATGCAAAAACAACTATATTTAAAATGAACAAGTGCCTATTTATACATAGGTACGTGCAAGCACACACAACACATTGCAACACCACACACACACACACACACACACACGCACGCACACACACACACACACACGCACACACACACACACACACACACACACACACACACACACACACACACACACACACACACACCACGCACACACACACACACACACACACACACACACACACACACACACACACACACACACATACAACGCGACAAGTATATTTCAAACGCATAATTTTTTTATAAACGTAACCCTTGCCAGCAATGCGTGATATTTTCTTTCTCAACAACCCATTATAGCTGTAAAATATCCCATAATAAAATAAAATATACAATGTAATGTAATAAAATATACTAACATCTGCTGAAATACAAGAAAATGTAAAGCGGTGGGGTCAAGCTGTTATTCATATTTATCTTTTCTTTTATATTAGGCCGACTTGTAAGTATTCTACCAACATATAATAGTGTACGTGGAAAAAAATAGCCACTCATAGGTCCACTCAGTAGTGGTAACGTCAAAGACTGCCTCTAAGGCATCAATGATCAGAAAGCGAACGTATACAATTTGTCACAGTCATGTTCGTCTACTATAGAAAAGGTGGGAAATGCTTCTTTTAGTGTCAAGGACATGACTGTCTAGAGTTGGTGTTTTTTTTGGTAAGAATTATGTGTGCCTTGGTCTCAGGTATAGATTTTTGTGGCGAGTGGTTACTTGTTTCGAATCGGCTTTCGTACACAAGTTTATCTGCCTTTCCTAATGTACACATAGTTATTTCAGTATGTTTATGTATATGTCCATCTCGTTGTCAATCAAGTTGCCGCTTCTCTCTCTCTCTCTCTCTCTCTCTCTCTCTCTCTCTCTCTCTCTCTCTCTCTCTCTCTCTCTCTCTCTCTCTCTCTCTCTCTTCCTCTGCTCTGCTCTCTGGAAATTTGCGCATTTGATCTGATTGAGAGGACATGGGATGAGTGAATAATTATTGTTTCTGAAGTGGTGTCTTGCAGGGTTTTCAATGCCACACATTTTCTCTATTGCATAAAATAACACATGGCATGAATGAGCACAGGTTGATGCAGTACTTTTCCATAAAACATCGTGTTTATATTGCATTAGCCTAGGACTCACATTGTTTTATTTGGTGGGCACATTTTTCTAGTGTGGTGAATGCTTTGAGATTTTAATAGCTTATGAGTATTATAACTATTTTGAAAATGTAAAAGCTAGTGAAAATTGATTATTTCAGCTGTCATGATTTATGAAGTGCTTGATACTTGTATTTTGTATGTGAGAAGGTGTTGACATTTCAGGTATAACTTCACCAATAACTTTGTTCACAAGTCTATTATTAATTTGCGATATCCTGGGGAGCAGTTTAGGTGATCTAAGAATTGTTTTAGCTGTGGTTTGTTTGGTTTGGTTTGGTTTGGATTCTTGGTCAACGTCAGCCTTTCCTTAGTCAAGATTTTGGAATATACATATTCAAGAGTGCACAGTTTGGAGTGCACGCATAAGTATTGAGCCAATGGCTTACCAAAGTTTACGAGAAATTATATTCAATTTTTTTTGCATCTTCCATCTTTGCCCCTCAAAGTGTAATGTGGCCTAAGGCCCATGTACATTAAACCATTTTAGAGTTTAGAGTTCAGAGAGCTCTCTCGCTTCCTGTTCTTGTTCTTCTTGTTCTTCTTGTTCTTCTTGTTCTTCTTCTTCTTGTTCTTCTTGTTCTTGTTCTTCTTGTTCTTGTTCTTGTTCTTCTTCTTGTTCTTGTTCTTGTTTTGTTGTTGTTGTTGTTGTTCTTCTTCTTCTTCTTCTTCTTCTTCTTCTTCTCTTCTCTAATATTGTCAGTTTGTTTTGTCCAAGTTTCTGCTTCTGTTTCTTGATCTCACTTCGTCTCACTGTTTACCGCTATAATTATAACTCTACTCTTCCTTTGGCTCTCTGGTACTTTGTTCTTGTTGTGCTTGCTTGTTTTCTTTTTCTGCTTCTTCTTTCGTAGCTAAACACCTCTACACCACGTGTACCCTAACCAACATAGTTGCCGTTAAATCTGAAATGTTAGTCTTTTACCTTGTACTAGGTATTGATGTATTTATTGTCCTTAATCCATCATCTCTTTATTTGCTCTTTCCTTTCCAGTATGATGGGATAAGCACCCGTGTGCCTTTATATATCCAGTCCTTGTGGGCATGCAGTTTTGTACATTTTGTCATCTGTTCCCACCGGCACATAATGGCCTACACTTCCAACAAGCGGAACGGGTTATAATGTATGCGCAAGATGTTCTGCTTGCGTTCGCATACGGGTTCTCGGTTTATTGTCTCATCCAAAAGAGTTTTTCATCTAGTTTTGTTTGTTTGGCGTTTTCTTCGGGGGTGGTGAGTGGGGGGTTGGTACTGATGTTAACTTCAGGGGTGGGGGGGTGGGGGGGGGGGGGAATCCCGTTGAACAGGGTATGACGAGTTTACTTCAGAGGCAGAGTGAGAAAGCGTTTGGCTTGTTTCTTTTTGCCTTTTGTCTGCTGAACTTTAGGTGGCAGACAGGCTTTTGGGCTAAGCTTTGTTTGTCACTAAGAGGATGTGATTTCAGAAACTATCCTTAAGAAATAAGAACATTTTATTGGACAAAGAACTAGCGCCAAAAGGGTTTTCTGGAGAATCTGTACTTAGGTATAATATATATATATATATATATATATATTTACACCTAAGGACACACACATATATATATGTAGGTATGTATGTTTATATATAGATAGATGTATACATAGATAGATAGATAGATAGATAGATAGATAGATAGATAGATAGATAGATAGATAGATAGATAGATAGATAGATAGATAGATAGATAGATAGATAGATAGATAGATAGATAGATAGATAGATAGATAGATAGATAGATAGATAAGAGAGAGAGACGCTGGACATTTGTTTGTTTACTTGCTTGCCTGCTAAGTTGCCAAATTGTTTACTTGCTTGCTTGCTTGCTTGCTTGCTTGCTTTCATAGTTCACTGTCCGTTTGTTTTGGATTTTTAGCGATTCTGTTTGCTCCTTTTTCTCTGTGTGTGTGTTTCTTTCCAATCAGCTAGGCTCTGTCAGAGCAGCTGCTCCATGTATTTAGTTTAAAACTATCATTCCTAGAACATGAGGTGTTTGGAAACAAAAAAAAGGGGTCAGTGGTTTGATTTTTTTTCCAAGAAAATGGGTGAAGGTATATCATACACCTGCTGCAAATTGTAGCGTCTCTTACAGTCAGCACACCAAATTCATCATTTTTAGTGGAGTGGTCTGGTTAGTTTCGCAGCTGTTCTCTCTGAACGGACAACTGACATTTTCTGTTGTGCTGTTTTCTTTATTGTGGTTCGTTTTAGGACGATTGTTAAGTAAAAGAAGGTGTTTTTAGAAATGTTAAAGGAAGTTTAATTTACCTTGTTTGTTAGCGTCTTACTTACCGGTGACATTTCTCTCTTTCATAATAAGTAAACGCGTTTTATTATATTTATTTCTATTTTTATTTTATTATATGTATGCATTGTATTCAGTTTAGACTAACACTAATGATAGCATCCAAAGATGAACAAACAGAATCTGTCAATCTCTTTGAAAAAAGTGTTCAAGTTCAGATCAATTTTCATATGACAGGTGTACCCGAGTTTTATTTTTAGTATTATTTTTTTGCTTTGCTTTCTTCTTTTTTTTGGCTGTTTCATCTTCTGTGATGTTACTTTCCTGATGTTTCCACGGTATTCGTTTCAAAATCTTTGCCCCAGCCATACCCTGATTCGTTATGTCACAATCTCAGTGCCAGAAGTCCACCAGGATCTCATCAATGACAGGCCTCCGTGGGCACACCAGCCAGAGAGACCCTGCACTGTTGCTGGGTCAATTTAGTGGTATTCAGTGGAGCCTGCTCTGAGCTAGCTTGTGCATGGCACCACCTCCTAGGCACCCTCCGGCAACAGCAAAGGCTCCATCGCGGCGCCAGACTGAGTGAGATGCCCAACCGACGTGGCGATCCCCACAACATCCCTCCAACGACCTTCCCCCGAAATGTGTTTTTGAACTTGTTCACGTTGTTAACAAGTTGTTGGGCTTGCCTTGGGTAAATACCCTGGCAGTTGTTGTTGATGTTGCTGCTGCTGCTGCTGCTGTTGTAGTTGTTGTTTCGTGTTCTCCAACTTAACACCCTGGGGGTCACCCAGATTGTGCACTCTGACTCACTTATCCCACCTGGCAATCACTGTAAAATTGCACACAGGATGAGAATTTTGCGTGTATGACTGTTTTTAGGTGCCTCGCAATACAGGCAGCTATACTCCGACTTCAGAGGAACCCTGGGAGTCATTCAGAATACTGATTCACTCTATTTGACTCAAAATCACTCCTGGAAATTTCAGGGATACTTTTAAGTACATACAGGATGAAGATTTTGTGAATGGTTATTTTCAGTTACCTTGTTATATAGGCAGCCATACTCCTGATTCAGATGATTTTTTTCTCCTTTACAGGAGATAATAAGAGACTGAGATGCTAAATGTGTATCACGGGTGGAAGCAAGACTATCAAAGCACTTCAAGGAATCTGGATTCCTGTATTTATAAAATAGTGAAACCTAGAGCGATAATCCCATACAAAACCATTCTTGCTTGAAGCGTGTGTACGAAATAAGTCGGCTAAGCCTGTATTAGTCCAGGGACAATTGTGGTGGTAATCTTGGTGACATTCAGAAATCCTGTTAGCCGCCAGAAGTGTCACTGGCGTGTATCCCTCCTCATCAGATAGGCTTAAGTCAGACAACACGCTGAATGGACAGGACCTAGCTCAGTGTTGATCCCCCCTCTCTCTTTCCTCTCCTGACCCTTAGGTTACTCACAGGCAATTTTAGAAAGAGAAAGAAAACAGGATTAGAAAAGCTATGACTAAAAGCTGTCTTTCAAAACCACAAATGAAAAGCAAGAAAAATGTATGTCAGTCATGGTAGCTTAATATCACAAACGTGTTTTTGTTCTATGACATTGTCAAAAACCGTGTATGTCCGATTGTATTTGCTCAAAGCCAACCAGGAGTTTAGAGGAGACTTACTACCAATTCTGTTTAAATGTTTGCTTGTTTTTTGGTAGAAGTTGGCTATTTTGTCATGTTCAAACGTTTAAGTTTGAAATTAGTAACGCAAGGCAGAAGGATTAAGAAGGTAGACATGGATGGAGGGTGTTTGTGTAGGAGTGGGGTAGGGAGGGGGGTTGGTGGTAGAGAAGATATGATGGTCTCATAAAGTTTTATTGAGATGTAGCAGTTAGGAAAACATGAGCTAAATCAGGAAAAAATGATATGTTGGCGAAACTAGACAACTTGTGTCGTCTACTTTATTCATTGAAGTCTCCACAAATTATAAAGTAAAGCCCTCTCCAAGGTTAGGTTTCTGTTGTTGAGTCTAAAAGTTTACTGATGTTTATATATGAAATCTTTGTCAAATGATGTAAAACTGACGATGGAGATAATACAGAAAAATAGACACCCTTTGTTTGGCTGGTTATTTGTCTGTCTGGTTTTCTTTGTGGGTTTCCAGTTGTTTTTCCTTTGAATTTGTTCGTTTTCTTTGTTTGTGTTTACCACTTTAAGTTCTCAACAGATTTCTCTGCCCGAAATTTGGGCTGCTCTTCTCCTGGAGAACTCGTCGCCGCAAGAGCAGTGCCACCTATTATCTTTGTCCTTTCCTCTCTGCATATGTATTTCTTTTCCTATCACAGTAGCTTTTTTCTGCAGACTTTTGCCAAAGACAAATCTCTTGTTGCCGTGGGTGCGTTTATCGCCTCATCGGAAAAATTATCACCCAGACTATACAACTCACAGTCTAGTGGAATGAGGGAAAGTTTCGGGCACAAGCGGGGATCAAACCCGATTTTTTCGCTTTCCAGATAAACGCGTTACCTTTAGACCACCGAGCTACCTCTAGACCACTGATAGTTTTGCTGGCCTGCTTGCTCCAGTGCTTGTTTTTCACCTGTTGTTGCAGGTGTGTGCTTGTTTGCACGTGCATGTGCCTTCTTTCAGGTCTGTTTTGTCTGCGTTAGAACAGCTGCACCACTGCATTTAGTTCAAAACGATCAATCTAAAAACGGGAGACATTTGAAGAATAAAAAGGTCAGTGGCTGATTTCATCAACCACTCAGGAAAACTATGTCACCCACCTGCTTCAAACGCTGGCTTTCCATCAGCAGAAAATGAGTTTCTGAGGTTTTAGTTGTTAAATTATTGAGCAACACTCTGAACTGACCCACTGACATATTCGTTGGTTGTTTCATATTTTACACATTAAAAGTCGATTGTAATTGAAAGCAACCTACTTAAAGAAGAGAAACAGCGACAACAACTTCAACAACAACAACAGCAACAACATCAACACAACAACAACCACCACCACCTCCACCACCATCACAACCAGCACCACCACCACCAACAACAACACATGTGTAAAGAACAAATTAAGAGAATATTGGAGCATATTTGTATGTGTTTGTGTGTGTATGTTGTTGTTGTTGCTTCGATTTTACGTCTGTTTGGTGTGTGTATGTGTGTGTGTGTGTGTGCACATTTTTAATGTCTTGGTTCACTTATACCATCGAGGATATGTTGTACTTAAATTTTTTCGATAAACTTATTTACACAAATATCGCCAGGGTTGTTTTTATTGGCTTTGCCTCTACACACTATGCATGCACGGGCAACTGAACAATATCTTTTGTCCATGCATCTTGCTTCCATTATAAAACATGTTATATAAACTGCGTGTGTAAGAGGCTAAGTGGCAGAACGGTTAAAACGTTCAACTGCCTCACATATAATCTGTGGAGTTTTGAGTTCAAACCTTAGCCTACATTTTTCTTCCCAGTTTAACGAGAAAATCGACCTGAATGTTAAAGTCCTTCATATGAGACTATAAACTGCAGCCTCGTGTGTGAATAGATAGCGAACGTCTTGCGAAACATTTAAAACTCGTTCTGCCTTTGGAAAGAGTATGCAGGCCATTTCGTCCCGGTAGGAATGGATGCCAATTTTCGTTTAAAAAGATATAATCACACAATTGTATTAAGACACCATTCACCAAACAATTGAAATGCAGCTTCCTATATAGTGGTAGAAAACAGCCGCATAAGCAAAGTCTCATCATTGGTGAACTTCAGAGCTCTAGCCGAGGAATGAAAACACAGCCAATGTGTCTGAAAACAACTTGCTTAGAACAATAAAAGAACAAAACAAGAAACATGGCGGTTGCACCATGCCCGGGGTCGGAAAGCGGCTACCTACATGGGTGGGTGGGAGGTGGGAGGATGGGGGGGAGGGGGGGGGGCAGGCCACATACGCAACAATCTCACCAGTGGTAAACCGCGGTGTTGTAGCAGAAGAATGAAAAAATATGAATGTGTCGAAGAAAGACTTGCTTTTAACAATAAGAGAGCAAAACAAGAAATATTACGGTCGCTTGCTTGTCAGTCTATTTGCTTGCTTGGCGGTGTTGTTGTTGTTGTTTTTCATTTTCTCTCCCTGATTTCCTACCAACTTGTCTTGGCTGAGCTGATTCAGCTGCGGAATGCATTCAGTCCAGAACAATCCGTCTTAGACAAGGAGCTGTTTTGGAACCCGCAAATGTCCATGATCTGTCATCAACACAGACCCCAGTTAAAAGCACGCGACCACCAGAAGCAGACATCTGTCTGCCTGCCTGCCTGCCTGCCTGCCTGCCTGCCAGCCTGCCTGCCAGCCTGCCTGCCTGCCTGCCTGCCTGAATGCCTGCCTGCCAGCCTGCCACCCTGCCTGACCCAGAAAGTGCCTTGGTTATCAGCAGACATAAGACGCATCCTTCTTCACTAATCTGGGGTTAAGGAGGTGGGTGTTCTTACTGAACTTAACACAGAAAGTTGGGTTTTTTTGTTTAGTTTTGTTTTGTTTTGGGGGTTTCCACTGAAGAGATGCTAGGTACTGTTTCAGTGACTTTCGTTTTTCTGCCTACAAACTGGACATGTGCAGGGATTTGTGTTTCGCTTTTAAAAAACCTTTTTGTTTTATTGTTACTCTCTTGTCTTTTACAGTTCTGTCTTTTTTTTCTTGGAAGTTCATTCCCAGCGTTTTGGAGGTTGTCATTCTGGTACTTTACATGCACTGTTCGGTATGATGATTAAGTGGGTAGGTATGATGATTAAGTGGGTAGGTATGATGATTAAGTGGGTAGGTATGATGATTAAGTGTGGTAGGTATGATGATTAAGTGTGGTAGGTATGATGATTAAGTGTGGTAGGTATGATGATTAAGTGGGTAGGTATGATGATTAAGTGGGTCGAGAGGTAACACGCCTGCCTGAACAGCGGTTTGCTTTGCGTTTGAATCAAAACTGTCCCTCATATACAAGACCTGTCCTGACGGTCCGGGTGCCAGTCTGATGTAGAATAAGATGTAAACAAAGATTTTGTGCACAGCATGTATTAGATGCACGTAAAAGAACCCATGTCAACAAATGTGTTGTTCCTGAGAAAACTCGATAGAAAAAGTCCACTCTCACGGGAAAACAAAAACACTGTGTATGCAGAGATATTTTCTGTAAATTGGTGGTGATGCTCTCATGGCAACGCGTTCCCTCTACAGAGAGAGCATCCCAAGTTTTACACACACAGAGAGATCTGCCATGACTGAAGGTGGCATCCAACACAGAATGGAAACAGTGGAATGGATATACAATGTCATTGCTGCAGTACAACACGATTTTCTTACGATTTTGTGCTTTTTGTGTACATCATTACTCACATTGACTTGTTATCATTTTTCACGCTTTTTTGTAACTTGGGGATGAACAAGTAGTGTATCTGGCGCAGTCTTGTTTTATACACGAAACGAATTAGGGCACTGGCAAGTCTGCACTTAAAGTTGACCCAGCATATCGCAAAACTCCACCCACCCTTAGTTCATTAAACGCCGACGAGATTTGAACCCACGGTCTCTCATGTAATAGAAGTCGAACGGTCTTAACCACTTGGCCCTAACGTCCGTCAGGTCAGTAATGAATGCCATAGCTAGAGAGGTAACAGACATGTCTGCACTTGAAGTTGGGGGGACAGGATAGTCTAGTGGTTAAAACATTGCACTCGCAATCTGACGACCCGGGTTCGATTCCCTTTCAAGGGGATATTTTCCCCTGAAGTTAACATCAGTGCCGACTCCACTCTCCCCAAAAGTCCTTCGCATGAGACTATAAACGGAGGTCTCGTGTGCGAACGCACGCAGAACATCTTGCGCACACGTTAAATCCTGTTCCGCTTTCCGTACGAGTAGGCCATTGTGTGCCGGTAGGAACAGATGACAAAATTTACAAAACTGCATACACACGGGGACTAGATGTAAAAAAGCACATAAGTGCTTATTCCATTATCCTCGATATAAAAGAATAAAAATTTTAATAAAGAAATAAACATGTTATAACAATTTGACTTATATTATTAAAATGCGTGAGCATGGGTACGAATGTTTACAATGTGCGAGCGTGTGTGCGCGTGCGCGAGTGACTGTGAATGTGCGGACGTACGGGTTTACTTGTGTGCACATGAGTAAAGTGATTTTTGTTGGGGTGGGTTTTTGGCTGGCTGAGATATTGCTGATTTGTGGATGCATTTTTATCTCATGATGGGTGCGTGCTGATGTTGGACAGCGTGTGTGTGTTTTAAATACTATGTTTAAATGTCCATTGTTTTTATGTAGGGCGAGTAACCCGCCGGAATTTCTCTGTCTTTGAGATAATAAAGCTTTTGAATTTGAATTTGAATTTGAATTTAAACAGAAGCAAGATGGATAAGAATGTTAGTCTTACACTCACAAGGTAGAATAAATAATAAGAAACATATTGTATGAAGATAGCTGGATATTGTTTTTATTGTTGTTGGCATGACCAAAAAAATTAATACTAGACAGTGAAAATTCAGGGTTCGATCCCCGTTTGCGCCCCCAAAAGTTACCTCATCCACTAGACCACAGAGCGGTGGTCTGTGTGGTAGTCTTTCGGATGAGACGAGCAGCTGAGTTCAAGTGTGCAACATGCATTTAGCGAGGGTAGAAAAACCCGCGGCAACAAGTCCTAGAGTTGTCCCAGATGAAATTCTGCAGAAAGACACACTGATAGTGAAAGAAACATACATTCAGAAATGGAAAAGAAAAACAATAGGTGGCGCTGCTCTTGTGGCGACGCGCTCTCCCCAGAGAGAGAGAAAGAGAGAGAGAGAGAGAGAGAGGGGGGGGGAGAGAGAGGGAGGGGGGGAGAGAGACAGAGACAGAGAGAGAGAGAGCAGTCCACATTTCACACATATAAATCTGTCCTGACTTAAAGCTGTATACAAATAGAAAAAAAATTAAGACTTACTAAATACGTAAGTGTGTACGTTTCACAATATTAGTCATCCTTGTTATGGTTACCACACATGTTTCGTTAGATTCCTTAAAGCTTAAATAACAAAAGTGAGGAGAGCAGAAATAGACGAAAGAGACAGACAGCCAAAAAGGAATACAAATTAAAAGATACAACTTGAAATTTGCCTTGAGGAAAACACATCGATCCTCTTGGGTTGAGAGCATTGATTACAACTGGTCATTTATTAGACAGATCTGTTTTATACTTTTTTATTTTTTTATTTTCTTCTTCTTGTTCTGCTTTGCTGGCTAAGATTTGACCACGCATGTTCTAATAAGATTTCGTGATTGATTTTTCTGCTGCTAATTATAGACGGAATGACAACAGTTTTTTCAATGTCTTTCTCTTTATCTCTGCCAGTGTGTGTGTGTGTATTGTGTGTGTGTGTCTGTGTGTGTGTGTCTGTGTCTGTCTCTGTGTCTGTCTGTGCGGTGTGTATGTGTGCGCGCGAGTTCTCTCTCTCTCTCTCTCTCTCTCTCTCTCTCTCTCTCTCTCTCCTCTCTCTCTCTCTCTCTCTCTCTCTCTCTCTCTCTTCTCCCTCTCTCTCTCTCGTCTGTTTATCTTTACCGCAAAAAGAATAAAGTTTAATGAAAAAAGAAAAAACTGAAATAACAGAGATAACGTCCACAATGCTTTCCATTACTATTCTGCAACCCTGAGCAGATAACAACTGAAGCGAAAGAAGAAGATTTTTTAAATTTACAAAATGGATAAATACAAAAAGACAGAATTCTGAAATTGCCTGGAGGAAAATGCATAGGCCCTGTTTGTGTGAGAAAGCATTAATTATAGCTGCTCATCCATTACATCTGTGTGGTTTTTTTCATTGCTCTTTGTTTCTTTGCTGGTTGTTATGAGTACAATATTCTAACAAGGTCTCTTTATTGTTGTTTTCCGCTCGTTATCACCACTACGGGGGAATCCGGAAGGATAGAGAGTAGCCCAGTGGTTAGCGTAATTTGCTCGTATTCTGACGGCCCGGGATCGAGTCACGACAGACACGTCCGTTTTAGAGGATTTTTACCCTGGATGTTAACATCAGTACTGACTCTATTTTCCCAAAAGTCTTTTTGGATAAGACTGTAAACCAAGCCCTGTAGCGAACGCATGTAGAACATCTTGCACACACGTTACAAACACGTTCCGCGTTTTGGATGAGTAGGCTATTTCGTTCCGCTAGATACGGATGACAAAATGTTCACATAGGTGGTGTAATTAATAATAATAATAATAATAATAATAATAATAATAATAATAATAATGATAATGATGATGATGATGATGATGATAATGATAATGTATGGAATTTATATAGCGCTGAATCTTGTGAAGCAACAAATCAAAGCGCTCATATGACAATTTTTTTTTATATATGTATTGAGGATAATGGAATAAGCACTCATGTGCTTTTTTTACATCTAGTCCCCGTGTGTATGCGGTTTTGTAAATTTTGTCATCTGTTCCCACCGGCACAGGATGACCTACTCTTTCGAAAAGCGGAACAGGATTTAACGTGTGCGCAAGATGTTATGCATGCGTTCGCACACGGGGCCTCGGTTTATAGTCTCATCCGAAGGACTTTGACATTCAGTTCGATTTTTTTGGTCAAACTGGTAAGAAAGGGCGAGGCTGGGAATCGAATCACGTTTACTTGTTGGCAGGCAAACGCCTTAACCATCCTGCCACCTTCCTTATTAATTATCATATACCATCTTCGAAGATGGAAAGCGGCTACCTTAATGGTGGGTAAAACTGGCTGCATACGCAAAATCTCATCATTGATGAACGTCGGATTTTAAGCAGAGAGACATACAATAATTATATCAACACTACCCTCCACTATCACGATGATGATGATGATGATGATGATGATGATGATGATGATGATGATGATGATGATGATGATGATGATGATGATGATGATGATGATGATGATGATGATGATGATGATGATGATGATGATGATGTTGTTGATGATGATGATGATGATGCATCATCATCATCATCATCATCATCAGCAGCAGCAGCAGCAGCAGCAGCAGCAGCAGCAATAGCAGTAGCAGCAGCAACAACAACAACAGCAGCAGCAAAGGCAGCAGAAGCAGCAACATCACAACCCTAGCTGTCATGTTTATCTTCTAACAGGGAACTTTCTTTTCCCCGTATAGTTTTCTCTTAAAGTCACCCCCTCTTTCTGTGTTCCGGTTCCTTCCATTTTTCAAAAATAAACAAAAATCTGAGACAAACAAGTACATACCAGAACCAAGACTAAATATTTTAGACTGGGTAAATGAATTTACCTTTAATTTATGCATTTTCTGTTGCTGCTTTCCTAACATGTGGATATGAAAGTTGTTGTTGTGGTCGTTGTTGTTAAGCGTTCCCCAGCTTAACACTTTGGGGGTCACCCTGAATGTGCACTCTGACTCATTCATCCCGCCTGGGAATCACTGTGAGATTGAAATTGCACACTGAATGAGAAGTTTGCGTGCATGACTGTTCTTAAATACCTCTCCATATAGGGAGCCAGACTCCGACTTCAGAGGATTTTTCTCCTTTAAAGGAGAGTGCAGGTTGTTATTTTAAGCGCTTGTCATGGCTGAAGGTAGTCTCAACACAATATTATACAGCATAACAACACTTTAGCGTAGGCCTTGGCAATTAGCTGACATCAATAACTGACACAGCTTTTGGCCTGGGCCATGGTTATGAAAGTGATGATGGATGGAAAAAGATGGGCACGCACTATAAAGACGCAAGAAGGAAAAATTGCAAATGCAGGCTGCAGAAAAAAGAAATATGTCGCTTTGTCTGGTTGTGGGCATTGCATTGAATAAAGCTGCCCGTTTATTAGCCTCTGGGTTAGTTGTTTGTTTGGACTTTTTTGTTTGTTTCTGTGCAAGGGTTTGATCAATCATGTTTTAACAAGGTCTACTGATTGATGTTTTCTTGATGATTAGAGATTGTTTGTGAGGATTTTATTTCTTCGTTTCCTAGAATTTTGTGGATCTGTGTTGTGCTGTCTGTGTGTTGTGTGGTGGTGTGTGTTTTAGTATTTTTGTTCTATTATTTGATTTCCATTTCCTTTATTTCGAGGATAATGGAAGTGTGGTGCTTACATGCGTTCGTGCGTGCGTGCGTGGGGTGTGTGTGTGTGTGTGTCGGGCTGCTGTCTGTCTGCTACTGGCTGCTCTGTCTCTCTCTCTCTCTCTGCTGTCTCTCTCTCTTTCTCTCTGTCTTCTTTCTCTCTCTCTATCTCTCTCTCTCTCTCTTCCTGTCCTTTTCAATGTTAATGCAGATGATTCAACTATGGAAATATAAAATAGGACATCCACGGGGATGCCGGGGGGTGGGGGGGGGACTTGTCAGTATAAACAGCATCCCAGCCTTCTGGAAATTCTGTGCTAGGAATTCCCTCTTCTTCATCCCTCTCTTTGTTTCTGCCTTGTTTCGTTTCTTCCTGTCCCCTGCTACATTTTCGCTCTTGAGACAGACAACAGTTGTTGCTGGGCGTTCGGCAGAAAAGAACCCTCACCACCTCTCTGTCTCTTTCCCTTCTCAATGGTAATGTAGATCAATTAACTACACAAGAACCAAATAGGGCATATTATCTTCTTCGTCGTCAAACGCTCAGACAGCAACCTTTTTTTGTCTGTTATATGAGCGAAAATCCGTCCCGCTGCGGTTATGTGCCTAACAAGTCAAGCCCAGCGCATCCGACTTCGGCATAAGAGAAAATTGATATCTTTAAAGTCTTTCTGGGAAAAAGGCAGGAGAATGGACATAGAAGGCAGAAAGTAGACAAGAAGGGGGTGACAGGAAGAAGAGGAAGCAAGGTAGAAACAAAGAGAGTGAAAGAAAGGAAGAAATGTCCAGCACAGGGATTTCCAGAAAGTAGGGATGCTATTTATATATTGACAGACCCCTGCCATGCCCATGGGGAAAAATAGGTGTATTAACAGTTATAACTGAACTTTCACATGGTTTGTCATTGCTGGTCTGTCATGTTGCCTGGATAAGAATGCATTCTGAATGATAGTAGCTTACTCAACATAAAG
This sequence comes from Rapana venosa, assembly GCA_028751875.1. Classification (NCBI taxonomy): domain Eukaryota; kingdom Metazoa; phylum Mollusca; class Gastropoda; order Neogastropoda; family Muricidae; genus Rapana; species Rapana venosa. The sequence continues at coordinate 10,921,412 of CM054142.1, forward strand.
ACACAAAAAAGAGGCAGAATTTAATATGAGGTCCCCCGAGGAAAGGGCATTCATCATACATGCTTCAAAACATTGGTTTTAACTATAGATTCAGCCAATCGATTTCTTTTGGTGGGAGGGGGGAAGAGAGGTGGATTTTGACACAGTGCCCTTCAACAAGGTTCCTTGATTAGTGTTTTGTTTGAGTTAAAAATTATCTGCAACATCTGTGGATTTTTTTTATTGCTTGAAGATTTTCGTCTGTCTCTGTGTCTATGCCACTGTCTGTCTGTCTGTCTGTCTGTCTCTGTCTGTCTGTCTGTCTGTCTCTCTCTCTCTCTCTCTCTCTCTCTCTCTCTCTCTCTCTCTCTCTCCACACACACACACACACACACACACACAAACAATCCCCTCTCTCTCTTTTCTCTCTTCTCTCTATTGCTCCAATTATTGACATGAGTGAGAGAATATTAAATTCGAATCATTATCATCAACATTTCCGTATCAGCATAGTTATCAGCAGCAATGGCAGCGATACCAGCAGCAACTTTTGCAGTAGCACCAACAACAGTTCCAGAGATAGTAGCAGTAGCAGTAACTGCAGCAGCCTTGCCAGCTGTACCACCAGGTTCCTTGTTCTTTGTACTTTGCGGGCTTTGTTCCTCTGTTCCTCTGCCTCACTGACACCCTCACCACCTCTCTGTCTCCTGTCCTTTTTAAAGGTCATAGAGAGGAGTCAAGTAGTTAAAAAAAATTGAAAGGGGCATACGGACAGTTATAATATAACTTTCACATGGTTTATCATTGCTAGTCTGTCATCGTGCCTGGATAAGAGAAAAAATAAGTCAACACGATAGTGGCTTACTCCACAGAAAGACACACAAAAAAGGCAGAATTTAAAATTTGGCCCCCCGAGGAAAGGACATTAATCATACATGCTTCACAGCATTGATTATAACTATCGATTCAGCAAATCAATTTTTTGGATGGGGGGGGGGGGGGGGGAGCGTGGAGGAGAGGTGGATTTTGATGAAGTGTGCTTCAACAAGGTTTCCCGATTACTGTTTTATTTGAGTTAAAAATGGTCTGAAAAATCTTGCGGATTTTTTGTGTGGATTTTTAAAGCTCTGTTCTTCTCTGTGTCTCTGTCTCTGTCTGTCTGTCACTCATTCATTCATTCATTCATGTATTCTATCTCTTTGTATCTCAACTATCCCTCTCCCTCTCTCAGTCCCCTTGTCTCTCATTCATTCATTCATTCATCCATTCATTTATCTAGTCATTTATTCCTTCATTCATTCACTCACTCGTTCATTCATTCATTTATTCATTCATTATCTCTCTTTATCTCTCCCTCTTTCTCTGTGTCTTTCTCTGTCTCTATATGTCTCTGTCTCCCTGTCTCTCTGTATTTCTGTCTCTGTCTGTCTGTCTGTCTCTATTGATCTTTCTATCTATCGATCTATCTACCTATTTGTCTTTCCCCTTGTCTCTCATTCATTCATTTATTCATTTTTTTATTCATTCATTCATTCTCTCTCTCTCTCCCTCTCTCTCTCCTCTCTCTCTCTCTCTCTCTCTCTCTCTCTCTCTCTCTCTCTCTCTTCTCTCTCTCTCTCTCTCTCTCTGCATTTGTCTATGTCTCTATTTGTCTATGTCTGTCTGAACACTTTACGAAACATTTCAAACCCACAAACCCTATCTCCCATCACACCACACAATCACATCACCCACATCCACTACTGGCCATCCACATGCACTGTAAATACAGGATAGATTTGCTGTGTGCTGTAAACCTTGCAGACTTCAGAGAAGAGATGGATTCCAGTATGGCTCCCTTCCCTCAGCATCTTCATGGCAGCTTCCACAGGGACTGTTGGAGACCAGAACAGAGCACAGCGCTTCAGATGCAGAGAGCTCGGAGGAAGATGTGAGGTTTTATGACTGTCTTCCTATTTCTGTGGGCTCCTCTCGTCGTCTACATTATTTCTCCTTCGTGTGTTCCTCTCGCTGCTCTCTCTCTGTGTTTCTCTGTCTGTCTGTCTCTGTTTGTGTGTCTGTGCATGTGTCTGTGTGTGTGTCTATCTGTCTGTCTGTCTGTCTGTCTGTCTGTCTCTCTCTCTCTCTCTCTCTCTCTCTCTCTCTCTCTCTCTCTCTCTCTCTCTCGCTCTTTCTTCCCCCTCTCTTTCTGTATTTTTCTAGGTCTGTGTTTGTCTCTGTTTCTATGTCTCTATCTTGGTTTCTCTGTTTCTGTCTGTCTGTGCCTCTCTCTCTCTGTCTGTTTCTTCCCCTGTCTCTCTCTGTCTCTGTTTGTCTGTATGTCTACTTGTATGGCTGTCTCTTTCTCTTTTTTTCTCTATGTCTGTCTAACTGTTGCTCTTCGGATGAGACTATAAACCGAGGCCCCGTGTGCGAACGCACGCAGAACATCTTGCGCACACGTTAAATCCTCTTCCGCTTTTCGGAGGAGTAGGCCATTGTGTACCGGTGGGAACAGATGACAACATTTAAAAAACTGCATACACACGGGGACTGGATGTAAAAAAGCACATTAGTGCTTTTTACAATATCCTCGATATAAAAGAATAAATAAATGAATAAAATGAATAAATAAAAAGATACATCTCAGTCTTTCTGCTTGTCTGTTTGTCGGTCTGTCTCTTTCTGTTTGTCTATCTTTGTCTGTGTGAACACCTTCACAAAACATTTCAAACCCACATCCTTATCCCCCATCACACCACAAAACCACATCACCACATCCACCACTGGCCAGTCCACTTTAAATACAGGATTTAGTTGCTGTGTGCTTTAAGTCCTTCGGATAAGACTATAAACCGAGGCCAAGTGTTCGAACACATGTAGAACATCTTGCGCACACGTTAAATCCTCTTCCGCTTTTTGGAAGAGTAGGCCATTGTGTGCCGGTGGAAACAGATCTCAAAATTTACAAAACCGCATACACACGGGGACTGGATGTAAAAAAGCACATGAGTGCTTATTCCATTATCCTCGATATAAAATAAGAATAAAAAAATAAACCTTGCAGACTTCAGAGAAGAGATGGATTCCAGTATGGCTCCACTCCCTCAGCATCTTCATGGCAGCTTCCACAGGGACTGTTGGAGACCAGAACAGAGCAAAGCACTTCAGATGCAGAGAGCTAGGAGAAAGCTGGGAGGTTTTATGACTGTCTTCCTATTTCTGGAATGGGATAGCTCAGTGGTCGGAGCACTGGCTTTCCCCCAGCCAAGTTAAGCAGCGTCGAGCGTGGTTACCACTTGGATGGGTGACCGTTTGCGCGCCTTGGCTTCAGTACAGTTCCCCAGCTCACCCAGCTGTAAATGGGTACTTGCGTTCTTTAGAGTCAGAGAAGGTAAATCAGGTAGGGAGAGGAGATGGGCGACGCCCTCATTATGCTGGCCCCTAGAGAAGTGATCTGACGCTTCGCTCCCCTACGACCTTATAGGTGATGGGACACCTTTACCTTTTACCTTTTTTCTGTTGGTTCCTCTCATCGCCTTCATGTGTCCCTTGTGTGTTCCCGCTGCTCGCTCTCTCTCTCTCTCTCTCTCTCTCTCTCTCTCTCTCTCTCTCTCTCTCTCTCTCTCTCTCTCTCTCTCTCTCCTCTCTCTCTCTCTCTCTCTCTCTCTCTCTCTGTTTCTGTGTCTCTCTGTTTTTGTCTGACTCTATCTGTCTCTTCTCTCTGTGCCTCTGTCTCTCTCTGTCTCTGTCTGTCTGTCTTTCTCTCTCTCTCTCTCTCTCTCTCTCTCTCTCTCTCTCTCTCTCTCTCTCTCTCTCTCTCTTTTCTGTCTCTCTCCCTGACTGTTGCTCTCTGTCTGCATGTATGTATGTGCGAGTACATTTACGTGTGTGTATGTGTGTATGGGGTGGGTGGGCACGTGCATGAGTGCTTGCATATGTGCGTGTTTGGTGTGGATGTGGAAAGGGGTATGTGTATGTATGTATGTATATATGTATGTATGCATGCATGTATGTATGTATGTATGTATGTATGCATGTATGTATGTATGTATGTATGTATGTACGTATGTATGTATGTATGTATGTATGTATGTATGTATGTGTGTGTGTGTATGTATGTATGCATGTGTTTCAGATCTCTAACAAGTTGACATCAGCATATCTACAATAGGTTGCACTTCTGTCAAAACAAACTTTTTTTCCCGCAAATCATTCCCATCGAACAATCACACCCACCCATCGCATAGTGAAATACATACACCTCGAAAACTATCTTCATCTTCTGAAACAGCACATTGACATAGATAGCTACACTTTGAACACACCTCAGAACGAAGCCAGTTGTTTGATCGTGAGTCTGCTTTCGGTACTGCAGACAGGACGATGATTTCTTCTGTGAAAAATCTGGCCGGATTCGCAAAACAGGCCGGCAATGTCATCCTCTCTTCTCTCCTTCCTACAACAGTTTTAGCCTTATCTACCAGATTTCGCTAGAGACTAGCTTAAAAGGCAGCACTTTGCGTGGATGGTACCCTGAGGTGTTGTGGAGAGTGATGTGTATGTCTTGCTCTTCACACTTTCAACCTGGTCAGTGTTGAAGAGCTGCTGTATCAACTGTCTTCTCCATGGGGGGTGGTCTTTACATCGAGAAAGGAGTAAGCAATTTTTCAGATGGACGAAATAAAAACCATTGGTTGGGATCCCGGGTTTGGCACATAACTTACACAAACGAAATAAGCTGGTTAGCAACTTTAAAATGTGGCGTTCGATTGTCTCCAAATAGAGTTTAGAAAAAAAAACACCCTTGTCTTTTATCATATTTCCCAATTTACGCATTTAAACAAAACAACGCTTTTAAAAAATACGGGGATTTTTGGTGGAATTCTTGCGTTTTTTATTGTTATAAAAATTTGCTGCCATATCAGTTTTGTTTATTGTTGTCGAATACCCCCCTACTGTATTGATGATGTTTGCTTATGTTGTATGAATATTGAATAAACCATGTTTAAACAAAACTGTGAATCTACATTCTCTCCGAAGTCGGAATATAGGTGCCTCAATGGTGGGTAAGGACGGTCCCATATGCTAAAACCTCACCGTTGGTGAAGCTCGGAGCTCTGGCCCAGGAAACAAATCCAGAAAAGTACGCATGCAGAATTTGAACTATTGATATTTCACTCCAACAGACAAGTGCTGGAAGCCTGGCAGGTACTTACAAAAGTGGATTGCAGCTTTGTCCTGTCTATTCCAGGTATTGTACACATCTGCTATCAAGTTTACCTAGACACCAGCTGAAAGGAGACCGCTCTACGTAAATGATGCCGCCGGGTGATATAGGGTGTGAAGTGTATGTTTTCCTCTTCTAACTTTAGACCTGCTCGTTTGAAATGTAGACCGTCCCCCCAACACACACACCCCAAGGTTCTTTATATAGAGAAATGAGGGAGCAGCAAAAGTGTAGAATGCAGGGATAGATCCAGGCTTTCTTACATATTGGTATTAATGAAATGTTTTAGTGAGCAACTTTTTAAAGTGTGATGTCGCCACGACTCTGAATAGATATGAAAGAAAATATAGACAAGAACATGTCTCTTGTATGATTTTCAATTTATTTCACACACACAGGAAACACACACGCACAGAACACACTCAGACAAACACAAATATGCACACAAACGCACACACACACACACAAACACATACACAGAGATAGTCTAATATCACTAAATGTGAACAGACTTTAAAAATATAGCAACAACAACAAGACACACACCCCTCACAACAAAAGCAGCAATAACAGTAACAGAAACAAAAGAATGAGGAGAACAGTAAGAAAAAATATCACAGGATTAGAGTGAAAATCAAAAACCAAAACAAAAACATTATCAAAAGCCTCTTACGATAATTTTTGTCACAAAAAATAGTTTTCATCAGTTGTCCATCTCACTAACATCCACCTAACAAAGTCACTCTTTCTCATTCTGATAACTTCCAAATGACACACACACACACACACACACACACACACACACACACACACACACACACACACACACACACACACACACACACACACCACACTTGGACATAACTCCAACCAAAAGACCAACGTCTGACCACCATACTGACCCCACCCGTGGAGGCAGACCAATTTCTCGTGCTGTTAATCTGGCAGGATTTATAGACAGGGGGAAAGGTTGGTTCTGAGGCCTTTAGGTACTTCAGGACGGATTGTCTGGGGCCTACTTGAGACTTGCTCAGAGAGAACATTTCTCAAGAGGTGCCCTGGAGTGTTGTCTCAGAGTCTGTGTTAGTTTGTCTGTGTCCTTGCTCACTTCCTTTGCTGGTGTGTGGATGTTTCATACATTCTCTTGTTCAAGGTATCGTTTGGGGTTCAGTTTTTGTGTTTTTGTCCGTTATTATTTTAGTGTATATTGTATGTATGCACCAGCATACTCAGATGCATTAGTTTTGTTCGTAGTTGTCTTTTCTATTACATGCTCTAATAAAAAGGAATGTGACTACCTGAATAGAGGGTTAAAATGGTTGGATACATAAAACCTCGCCAACAATAAAATCCCACCAAAAACAAACTACATCCAGAGTTTGAATGAAGAATTTGGTTTCACTCCAAGGAGCAAAATTTATTGCATCTGCTAGAAATCTGGCAGGATTCACAAAATGGGTTTGTAGTTTTATCCTGTTTATACTGTTAGCCTCTGCCATCATGTTATTTACCCAGAGATCAGTTCAAAGCAGACTATGTACATGAATGATCCCCAGGGGTGTTCCTGAGTGTAATGTCTATGTCTTGCTCTTCCAACTTTAAATATACTTATTTGAAATGGTTACAGTCTCTTTCACAGGTTTTTTCCCATAGAGAAAGGAAAAGATATTTGTAGAGATTTAGGCTTTGGTAGGTAACTGACACATGAATTAATTTGGTGAAGTTATGTGTTTGATTTCTATTTATAAATAAAACCCAAATGGTGCTAATCATGTGGGCTGATATCTGGTGTGTAGGCATGTTTACCCAACTCCTTTAAAAGAATCTTCAATTGTTTAGATTTTAGCTTGCACACTTTCCTTTAATAATCATCTAAAAATAAATCTGAGCTGCAACTTTTCTAACTTTCATAAATCAAGCAAAGGACTAGCAAAGAAACAAAAATCAACCACAAAAATAACAACCCAACAAACAGATGGTAATACAGACCGTTAACAAAGAAACAGAAAACAAGATATTGAAATTTTGAAAAAATAAATATACGTAAATCGAAGTAAAGCATTATTGTTCTTATAGTTTTATGGGTTAATTGTGCCAGTTCAAGTAAAAGGGATGCACTTTAAGAGCAGGCAGTTTTTATTTGTTCTTGCTGTCTCGGTGCATGAACAGTAAACAAAATCGATCGGTCCTGTTTGTTGTCAAAGCAAGAATTTGTAAAGATCTAGCACTATGCTCTGTTGGCACTACACAGGAAAAAGAATATCTGGCAAATCAGACTTGCATATGCGTATACATGTGCGTACACACATACATGCATAGACATACACATTCACCCCTCCCCCCCCCCCCCCACACACACACACGTACGCAGGCACACGCACACATACAAATACGTGCTTGCACTCATGCATACGTATGCACACATAAACATACCCACCTGCATGCATATATAAATATAGACAAATGGAGAGAGATGAAAACAGAAATGGGATAGGATTATATAGTGCCACGGTTCACCAATAATAATAGATAAACAAAAAGGAAAAAGGAAAAGTAGACCAATAAGTCATAATCACATTTCTAAACAGAATATAATATTCCATGCGATATTTTTCAGGTTTGCTTGTTTTCCTTTTGTTTGGGTATCTATAATATTTGTTTGCTAGTTGGCTTGGTTAGTTGTTTGGTTTATTATACAAAAAAGGTCTGCTTGAATTTTTTCTAGAAACTTATGCAGTTCATATCTAATTCATTTGAGGTTATTTTTAAGAAATGATGAACGTCAACATTAGCAGCAGCATTTACAGCAATCTGACAACAATAACGGCGAGAAAAAAATAGCAAAACAACAGTTACAGCAAAAGCAACAACAACAAGAGCAACATACAATGAGAAAAAATATCAAAAGATTAGAACGAAAATCAAAAGCCAAAGAAGAAGTAATATCAGAACCTCTCACTATTTGTCACCCGAATACCTCACTAACCTCAACCCACCAAAATCACTCTTTCTCTTTCTAATAATAACTTCCGAATAACACACACACACTTGACATAACTCCAACCAAAAGACCAACGTCTGACCACCATACTGACCCCACCCGTGGAGGCAGACCAATTTCTCGTGCTGTTAATCTGGCAGGATTTATAGACAGGGGGAGAAGGTTGTTCTGAGGCCTTTAGGTACTTCAGGACGGATTGTCTGGGGCCTACTTGAGACTTGCTCAGAGAGAACATTTCTCAAGAGGTGCCCCGGAGTGTTGTCTCAGAGTCTGTGTTAGTTTTGTCTGTGTCCTTGCTCACTTCTTGTGCTGGTGTGTGGATGTTTCATACACTCTCTTGTTCTTGGTATCATTTTGAATTGTACTGTTTTTTTTTTCTTTAGAGTGGTAAGAGTGGTAAGATTTTTGTGTGTGTGCATTGCGTGTGTATGCACTGAAAAAATTCGTTTGTACTGTGTGTGTATGTATAATTATATTAATAATATAATTATATATATATATACATATATATGTGTGTGTGTGTGTGTATGTGAAAGACAGACACGAGAGAGAGAGAGAGAGAGAGAGAGAGAGAGAGAGAGAGAGAGAGAGAGAGAGAGAGAGGTGAGAGAGAGAGAGACAGACAGACAGACAGACAGACAGATACAGAGAGAGAAAACAAAGAAAGACCGACAGAAAAAATAGAAAAAGAGAAGAGAAAAAATTTTTTAAAAGACAGATAGCAAATCACAGACATAAAGATGGCACCGTTTATATAGTGTGTAGATCACGAATATAAGGTCTACGACTTATATCAAGACTACAGCATTTAAAAAAAGAAAAGTCGACATGAGAAACACACAACAAAAACATTTCGCTTTTTTTCGCTTGCAGTTAATTAATGATTACGCCAGGCAAGTACACCACTCTCAATTGGTGCCTGTGGTTCATTCATCAGTTTTCACTAGTGAGACAATCCGTTTCTTCTGCTGCGAGTCAGAGAAGAAAACAAAATGTCAAGTTCATTTCCTCAAACCACTCTCAAAAAGCGAGTCTTGATTTATTAGGTACTTATAGAGACCAGCACAAAAGGCAGTGTATTTTGTAGGAAATATCACGTGCACACAGAGACACAGACTCACACACATACAGATACACACACACAGACACACACACACACAAAACACACATAGACACACACATACAGACACACACAGAGGCACACACATACAGACACACACACAGACACCACACACACAGAGACACACACACACACATACAGACACACATAGAGACACACACACACACACAGAGGCAGAACATCTTGCGCACACGTTAAATCCTGTTCCGCTTTTCGTAAGAGTAGGCCATTGTGTGCCGATGGGAACAGATGACTGAATTTACAAGACCGCATACACACGGGGACTGGATGTAAAAAAGCACACGAGTGCTTATTCCATTATCATCGAAATAAAAGAATACAATAAAAAAAAAAGGAACTGTAGGAACGGATGACAAAATTTACAAAACCTGCATACGCACGGGGACTAAACGTAAAAAAGCACATGGATGCTTATTCCATTATCATTGAAATAAAGAATAAATAAATAAATAAAACATACACACATATATCACATCACACACACATATCACACACACACACACGCACGCACGCACACCACCACACACACACACAAACACACACACACCACACACACACGCACACACACACACTCCAAAACTTTAGACTGATTTGCCAGGCACCAACGGAGACTAGCTCAAAAGCTAGTGCTCCACTTAAATGGTGCTCGGGGGTCTTCTAAAACTGCTATATATTTCTTCGCCACTTGAGTTCTTCATTACTAAGCCTCACCCCTTTAGGGCTTGATTCTACAGGTTTGCTTTCTTTTTTTTTCCTATCTTCGTTCTAATATTGACATATCTGGGTTTATTTTTTCCTATTAAACGATCTCGACAAAAAGTGTATTGTAAGGTACAAGCAGTTACTTTAGGATGACAATCAGTCATCAAATATGCGTTGTTGTTGTTGTTTGTACTCTCTGTGTCTGTCAGTCTGTCTATCTGTCTGTTTTTGTCTGTCTCTGTCAGTCTGTCTGTCTATCTATCTGTCTCTCGCTATATACATAGATAGATAGATAGATAGATAGATAGATAGATAGATAGATAGATAGGTAGATAGAGAGGTGTATAGATAGGTAGATAGATAGAGAGAGAGATAGAGATAGATAGAGAGATAGAGAGATAGATAGGTAGAGAGATAGATGGATAGATAGATAGATGGATAGATAGATAGATGGATAGATATATAGATAGATAGATGGATAGGTAGATAGATAGATGGATATATAGATAGCGAGGTAGATAGATAGATAGGTAGATAGATAGATAGATAGATAGATAGATAGATAGATAGATAGATAGATAGATAGATAGATAGATAGATAGATAGATAGATAGATAGATACCTCTGTAACACACACACAGAGATATGAAATTATGAACAGAGGTAAAAATAGAGAGACAGCATTCATCTAAATGTTTAAAACTCCCACAATCACTCATCGATATTTCGAAAGATCGGTGGTACCTGCGCTGCACCTCAATTTAATGACATTTCTTTTCGTTATAAGTTTTAGCTTCCAGCAAGTTTCTTTGAACATTTACCAATAAAAGCCAACACTGACTGCAGCCTATCCAGAAACGTGGCCCTCTCCATAAGCCTTCTCAGCTTCTGGTGTAAGCAAAATGCCAAGCAGCAAGGTTTTTAGTAAAATGGTGTTATCTTTAAAATGTTATGTTGATTATTTTCTTCAGCTATGACCAGGCCAAGGTTAAGCAGCTTTGAGCGTGGTTACCACTTGGGTAGGTGACCGTTTACCAACTTGGCTTCAGCACAGTCCCCCAGTTCACCCAGCTGTAAATCGGTACCTGCCTCTTTGGGATCAGGGATGGTAAAGCAGCGAGGGAGAGGAGATTGACGCCGCCCTCAATATGCTGGCCCCTGGGAAAGCTGAGGTCTCTGACAGTTCACTCCCAAACGACCGCAAAGGTTATGGGAACAAAAAGAAAATAAAAGAAAAGAATGACAAGCTTTTAGCATAACAGTCCGTACTCACCTTTCAAGGAGACCAATAATCCTCTGAAGCGGGCAAAGGGCTGTCTATTTTAGCAAGGTACTCGAAAAGAGTCATGCACGCAAAACTTTCATCTAGTGTTTACGTATGGTTTCCCCAGTAGTTCTCAGGTGGGACGAATAAGGCAGAATTCTTCCTTTTGTTAATGCTTCATGTTTTAAATCACAAACGCGCGCACGCGCGTGCACGCACGCACGCACGCACGCACACACACACACACATTTAATGAAAGCAGTGCAACAATCCGGCTGTTTCTCTGGACCTGTCCAGTCAGTGTGTATTGATGATCTAGTTCCAAGCAATTTATTACAGTGTAATGAGTTTTAAGGACCTTTAGCAAAGTACGTTTTGTTTGTATGCATCTTCGGTGCCTTTTTCCTTTTTCCTTTATAAACTTGTTTACTTGTGTCTTCAAGCCTTCTTGGCTTCTATGACAATAAAGAATATTTTTGTTCTTGGTCTTGTTCAAACACACACATACACACACACTCGTACGCATGCACACACAAACACAAACAACAAGGTATGCATGCGCACCCCACTGCACACACACCGTTATCTCCAAATTTTAGGCTTGGCTGGGCAGCTTTCACTATTCCAGCACTGAAAGTTGAAAAGTCTTTTTTTTGTTGGACACAATTTGTCACTCTTTACAGCGGAGCTTGTTGCTTCCTTTTTGGGTTTAGAATACTTGATTAATCTGCCTCAAATTGTTGTTAAAGTGGCCTTTTCTGTTGATTCAAAATCTGTTTTACAAGCCTTAGAATCTTTTAATGTAGAAACAAGACCCAATCGGATTATTGATATAAATATCTGATACACTGTCTGAGAATTAAAGGTACAGATGTCAGTTTTTGTTGGGTGCCCTCTCATGTTGGTCTTTAAGGTAACGAAAAAGTTGATAAAGCGGCGAAAAAAGGATCACAAAGTTTAGAACAGTCTTCTCAAGTTTTCGAAAGTCCTTCAATCAAGAAATCCTTCCTTTTGTTAGAGAAAATTTCTTTAAAGCGATTTCATGATCGTAAAAATGTGAAACTTGTATACAGAAATATAGCACTTTAATATTATCAGAAGTCTTCTGTTTTCACTCTTACCCCAAACTTTCTAAGAACACAATGCTCTCAGAAGAAAATGTAAATGTAATTCTGTCGGTTAACATTCCTAAATTTGCTATTTCAGAAGTTCTTGTACTAGCCCAAACTTTTTGCTGCTTCTTTAAGTAATTCTGTGATTAACATTTTTGGCTATTTCGTAAAGTCCTATGTACATACCCTGTACTGACTTTAATTTTGTTAATGAATTAGGCATTATAGCGTTACATGTCATAATACCACATTATCCATGATTGTCTTCTCTATGCAAGGCTTTTCTCAATAAAAGTGAACAGACGTTAATCAACAACAACATAACTGCAGCTCAATGATCTCACTATAAATCAGATTCATTAGATGTCCACAGACGATCTAAGTACTTCTACAGCCATGACCATAATAGTTTCTCAATATCAGCCATTTTCTTCGACCTTGTGTCATTAGAAAAGAAAAACTACCCGGTTTTTTTACCAAAATAAACTTAACCATATGTCTCCAGCCAAAATTGCCCACTCTTGTCTGTACTTCAAAAAACAGTTTTTTCTGACACCAGTAGTTTTAAGTGGCAATTTTCTCCTGCGTTCAAAAGGCCTGCCAGTCACCGGCCACCAGTCAGCAGACGACAGGAAAGAGAGGAGATCAATAATGTCGACATCCATCTACCTCACTCCACTTGCGCTTTCATCTAAGATTTCTCATAGACAGAGATGAACGACAAGTGTAAGTGTATGTTTGGCGACAACTACGCTTGCTAGAAACTCTCAAGAAGAACGACTGAATTCCTGTGTGCGAAAGCAGATACTGTTCTGTCTATTCAACAAACTGAGCTAAAAAGTGTATAAATCTGCTTGGACACTTAAAGGATCCCTGAAGTGTTTTATTCTATGCAAATTTGTTTGTATGAAAATGATTTGTTCACAAGAAGCACAGTGTGTTCATAAGCCTGGAGCTTAAGAAAAGAATAATCATTGTGATAGAAAAAAACCCTTCCAATCCGACTGAAAGTTTGAAAACAAAGAAAGAACTCAAACTTGTCTATCAAAATGATGCTTTTCTCTCCCAGTTTTCATGTCTTCCTTCATGTTGCCTTTCGAGCCGTTGTGTGTCTCTGTGTGCGCTCGTACAAGCTGTGCATCTATCAGTTTCTCTGCAAGGCAGTCTCTTCACCAAGTTTCCAATCATTTTTAAGGAAATCTTGATTTGGAATATGCATAAAAAGTGTAAAGCTAATCATGTAGTTTGTGTGATATAGACAGACGATTCCTTAAGTCCAACCCCCCCCCCCCTAACTATTGTTAACATTTCCTTCTACACTGAGAAAAGCAGATGCTCCAGGTGACTTCTCAACACCAGATGAAGTATTCCATAAGAAGCAACTTCTGGTCTGAGCCATCAAGATAACAGGATATTGAGTCATTCGTTCCTACCGACATTCAGCGGCCTACTCTTTCTAAAAGTGGTACGGATTTTAATATGTGCGCAAGATGTTCTGCGTGTGTTCACAAATGGGACGCCGGGTTATAGTCCCCTCCAAGGGATTTTCGGGAAAGTGGAGCTGGTACTTATGTCAACGTCAGAGGAAACATCCCTAAACAGGCGCCTCGTTGGTGGGTGGAACCCAGGCAGTCACACCGCAAGTTCCATGCTCAACCACTCGGCTAGCTATGCCGTCCCCCTGTTTACAGTTTCATCTGAAGAACTTGCAGTGGAGTACAGCTGGAGCCAGTGTTCACTCCTGGAGGAAAAGACTTCAACAAACACTCCACAGAAACTTCAACCTGTGATTTTAATCTACCTTCAGTTCACCATTTCTGTGCTTTTACCACGGGTTGTTATACTCCCCTCCCCCTACTCCAACATGAACTGAGGCTTGAAGCTTAACCGGCCTAACTAATAATAAAAGCTCACGACGTGAAACCACTTCAAATGGGCCAGAGGCGACAAGTGTAATGGCAGAAGTCAGCACATGTGAGAGGGGTCAGCACCCTGCCAGAACTGCCGGTGACAGAGGCCAGACGTTCCTTCCCTGGGGGATCTGGACCAGTTTGTCTGAGGTCAACCCAGTTTGAATCTGGTTCCCTCTGTGCAAAAGGAATTGCTAGTGACATTTGTCTGTATCCATGATATTGAGCTTGGGGAATAGCTAAAGTAGCCTGGCTGGATTTCTGAGAAAAATACAACATTAAGAGTAAGAGAGACATAAAACAGAGAAAAAAAGGGATGACAAGTACGCAGACAGTAAGACGGGCTGAGGGGCATAAAAATGGACAATAGCCAAGAATATAATCTCTTCATCCAGAAGTATCAGAAGAGAGATCCTCTGAGAAAAAAACACCTGACCTTATCCTCAGTAGGTTTTAGAGGAGTTTGCACACTCTTTTGGAAGATTTTAATTTCATCATGAAGTAAGGAATCTTATCCCAAATAAGATACAAAATGAAGTTGACAATACTTACATGTCATTAAAATCTACCTCCTTTTTATGTAACTGTCTGCTTTTGCCTCAAATTAGCTGGGATGAAAAGAAATTGCTAACAACCTTCAAACATTTGACCTAACAATTCAGCTTAATCAATTTAGTCCTTGGTTCCACAGCCAAACAAACCATTTTTATACTTTATCCTGTGACATTACGTTTGTTGTTTTTTTAGATTGCTTTTCTGTGTGCTTCTAGTACATAAAACTAAAATGTAGAAACATGACATTTTAGCGCAAGAAAAGTACTGTTCCAATATTCCGAGCAAATTCCTGATGCAAACAAGGTCTTTAACACTCATAAAATCAGATAAAAAGTAAAGGTGAAGGTGTCCCATAACCTATATGGTCGTAGGGGAGCGGGGCATCAGAGACCTCAGCTTCTACAGTGGCAAGCATATTGACTGTACTACACCAAGGCGCGCAAACGGTCATCCATCCACTTGGTAACCACGCTCGATGCTGCCTAACATTAGCTTGGAAAAGCAAGTGCTCTGACCACTGAGCTATCCCATTCCCAACAAAAACAGATGCCCTATGTTTGTCATTTCTCAGCTTTCAGTCTACCTTTCAGTCTAGCGTTAACATCGCACAGACACGAAGTTTTCCAGGAGCAGACATAGGGAGTGATCATGATCTTGTGATGATGACTTCCCGACTACGTCTAAAGAAAATCCACAAGCGGAACAACATCAGGATCAAATTTGACCTCGGGAAGCTGAAGGACCCAGAGGTAGAAATTTTTCAAGCAAGGATAGGTGGAAAGTTTGCAGCACTCACTGTGATAGACTCAGACATAGATACACTGACGAATAGTTTCAATACAGCAGTGACTGAAACAGCAAGCGAGCTTCTTGGCAAACACCGACCAGTCAAAAAACCATGGGTCACACCTAACATCCTACAACTATGCGACAAGCGTAGAGAGTTGAAGAAAAAGAAAAATGAAACAAAAGAAAGAGCAGAACAATATAGGGCAGTCAACAAAAGAATCAGGAAGTCCATGATGGAGACAAAAGAGAAATGGATCGGTGAACAGTGCCAAGACATCGAAGAGAACATCAAGAAAAACAATAGCAAGAAAACATATTAGCTGGTGAAAGACCTGACTAGCACAAAACAGGGAAAAGGTTTAACAATCCAAGACAAAAATGGGAAGTGTCTCACTAACGACCAGGATATTCTGAACAGATGGACAGAATACTGCTCCGACCTGTATAACTATAGAACCGCAGGAGATCCAGAAGTCCTTAATGTACCCGCAAGTAAAGACACAGACAGTCACCCTATCCTCCGAGAAGAAGTGGAAACAGCAGTCAGATCGCTGAAAAAGGGGAAGTCAGCAGGGGCTGACAACATTCCAGCTGAGTTGGTTCAAGCTGGAGGGGAAGCCATGACCAGCGCCCTACTAAGAATCTGCAACAAGATCTGGCAGACAGGAAAATGGCCAACACCATGGACACAGTCACTCATCATCACCCTCCCCAAGAAAGGAAATCTACAACAATGCCATAATTACCGCACAATCAGCCTCATATGCCACCCAAGCAAGGTTATGCTGCAGATAATATTGATCAGACTGAAGCAACAAGCAGAGACCATCATTGCTGAGGAACAAGCAGGTTTCAGAGCAGGGCGCAGCACAACAGAACAGATATTCAACCTCATAATACTATGTGAGCGGCACCTTCAACATCATCAAGACCTTTACCATGTATTTATCGATTTTAAGAAGGCATTTGACAGGGTGTGGCATGCAGCTTTGTGGGCAACCATGAATTTGTACAGCATCAATTCAAACCTGATCAGAGTCATCAAACAGCTGTACAGCGAGGCCACCAGTGCAGTGTACTACAACAACAACATTGGAGAATGGTTTCGAACAACAGTTGGAGTAAGGCAGGCTGTCTACTCTCACCCACACTTTTCAACATCTTCCTTGAGAGAATCATGGCTGATGCACTGGAACATCATGAAGGATCAGTCAGAATTGGTGGCAGAACGATCACAAACCTCCGCTTCGCAGATGACATTGATGGAATAGCAGGATCAGAAAAAGAGCTTGCCAGCCTAACAGAACACCTGAATAAGGCCTCTAAAACATACGGCATGGAAATCAGTGCAGAGAAGTCCAAACTGATGACTAATAACACCAACGGCATTAGCACTGATATCAGGGTTAACGACCAGAAGCTGGAAACAGTTCAAAGCTTCAAGTACCTGGGATCCATTGTATCAGACCAGGGATCCAAGCCAGAAGTAGTATGCAGGAATGCACAGACAATAACAGCACTGTCAAAACTAAACACCATCTGGAGAGAGAAAAATATCTCACTTATCTCCAAGATCAGACTAATGCGCTCCCTTATCATATCCATATTTCTGTATGCCTGTGAATCATGGACCCTGACTGTTGATTTGGAGAGAAGAGTACAGGCTGTGGAGATGAGATGCTTTCGGAGACTCCTTGGCATCTCCTACAAAGACCACATAAGCAACAAAAGCGTGCATAACAGAATCCAGCAAACCATTGGACCCTATGAGAACCTTCTAACGATCGTGAAAAAGCGTAAACTTAAATGGTATGGGCATGTCACAAGATCCAAAGGACTTGCAAAGACAGTTTTACAAGGCACTGTCAAAGGAGGAAGACAAAGAGGCAGACCAAGGAAGAGCTGGGAGGATAACATCAGCGAATGGACAGGCCTAGAACTCAACAAAACCCTGAGAAAGGCAGAACAGAGAGATGAATGGAGGGAACTGGTTGTTGAGTCTTTGAGGGTGCCCCACGGTCGTCAGACTACGGGACAGATAGATAGATAGATATAGATAGCTACAACACCGAATTCACCAATGGTGCGAGTTTGCCAGTGCAACCATTTTTCCCACCATGAAGGTAAACGCAATCCGACTTCGGGGAGATACCTCTTTGACCCATGTGGTCTATGTGCTAACTGGCTCTTACAGGATCATGACTCCTTTGCTAAAATTCATAATTGCCATAATCCAGTTGATCACTACTGAGCCACACAAGCTGAACAATAAAAGTGACTATAATCATTTGAACGACAGTGTCAGCCGCTTCTTCTAACTTCAACTGTCTGATTCTGTTGCAAGTTGACTTTTAAGAAAAAAACCTTCTAATTGCTTTGTTAAGACATCATGCAATCATTTTCCCTTCTAGCTACTAGCTTTTAACAATCCTAATCTTTAGAATTCAACACTTCACGATGCTTCCTGCCTCTTTGTTATTGTCTGTTTCAGTCTGCTTGCCATCTTACCTACTTCACGTGCAACGAACTCGGAAATCCTGACACGGAGAGATGGAAAACATGGAAAACCAAACAAACATACTTTTTTGTATACTCCAAATCATACACCACTTGTTCTCAAAAATGCCCTTCTTCCCTTCTCTGCATTTCTGAATAGGGAGGGATATGTAGTGCCTGGTCTACTCCTGTGTCTGAAACCATGCAGAAGGTTTGCCTGCTGGCCTTAGTGGACACATTCTGACTTCAGAGCTGCTCTTTTTTACAGGAAATAACCTTAGTATGTTCATGTCTCCATAACCGACTAAACGCCAATGTGAACCACAGGATCTTCCACCTGTATAGCTGAGTTGCATGCGTATATTATATACAAGAATTGAATTAAGGCACTGGAAGATCTGCACTTTAAATTGACCAGGGATATCATAATATTACCCACCCTAACTTTATCAAAGCCATTGCTGAGAATCAAACTCACAGCTTCATGGACAAAGTGGATTGAAGTCAAACCGCCCTAACCTTGCCCCGTTAGCCCCAGGACTAAGTGAATTGGCCAGTCTGAAGGAAGGCCTGTCTAGCCTCTGTCATCACTGGTTCTGACAGCGCCCTCAGTCCTCTGTAAAGAGACCTGACTTCCGCTATCAAACTAACTACCTCTGCCCCGCAAACTACCCATAGCTCAGATTGAAAGTGACTCCATTTGCTTCTGGTCTGGGAAGGTAGTTAGGTCCTGTCTCTTTTGTTTTGTCGGATGCCTGAATCTGTGTGGAAAGAGCTGTTTCATTCTTCTGTAGAACTTGAAAATAAAAAACCTATATATTTCAGGAAAAAGCATTGTATGTTATGCATTCATATTTAGATGTCCATAAAAACGGATAACAATTTTAAAGAAGTCTATGTTTACGTTACCTAGTATCCCTGTTCCTTTTCTACATGTCTTCTCTTTCTTGACTATGGTCTGCCTTCTTGGTCCATTCTCCAGCTTTCTCTTCCTAGAAAGACTTACAAAAACAACAATTCTCTCCCATACGCAAGGAGTGGGATGCACTGGGCCTTCCTTGTCAGGTGATTGACGGCAGTGCAACGCAGTTTACTCATACAAGAGACAGCAATAGTTGCTGTTTGAGCGTTTCAGGAAGAAGAAGAAGAACATGTATGATTATTTTGCATCAGTGAAAGTGTACATTACTTTCTGATTGTTGGACACTCAAAAAGAGACAAATGTCAAATATAAGAGTAAACAAGGCTAAGTGAAACTTCGGAACAGCTACATCTTCTACAGGAAGTGTCTATGTTGACAATGATTGGATCTCTCTCTCTCTCTCTCTCTCTCTCTCTCTCTCTCTCTCTCTCTCTCTCTCTCTCTCTCTCTCTCTCTCTCTCTCTCTCTCTCTCCTTTTTTGTGTATTATCTCTTACTTAAAATACTGTGCATAGCTTTTCTGTTGTAAATGCACTACTATTGTAGAAAAACAAATCTAGAAGGAGCATTTCTACCATCACAAGTAAAGAACGTTTTAGATATTTTTGTTTGATTCTCATTTTTCATATAAACTGCTTTTGATTATTATCCAAACACCTTTTTGGTCTTCCTTTGTTTATTAAACCATCCGTCTTTTTCTCTCTGTATGAAACTCTCAACTTCTCTCCAATTACATTATTCTCTCTCTACCCTCCTCTCTCCTAAATTTGGCCATCTGTTCAGAGAGTCAGGTATGCTATTTTAAGCCATTCTCCGAACTTCATATCACGGATTCGCCCGAAATGTCAGCGGCCATTTCTTTCACGCAAGGAAAGGAAGCTTTCCCCCAATTGACCTCAGACAAACTGGTCCAGACCCCCCAGGGAGGGAACGTCTGGCCTCTGTCACCGGCAATTCTGGCAGGGTGCTGACCCCTCTTGGATGTGCTGACCTCTGCCATTACACCAGCCACCTCTGGCCCATTGGATTCCGTTTCTGGAGAGCAACGTTATCAGCCATGTCTGATCTGTCCTGGCTTTAAACTTCCAGTGATCGCGGAACATCGAAAGGGGGGGAGGGGGGGGTAGAGCTGGGAAAGGAGGGGGTGGGGGTGAAATGGTGCAGTGGGTAGAACGTCAAACTTCTTTTTATATTGGATGGTGACTCAGAGCACAGGTTTGAGTCTCTACTCAGCAGCTGTGGAGTTTTCTGTGGGTGTCTGATGGTTTTGTCCTGTAATCAAATGGCTCTAAAAATCTTTTTTTTTTTCACTGTGCATCTCTCTGTCTCTGTCAATCTCGGTGTGTTTCTTCCAGTCTCTTATTTTTATTCTTTTTTTTATTTAAGAAAAACAATTTAAATTATTTTATATCGAGGATAATGGAATAAACACTCATGTGCATTTTTACATCTAGTCCCCGTGCGAATGCGGTTTTGTCATCCGTTCCCACCGACACACAATGGCCTACTCTTAAGAAAAGCTGAACAGGGTTAAACGTGTGCGCAAGATGTTCTGCGTGCGCACGCTGACTGTCACTGTCTCTCTTTGTCTCTGTCTGTCTGTCTCTCTCTTTCTCTCCTACTCACACAAACTAGGAGCCCACCCCCCACCCCCCTACCCCCCATCCATCCGACCCCCATCCCCCCCAAAAGAATCTATAAAACTTTGCTGATCTCAGCTATACCACAGACCTTTCCACGTCAAACAAAGTAAACCAGTTTGCCTTTTACACCCCCCCCCCCCATTCTCACCACCACCACCACCACCACCACCACCCCGATCCCTTCACACCAAAACAAACAGATCCCTCCTCATGGCCCCAGACTCTCAAAATCCATACATCGTGCCTCTAGGGATCGATCCCCCTCCCTCCTGTATCATCCCACTTTCTGATGGCAGCTGTGACCACACCTCCACCCCCACCCACCCCACTCTCTCCATCATCCTTCAGTGCTGAGGTGTCTGCCAGTTCCATATACCAGTAAGGATATAGAAGACAGGCTGAAAAGGACAGGGGGAGAAAGGGGAAGGTGTGATGGTCAACATCAGGCTGGAATTGGCTGATTCGTACATGGATGGGTGGGTGGGGGTGGGTGGATGGAGGTAGGGAGGGATGGTTGGGTGGATGGATGGATAAGTGGATGGATAGACAGACAGACAGACAGACAGATAAATAGATAGATAGATAGATAGATAGATAGATAGATAGATAGATAGATAGATAGATAGATAGATAGATAGCTGATAGACAGACAGACAGACAGATATATAGATAGATACATACATACATACATACATACATACATACATACATACATACATACATACATACATACATACATACATACATACATACATACATACATACATACATACATAGACAGCGAATGGCATGAGCACATGAATGCATTGGTAAAACAACGAAGAAAGAAAAAGGAAGGAAGGAAGGAAACAAGGAAGAAAAGAGAGAAAGATAGAAGAAAAGAAGGAAATTAGGATGAAAGGAAGGAAAGATGGAAGATAATAATAATAATAATAATGTATGGAATTTATATAGCGCTGAATCTTGTAAAGCTACAAATCAAAGCGCTTTTTTATGCGTGTGTATGCGGTTTTTTAATTTTGTCATCTGTTCCCACCGGCACACAATGGCCTACTCTTTCGAACAGCGGAACAGGATTTAACGTGTGCGCAAGATGTTCTGCATGCGTTCGCACACGGGGCCTCGGTTTATAATCTCATCCGAAGGACTTTGACATTCAGTTCGATTTTTTGGTCAAACTGGGAAGAAAGGGCGAGGCTGGGAATCGAACCCAGAACCTCACGATTTACTTGTTGGCAGGCAAACGTCTTAACCATCCTGCCACCGTCCTTCCACGATGAAAATATCTAGCTTCTACAGCTGACAAACTGCACATATACCACATCACAAACTCTGGCAGCCCAAAAAAGTATCTTTCCTCTGTAGGCCCACTTTGAAGTGTATCACTGCACATCATTAGTCTCTGTCAGAAACTTCTGTTTCTGTCTGTGACTGTGTAAGCCTTTGGATTTCTTTTCTTCCTTCACCAGCTGAATGTTTAATCACGCACAAGACTGTGGTCTACATCACTATCTTATTGGTTAATGCTTGGTACGTGGAATAAAACTCCAGTGAGCATATTGTAGTCAGCATTTGATATTTTACCTACACATAAT
This sequence comes from Rapana venosa, assembly GCA_028751875.1. Classification (NCBI taxonomy): domain Eukaryota; kingdom Metazoa; phylum Mollusca; class Gastropoda; order Neogastropoda; family Muricidae; genus Rapana; species Rapana venosa. Next base: position 10,943,729 of record CM054142.1, read on the forward strand.
TTCTTCTATTGGTGGAAACAAAATGCACGGGTATCCAATTTTCACATTTTTGGTGAATGTTGATTCTTTAGTGATGGTAAAAAGGGTTACGCATTTTGTACTATGCATAAAACCGATTACATTATGCGCTATAGTTTGGCTATGTATGGTATCACATGAATGTGAACCCAAAAAAAGCGAAAAAAGCTGTTAGTTTGGAACGCAAACTCTTAGCCTCGCAGTTTGTACCCCAAACATTAGTAGCGCCCATCTCCTCTCCCTCGCTACTTTACCTCAATTTTCCGTGAAGTTGGTAGGTACCCATTTACAGATGGGTGAGCCAAGAGGGACGAATGGCCACCTATCCAAGCGGTCAACACTAGTTCAGGGAGAGCGAGCGCTCTGACCACTGAGCTGTTCCGATCCTCCCCCATTGGGGGGTGGGGGGTACACAGAGAGAGAGAGAGAGGCAGACAGGCAGAGACAACAATGAACAATGAACAATATTTATTGCTATTTAGCAATCAAGTCATATAGCGCTGCGGCGCGGTAACAAACGATAGACAGAGACACAGAGAGAGAGAGGAGACAGAGACAGAGACAGAGAGAGGCAGACTGGCAGAGACAGAGACAGAGAGAGAGAAACAGACCGACAGACCGAAAGACAGATAGACAGAAAGATAAAGATACGCACAAACAAACACACACACACACACACACACACACACACACACACACACACACACACACACACACACACACACACAGAAAAAGGAGGCTTATATCTTTCCCTGTGTTTGTCAGAGACTGAATGCTCAGACGTACATTGCAGATGTTACTGTCAGAGAGGTGTGCACAATCCATCACAGCATCTTCTCTTTATCTGATGTAGAACCAAAAAAATATATACAAGAGTAAACACGTAACACTGTTTTGTTCTTTTCTTCGAATATATGTAGTTATACATATGTTTACGTTGTCTTGTTTGCTGGGTTTACAATTCCTTTTCTAGTGTAATCTCGATACTTATTTTATTTAATATAATTCGATCTTTATTGTTCTTCATACATGTTTATTTTTTGCATTATTTTAGGCACGTGAACCAAGTATTCTATCAGTGTCAAAAGAAACGATGTTTTCTTTTAACCTGATGAATATATAGACGTAAGTAATGGTTGGAAATGGTGCTCCATTCCTTTCTACCAGTTATATACTTGTCCATCGTGTTCAAAGATGACTTCCAAAACAGCAGAGGAGGCAGCTGCTGTTTTGAAAATTGGGCAGAAATTTGATTACAGTGGAAATGTCTTGCCCACAGTACATCCCCACTCTCTGGGCCAAATGGGCATAAGGACAGTCAGCTTTGGAGATGTTCTCCAAGGGCCAACTAGCCCCTAAGGGCTGCAGAACATAAGGACTGTGCAGGTCAAGCCTCCTAGTTAGAGAGTCATAGTAGATCACTAAAGACTGAGCTGTAAAGTGGAATTGCAATTGTACGTTTCCTACAAAAGTATGCTATACAGATCATTCTTTAACTATATCTGTAACTTTAGCCAGGACTGTAAGGTACCTGTTGATTTGTCCCTGTGTGTGTCTCTCAGCTTGTGTCCCTGTCTGTTTGTCTGTCTTCTCGAATATCCTTTTCCCTATATTTAATTGTTAGTGACTTCCTCCCTCTCTTTCTCTTTCAGTCTGCCTGTCTGTCTGTCTCTCTTTCCGTATGTCTGTTTTTCCCAGCGGACCCTCAGTCTCTTCCGCTGTCTCTGTCTGTCTGCTATTTCTCTCTATTTACACCGCTGAGATCTCCATCCATTCATTCATTCATTTCTTCATTCGTTCATTCACTCATTCATTCATTCGTTAGTTAAGTTGTTCCGTTCTCAGCCTTTTGTGTCACTCATTCATTCATTCATTCATTCATTCATTCATTCATTTATTTGTTTATTTCTTCATTCATTCATGCATCCATTCATTTTCTAACCGAAGCGCAGAGGCATGACACTCTATAGAAATCGCCGTCCCAATCTTGTTAGCTGCAGCATAATCTCAATTCTTCCACGCTGCAGATTTAAACTCCATCTGTCTTTGGCTGCTAACAGGTTTTCCTTTCCCTTTGCCATTCAAACACCGCTGCTTTCTGTCTCTTCCTACAACAATAATCCCTTTCTTAGGCTGTGGGCCCAAGTGTCCACGTGGACTTGCCAACAACTGCACAAGCGCGCGAGAATGCATCCGTGTACATTTGCTTCTTGCTCCTACATTTCTCACACATGCACCCATACATGCATGCACACACACGCTTGCACGCACTTATAATTAGACTTATGCACACACAAAAGCGCACACACATATACAAACGCCCGCGCGCGCGCGTGCGTGTGCGCCCGCACATACACGCACACACTCTATACACAAATATGTACACAGATCTACACGCATGTATGATCTCTCTCACATACACACAAACACACATACACACCCACTCACATACACACACGCGCGCGCCCACACACACACACACACACACACACACATTTGTCTAATATCACGTAATGTGAAAAGACGTTAAAATTTTTAATTAAAGAAGAAGGCACTTTGATGCGTGTGTAGTGTATGTGCATGTGTGTGTGTTCTAAAAGAGTTATCTCATCTTCACAGATTTGTTTTCTCTTACTAACTTCCTTAAGTCAACAAAAATACAAAACACAATGCAAGACACTGACCCCCCTCTCCTCTTCATCAAAACCCTGAAAAAAGAAACAACAACCGAAAAAAACAAAACAGCAACAAAAGCAAAAAAAATGTAAAGCAGAACTGCACATCGCAAAATAAAGAAAACATACCCCACCACCCCGTAAAAAAACAAAAAACATCAAAACAACATCAATATCCAAAACAAAGCTCAGAAGCTCTAACGCAGGACTGGAATAAAAATAATCTTAAAGACAAAAGTACATCTTCCTACATGTCTAAGCTTATCACCAAAAAATAAATGTTTAAAAGAAGGCAGTTTGAAAACGAAGGAAGAAGTAGGACTGAAAAAGAAAGATTCTAAAGAAAAGCTGTTTTCAATTGCAGCATTGCTTGTGGTGTGCTCCGGCAGATGCAAAATGACAAGTTATTCTAAAGCCACCTTCCTCATTATTTTTCGTTTAACTCCTGAATGGAAAACAAGCACAAGAGGTCAGACAGTACTTTCCATTTGTTTTTGTGATGTTTTCATTGGTTTGGCTAAGCGTTTTTGCTAGTTTTGTTGTGTGCCGATTCCACATTTTCAGCTGGAGAAAGGGAGCTAAAGCGACTGTAGGTGCAAAAGAAAGTATTTGCATTATTATTTAGTGGAGTGGAGTGTGGAGAAGAGGAGTGGAGTAGAGAGGAGTGGAGTGGAGTGGAGTGGAGAGGAGAGGAGTGGAGTAGAGAGGAGTGGAGTGGAGAGGAGAGGAGTGGAGTGGAGAGGAGTGGACTAGTGTGGAGTACAGTGGAGTGGAGTGGAGTACAGTGGAGTGGAGTACAGTGGAGTGGAGTGGAGTATAGTGGAGTGGAGTACAGTGGAGTGGAGTACAGTGGAGTGGAGTGGAGTGGAGTACAGTGGAGCGGAGTACAGTGGAGTGGAGTGGAGTACAGTGGAGTGGAGTACAGTGGAGTGGAGTACAGTGGAGTGGAGTGGAGTGGAGTACAGTGGAGCGGAGTACAGTGGAGTGGAGTGGAGTACAGTGGAGTGGAGTACAGTGGAGTACAGTGGAGTGGAGTACAGTGGAGCGGAGTACAGTGGAGTGGAGTGGAGTACAGTGGAGTGGAGTACAGTGGAGTGGAGTGGAGTACAGTGGAGTGGAGTGGAGTACAGTGGAGTGGAGTGGAGTACAGTGGAGTGGAGTGGAGTACAGTGGAGCGGAGTACAGTGGAGTGGAGTGGAGTACAGTGGAGTGGAGTGGAGTACAGTGGAGTGGAGTACAGTGGAGTGGAGTGGAGTACAGTGGAGTGGAGTGGAGTACAGTGGAGTGGAGTGGAGTACAGTGGAGTGGAGTACAGTGGAGTGGAGTGGAGTGGAGTACAGTGGAGGGGAGTGGAGTACAGTGGAGTGGAGTACAGTGGAGTGGAATGGAGTACAGTGGAGTGGAGTGGAGTACAGTGGAGTGGAGTACAGTGGAGTGGGGTGGAGTACAGTGGAGTGGAGTGGAGTACAGTGGAGTGGAGTGGAGTGGAGGACAGTGGAGTGGAGTGGAGTGGAGTACAGTGGAGTGGCGTGGAGAGGGTGGAGAGGGGTGTAGAGAAGAGGAGTGGAGTGGAGAGGAGTGGAGTGAGAGTGGTGAGGAGTGGAGTGGGGTAGAGTGGAGTGGAGAGGAGTGGAGTGGAGAGGAGTGGAGAGAAGAGGAGTGGAGTGGAGAGGAGTGGAGTGAGAGTGGTGAGGAGTGGAGTGGGGTAGAGTGGAGTGGAGAGGGGTAGAGTGGAGTGGAGAGGAGTGGAGTAGAGAGGAGTGGAGTGGAGTGGAGAAGAGAGGAGTGAGTAGAGAGGAGTGGAGTGGAGTGGAGAGGAGTGGAGTGGAGAGGAGCGTAGAGGAGTGGAGTGGAGTGGAGAGGAGTGTAGTGGAGTGGAGAGGAGGGTAGTGGAGAGTAGAGGAGTGGAGTGGAATGGAGTGGAGAGGAGTGGAGAGGAGTGGAGTGGAGTGGAGTGGAGAGGAGAGGAGAGGAGTGGAGTGGAGTGGAGTGGAGTGGGGTGGAGAGGAGTGGAGTGGAGTGGAGAGGAGTGGACTGGTGTGGAGTACAGTGGAGTGGAGTGGAGTACAGTGGAGTGGAGTGGAGTACAGTGGAATGGAGTGGAGTACAGTGGAGTGGAGTGGAGTACAGTGGAGTTGAGTGGAGAAAAGTGGAGTGGAGTGGAGTACAGGTGAGTGGAGAGGATTGAGTGAAGTGGACTGGAGAGGAGTGGAGTGGAGTGGAGAGGAGTGGAGAGGAGCGTAGAGGAGCGTAGAGGAGTGGAGTGGAGTGGAGTGAAGAGGAGAGGAGTAGAATGGAGTGGAGTGGAGTGGACTGGAGAGGAGAGGAGGGGAGTGGAGTAGAATGGAGTGGAGAGGAGTGGAGAGGAGAGGAGAGGAGAGGAGTGGAGTGGAGTGAGAGGAGAGGAGTGGGTGGAGTGTTGAGTGGAGTGTGGTTTAGTGTGGTGTGGTGTGGTATGGTGTGTGTGGTGTGTGTGGTGTGGGTGGAGTAAAGTGGAGTGAAGTGGACTGTAGGGTTATGTAGTGTAGTGCAATGAAATATAGTGTCTTGTGGTGCAGCCCAATGCTGTGTAATGTAGCTCTTTTTGGTGTTGTGTAGTGCATTATATTCCCTTATTATTGTAGTGCAGTGTAATGTAGCTCTGTGTGGTGTACTGTAGTGCCTTATATTGCATTATAATGCAGTGAAGTGTAGTATAGTGCAATGTAGTGTAAAGTAGCATAGTGTAGTGTAGTGCAGTACAATGAGGTTTAGTGTATAGTGTGGTGTAGTGATAGTGTGTTGCAATGTTTTGCGGTTTTTTTCATTTGCTCATGGTTGTATTTTTACGTCTGTCGCATTGTAATGCAATGTATTGAATCATATTTTATCATATTGTTTTTGATATTCAATGCA
>CM054142.1:10954316-10964316 GCA_028751875.1 Rapana venosa
CTCTTTCCTCAATTAACCCCCTTTCTTAGGCTTCTCTTACCCATTCCCTACAAACATATCCCTTCCCTCATGGCTCCCCAATACTCCCTTCCATTCTCCTGCAGCTACCCCTTATATCCCCCTCTACCAAGCTACGCCTCCATTCCCCCTCAGGTATCCCTCCCTCCTCCACACTACCCCTCTCCTTCCCCAAACTAGCTATCTCCCCTCTATTCCCCATGTACCCTCCAGCTATCCACCTCCCTCTAGTTCCCCAGAAGCTACCCCCCCCCCCTCTATTTTCTCTACCCCCATATACCCCTCCCTCCTCTATAGATTCCCTCCCCCTTCTATTCCCCCCCTCTCTCAATCCAACTACCCCTCCATAAAAAAAATTGGCACAAACATGGGAAGAAAGACAACGCATCTCCTCCAAGTTTGGGAGGATTAGAAGTTAGGGTCGATCCAGGTAGAGATCTGAATTTCCTAACTCACAGCTAAAGTTGTTGTGTCCTAATTTGTATGACATATTATCAAACTAACAACTCCAAACTTTGAAGGTGTCTTCCTATATAATTTTTGCAAATTCAAAAAAATTATGTCTACAATAATTTTACATCACCCATCACTTGTTCACAGACAGGTAAACAGCAATTTGTACAATGTCATAAAACACTGTTGCTTCGTTTCCGTCATCTGGAAGCTTTTATCTGGATTTCTAAACATTTTCAAACAATAAAAAGGGATATAATTGTTTAAGATACCCGTGAAGGAGAAGCAATATTGACATGCAATAGCACACACAGCGTATTTGTAAATCTAAACACATGTGAACAAGGTTCATATGCACGTAAAATAATTCACAGCTTGAAGACACTGATCACTTGCAAAGTTTCTGTAGAAAATGCCATTCTTAACGCAAAACAGTTACACATGCTGATGCAAGCTAAATAAATGAAAATATAATGAAACGAACAATTGGGCCGCACTGCCTTTGTGGTGGCATGCTAGTTCCATTTCCTGGTAGGGGGGGGGGGGGTGTTGCTAGCATTTATTCATTTCATAAGGGTGTGGAGTTGGAATTTGTTTTTTGTACAATGTTGCAAAAGTAATCTAGCGTAACTTAAATACTCTGGACACAATAAGCTTTTTTGTAACATTTAAACTGAGCGTCTTCAAGTTAAAAAGGATGATGATATTTGTTAACACGGTTAGCATGTCAGTCTTTATTACGAACACATATTTTGTTTTTGTTTTTTAGTTTTGTTTTGGGGGTGGGTTTTTTTGAGGTTTTATCTCATTTCTACGTGTCATTTATGAGGGGGTCTCCTACAACACAGTTACCATCTTTATTTGAACCTTGTGGTTGGCTGGGGCGTTGATACCAGAAACGACAGAGAAACTGGTTCTAACATCATTTTAATTGTAGATGATTGTGTAGAGTTTTTTCTTTCCTGTGCTAAAGCTTCCAGGTTCCCCAATGGAGAGGTTTTATGTGTGCAGCCAATTGCACGCCGTTAAGGCAATAGGAACATCCAAACTTAGGGGATGGATTTGATGTCATATTTTAACATTTATAAGGTGATATGTCTTATTCGACTTCTGTGATTGGTGGGGCTTAAAACCTTGGAATTTGATTGAAAAAAAGATTTTGAGCAGCGAACTGGTGCCATATCACCTGGAAAAGAAAATGGAATAGTGGAGGGCTGTTTACAAACAATCAATACATTTTTATTATAGAACAGGGGGAATAATCATTCTAATTTCTTTATCTCTGTCGATAGGTATATCTGTTTTGCTTGCTCTCTCTCTCTCTCTCTCTCTCTCTCTCTCCTCTCTCTCTCTCTCTCTCTCTCTCTCTCTCTCTCTCTCTCTCTCTCTCTGTCTCTGTCTCTCTCCGTCTGTCTGTCTGTCTGTCTGTCTGTCTCTCTCTCTCTCTCTCTCTCTCTCTCTGTCCTCTCTCTCTATCTCTTACCGTATCTGCATTATTTAAACACAACGTGTCTAAATATTGTATCTTGTAGACATGTGCTCTAATAAGTTTGTGTGTGAATGACCGCGTGTTTACATCTATGAGTAGAAAGTGTGTGTGTGTGTGTGTGTGTGTGTGTGTGTGTGTGTGTGTGTGTGTGTGTGTGTGTGTGTGTGTGTGTGTGTGTGTTGTTTCTCTGTCTCTGTTTCTGGTCCATTGATCTAGAATGATATTCTTTTCTCTCTTCACTGAACGCCTATTTATGACACTTTTGAATACAGCCTCCAGACATACTTATTTCAAATCTAAGATTTCCCATTTTGTTTCATCTCAAATCTGTCCCTGCATTCATCAGCTAAAATTCCCATCACCCAGCCAAATTGTATAACCTTCATGTGTGTGTGTGTGTGTGTGTGTGTGTGTGTGTGTGTGTGTGTGTGTGTGTGTGTGTGTGTGTGTGTGTGTGTGTGTGTGTGTGTGTGTGTGTGTGAATTTTAATTTGTTAAAACTATTTGTGATTTGGTTGCATGTATAAGAAGAGGTTGAAAACAAGCGCTTTGATGTTTTTTAAAAGATAAAGCACCATATAAATTCCATATTATTAGTATGATCATTATTATCATTATTGATTTTCAATTCATGTTGTTTAAAGCCCCAATGACCACGAAGGTCATATTAAGACTGTCAACTCATTTAGTTTCAATAACTGTGGCAACTTCCAATTTAAATTTCAGATCAAGACCTCCTATAATACCTTCAAAAACCCAACACTATCAACCTAAAAAATAATAACATTAATTCTTTCAGACTGTAAGGCCAATAAAACGAGCCCACAACAGGATTCATTTTCACCCAGACATTAAATTTGCCAGTGACAACTCTCTTCACGGTGTACGTTATTCTACCTGTGTTAATTTATGCTGCGTATAAACGCTGCTCAACTGTCTTAAAGCTTTCTTGACAGATTCTGTGTGCGTGATAAAACTTTCATTCTCTCTTATGGCAATATTACCTCCCATTCGTTGGCTATTACAAACAGTTACATTTCTTTTTATTGTTTGACATCGCTCAGAAGTCCAGATGAAAGTTTATATCTGATGGAAATTAAGCAGCAATTTTTTTTATAGAATTGTAGACTCTACTGTTTACTTGTCTGAAACAAGGACAGGGTACAACTGAGTATTTAGGATAAGCTTTTTTGCTATTTCCGAAATGAGATAGAGAAATACACCTTTAAAGTTTGGAACTGTTAGCTTAAATAAAAAGTTGTAAAACTATAAACACAGCAACTGTAGCTGTGAATGAGGAATTTGTGATCTCTATAAGGATCACCCCTAATTTGTAATCCTCCGATGTTTGGAGATGTGTTGTCTGTCTTCCCGTGTTTGTGCCTGTTGTTTTTATTTTTATTTCAGTGTTTTTTAGGAAAGGGTAGCTGGTGGGACAGATTGGGGATAGAGGGGGGCGGGGGGTAGCTTGAGGGATTAGAGGGGAATAGAGAGGGCAAGGTAAGGGGGAGAGAGGGCAAGGAAAGGGGGGAATAGAGAGGGCAAGGAAAGGGGGGAATAGAGAGGGCAAGGAAAGGGGGGATAGAGAGGGCAAGGAAAGGGGGGAATAGAGAGGGCAAGGAAAGGGGGGATAGAGAGGGCAAGGAAAGGGGGGATAGAGAGGGCAAGGAAAGGGGGGATAGAGAGGGCAAGGAAAGGGGGGAATAGAGAGGGCAAGGAAAGGGGGGAATAGAGAGGGCAAGGAAAGGGGGAATAGAGAGGGCAAGGAAAGGGGGGAATAGAGAGGGCAAGGAAAGGGGGGAATAGAGAGGGCAAGGAAAGGGGGCAATAGAGAGGGCGAGGAAAGGGGGGATAGAGAGGGCGAGGAAAGGGGGGATAGAGAGGGCAAGGAAAGGGGGGAATAGAGAGGGCAAGGAAAGGGGGATAGAGAGGGCAAGGAAAGGGGGCAATAGAGAGGGCAAGGAAAGGGGGGAATAGAGAGGGCAAGGAAAGGGGGGAATAGAGAGGGCAAGGAAAGGGGGGATAGAGAGGGCAAGGAAAGGGGGGATAGAGAGGGCAAGGAAAGGGGGGAATAGAGAGGGCAAGGAAAGGGGGAATAGAGAGGGCAAGGAAAGGGGGGATAGAGAGGGCAAGGAAAGGGGGGATAGAGAGGGCAAGGAAAGGGGGGATAGAGAGGGCAAGGAAAGGGGGGAATAGAGAGGGCAAGGAAAGGGGGAATAGAGAGGGCAAGGAAAGGGGGGAATAGAGAGGGCAAGGAAAGGGGGGATAGAGAGGGCAAGGAAAGGGGGAAGGTTAGGGGGGAATAGAGGGTGAGGGGGGAATTAGAGTGGGGCTAACTGAAGGGGATGGGTAGAAGGAAGAGGTGGGTGAGGGTACATGGGAGGAGGGTATTTATAGTGGAGGGATTTTTTTAACAGGGTAGTATAGCTTGCACCCAATATCCTTGAATTTATCAGGACTCATCTACAGTAAACCGAAAGTGTCAAAAATTGCCCATTTTTACCTGTCCACCGATGCAACAGCCAAATTTGTCACTTCTCTCATTATTTCACGTCTGGACTATTGCAATTCTCCTTTGTCTGGTCTGCCAGCATCATCTATCCACTCCCTTCAACGTATACAAAACTCCGCAGCTCGACTAGTTCTCACAAAGAAAAAATCGGAGCACATTACTCTTGCGATCTTTCCACTGGCTGCCTGTGCCACAGAGTTAATTATAAGATCAGTACCCTCTGTTACAAATGTCTCCACAAAACAGCATCCTCCTACCTCTGTGAATGTACCTGTACACTCCTTCACGTTCCCTCCGCTCTACTGCAGATACCTTGTGCCTACGAATACCTAGATTCAACCAATCTACCGTTGGCCGCCGCTCTTTCCCTATTTCGGGTCCATCGACCTGGATTGAGCTCCCTCTCTCTCTTCGCCAGAAACCTAGTTATGATACTTTTAAATCCAGCCTCAAGACATTTATTTCAAACCTAATATTTCCCCCCTCCTGTTTCATATCAGAGCTATCCCCCCCTTCACTAACCCATGTCTTATCACCCTGCTAAAGTATACCACCTGTGTGAGTGTGTGTGTGCTTTTGAAAAACATTTGACTATTGAAATTTTATTTCATAGATTTTGTCTGCAGTGCACCATGTTTGCAAATATCTGTTTGTTCAAACTATTGATTATTTATCATTGATTGCATGAATATGAAAAATTAGGTTGAATGCATGCACTTTGATTTGTCTTTGCAAGATATAGCGCTATATAAGTTCCATTTATTATTATTATTATTATTATTATTATCATCATTTCCATGAGTGCAATCCCAGTAGGCACAGATTCATTGTTTCCCACGTTCATATTGTTCATTATGATCGTAAGTATAATTTATGTGTACAAGCCGGCTCGCTATCACTCTCCAAGTCAGAATTTAATCCTTGGCAGCTGTGCTATACCCTCTGCAAATAAAAATAAATCCAGAGTACAAGATGATGCATATCCATGGGGACATCGACAAACTTTTGAGAGAGAGAATGCATTAATTAATTAATTTATGTTATTGATTCTTTTATATCGAGGATAATGGAATAAGCACTTATGTGCTTTTTTTTTACATCCAGTCTCCATGTGTATGCGGTTTTGTAAATTCTGTCTTCTGTTCCCACCAGCACACAATGACCTACACTTAGGTAAAGCGGAACAGGATTAAACGTGTGCGCAAGATGTTCTGCGTGCGTTTGCACACGGGACCTCGGTTTATAGTCTCATCCAAAGGACTTTTGGGGAGAGAGGAGTCTGCACTGACGTTAACTTCAGGGGAAAATATCCCCTTGAGCGGGAATCGACAACAACGATGATGATGATGATGATGATGATGATGATGATGATGATGATGATGATGATGATGATGATGATTTAATACGCTGATCAGTACCATACAAATGGTATAATGCACTCAGCTAGATATTCAGTCTGCTATGCAGAAATGTCACCCCAGGAAAAGTACACACATGGAAAAGAAATCAAAACATAAGGCAAATCTTCACAGAGGCAGTGCAGCTAAATCTTATCCTAACTCATCTACATTGCAAAGTGAACAATCATTCTAGTGCTGAATGGAAAGGGGAAGAACTCTGTATGTAAATGAGATTGACAAGACGGAAGTTGAATAGGAGGACTCAGGAAGAAAAAAGCAGGAACCAAAAGATGAAAAACAATGATTGACAGCAAAAAAACAAAAAAGCCAAAAAAAAAAATATTTAAAAACGGTAGTAACAAAGTTCAAAGACTGGAACAACCAATCAAAAGGAGAGTGTTAAAAGAAGACAAAGAGCAGTGATGGTGATGATATGATGATGATGATAACGATGATGATGGTGATGATGATGATGATGATGATGATGATGATGATGATGATGATGATGATGATGATGATGATGATGATGATGATGATGATGATGATGATGATGGTGGTGGTGGTGGTGGTGGTGGTGATGGTGATGATGACGATGATGATGATGATGGTGGTGGTGGTGATGATGATGATGATGATGACGACGACGACGACGATGATGATGATGATGATGATGATGATGACGACGACGACGACGATGGTGATGATGATGATGATGATGATGATGATGATGATGATGATAAGAATGACCTGCTACCTCCCCAGCTACCCCCTCCCCTCCCCTTCCCTGCTAATTACCCTCCTCATCCATTCCCCCTCATCTACCCATCTACCTGTATTCCCCCTAAGCAAAACTGAGAAAATCACCAAAGCATTTATAGCACCAATAATAAGAACATCATCATCACTGTTGTCATCGTCGTCGTCGTTATCATCATCCTCATTATCATCCTCCTCATCATCATCATAATCATCACTGCCACAGTCATGATCATTGTAAAAAAAAACTCGTGTACCTCCTTTTAACTGTTATCCAGTTAATGTTGGGAACAATTCAATTACGATATCCTACAGAAAAGAAAAAATAGAAGCACAGAAAACACATTAAAATAAACACGGGTAAACAAACTACCCCAACTGCTTTCTTCCCTCAACAAACAACAGCTTCGCAGAATCAGACAAAACATTTCTTGAAAGCAATTTCAGGAACAAATTCACCCATTACTTTTTAACAACGCTTCCCTCGAGTATTTCCAAAGCAGGCACAGCAAAATTAGATATCGCAGCGGTTACCCCCAAAAAACGGTTCGGTGCTACAATAGTTTCTGTTCTTAAACATATTTGATTTGCCAGCAGAAATAATTGTGCACAGCACAGCACTGCACCTCACAGAAGACAGAAGGAAGAATAGGAAAGACAGAAAGACAGAAAGTTTGTGGCTGACTGTGCTCTGCTTGAAAGGGCATTATTTTTTTTATTCTATTATTTCGTGGATAATGGAGTAAGCACTCATGTTGATTTTTTTCTCATCCAGTTCCAGTATGTATGCAGTTTTGTAAATTTTTTCATCCGTTCCCTTCAGAAGACAATGGCCTTCTCTTCCGAAAAGCGGAACGGGTTTTAACGCGTGCCCAAGATGTTCTGCGTGCGTTCGCACAAGGGGACCTCGGTTTATAGTCTCATCTAAAAGACTTTTGGGGAGAGTGGAGTCGGCACTGATGTGAACTCAAGAGGAAAAATCCTTTTGAACGAGAACTGTTCCTAGGTCAGCAGGTCACAAATACATCACTCTAACCACCAGGCTATCCCGTCCCCACGAAGGACCATTTGAAATCAATACACTGCTGTTTATTTAGAACACCTATGTGAGGATGGTGTTTTGGGATATGAATTATTTTTGATGGTTTATTTCCAGCACAAATATGGTGATATGGTGGATCGGTGGTCTAGAGGTAACGCGCCTGTCTAGAAAGCGAAAAGTCCGGGTCTGAAGTGTGCGGCGGTTCGTACCCCGTTTGGACCGGAAATTTTTCCCCCATCCATTAGACCATGCGTGGTGGTCTGGGCGCTAGTCTTTCGGATGAGACGATAAACCGAGGTCCCGTGTGTTACACGTAATTATTTAACGCACGTAAAAAACCCCACGGCAACAAGAGAGTTGTCTCTGGCAAAATTCTTAGAAAAAAGCCACTCTGATAGGGAAACAAATACAGCTGCAGAAAAAAAAAAAAAAAGGGTGAAAGGGTGGCGCAGCGCTAAAATGGCGACGCGTTCTCCCGCTCTTCCCGGGGAGAGCAGCCCGAATTTCACAGAGAGAAATCTGCCGTGACTTAAAGTGGTATGAAATAAAATCTGAGCGCTTTGATTTGTTGCTTTACAAGATTCAGCGCTATATAAATTCCATACATTATTATTATTATTATTATTATTATTATTATTATTATTATTATTATTAGAAAAAACTGAATAAAAATAAAGCCTTATCATGTCCCTTACTAAACTTTTAGGTACTCTCTCTGTAGTTTTCTCTCTCTCTCTCTCTCTCTCTCTCTCTCTCTCTCTCTCTCTCTCTCTCTCTCTCTCTCTCTCTCTCTCGTTCTGTCTCTGTTTGTCTGTTCATCTGTCTGTCTCTCTTTCTCTCTATCCCTTAGATTTATTTCAATATTCACCTACACACAACACGTCTAAGATGCTGCCTGCATCTAAATAAGTACACAATCCTCTGTCTATAGATTGCACCAGGCGACCATGCACGAACAATAAATAGAAATCAAAACATAAGGCAAATCTTCACAGAGGCAGTGCCTGCTAAATCTCATCCTAACTCATCTGCATTGCAAAGTGAACAATTGTCCCAGCGCTGAATGGAAAGGGGGAGAACTCTGTATGTAAATGAGAGTGATAAGACGGAGGCGGAAAAGAACGACCCGAAAGGAAAAAAATTGCAAAAGATATAGAATGCTCTCATTGACAGCAAGGAAAAAAATGCAAAACGCAAAAAAAGATAATCAAGGATCAAAGGAAAAAATCGTTCACTCGCTCATTCATTCATTCATTTATACTGAAAGAAAGAAAGAAAGCAAAGAAAGAAAGAAAGAAAGAAAGAACCGAACAAATAAACAATGAAATAAAATAAAAAGAAAATGAAGAAAAAGAAGATTTAGCATCGCAGCCCAAATCTAGCACCCGTTCCGCCACTCTGGGTCTAGTGGATGAGGGGAAAAGCTCAGCACAGACTGACAGCCAACCCACATGGCTCACCTTCTAGGCAGACTCAGTTCCTTTAGACCACCCATCCATCCATCTTTATATAAGACAGGAAAACAAGAGCGCACAAACAAAATGAATAAACTTGAAACAAACGATCAAACATTAAACAGTTAAGGCTGGTTTTCCTTATCAAACAAGTGCTTCACTTAAGTTGATGCCAACAAAGAAAAAAAGATTGAGGAACCAATCACATAAATGTTTCCTCCAGTGAGATTGCCGGGTTTCTGTTAGTATGAAGAGCATCCCCACTTTCTGGACACTCTGTGCTAGATTTTTCCTTTTCTTTCTATCACTCCATTTGTTTCTGTCCCTTTCCTTACCTTCCTGTTCACCTATCTATCATTCTATCTATCTATCTATCTATCATCTATCTATCCATCTATCTATCTATCTATCTATCTATCTATCTATCAATATATCTCTCTCTATATATATATATATATCCTTATGTTTGGCCTGCCTCCTACCTCCTACCTTTGCCTTCTCCTGCCTTTTTCATGCAAATCTTAATT
Source organism: Rapana venosa (assembly GCA_028751875.1). Classification (NCBI taxonomy): domain Eukaryota; kingdom Metazoa; phylum Mollusca; class Gastropoda; order Neogastropoda; family Muricidae; genus Rapana; species Rapana venosa. Next base: position 10,963,967 of record CM054142.1, read on the forward strand.
ATATTCATATACACTTTCTAATAAATTGCCCTGAGGTCGGAATATGTTGGCTGAGGCCAGCCGGCAGACCTCCTGCAGAATCAAAGAAGAAGAGAAGACAAAGCACTCTGCACTCTACCAAATAACAATGGCCCTGTAAACAGACAATTATCCGACCTTATAGTGCTCAGACTTCGCCATCTCGACCGACTTATATTAGTATGGCCAGTGAAAACGGGGCAAGATTACAAAACACACATATACCCATCCATTTTTAACAATATTTTGCTAGAAGCTACACAAATCCTGCAAAACGAAATTGAATATTGAAGCTGTTACCACAAAAACGATCGTAACAATGTTCATGTTCT
>CM054142.1:10969316-10981816 GCA_028751875.1 Rapana venosa
ATCCCCTTGAACGGGAATCGAACCCGGGTCGTCAGATTGCAAGCAATAGAGATAAAGAGAGAGAGAGAGAGGGGGAGGGAGAGAGAGAGTGAGAGAGAGAGAGAGAGAGAGAGAGAGAGAGAGACAGCAGACAGAGACAGAGGGATAGAGACAGAGACAGACAGAATGAGAGAGAGAGACAGAATAAAGGCAATGAGACAGAGAGAGAAAGAGAGACAGAGCGGTATCAAGGCTTACTACACAGTTTCTTAACCAACGTGAAACAAACCCCACAACTTCAGACAAATAAGAAATCTGATGGCAACAAGGAGCAGCAGCAGCAGCAACAGAGAAATACAAACAGCACCCTCACCCCACCCACTCCCACCCACCCCCACACCCACACACCCCTTTTCTTTGGCTCCAAACCCTTCAGTCCTGGAGACACTTGAAGCTGGTGTTTGATTGGAATTGATGCTTGGCGGGAAACTGAATTGATTTCATCCATTGTGCTGTTGCTGCTGATACTGTTGCTGCTGCTGTTACTGCTGCTGTTGCTGTTGCTGCTATTGTTGCTGTTGCTGCTGCTACTACTACTGCTCTTGATGCTACTATTGCTGCTGTTGCTGCTGCCCCTGTTGCTGCTGCTGCTGCTGTTGCTGTTGTTGCTGCCATTGCTGCTTTCAGGGCCCTCGTGTAATCCTCCACATCTGACCACAGAGTGTGTGAGTGGAGGGGGGAATAGAAGGAAGGGAGAAATCATCAGATGTGTTAAGGGGTAGACACTGGTCTAAAAGTAGCTAAAATCATGTTGTCTTAGTATCGAGAACACCCTTTATGAGTGTGAATAATACAGAGGTTGTCTTGAGTAAATCTTAAGAATTTAGGTTGAAGAACATGTTTATAAACACAGGTTTCTTGGAATCTTATTCTTCAGAAAGTTATGCAAGTTTGAAATATCTAGGTTTGGCGTTAATATTGGATAGTTTCCAATAGCAATAGTGCATAAAATTTAATCTGAGAAAAGTTTGAACTTTGAGGCTTTGCAAGTGATGCCCTTTTAACATGGTACGATTTCTGACATGAGCTTTGGAAACAAAGTTTATCAGTTTTGACTCCAGTATCCCACCATAAAGGGGAACAGAAAAGGAGGTAAATCATTACATTGAATTCTTAAGGAGGAATACAAAAAAGGAGAGAAAAGGATATGATAATGTGATGTCAGGAGATAGAGAAAGGAAGAGATATCATCGGATGATCTAAACATTGGAGGATACAAAACAAATATGCCCATAAGCTGTATGGATCACTGGAAAGAGAGGTGTCAGGGACCTCAGCCTCTTTGGGACCCAGGATATTGAGGGCAGCACCCATCTCCTCTCTGTCTGTCTGTCTGTCTGTCTGTCTGTCTGTCTGTCTGTCTCTCTCTCTCTCTCTCATCTACCTTTCCTGTCCCCTAAGAGGGAAAATACCTCTTTACAGCTAAGTAAACTGAAGGAGTTAACTGAAGACAATGAGCGAAATTGGCAACCCATCTGAAATGCAACCATGCCCAATACTGCTTACCCTCAGCATGGGGGGGAGCAAGTGCTCTGATCACTGAAGTATCACGTCCCCAACGGAAGAATAGACAGAAGCTAGGCGTGCCTTTATATTCCTTCACTTTTAGCCAGAACTGGGATCACAGAATGTGTAAATAAACGGTTTTATACTCTTCTTACAATTATGCGACATAACCTAACACTATTCTCATTGAATCTGTTTGCTTCCACCCTCTAAACTACCCCTCTCTCCTTACAGAGGATAGCCTATCATGACGCACAGCTCAAGTCAGATTCAGGATACCAGCAGCTGATAGTAGAAATGACTTGCGGACAAAACAGAACTGATTGCACCAGCTCCCTCATGTCGGAATATGGCTACTTTAATTGCTCGGTAAAAAAGGTCCAGTACACACAAAAAATCTCACCAGTGCTATAACTCGGAGCTGTAGCCGAGTAATGGAAAACAAATCTGTAAGTTGTGTGTGTGTGTGTGTGTCTGTGTGTGTGTGTCTGTGTCTGTGTGTGTGTGCGTGTTGTGTGTTGTGTGTATGTGTGTGTGTGTTGTGTGTGAGTGTGTGTGCGTGTGCGTGTGTGTGAAAGTGGTGGTGGTGGTGGTGTGGTGGTGGTGGTGGTGGTGGTGGTGGTGGTGGTGGTGGTGGTAGTGGTGTGTGGTGGTGTGTGTGTGTGAATGGGGGGGGGGTTGTTTTATGTGTGCGTTCGTGTGTTTGCGTGTGTGTGTGCGTTTGTTTGCGTGTGTGTGTGTTTGTGTGTGTGTGTGTGTGCGTGCGTGTGTGCGTGTGTTGTGTGTGTGTGTGTGTGTGTGTGTGTGTGTGTGTGTGTGTGTGGTGTGTGTGTGTGTGTGTGTGTGTGTGTGTGTGTGTGTGTGCGTGCGTGCATACGTGCGTGTGCGTGTGTGTGATAGTGGTGGTGGTGGTGGTGGTGGTGGTGGTTTTCGTTGCTGTTGATCTTTTTCAGAGGGATGGGGGGATTCTGCTGTTTGCAAAGAGTCCAGCCTCATCCCCTCCAGCTCCTGTGTTGTCCTGCCAAAGTCAGAGCACCTATGTAGAATTCTGTTTCCCTGTTATTGCAGCTCTGTAACAGGCTTCTGTTTCCCTGTTACAGCATCTATGTAACAGGCTTCTGTTTCCCTGTCACAGCATCTATGTAACAGGCTTCTGTTTGTCTGTTACAGCATCTATGTAACAGGCTTCTGTCTCCCTGTCACAGCAGCTATGTAACAGGCTTCAGTTTCCCTGTTACTGCATCTATGTAACAGGCTTCTGTTCCTTTGTCACAGCAGCTGTGTAACAGGCTTCTGTTTGCCTGTTACAGCATCTATGTAACAGGTTTCTGTTTCTCTGTTACAGCATCTATGTAACAGGCTTCTGTTTATCTATCACAGCATCTATGTAACAGGCTCCTGTTTCCCTGTCACATCATCTATGTAACAGGCTTCTGTTTGCCTGTCACAGCAGCTATGTAACAGGCTTTTGTCTCCCTGTCACAGCATCTATGTAACAGGCTTCTGTTTCCCTGTCACAGCATCTATGTAACAGGCTTCAGTTTCCCTGTCACAGCATCTATGTAACAGGTTTCTGTTTTCCTGTTACAGCATCTATTTAAAAGGCTTCTGTTTCCTGGTCACAACATCTATGTAACAGGCTTATGTTTCCTGGTCACAGCATCTATGTAACAGGCTTCTGTTTCTTGGTCACAGCATCTATGTAACAGGCTTCTCTTTCCCTGTCACAGCATCTATGTAACAGGCTTTTTCTTTCTTGGTGATAACATATATGTAACAGGCTTCTGTTTCCCTGTCTCAGCATCTATGTAACAGGCTTCTGTTTCTTGGTGATAACATATATGTAACTGGCTTCTGTTTTTTGGTGACAACATCTATGTAACTGGCTTCTGTTTCTTGGTGATAACATCTATGTAACAGGCTTCTGTTTCCCTGTCTCAGCATCTATGTAACAGGCTTCTGTTTCTCTGTTACAGCATCTATGTAACAGGCTTCTATTTCTCTGTCACAGCATCTATGAAACAGGCTTCTGCTTCCTGGTCAGAGGGTGTGTGGCTAGGGGATGACCATAGAACTGTTCCCATTCTGGCTTCAGTAAATAAGGTTATTTTGTCCCTGTCTTAGTTGTGTTTCTGTAGCCTGGTGGCTTTGTTTTGTTTCGTAGTCCTACTATTGGTGGGTGAGGTTGGCAGTGTGTGTGTGTGTGTGTGTGTGTGTGTGCGTGCGTGCGTGCGTGCGTGCGTGCGTGCGTGCGTGCGCGTGTGTGTGTGTGTTGTGTGTGTGTGTGTGTGTTGTGTGGGGTAATTGTTTGACTAATTTCATTTCCTTTCTGTCCTTTTTTTAATCAGATATTTACTTCTGTTTTTAGGTGAAGTACACTTTCCTCCTCTCTTTCAAAACCTTCACAATGACGTGTCCTATAAATAAGGTGATTGATTGACACGCTGACTTTTTGCGGCCTCCTATATCCCCAGTTATCAACCTTCTCACCCATACCTGCCTTCACACATTTTCTTTCATTCTGTTTGCTCATGCTTCTTTTCATGGGGGTTTTTCGTCTTCACTCCGTTCATGTGCTGTTTGCCTTTTTTTCCATCTCTCGTTCAGAATTAATGACAAGGACACAAGAAGGTTGCAGCATGACACGGGGCCAACTCATTCACAAGTCCTCTCCAACCGCAATGAGAAGTTTTTGAAAAGGCATTCATGACAAGCCACCTAAGACTTCTCCTGTGCTTAAGAAAAAGGTGGATGGGAGAGAATACATTTATTTTTCGCAGTGAGTGTTTGTTTTTTCTGTGATTATCTTGTGCTCTGGCTTCATCACTCTCTGTGTGCCCTGTAATCCTTACAGTAAGCAGGTGATCATAATGATGACTCAGCTTCTCACTTTAGGAAACAAATGACGCATTTATTCTGTTGATATTTCTGAGGCACAGTTTGAATGACAAAGAAACCCGTTCAATTGTGTATTGCGTGCTCTTTGTCTTGTATGTATTTCTTTTTTGTCTAGATTGTGCATCATCTTTTAGAATATTCTCTGTCCTACTATTCCGACGACACTCATTTCAATATATCCGCCTCGGCGATACCCATACGGGGCCACCAGTCAGTGGGGCCCTGCACTGCTCTTGGGTCATTTTGGTCATGTTCAGCGATGCCTGTTCTGAACTAAAATACACAGGACACGGCCTCATAAAATCGTTAATGATAGTAGTAGGAGTAGGAGTAGGAGTGGTTATAGTCGTAGTCGTAGTCATAGTAGTAGTAGTAGTAGCAGCAGCAGCAGCAGCAGCAGCAGCAGCAGCAGCAGCAGCAGCAGCAGCAGCAGCAGCAGCAGCAGCAGCAGCAGCAGCAGCAGCAGCAGTAGTAGTAGTAGTAGTAGTAGTAGTAGTAGTACTACTACTACTACTACTACTAGTAGTAGTAGTAGTAGTAGCAGCAGCAGCAGCAGCAGCAGCAGCAGCAGCAGCAGCAGCAGTAGTAGTAGTAGTAGTAGTAGTAGTAGCAGCAGCAGCAGCAGCAGCAGCAGCAGCAGCAGCAGCAGCAGCAGCAGGAGGAGTAGTAGTAGTAGTAGTAGTAGTAGTAGTAGTAGTAGTAGTAGTAGTAGTAGTAGTAGTAGTAGTAGTAGTAGTAGTAGTAGTAGTAGTAGCAGCAGCAGCAGTAGTAGTAAACAACTCTTTACTGACAACAATGTCAGTTAAGTCAAGGAGCCAGACTGAGGGAGATGCCCACCCGGGGTGATGACCCAACAATGGCCCTCAGACAACCTTCTCCACAGGCACCAAAGTGTACGAAAACCAAAATTGAGATCACACTGAGACCAGAGCAACATAGGCCACCGAATCAGAGACAATGTTTGTTTATTGTACAATGTTCAATGGCGATGAGGAGGATGGTAATGATACTGCTGTGAGATATACATGTGGTTTGAGACTATATTGCAGCGATTTACTCTGCATTTCTTATCATAATACATCCCAGCGCCAACCTAGCTTGACAATATACACAGACACCCACAATGCTGATCACGTAATTTAAAAAATCAAACATAAACGAAAAATCATCCTAAAAAACCTGGAGATTGTAGATATGTTTAGAAATGAAACCAAATCCTTTCATTACCTTTGGAGTGGTCTTAAGGCATTTCCTTAATTCCTATCGAAAATGGTGGAACCAATTCATTTTAAAAATCTGTGTTCTATTTCGTTAACAAGAACATAAAACACCAAACATATTCAAAAATAGAAAACAAAACTGGTGATGATTAATATGTTTCAGGGAGAAAGAAATGCTTTGACCATAATGTGTATATATCGATCTATACTGTAATACTTCTTCTTCTTCTACTTCTTCTAATTCTTCTTCTTCTTCTTCTTCTTCTTCTTCTTCTTCTACTACCACTACTACTACTACTTCTTCTTCTTCTTTCCTTCTTCTTTGAATGCTCAGTCAGCAGTTGTTTTTGTCTGTCATCTGAGCGAAAATGCGTTGTATTGCCTTTAAGCGTATGACTAGTCAGGCCCAGCGCATCGGACTTCGGCATGGGAGAGAATTGTTCTTGTAAGTCTTTCTGGAAAAGAAAAGCAGGGGAATGTACCAAAATGGCAGAAAAAAGACAAGAATTGAGGTGACGGGAAGACAAGGAACAAGTTAGAAACAAAGAGAGGCATAGAAAAGAGGAAATTCATAGCATAGAATTTCCAGTACGTAGGAATGCTATTTATACTGACAGGCCCCCATATCCCCACTGCCATGCTTTCTATCAGAGGGTACTTACGATGGATTTTGCTTCTCCTTTTTTAAACTAAAAAACAACGCTATCAACGTCAAATGTCACAGAAATTGTTCGTTCACACAACTACAGTAGAACCGAGTTCCATTTGACAATATTTTCCCCGTGATAGCAAATCAATATCACATTTAATTTCATATGAAATGCCGATCGGGAGGAATTTTGTTCTAAGTTCTTCAAATCACTAATCTTGAATTGAATACTAATATTATGATGAAGAACAGAAAAAGTTTAACCAAAGCAAATAAGAGAACGAGAGAGAGAGAGAGAGAGAGAGAGAGAGAGAGAGAGAGAGAGAGAGAGAGAGAGAGAGAGAGAGAGATAGAGATGATTGACAAAGAAGAGGAAAGAATGTATGTGTGCATGTGTGCGTGCGTGCGTGCGTGCGTGTATGTGTGTGACTGTGTGGAACCAAGTCAAACCGAGTCCACTCACATTCCTTCCATACCCCTCATCCATACAATCCTTCGACAATGCCAGTGAGACTAAACAAGGCCCTGACCTTAAAAGGCCAGCACAGGTGAGAGGCTATTTCGTAAAACGACAGCCAAAAAGTTGGCGGCATCGATCCTGCTTCTCCCTGTAGTGTCTCTGTCAAGCTTTGGCCTTCTGCTCCTGGAAATCTGAGACAAAAAGGGGAATGCACTTGTTTATGCCTCGTGGTTGGCATTTCTGTATTTCTTGTCATTCAGCTGTGAATTCCATTATGAATTGCTTCTAAGGTTTGTTAGTATTTTCTGTATTTCTACTATTCTTGTCAAACCTTTATATAGAGCTTCATCATCATTACTCTACAGGAATTTTGCTGAAGAAGGAAGGTAATCAAACTCTAAATAAAAAATTGACAATGTCAAAAACAGTTCACTATGTTCTTCTCCTTCTAATTATGATGAAAAATGTCCAAGCAAAACTGGAAATGTCAAAGCCGGTTCAGTATTCTTTCTCTTTTTAATCATGTAAAATATCAAGAAAGCCCTATCACTTAGAGCAGAAAAAACCATAAACCAAAGAAAAGAGCAGGATGAAAAAGACGTTTATGATATGTTGATCTCTCTCATTTCTTCTCTCCTATACACCCTTCTACCTCAAACAACCACACAATCATTTGGCAGTGTTGTGGGCTAAGCAACCCAAGGCCATTGACCCCCCAAAAGGTCAGTACAAGTAGGGAAGCTATTTGCAAACCGCAGCAAAAAAGAAGCTGGAGGAATCAATTCTGTGTGCCGTTAGAATCCATTCCAGTCAGGCTTCAGCCTTCAGCTGCTGTGAATCACAGACAAAAAAGGGAATAAACTTGCAATGCATGGAAAAGGTCTTCCTTTATTCTCTGTCCTTACATTGTGGGCTTCAGATCATATTGATTGTGAGGTTTCTTAGTCTGTCCTCTGTGTGTGTGCGTGCGTGCATGCATGTGTGTGTGCGTGCATGTGTGTGCGTGCGTGTGTGTGTATATATGTGTGTATGTGTGTACATTTGTGTGTAAACTTCTCTTGTTTTTGAATAATCAAGTATTGGTATTTGTATTCATATGTGTGACACCATTGACATAAATAATTATATTGTAGATTTGGTCAAAAACACTCATGTACCATTTTGCAGATATGTTTTAGAAAAAGATAGGCATATACCTATATATCAAGCCATCCAGCAGTGAAATGCTCAAAACAAATTACATTAATTTTTTACATTTGTACATATTAGAATAAAACAATTTTTAATTGGATAATTGTTTGTCAGTACTATAATATTGAAGATAGAACAAAAGCAAAACAACAGAGCCACATATTTATGTAGGTAAGAATACTTAGGCTTACTATATTCAAAATCAAAAATATAAATCAATGAAAAGGCAAAGAGAGAAAAAGCAGTAGATCTATATTCTGGTAATCTATTATTATCTCCTCCTACTTCTTGCTCCCCATTCCAGTTTCTTGCTCATCCACGTTCATTGTCCCCATATACAACAGGACACTACATGAGCACTGGCCCTGGAAGACCAGCACAACTGGGAGGAGAAAGGCTATTTGCAAACAGCAGCAGCAAAAAACAAAGGGCAGTGGAATCGATTCTGTTTGCCCCCAAGATCAGTTCCAATCAGGATTTTGGCTCCAATCTCTCTCAATCTGTGCCAAAAAGGGAGTGCATTCAGTGTGCGTCGTGATGGCCTCCCTTACCTCTTAATTTGGGGTTTGGGTTCATGTTGGCTGTAAGGTTTCTTAGTCTTCCTTGTGTTGCTGGCTTCTTTGTTTTGTGGTGTGTGTGTGTGTGTGTGTGTGTGTGTGTGTGTGTGTGTGTGTGTGTGTGTGGTGTGTGTGTGTGTGTGTGTGTGTGTGTGTGTGGTGTGTGTGTGTGTGGTGTGGCGTGTGTGTGTGTGTGTGTGTGTGTGAATTCAAGTCAATCATGGCAAGTCAAACCTAACACCTTACATTCCCCTTCACCATACAATCTAGTGGTGCTGCCACTGAAACTAAACAAGACCTTGTCACTAGAAAGCAAGCACACCTTCCAAGCTATTTACAAACAGCTGCAAAAACCCTGACAGAATCGATGTTGCTTCTCATTGTAGCAGAGCTAAACAAGCTTTGGTCTAATACTTCTCTGGATCTGAGGCAAAGAGGGGAATGCACTTACTGTGCCTCATGTTTGTCTTTCTTTATTTCCTGGACTAGAATTGTTGGTTCCATTATGTATTTCTTGTAATGTTTGTTAGTATTTCCTTAGCACTACTATTCTTGTTGTACCTTTATTTAGTGCTATGTTCTCATTACTCCACAGGGATTTGGGAGGGGGGTGGGTAGGAACAAGGAACTTAAACACTATAGCAAAACTTATAATGTCAAATACAGATGAACATGTTGTTCTTATGGTTTGGATCTTGGGAAATGCATAAAAAGATCATAGGTTAAAGCAGAAAACAACATTAAAAGGAAACAGAAGAAAAACAAAAGTATGGTGATACATACTTTATAATCTATTGATCTCTGTTCTTCCTTTTCTCTTATACACCCTTCACCTTATACAGTCATACAATATTTTGACAATATTGAGGACTACACTACCCAAGGCCATTGACCCTGAAGTTTAGTGCAAGTAGGAAAGCTTTTTGCAAAGGCAGTGGGAAAAAAGCTGGAGTAATCAATTCTGTGTGCTGTCAGAATCAATTCCAGTCAGGCTTCAGCCTTCAGCTGATGTGAATCTGAGACAGAAAAAAGATTGGACTTGCCATGCATGGTAAATGTCTTCCTTATTTCCTGTCCTCACACTGCAGGCTTCATGTCTTGATGATTGTGAGGTTTCTTAGCCTGTCCTGTGTCACTGGTGTTTCTCTCTCTCTTTGTGTGTGTGTGTGTGTGTGTGTGTGTGTGTGTGTGTGTGTGTGTGTGTGTGTGTGTGTGTGTTTGTGTGTGTGTGTGTGAACTATCTTGTTTTTGAATACTAACATATTGGTATTCATATTTATGTGTATAACACCATTTACATAAATATGATGTAGATTTGGTCAACAACTCTTAAGTACTATTTTGCAGAAGTTTTTTTTCTTGAAAATGAGACAAATGTATATGTGTATCAATTAATCAAGCAATAAAATTATCAAAGCAAATTGTACTAATTGTCTATAATTATTTGTACATCTTAAAATAGAAAAAAATTCTAAATAAATTAGATAGTTGTTCAACACTAACACATAATAGAAGATAAAAACAAAAACAAAATGACAGAGACAAATATAGATAATTATGGTCAGCTGAAAATACTTTTTACTATGTTATTCAAAATGAAAACCAAAAGCATGAGAGTGCAAAGAGAGAAAAGCCATCCATGTATTTTCTGATGATTGATCATTCTATCCTCCTACTTTTAACTCCTTCCAATTTCTTCCTCACCCACGTACACTGTGCCCATATACAACAGGACACTACATGGGCACTGAACCCGGAAGACTAGACTCGGAGGAGAAAGTCTATTTGCAAGCAGCAGCAAAAAAAGGCATTTAATCGATTCTGCTTGCCCTAAATATCCGATCCAATCAGGATTTTGGCTCCAACCTCTCTCAATCTGTGCCAAAAAGGGAGTGCATTCAGTGTGCTTCATGACGGCCTCCTATGTCTCTTAATTTGGGGGTTTGGGTTCATGATGGCTGTAAGGTTTCTTAGTCTTCCTTGTGTTGCTGGTTTCTTTGTTTTGTGGTGTGTGTGTGTGTGTGTGTGTGTGTGTGTGTGTGTGTGTGTGTGTGTGTGTGTGTGTGGTGTGTGTGTGTGTGTGTGTGTGTGTGTGTGTGTGTGTGTGTGTGTGTGTGTGTGTGTGTGTGTGTGTGTGTGTGAAGTCAAGTCCAATCATGGCAAGTCAAACTTAACACCTTACATTCCCCTTCACCATACAATCTAGTGGTGCTGCCACTGAAACTAAACAGGACCTTCACCCTAGAATGCAAGCACACCTGCCAAGCTATTTACAAACAGCTGCAAAAAACCCGGACAGAATCGATGTTGCTTCTCATTGTAGTAGAGCTAAACAAGATTTGGTCTACTACTTCTCTGGATCTGAGACAAAGAGGGGAATGCACTTACTGTGCCTCATGGTTTGTCTTTCTTTATTTCCTGGACTAGAGTTGTTGGTTCCATTATGTATTTCTTGTAATGTTTGTTAGTTTTTCCTGTACCACTGCTATTCTTGTTGTACCTTTATTTAGTGCTATGTCCTCATTACTTCACAGGGATTTTCGGGGGACAAGGAACTTAAACACTATAGCAAAACTTCTAATGTCAAATACAGATGAACATGTTGTTCTTATGGTTTGGATCTTGGGAAATGCATAAAAAGATCATAGGTTAAAGCAGAAAACAACATTAAAAGGAAACAGAAGAAAAACAAAAGTATGGTGATACATACTTTATAATCTATTGATCTCTGTTCTTTCTTTTCTCTTATACACCCTTCAACTTATACAGTCATACAATATTTTGACAATATTGAGGACTACACAACCCAAGGCCATTGACCCTGAAGTTTAGTGCAAGTAGGAAAGCTTTTTGCAAAGGCAGTGGGAAAAAAGCTGGAGTAATCAATTCTGCATGCTGTCAGAATCAATTCCAGTCAGGCTTTGGCCTTCAACTGATGTGAATCTGAGACAGAAAAAAGATTGGACTTGCCATGCATGGTAAAGGTCTTCCTTATTCCCTGTCCTCACACTGAAGGCTTCATGTCTTGATGATTGTGAGGTTTCTTAGCCTGTCCTGTGTCACTGGTGTTTCTCTTTCTCTTTGTGTGTGTATGTGTGTGTGTGTGTGTGTGTGTGTGTGTGTGTGTGTGTGTGTGTGTGTGTGTGTGTGTGTGTGTGTGTGTGTGTGTGTGTGTGTGTGAACTATCTTGTTTTTGAATACTCACATATTGGTATTCATATTTATGTGTATAACACCATTTAATGATGTAGATTTGGTCAACAACTCTTAAGTACTATTTTGCAGGTGTTTTTCTTGAAAATGAGAAACTGCTCATGCATTAAAATTCTCAAAGCAAATTGAACTAATTGTCTATATTTGTACATCTTAAAATAGAAAAAAAACTCTAAATAGAAAGGATATTTGTTCAACAGTAATACATTTAGAAGATAAAAACAAAAACAGAGTAACAAAGCCAATAATAATAATAATAATAATAATATAAATGGAATTTATATAGTGCTGCAACTTGGCCAGACAAATACATAGTTGATGGTAAGCTGAAAATACTTGTGTTTACTATGTTATTTAAAATGAAAACCAAAAAAATGAAAGTGCAAAGAGAGAAAAAGCAATAGATGTATTTTCTGATGATCTATCATTCTTTACTCCTACTTTTTACTCCTTCCCATTTCTTCCTCATTCTCATACTCTGTCCCCATATACAACAGGACACTACATGGGCACTGACCCCGGAAGACTAGACTGGGAGGAGAAAGGCTGTTTGCAAACAGCAGCAGCAAAAAACAAAAGGCAGTGGAATCGATTCTGCTTGCCCCCAAGATCAGTTCCAATCAGGATTTTGGCTCCAACCTCTCTCAATCCTCTCTCAAGTCCTTCGGATGAGACTATAAACCGAGGCCCCGTGTGCGAACACATGCAGAACATCTTACTCACACGTTAAATCCTGTTCCGCTTTTCGAAAGAGTAGGCCATTGTGT
>CM054142.1:10986816-11024316 GCA_028751875.1 Rapana venosa
CTGTTCTTCTATACACTCTTTCACCACACAACCTTGGCAATCTTGCGGACTAAACAACCCAAGGCCATTGATCCCAAAAGGTCAGCACAAATTGGGAAGCTTTTTGCAAACAGCAGCAAAGAAGAAAGCTGGAGGAATCAATTTTGTGTACTGTCAGAATCCATTCCAGTCAGGCTTCAGCCTTCAGCTGTGAATCTGAGACCCAAAAAAAGGAATGGACTTGCCATGCATGGTAAAGGTCTTCCTTTATTCCCTGTCCTCACACTACAGGCTTCAGGTCATGTTGGTTGTGAGGTCTCTTAGTTTGTCCTGTGTCATTAGAATTTGTGTGTGTGAGTGGGATGTGAACTATTTATTTCTTTGAATAATCACGTATTGATATTATTATTATGCGTGACACCATTGACATAAATGTGAATCAGATTCGGTTAATAGCTCTCAAATACCATTTTTCAGATTTTGTGTGTGTAAAAGAGATGAATATACGTGTATATCAATTCATCCAGCAATAAAAATGCTCAAAACAAAGCACATTAGTTATGTACATTTGTACATATCAGAATACAAAAAATTCAAGTAAATTGGATAATTGTTTGTCAGTAATATAGAAGAAAAAACAAAAACAAAACAACAGAGCCACATATATGTAGGTAAAAGTGCTTATGCTATTAGTATATTCAGAATGGAAAGAAAGAATGAAAACGCAAAGAAAGAAAAAGCGATCGATGTATTTTCTGATGTCTGATCATTCTCTCCTCCTACTTTTCACTCCTCATTTCTTCCTCAACCACGTACACTGTGCCCATATACAATAGGACACTACATGGGCACTGGCCCAAGAAGACTAGACTGGGAGGAGAAATGCTATTTGCAAACAGCAGCAGCAAAAAAACAAAAGGCAGTGGAATCGATTCTGCTTGCCCCCAAGATCAGTTCCAATCAGGATTTTGGCTGCAGCCTCTCTCAGTCTGAAACAAAAAGGGAGTGCACTCGGTGTACTTCGTGATGGCCTCCCTTATCTCTTAATTTGTGGGTTTCGGTTCATGTTGGGTGTAAGGTTTCTTAGTCTTCCCAGTGCTTCCGCCTAGAGAGAGAGAGAGAGAGAGAGAGAGAGAGAGAGAGAGAAAAGTGTGTGTGTGGTGTGTGTGTGTGTGTGTGTGTGTGGTGTGTGTGTGTGTGTGTGTGTGTGTGTGTGTGTGTGGTGTGTGTGTGTGTGTTGTGTGTGTGTGTGTGTGTGATTGAAGTGAATCCCATCGAATTGAATTCAATACCATTTTCAGTCGAGGCAGATTTCACTGCTTGAAATTCGGGCTGTTTTTTCCCCAGGGAGAGCTCATCGCTACAAAAACAGCGTCACTCATGTGGGTTTTTTTCTGATTTTTCACTTTGCAACGTGCCTAGTAGTAGTAGTGGTAGTAGTAGTAGTAGTAGTAGTAGTAGTAGTAGTAGTAGTAGTAGTAGTAGTAGTAGTAGTAGTAGCAGTAGTAGTAGTAGTAGTAGTAGTAGAAGTAGAGTAGTAGTAGTAGTAGTAGGAGGAGGAGGAGGAGTGGAGGAGAGTAGGAGTACTAGTAATAGTAGAAGGAGGGGGAGGAGGAGTAGGAGTAGGAGAAGTAGTAGTATGTAGTAGTGTAGTATGTAGTAGTAGTAGTAGTAGTAGTAGTAGTAGTAGTAGTAGTAGTAGTAGTAGTAGTAGTAGTAGCAGCAGCAGCAGCAGCAGCGGCGGCGGTGGTGGTGTATAGTAAAATATAGTGTGATATACCGTGAATAACATGGGCTATCCCTAATGCAGCATAATATAATGAATATAAACGAGGTACATATTTGTATCCTTCGGTCTATAGCCGTTGCTTTGTGCAATGTTGAAAGAGTCAGTTTCTGGCCAAACGGTTGTATTTATTTTGATAATTCCTTTTTTCATTTCTTATCTTTGTAATTTCTTTTCTTTCTTTTCTTTTTTGAAGGCCTCTCTGTCATTGTCTTCACAGACGAGTGTGCTCTAAATCAGGTGATTGATTGACACAATGACTTTTATGGCCTCCTACATTTCCAGTTTTAACCCTCTCTTCCACCTTTTATTTCCCCTTTATTTGATCAATCTTTTTAGCTTTTTTTTTGGTCTTCTCCTGTCTTACAAGTTGTTTGCCTTGAGCTTTTTTCTCTTTTTTTGTTCAGAATTTATAACATTGAAGCAAGAAAAAAGACACAAAAAACCCCACTGAAACAAGTAGACTGCACTAAGGATACTGGGCCAACTCATTCACAAGTCCTTAGACATCATTGTGAAGTCTTGAGAAGGCTTGACAAGCCATGTAAGATATCCCTCATTAGTAAGCAGAAGATGATGGAAGGAAATGTGTATACTTCGTAATGAGTGTTTGTCTTTTACGTGATCATCTTGTGCTTTAACTTCACCCCTCTCTGTGTGTCCTGCTGCCCTTCAGTAGGCAAGGGACATCAATGACAGCTCAGCTTTTCACTAAACAACAGGGAAGTGTTTTTGTTCTGTAACATTTTGTGAGGCACACTTTGAAACAAAAAGTTCGTGCTGTGTGTCAAAAACTATAATGTGGTTTATGCCTGTTCTTTGCAAATAAAAGACGAGAAAACGGCATTTCAAATTAATTTGGCTTGACATTTGTCAATGCTGCAATATCTGCCCAGAAGAGTAAGGCAGAGAACTGAGAATTTGTTTGCAGAGACAGGAGTACATAATACACAGCAAAAAACCGAGCCCCCCCCCCCCCCCTCCCTTCTCTCTCTCTCTCTCTCTCTCTCTCTCTCTCTCTCTCTCTCTCTCTCTCTCTCTCTCTCTCTCTCTCTCTTCTCTCTCTCTCTCTCTCTCTCTCTCTCTCTCTCTCTCTCTCTCTCTCTCTCTCTCTCTCTCTCTCTCTCTCTCTCTCTCTCTCTCTTCACCAAAAGCCTTCTTATGACACATCTAAATCTTACCTCAAGACATATCTATTTCAAACCTAACTTTTCCCCTTCCTCTTTCATCTCAAAACTGTCCCTGCCTTCAACAGCTAAAATCCCATTACCCTGCCAAAGACTATAACCTGTGTGTGTATGTGTGTGGGTGTTTGTGTGTGTGTGTGTGTGTGTGTGTGTGTGTGTGTGTGTGTGTGTGTGTGTGTGTGTGTGTGTGTGTGTGTGTGTGTGTGTGTGTGTGTGTGTGTGTGTGTTATGTGTAGGTGCGTATGTCTGAATTTGTTTAAGCTGTTGACAGTTACTGGCTGCATGACTCTGTAAGATTATGTTGAATGCAAGCGCTATGATTTGTCTTTGCAAGATACAGCGCTATACAAATTTCATTTATTATTATTATTATTATCATCGTTATCATTATTATTATTATTATTATTATTATTATTATTATTATTATTATTATTATTATTATTATTATTGTTGTTGTTGTTGTTATTATTATTATTATCATTATTATCATATTTTTTTAATTACTCTTCTCAACTCAACTGTCTCCATCATCACTGTCTTCTGTGGGAGCTCCATGCAATGCCACAAGGGTTCTCTATCTTTCTCCGTCTCTGCCGAGTTCTACGATCTCCTGTACCCTCCCAGACCACTGATGTTGGCAATGTAGAATGATGCAAAGAATGTAGAGTACAAAATCAGTGACTCAGATTGTAACTGCTATGTTACTGACAACATATTCAAGACTATAGAAATTTGCTGACATATTTCTTGAGGAAAAATATCAATCAGAAATCGCAATTATGTTGGTAAGTTGTATTGTTCTGGTACTAGTGTATCAATCAAGAAAATATAAATGACTTTCTACGCCTTCAGTTTGCAGGATCATCTGAAGTAGGCATTAGAATATATTTGTCAATGTCTTCAGCACTGCTCACAGATGTAAAGTTAAAGATCAAAGCTCACAACTTTTAATGAGATCCTCACGTTCAATGTTGACAAGAGAAGCTAAGAGTGATGTACAAAGACAGGGCTGCTCCCTGCACAGTGTACCCAAGTGCTAACACAGCAGCCCTGCCTGCTGAAGAGAGGTGCTTGACAACTGGCAAACAGTGTCTTCTCTCCAAGGGGATGACATGCATATACGCACTTCATAATAATGATGAAATAGTGTGTAATCCATGTGCTCTTTTCCCGTACTTGTTCTTTCAAGTCCTCAATGCTGATATTCTAAGCCAAAAAAAAATTCTGCATCTGTCGACAATATCTAAAATAATTGCATTAATGATTTACAAAATTGGTTAACATAAAGTTCTATGTATCAAAATATTTTAGTGTTGTGTTAAATGTTACCACGAACAAAAATTATTTTATTTATTGACCAACATAACATTTAAGTTGTGCCTGTCCATGCTTGCAGCGGAGAACAAATGCTTTTTCTGATTTTATCATTAGAAACGTACTTTCCTTGATAATCAGTTCACTTCTTCTCTAAAGCAAATTCTAAGGAAAATCTGTCGTTCAAAAAAGTCAAACACCGGATGCCTTTGCACTTTTCTGGAAAAGTCATGTCTTGATCTAGCCGCCAAAAAGCACGTCTTCATTTCAAAGAGAAGGAGAAGGAGGAAGAGGAGAAGCAGCAGCAGCGGCGGCGGCGGCGGTGGCGGTGGCGTTGATGGTGGTGGTGGAGGAAGAGGATAAGCAGCAGCAGCAGCAGCAGTAGCAGCAGCAGCAGCAGTAGCAGCAGCAGCAGCGGCGGCGGTGGCGTTGGTGGTGGTAGTAGTAGGAGGAGTAGGAGTAGTAGTTGATTAACAGAATAATCATTTCATATGGATCTTGGCTTTCGAATTTTGACTCTGAAAGGTTTTGACTTGTCATGGACTTTCGTGTTTCTTTTTGCCTGCATGGTCAACTGGAGAATGGCTCCTATGATTTCACCCCTCTCCCTTTTGATATCCCTCCTCTAACTACGCAATCTATGGCGCCGTGAGCAGGTCTTCACAAAGGTTCTGACTCTAGAAGATAAGAACAAGTCTCGGAGCTGTTTGCAAACGGCAGCAAAATGCAGTGGAATCAATTCTGCTAGCCCTGCAAATCAATTCTAATCAAGCCTCGGCTTGCAGAAAACCCCCAAACAAACAAAAACCCCAACAAAAACCCACACACACACAAAACCACACCACACACTCACTCACTCTCCCCCACCCCCCATCATATTTCTCCCTCAACGTGTTAGTTTTAAATTTTTTTGGTTTGTTTCTTGTTTTTATTGTGTGGATTATGGGTATTAAATTTATTTTTAATGAATTTTTAATTGAAACGGTAAAATCAAAAAATGGTGTTGTGGGATGGCTACTGTTTTGGGTTATATATTGGATATTTCTCTGAAATACACACAACACTCTCTGTCTCTCTGTTTGTCTTCTTCTCTCACTTTTATCGCCCTGTTTAGTCATAGTTATCCTGGAAGGTTTTATATTTTTATATTTTCAATACTTTTTGGCTTGTTGTATTTAATTTTTAAATGGTGCCCTATTCAAATCTTATAATTATTTTTAAAACAAGTATGTGTACCATTTGACAATGTGTAGATTTTTTATTTTTTATGACTTATTAAGTTTGGTTGTGTTATTTTTCTTGGCTTTGTTTTGGTCTTGTTCTTCTTGTTGTTGTTTGTCTGTTTTTCTCTTTTTTATCATCTTTTGTTGGTTTGGTTTTTCTTCTCTTTTGTTTGTTTGTTTGTTTTGGTTACGGTTTTTTTGGGGGTGGGGGTGGGGGTGGGGTATTTTTAGGATTTTCTTTTAATTGCTTGCTTTGGGGGGGGGGGGAGGGTTGTTGGGGGGGGGGGAGGGTTGTTGGGGGGGAGCTGTTTTGAAAAGGGTTATTTCCCCTTGTTTTTATTGTGAGACTGTATAAGTTTTTGGGTTATTATTATTAAGTTTGTACCCCTAACGGGCGGGGACTGGATGTAAAAAAGCACATGTGTGCTTATTCATTACCCTCGAAAATAAAAGAATTTGTCTTGTCATTGTCATTGTCTTGTCATTGTCTCTCTCTCTCTCTTCTCTCTCTCTCTCTCTCTCTCTCTTCCCCAAAAGCTTTCTTGGACACATCTAAATCTTACCTAAAAGGACATACTTTTTCCAAACCTAACTTTTCCTTCCTCTTTCATCTCAAAACTGTCCCTGCTTCAACAGCCAAATCCCTTTTACCCTGCCAAAGACTATAACCTGTGTGTGTATGTGTGTGGGTGTTTGTGTGTGTGTGTGTGTGTGTGTGTGTGTGTGTGTGTGTGTGTGTGTGTGTGTGTGTGTGTGTGTGTGTGTGTGTGTGTGTGTGTGTGTAGGTGGTATGTCTAAATTTTGGGTTAAGCTGTTGACAGTTACTGGCTGCATGACTCTGTAAGATTATGTTGAATGCAAGCGCTATGATTTGTCTTTGCAAGATACAGCGCTATACAAATTTCATTTATTATTATTATTATCGTTATCATTATTATTTATTATTATTATTATTATTATTATTTTATTATTATTATGATTATTATTTTTTGTTGTTGTTGTTGTTATTATTATTATTATTATTTTTTATCATTATTATCATTTTTTTAAAATTACCTTCTCACTCAACTGTCTCCATCTCCTGTCTTCTGTGGGAGCCCCATGCAATGCCACAAGGGTTCTCTATCTTTCTCTGTCTCTGCCGAGTTCTACTATCTCCTGTACCCTCCCAGACCACTGATGTTGGCAATGTAGAATGATGCAAAGAATGTAGAGTACAAAATCAGTGACTCAGATTGTAACTGCTATGTTACTGACAACATAATCAAGATTATAAAAGTTTGCTAACATAGTTATTGAGGGGAAACAATTAATCAGAAACCGCAATTGTTTTGGTAAGTTGTATTGTTCTAGCACTAGTGTAATCAATAAATATAAATGATTTTCTACGCCTTCAGTTTGCAGCATCATCTAAAGTAGGCATTAGAAAATATTAACATATTTGCCAATGTCTTCAGAGCTGCTCAAAGATGTAAAGTTAAAGATCAAAGTTTACAACTTTTAATGAGATCCTCACGTTCAATGTTGACAAGAGAAGCTAAGAGTGATGTACAAAGACAGGGCTGCTCCCTGCACAGTGAACCCAAGTGCTAACACAGCAGCCCTGCCTGCTGAAGAGAGGTGCTTGACAACTGGCAAACAGTGTCTTCTCTCCAAGGGGATGACATGCATATACGCACTTCATAATAATGATGAAACAGTGTATAATCCATGTGCTCTTTTTTCCGTACTTACTCTTTCAAGTCCTCAATGCTGATATTCTAAGCAAAACAAATTCTGCATCTGTCGACAACATCTAAAATAATTGCATTATTGATTTACAAGGTTTGTTAACATGAAGTTCTGTGTATCAAAATATTTTAGTGTTGTGTTAAATGTTACCACGAACAAAAAATATTTTATTTGTTGACCAACATAACATTTAAGTTGTGCCTGTCCATGCTTGCAGCGGAGAACAAATGCTTTTCCTGATTTTATCATTAGAAACGTACTTTCCTTGATAATCAGTTCACTTCTTCTCTAAAGCAAATTCTAAGGAAAACCTGTCGTTCAAAAAAGTCAAACACCGGATGCCTTTGCACTTTTCTGGAAAAATCATGTCTTGATCTAGCCGCCAAAAAGCACGTCTTCATTTCAAAGAGAAGGAGAAGGAGGAAGAGGAGAAGCAGCAGCAGCAGCAGCAGCGGCGGCGGCGGCGGTGGCGGTGGCGTTGATGGTGGTGGTGGAGGAAGAGGAGAAGCAGCAGTAGCAGCAGCAGCAGCGGCGGCGGTGGCGTTGGTGGTGGTAGTAGTAGGAGGAGTAGGAGTAGTAGTTGATTAACAGAATAATCATTTCATATGGATCTTGGCTTTCAAATTTTGACTCTGAAAGGTTTTGACTTGTCATGGACTTTCGTGTTTCTTTCTGCCTGCATGGTCAACTGGAGAATGGCTCCTATGATTTCACCCCTCTCCCTTTTGATATCCCTCCTCTAACTACGCAATCTATGGCGCCGTGAGCAGGTCTTCACAAAGGTTCTGACTCTAGAAGATAAGAACAAGTCTCGAAGCTGTTTGCAAACGGCAGCAAAATGCAGTGGAATCAATTCTGCTAGCCCTGCAAATCAATTCTAATCAAGCCTCGGCTTGCAGCTTCTTTGAATGTGGGGTAAAATGGGAATGCAGTTGTTGTGCTTCTCTGTGGTATTCCTTCAGTCAGTCTTCTTTTGTTGTGGGTTTTATTTCTGGCTGGTGTTCAGGTTTCTTAGTCTTTTGTGTGTCTCTGGCATTCTGGTTAGAGAAAGAGAGAGAGATTTAGTGAGTGTCTGTGTGTCTGTGTGCGCGCGCGCGTGCGTGCATGAGTGTGTGTGTGTCTGTCTGTCTGTCTCTAGGTCTGTCCGTCTCTGTCTGTGTGTATCTGCGCATTAGCATGTGTGACTATTATGTGAAACATAACTAACCTTAATGGAATATTCTTGAAAACATTTTCTTTGGGAGTTTAAGGGAAAAAGGCTGGACGATATATAGGCAAAGGGTCTAAAATAAATATGAAAATGTTTCTTAGGACTTTGATATATGAGACTGGAACTAGAGTGGATGATTCATTTACAGCATCGATCAAAAATTGTAAAAGAAACCAACAGAAACAGAAACATGTAAAAACGGATTTAGAGAAGCTTTACCTACTGCAAAATCATAACAACAACAAGGAGGGAATCAAACAGAAAGAGGGAAAGAGATAATAATGATATCATCTAAGCTGTTGATTTCCCTTTTCCCTTCCATCTATACTCCCTGCCCACAAATTCTATAAGTAACTGTCACTGGAACAAAACAGAGATCCTGATCCGAACAAATCAGTACAAGCTGTTTGCAAACTGCAGCAAAAAATTAGAGACACTGGCAGAATCATTTCTGTTTCCCTCGATGTCAATTCCAATTAAACTGTGACCTTCAGCTTTTCTGAATCTGCGACAAAAAGGGGAGTGCACTCGCCTTGCTCTGTGATAGTCTTCCCTTTGCTCCCTCCCACTGAGTTGTGGTGTCCCCTCATGTCACTTTGAAGGTTTCATAGTGTGTCCAGTGCCTGTAACATTCTTGCTCAGCATCCCTTCTGTGTTGGCTCAGCATAACGTGCCCTGAATTGGAATGTGGCGACCTACACGGTAGGTAAAATGGTCACATATGAAAAATCTTACAATTGGTGAACGCCCAAGTCTAGTCAAAGTATGGTCAAATAGTCTGCACTACTCCCCAGCAATTGTAAGCAAAGGAGGGGGAGATATTCAAGCTTTTAAACAACAAAAATGTCCAATACAGATTTAAGTATATTTTCTCATTTTGAGACCTTTAGATTAAGTCAAAATATGCCTAGGCCTGTGTAAGTGGGGGGAAGTTGTAAAAACAAAACTAAGGGTTTGGGTAAAAGCAAATATTATAGTATGATGACTTATCTCTTTGATAAGGGCTCTTGATCTCCTTTCTCTTTCCACAACCACGCTATCTGTTGATAGCGCAGGCAAACCTCCACAAGGACGCTCACCAAAGAAGGTCAGCACAAGAGGGAAGCTATTTGCGAAGGGCAAATGTGAAAAACCTGCAGGAGTCTGTTCTACTTGCCCTCAAAACCCATTTCGTATCAGGCTTCGGCTTTTGGTGCAGTGAGTCTGAGACACACACAAAATGGAATGGATTTGCAATGCATCTTGAAAGTCTTCCGACAGAAACTATAGCTGAATGGTTAAGATTCCTTGACTTCAAACCCTGGGTCCAGAAAGTCTTGAGTTCCAATCTTGGCAATGCTGTCTGTTGATATAAGGGAAGGGATTTTTATGACATCCCAGGTCAACTTGAAGTATAGAACCACCAGTGCCTATATCCCTTATGTCCACATGCAGAAGACCAATATGCAGATTAAAGATCCCATAATCTACGTTACCAAATGATGGGTTATGGAAAATAAACATACCCAGAACTCAAACCCTCCTGGCTAGCGCTACGCACTCCATCTGGTATGGAAACACAGAGAGGAAGAGAAGGGCAAAAGACTAGTCTTCGTTTACTCCCTGTCCTCACCCTTAACATCTGAAATCAGAACACTACAATAAATTAATTGACAAATAATCAGAAACATAAACAGAAAAGCAAAAACAAAAATGAAGCGCGTTACAGTTATACATAGGAAGAGTTTTTAAAAAATCCTTTGCCTAGAATATCAAGAATGGAAACAAAGAATCAACAGGGGCAAAGAGAGAAAGAACACCAATCTCATAATCCACCACTCTGTCTTCCTCTTTCTCACCCCATCCCCATCTCTCCTTTAACCACAAACTCTGTGATCATGCCCAGATGTATTCCACGTGGGCACTGACCCCAGCAGACCAGCACATCTAGGAGGGGAAAGGCTATTTGCAAGAAGCAGCAGCAAAAAACCAAAAGGCCGTGGAATCGATTCTGCTTGCCCCCAAGATCAGTTCCAATCAGGATTTTCGCTCCAATCTCTCTCAATCTGAAACAAAAATGGAGTGCATTCAGTGTGCTTCGTGATGGCCTCCCCTTTACTCGTAGTTCTTCATTTGTGGGATACGGTTCATGTTGATTTTAAGATTTCCCAGTCTTTGCTGTGTCGCTGGTTTCTTTTTTATGGTGCGTGTGTGTGTGCGTGCGTGCGTGCATGCGTATGTGTGTGTGTGTTTGCGTGCATGCGTGTGTACGTGCGTGCGTGTGTGTGTGTGCATGTGTGTATGTGTGTGAGCGCACCAGCATGCCCGTGCGCACTTAAAGCTTGAATGCAACATGTCGGCCAACTTTCCTACCATCTAATTATCAACCTATTTACAGAACAGGTCCTGTCTCTACAAAGCAATATGGGTTTATCCCTTAGACCTATACCCTAAGCAATTCCATTAAAAGTTGTGAAACTTAATTTCTAACCATTTCTGCCTGAGCAATTCTTAAAACTTTAACAATCCTCGAAGTCTGGATGCACCTACCTTCATGGTGGGTAAACACAGTTGCATACGAAAAAATTCCATCTTTGGTGAACCTGGGAGCTCTGGCTGAGGAACAAAAAACCACATTAACAGACATGTAGGACGTTAACATATGCTATTCCACGCTTCACTGTACTAGATCTCTTCACAAACAACAGCATCAGACAAATTTTTTCTGATGTCTGATGGTTAAAAATTATGATAGAACAAAAATTGCATCACAAAGTAGGAAGCTGATCTGCCATCAAGGATATATTTGCATTTGTAAACCACACCAAGTAACGGCAGATTTTTCAGCGTAACATTATGTGCTCTCCCCGGTTGGAATGTGTCGCCGTATGAGCGGCGCCACCCACTATTTTTCTGTTACTGTTGCCTGCATGTGTACTTCTTTCCCTATCAGAGTGGCCTTTCTTGTACATAATTTTTCAAGGGACAACTCTTTTGTTGCTGTGAGTTCTTTTACGTGCGCTTGTAAATCTGTGTTGCACACGGGACCTCAGTTTTTCATCTCCTCCAAACAACTAGCATCCAGACTATCACTCATGGTCTAGTGGATGGAAGAAAAGTTTGGGGCATAAACGGGAATCAAACCCGGAGTTTTCGCCTTCAGACCAGGTGTGATACCTCTACACCACCTCGTCTGCTTTCTTTGCTAAAAAGATAAGGTAGACAGGGAAGGCCAGCCTGTTGGAGAGCACTATCAGCCTATACAGACGTACTCATTACGAAAACTAAATACCTTTTTTGTTCTAACGTTGAGCACCCTCTACATCACCCGGGCTGTCCTGCGGGGCTGATCGTGCTGCTTCAGCTTCCTCATTACCCAAAACCAACAGAGCAACCACCCCCTCCAGCGCTCTTACCGGGGCCTTTCCTGCTGCGGAGTTTGTCATTCATCCTAGACATGTGGATTCAAGTACTGGAAAAAAACCTCAAAATGGGAAGAAAGTAAAGCAAAAGGAGAAATCTGAAATGTGTGTGTTCGTGCTGATGTTTGTGCTATTTTCTTTAAGAAAACTTTCAAGTTATAATTTTGAGTTTGTTTCTTCAAAAGGTTGTATTTTAGGATGTGGATGAAGTGTGCATCTGTGTTTTTCTCACAAAGACAGAAGCACCAACCGTTTATCTTTACACAGCAAACAAATACAGAAAAATACCAATAAAGAAATCAGCTCGCCTTATTATTTCTTTGATAATTTTCAACAAAAAATCATTTTGATTTGCAAATTTATCATTTCTTCTCAGCTACCGAATCAATAAAATTTTCAAAATTGATTTTAGTACATGCGTCAAAGAAATTGTCAGTATCATTTCAGTCACTTCAAATGTAACTTTTCTGCAACATTTTTATCTTCCATTTGTTGATTTGGATTTTCTCAGCCTCTTTTAGGATGAGCCATAGAATGTAGTAGTCAGAATAAAAAGATGTCATGTGCACTGCTTTGACTGGAAATTAACTGTAAGATGCTCAGCGTAGATGTAAATGAGTTAAAGTTGGATGATTTTTTTAATGAATAAAAAGCTTTAAAGAAAGATTTTGTGCATTTTATTGGTCAGAAGTAAATAGACACTAGGGTAAAATTCAAGAACTTTGCACACACACACATTTTCTCTCTCTCTCTCTCTCTTTTCTCTCTCTCTCTCTCTCTCTCTCTCTCTCTCTCTCTCTCTCTCTCTCTCTCTCTCTCTCTCTCTCTCACACACACACACACACACACACACACACACACACACTCACACACACACACATATCAATACACCCTCTTGAAAATAAATTCAAAAACTACATGTCTCATCTCATAGTGATTGATTACGTAAACTTTAATCATAGTTGCAAAGACGAAGCATAAAAACATAATGAAAACAGCAATGGTAACCATAGTCCGTAAACAACAACAGCTAACCATTACACATAAGCATGACTTGTAAAACCCCAGTTTTGATTAAAAGTGGGGGGTTTCTAAGCGATTAATTTTACAGATGCAAGAATCCGAGGCAGTGAACAATAAAGGCAAAATCACAAGCTAAAATACAAAACACACCAAAAAGCTAAATTAACCTCTATTGCTGAAGCTGCAATGGTCAAAAAGAGAATGTAATGATCCCTGACCACATACCCTGTGGCTATTTACACAGGCCTGCACAATGGGCTCTGACCCCAACTGACCAGCACAAGAGGTGTGCTGTTTTCTAAAAACGAAAACCGAGTGGGCAGAATCAATTCTGTTTGCCGCCAAAATCAATTCTAATCAAGCAACGGCCTCCTGCGTCTTCTACAGTGAAGAGGTCGATGTCAGAGAAAAGGGAGAGCACTCGTTATGCTTCTTTGCACCTTTTTTTTCTGTGTGTGCAGAATGGTGGGTGGCAGTGGATTGTTAGGTTTCCTGTTCTTTCCTTGTCTCACTGTCTTTTCTTGTCTTGTGGACTGTCTTTATGAGTTGTGGTGTGTGTGGTGAGTGGGTGCTGTGCTGTGCTGTGTTGTATTGCGTGTGTGTCTGTGTGTGTGTGTGTGTGTGTGAGTGGGTGCTGTGCTGTGCTGTGTTGTATTGCGTGTGTGTGTGTGTGTGTGTGTGTGTGTGTGTGATGGGTGCTGTGCTGTGCTGTGTTGTATTGCGTGTGTGTGTGTGTGTGGTGTGTGTGTGTGTGTGTGTGTGTGTGTGTGTGTGTGTGTGTGTGTGCTGTGCTGTGCTGTGTTGTATTGCGTGTGTGTGTGTGTGTGTGTGTGTGTGTGTGTGTGTGTGTGTGTGTGTGTGTGTGTGTGTGTGTGTGTGTGCTTATTGGTTTCTTTAAGATACTCCTTCCCTGTATTTGAAGTTTATTGTTGGTGTTGTTGCACCATCCCCATCCTAATCACTTAGGGATCACGCAGAATATTCGTTCTGTCTGACTTGTTTCACCTAGAAATACTCTAGGTGAGAAGTTTGCGCGTGGCTCTCACTATCAGGTGTGTGCAGATTGTTACGCGAAGAGCTTTCGTTGCTTACAGCAATCTCATCACAATACTTTAAAGCATTGCCAGCGTTTCTTTGGTAAACAGATCAAGCAAGAATCTGTTTGAGTACGATAAAAACGGAACTAAAAATAGAAGTCCCTATTTTTGCAACCATTCTTCTACTTCATCGCCCTCGAACGCTTAGACGGTAACTATTGCTGTCTGTCATATGATCGAAAATGCGTGGCACTGCCATTAAATGCCTGTCAAGTCAGGCCCAGTGCATCCGACTTCGGCATGTTTTTAAAACTATAATGAGGTACACAAGTGTACACATCATCTCCTGCCCTCTCATCATAGTCTAATGACCTCGCTAAAATACCGTACTTTATTCCTCAACTTTTAAACTTTTAAGTGGGTGTACGTGCATAAGATCTGTAAAAACTAAAGCCATGAAGAAACAGCCTCTTTCTCTCAAACTTAACGATTTCTTAGTTTGCTATAGGCCAAACTGCTGGACATTTTTACAAAGATGACAATAATGTTGATGTCTTATACAGTTTTCTTTAAATTTATAAGGCTGATGTGCTAAAACGTCGATGCCCTTTTATTTGAGCGACACCTGCCTCTAGCCTCTAACACTTTTATTCTCTTTTGGAACTTTGGAGCATAGCAAATTGTTTGGTATGTTGAAGTTTGCTATTCTGATCTATTTCGAAAGTGGGTTTTTTAGGCTTTAACCAATGTCACAACAAGTCTCAAAGCCTTTTTTCAGCTCGTTCTTTTTCCTGAAAAATAAATGGCACGAAAAGGGTAGCTATGGCAATAACAGCAAAAAGCTCATTTTCGAAACCTTGGAAGAGAAATGTCACAGAACAAACACTTTTCTCTTTGCGAACTGACAACCGAACTGTCAGTGTGGGCTCCTGCTTACCTTAAAGAGACAGTGCACACAGAGAAAGTGACAACGCTGAAGTACAAAATAATCACTTGAACACAAACACTCCCTGCAAAAGCCAGACAAGTGACTTTTCCTCCATCAACCATCTCTTCAAGCACCATACAGACCTTAGGTGCCTTGGTGTGCCGTTCCATGGCTTCCTGTTGCAGCTCACAGACACTCAGATGACCTGCTCTGGTGCCCTTGCTACAACAATAACGTGTTGCAGTGCTTCATTCACGAAAGATATCAATTCTTTTCAACGTCGAGGTCTGATGTGCTGGGCCTGACTTGTCAGGCACTCAACGGCAGCGCAACACATTTTTGCTCATATGACAAACAAAAGTTGTTGTCCGGGCGTTCAAAAGAAAAAAGAGAAGAAAAAGAAGAAGAAGAAGAAGAAAGAAGAAGAGAAGAAGAAGAAGAAGAAGAAGAAGAAGAAGAAGAAGAAGAAAAGAAGAACAAGAAAGAAAAGAAGAAGAAGAAGAAGAAAAACAAGAAGAAGAACAAGAACAAGAAAACAAGAAGAATCAAGAAGAACAAGCAGAACAAGAAGAGCAAGAAGAACAAGAAGAAACAAAAACAAAAAAACGAAAAAATAAAGAAATTCTGAAGGAGATAAAGTAAAATACAAACCCCAAAAGGGACAACTAACAGCTAAACAAAGAGCATGACTAAACAGAAGAAAACGAAAACAGAGGATTGGAAAGAAAATGGTAAAGGAGTTAAAAAGAAAAACCTGAATTGTGGAGCCGCATAAGTTCATGTGTCCCATACACTGTTTATTAGCAGGCTCCTCTGTAAAGACAGGGACAGTAAGGAAATGACCACAAATAAATAACACGAAAAATACCTCTTAGTTCAGGAAAACTTGGAGGAACGGAATAATGAAAAGGAAAAGAAAGCAAGCAGGAACAAAATGTACAGTAAAACTTTCTGACTGCTTAATATAGCTTCATTCCCTCAGTGAGGTAACTGTGCATTAGAGGAAGTCTGTGTGGTATGCTGCACACGCACATACACATGCGCGTGTGTGTGCGTATACACACACACATACACACACACACGCACAGTGTGTCAATAATGCTGTTTATAGCTCATTTGTCTGTCAACATCTTGACAGAGTAAACACTGGCGTAAGGAATAACAAATCAACATTGAAAAGGCAGCATGGTGTTGTTTTTTTAAGGGTAAAAGAAATGATCCATAAAAAAGTAAAGCCAATAGAAACAGTGTGGGCACAAACTAACATAGAGATAACAGAACTAACGTTTAGATAATTTTTTTTTCAAAAAAGAATCAGACTGTACTAGGATTATTTCATACTTTTGCTCTAAGATGTCTACACACATGCATATATGCACGTTATATGAGTGAATGCGCTAACTTGCACACACACACACACGCGCGCGCATGCACACGCACACACACAAACACACACATACGTTTGCATGCATGCACTCACACACACACACTCACACACACAAACACACACATGCCATCCACCCCAACTTGTGTGGAACTGTTCCTGCCTGTCTTTAAGCAAAACTTGTTTCACATGACGCCTACTGATATTTCTTGCAGATAGTGGAACCATCATTGCTTAGTGCTCAGATATTACATTCTTATCTTTTTTTCTTTTTAGCATACAATACACAAATCTCAAGACAAAATTTCACCACTTTCACATTTTTCTGTACAAAACAAATACATAAAAAAACAGTATTTATTGACACAAAGATTCCTTTTAAAAAAATTTCAAGACATTTGTTGCAGAGCAAACACTTAGGTCCTCACAAACTGACGTGCTGAGCTGCCACTGTCAGAACTTGCCTACCCTCAGGAGACAGACCACACAGGGAGAAAGCAACAAACAGCACTGGAGTACAAGATAATCACGTAAAGAAAAACACTCATCACCGTCCCCCCCAAAAAAAAAACAACAACCAAATACATTTTCTCCCCTCCGCCTTTCTCCTCCATCACTAGGGGAGGGGAGGGGTGTCCTGCAGGGCTTGCTGTGGCTGTCTCAGGGCTTCTGCCTGCTGTCTGTGCACAGGGCAGTGAGCTGGTCCAGTGCCCTTTATCCGCCACAGCCCTGACCTGTCCCTGTGTCATCAGCTCTGAACAAGCACCAGATAAGTTGTTGTTGTTGACTTCAATTTTACGTCTGTTCACTTTTAGTGATATTAGACGGAACCAGATAAGTGCTGCACATACAATACAGGAAAGGTGAAGAAAGACAACACACTGAAAAGCGTGATCAAACAAAAGAAAACTGTAAAAAGGACTGGTTTTAAAAAACATTGGAATGAACGGGTAAATACTGGAGTAGTGGGAGAGTAGGGGGGCCACAAGAGTCAGTGAGTCAATCCTTGGATGACACTATAAACCGAGGCCCCGTGTGCGAACGCATGCAGAACATCTTGCGCACATGTTAAATCCTGTTCCGCTTTTCGTAAGAGTAGGCCATTGTGTGCTGGTGGGAACAGATGACAGAATTTAAAAAACCGCATACACACGGGGACTGGATGTTAAAAAGCACACAAGTGCTTATTCCATTATCCTCGATATGAAAGAATAAAATAAATTAATTAAGTTAAACCCTGCTGTTTACGGCACATTTTGTCTGTCAACATCTTGACAGAGCAAACAATGCCACAAACAACAAGAAATCAAAACGGAAAAAGCGTCAGGGATTTGTTTTTAGGTAGAAAGAAGTAATCAAATAAACGATAAACCTACAGAACACATAATTAAAAACTAGCATGCAGAGAAAAGAACAAGTGTTGTGATAAGGGTTTCTGTTCTGGGAAGAAGCACACTGCATGATGAATACTTTCTGTTTGCTCTACCATGTATATACACATAAACATGCTTTCATATAATGTGGGTAAATGGTTAACTTGCAAACACACATACACACACAAACACATTTTTATTGAACTACATACTTTTTTGATCAAAACGAAACCCCCCAATATCTAAACTTGTCCACTGAAGATGGTCTGAAAATAGAAAAAAGTGAAAAGATACAACACACGAAGATAAAAAGAAGTCTATACTCCTATACCCTCACCCCCCACCCCCACCCCTCCCCTGATCCTATGCTTTGTGATCATGACTGTGTAAAGAACTTCAAGGTGCCTGGGCTCTGACCCCTAAAGGTCAGCCCAAGTGGGGGACTGTGTGTAAACTGCAGCAGCACTGCACTGTGGGTGGAATCAATTCCGCCTGGCCCCCTTAAATCAATTCCTATCAGGCTCCAGCCTCCAGTGTCTCCCAGCCTGAAGAGTTTGACGTGAGAGAAAGAGGAGTGTGTGCACTCCCCGTGCTTCTGTGCGCTTCTGCAGTCTTCTTTCTATCTGCCTTTCTCTTCTGTGTCCTGAGTTGTGGGTTTCACTTCGTGTTGATTTTGTGTTGTCTGTCTGTCTGTCTTTCTGTCTGTCTTTTTGGCTGTCTGTGTCTGCCTCTCTCTCTCTCTCTCTCTCTCTCTTCCTCTCTCTCTCTCTCTCTCTCTCTCTCTCTCTCTCTCTCTCTCTCTTTCTCTCTCTGTAAAAAAGATGTAAAAAAGCACATGATGCTTATTCATTATCCTCGAAATAAAAGAATTTGTCATTGTCATTCTTCTCTCTCTCTCTCTCTCTCTCTCTCTCTCTCTCTCTCTCTCTCTCTCTCTCTCTCTCTCTCTCTCTCTCTCTCTCTCTTACTCTCTCTCCTCTGCTCTCGCTCTCTCTGTGTCTCTCTGGCATTAATGCAAATATTCATAGTAACAGAATTAGCTGTCAATAATATGCTTTATTCTATAGTGCTGTGGAGTTTCTTTCTTGTCATATTATTAAAGGCTTCATGACCGTACCTTTGTTATTTTATGATAAAAACATTACAAGAACCTAAACCTTGGTCATTTAGTGAAATTTTCTGTTGTAGCAAAGAAAAAATATGTACATAGATTTTTAAAATACAAAAAGGATTAAAATATGTTTGAACTTGTAGTTTTGGAGCAAGAGATCAAAAATCTTACATGGCGATTTTCTTTTTTATGAACTAAAAATATGCGTACCTACAAAGATAACAAATTAAAGACTATCATCTTTTATACTTTCAAAATGACACACTGTCTACTTTTTCCAGATTTAAACCTTAGAAAGCAGAGTATTGTCATGTGTTGATGACCTCTCTCTTTGTTCTAAGTACAAGTGGATTGCTGGTCTTTTTCTAAGAGTTTCTTTAAAGTTGTGTTAAATTTTCATCTTTCTTCCGTTGGGTTTCCTCTGGCTTCTGCGTTATGTTTTCCCAACCTTTCTTACATCACAAACATGTTAAATGCCAGAAGCAAAACTGATATTTCAGAGAATGGAACGAAGTAAATAACTTTCTTTTAATGACAAGATTCTACATTTGTATGAGTGTTCAACTTTTTTCTATAGTGTCGATCAATCTTGATATGGCCAAACTAAATATCTACTACGCCTACTGTTAGTATTCAACTTTCAACAAAACAACTCTTTAAGAGTTTAACGATATTTAGAAATACTGAAGAGTGCTCTCCCTTTCTCTGACATCAACCTCTTTGAAGTTTTTCATCAAACCATGTAACTGTGCTATATGAGTCTTTTCTGTATGAACCTAGAGCTGCTATGGCATCATTTTTTTGGCATGATTTTTTGCATGGATGACTCTTCAAAATGGCATGAGATCTATCGCCCCAAGGTTGTCTGGTCTCTCCTGATAGTCCACTCATGGAGTGGATGGAAAACCCAGACCTTTCCCGTGTAGTCTGCATAGCTTCAATAACGCTTCTCTCCCTTCGTCATGTCAATTGGTCTTAATGCCTTGACTGTTTAGTGTCTTGTGAAAAGGAAATCTATCAATTTATTTCATTGAGTAGTATTTTGTTTGTTTATTGATTCGTTCAATCATTATTCCTTAAAATTGTTTAGATGGCTACTTTTTTTTTATTCACTTATCAATTTGACCTTTCATTTTTTTTAAATTGTGTTATTCATGATATGCTCATCTATCCGCTTCTTATTGATACAACCATTTATCCATTCATTTATTATCGAATCATTCGTTTACTCTATTTCATTTATATACCTTTTCGGACATTAATGTATTCGACCATTGATCTTTTCTTCATGTAATCAATCACGCTAATACTACTGGTGCTGACTCCGATACGATGAAATGAACGTTAAACTGTAAGCGCTGGATCAGCCTGGGGATGGAAGTGAAAAGAAGTAGCGGGCTGTCTGTCCCATTGTCGAACGAAATATGAAATCTGATTTTTCAAAGGGAAGTTCAGTCTACTTAGCACCACTATCCCCTCTCCCTGGTGTTTGATTTCACAGTACTTCAGTTCCCTCATTACACAATCTCTGATCCATTTCTCACCAGACGACCCACTCTTTTCTTTCACTATGCTTACTCCTGCGTCAAAGGAATTGTCTGTGCGTGTAACAGTAACCGAGTTCTTGAGACTTGAGTGATGAACAGCCTAAGGTATTGCTCTAATTAAAAATGGTACTCAAAAATGTATGCGGGGCTTGAGCTAGAAAAATTGACCCAGTTTAAAAAATAAAAAACAACAACAACAACTTATCGACGTAAGCTAAGTGTCGATGCTTACACCACACTGTTGCAATGCTGTAAAAAGCTATGTTTATACTGCCTTCAGCTAAGACAAGCTCTTAGCATAACATCCCGCAATTCTCCTATAAACCGAGAAATATCCTCACAAGTTGCAGTATGGTTGCCTAGTTGACGAAATTTAATACACACAAAAAATGCAAAATACGCAAACGTCTCGTCCAGTATACCTGTAACTTCATAGTGATCCCCAGGTGGGATGAGTGAGACAAAATGGCATCTTCTTGATGACCTCAAGAGTGTTAAGCTGGGGAACGCGCAACGAGAAGCACAGCAACGTCTTCAGAATACTTCAGTTCTCTTAATACACACTTCTTGGTCCATTTCTCACCAGAAAGTGCCACTACTCTCTTCCATTGTCCTTTCTTTTGTGTCAAAACGATTTGTCTATTTTGTTTTGTTTTCTTTTCTTTTGTTTTGTTTTCCTTTCACAGCTAAAGCCCCGAAGTTTGCCAATGGCGAGATATTGCGTATGCCACTAGGTATACCCACCATCAAGATAGCTATATTCCGACTCTGGGGATGATTATCTTCCTGCCCTTCTGCAACGGCCTGATCTTCCAAACAACAGAACACATTTGAAGTTTGTTCAAAATATTATGTGTGCGTTCTCACAGAAGCACTCAGTTCATACTTTCAATCAAAGGACTTTCGGGAGTGGAAAGTCAATGCCGATGTTCACTCCAGGAGGGGAAATATCCCTTCAAAAGAGCGCCTCGGTGGTTGTTTGAACCTGAACCGTCAGATCACGAGTGCAACCCTCTAACCGCTAAGTTATTCCACCACTCCCCACTCCACCCCCCAGCCCACACCCCTACCCTTGGCGTTCGTTTTAAAAGAGCTCTTTCAATACTCTCTTAAAAAGATGGAATCCGCAGAACTCACCCCCAACCCCCATCCCATCCCATCCAGAAAGAGCAAACATACTCCAGCCGTCAAAGAGAGGAAATCCTGGAAGCTCTTCTGTCTGTCCTCAGGCTCAGACCTAGAGAACATCTCCATAGATCAGCCAAGAGATGGGTCGTGGTGCATGCAGACACTGACAGACAGGAAGGAATGATGGCCACGCTGTCAGCTCTGGGTCACATTCAGCATAGTTGTGGAGAGAAGTAGAGGAATGTCTATCTGTCTGTCTGTCTGTCTGTCTGTCCTCCTGCTGTGTATCCTGGGCCAACAGAAAGGGGGTTGTCTGCCTTCAGGCCCCTCACTGTCACACAAACAAAGAGGTCCTCTGTTGAAAGTTTTGTTTTATTCTTGAATCTGATATTTTGGTGATGGTTTCAATGAGGTGGATACTAATGTTTTTCTATGTCTTATTTTTCCCCATTTGTGTGCTTGTCTTCGTGATATCACTGAAAGAAAAGTGAATGAATTAAAGAAGAATGCAAGCCCAAACATTCAAAAATAAAACACAGAAACACACACTCACTCACACACACACACAAGCACACACAAGCACACACACACAACACCACACACACACAACACACACACACACACACACAAACGCCCATTTTTCAATTCAAGAAAAGTTTTCTATTCTCAAGCAGAAAGTTTCTAACTCTTATAGAAAAAGCAACTTTGCTGTGACGCTAAGAGGCTGGACTGTATCTTCAGAAGACAGGTAAGAGAAGGCGACAGAATGGCCAGGACATCTTGTCAGATAGCAGAATGCAGGGATTAGAAACATTAAGCCCCTTTTCTATATCCGCTGAAAGATTAAAACCAGAGAAATTACTGAAAGCGTCCTCCGTCATCTGTATTTGTAAACGTTGGAGAAGGATTATGGATGCATTCTACCCGTTGTTCGTATGCATGGGTCTAAACATACACTGGGCTCTGAATACAGTCATGAGCATACCAAACACAAGCAAACAGATGCACAAACACACACACGCGCGCGCGCGCAAACATATACACACACGCACACACAGAAGCATCACATACACAGACGTGCGCACTTACACACACATATGCGTGCGAGAGCTTGCGCGCACCTGCCTGCGTGCTTGCACTTTGTGTGTGTGTGTGTTTGTTTGTTCACGCTCACACACAAGCATGCACTCGCGCACTCATACACACACATCCACACAGTTTCCGATCTCATTAAAAAACAACATGTAACAAATATTCAATGTAGAACTGACATTTCATCAACAATGTTCCGCTTTAAGAGTAATGTCAGAATAAGAGAAGAGAAAAAATAAGAAATATTAAAGGAAAGAAGGAAAGAAAAGAAAAGCAAACGAGAATCGGAAGAAAGAAAGAACAAAATTAAAGAAAAGGAAGCACACTAAACTGATGAAAACATGCGTAAAAAGCAGTCATTACTAGATTATGTCTTTTGTATGGTATGAAATATTTGTAACAATTGTAAATCGGCACTACTGAAACTGGGCTCCGACTGTGTTCCTTACTTGAAACTTGTGCACAATACATCCTACGATAGGATTTTAAAAGTTCTAATCCTAAGGTTACAACTCATAAGTTCAAATCCTCGAGTGCCCGGAGATTGAAGTACAAGTAAACTGAATGGTAAGGCTGATAATGCCATATCTTTTGGACATGCATATTTGCAGAAGTTCATACTTGAAGATTAAGTATACTTCAATTCACGTCAGCAACTGATAGATTCCAGAAAAAAGTGCATGCCACAGCATGCATTAAAGACTTCATCAGTACTCTGGTTTTGCCGCTGGGGAACTCGTCTGCTGAGTACAGTTCTTGGCAAATGAAATTCAGTATGAAGAGAATAATCCATTTACAGACATGCCTCTTTGATATCATTGAACACTGAAAAGAACACCGAAAGTGGACACAGTCACGAGATGAACACATAGATGTGTTCCACTTCAACACACACTTTAACTTTTCCATTTCTCTTGTCTCCATGCTTGCAGCAAAAGTTTTTCCATCAAAAGAGTTGCCCTGAAGTGAGACTTGTAAAATCGTTTTGCCAGCTCCGCTCTTGCCAGAAAATCTAATGCTGTTGTGACCTAGAGGCAAAAAGCTCTTCTCTACAAAACGTTAAGCCTGTGGCTGGAATCCGAAGCTAGATATTAAATGTTGTCCACATTCTAATAGACTTTCAAGTCAAGATAAGTGCAGTCAAGTTCCTGCTTCGTTACTTCTGGCCCTCTGCTACAGTATCATGTGTCGCAGATGCACAGTTGGGGCGAGGGTGAAAAAGGAATGGGATTGAAGATTTGATTTCTGAAACCCCAAAATGGTGAAGATTTTTCAAAATCTTTTCACGAAGAACAAATACAAAAAAACCACTTATGTTTTCAGTATGGTAACAATGATGAACAATAATTATACTACCAAGCTATACCATTTGATATACCTTTCACACTTTTGGTGCAATGTTAAACCTTTGAATGACGCTATGGTGATAGTTTGTTTTTCTAACAATAAAACAAATACAAACACAGAAAATAACATAGTCATATTTACTGTATAACAAAAACCATAAACAATCATTACAATACTAAGCTATATCATTTCATATTTCTTTTACCCGTTTGAAACATCGTAAACCGTTGAATATCGCTATGGTGGAAGTTTTCCCTTACAAGAAGAAAACTAAACACAACTTCCTATAATAGGATGTAGTGTACGTTGAATAGCGGAGTAGGCATTTATCCTTCCTGCGGAGAAGAGAAACTCGTATAACACTTTAAAAAATTATAATGTCCACGATATAACTGAATGGCGCTTTCCTATGGCAACATACTGTTCCCTGTGGTTAAAACGTTGATGTTAAAGACGACGATCTTGCTGTTGCTGTAGTTGGTGGTGGTCATGGTGGTGGTGATATGCTTGAGTGTGCGCACGAGCGAGTGAGCGTTAAAGTGACTAAGTGAATGAGCGATAAAGTAACTGATAGACTAGCTGATACTGACTGACCGATCGATAGACAAACTGACAGGCAGGCACACGGACAGAGACACAGACACAGAAGGAATAAACAGAAATATAGAAAATGATTTGTTACGCCAGATTTATTCCACAGTAACAAATGGGGATCAAAAACAAGATAAAAACTGGTGTATCTGGTTCAGCACACTTTCAACAAACCTTGAAGAACATAGTGCTTTTTTTTCTCTGTATCAGCATCATCTTCTGATTAATAGTAAAAACTTAATATTGGTTAAATGCATAGTAATTATATATTTTCTGTAATCTTTGTTGAAGAGTAATCACTTTAAGCCCTGAGAGAGAGATACAGAGACATAGAGACAGACAGACAGACATACAGAGCGAAAGATAAGGATAGAGAGAGAGGCAGACAGAGACAGAGGGACAGAGAGAAAGAGACAGACAGGCATACGGACAGACAGGCAGACAGAGAGAAAGACAGACAGCAAGACAGACAGGTACAGAGAGAGACAGACAGACAGACAAAGAGACAGACAGAAAGACAGAGACATACAGACAGACAAAGAGACAGACAAACAGACAGACAGAAAGACAGACGGTTAAACAAAAGCAAGAGTCTGTAACATAAGAAGACAGAGAAACCTGTTTGTCTCTCTCTCTCTCTCTCTCTCTCTCTCTCTCTCTCTTCTCTTTCTCTCTCTCTCTCTCTCTCTCTCTCTCTCTCTCTCTCTCTCTCTCTCTCTCTCTCTCTCTCTCTCTCTCTCTCTTCATGATGTTGTCATAATATTATCATCTCCGATATCCCCACAGAAGAAATGATGGCTGCTGGTCCGTGTGGAATGCACACGTCAGTGTTGACATTCATCAGTTAGCGTTTCACAGTGATAGCGTTGTGTCTGCTAATTACACAGCAGATGACTTCTTTGTTTGAGGGGGACTTCTCACTTGCATCATTGCTCAACAGTGACGCACACACACGTTCAGGAAATGGGAGAATGATTTGCGAGAAAGAAAAAAAGAGTGAGAAAGAGATCATAGACAGATAACCAGAGAGACAGAAAGATAATAAAGACAGGCAGACAGACAGAAAAACAGGCAGGCAGACAGCCTTAGAGACAAGAAGACAGATTGACAGATAAATAGGAACAGGCAGACAGACAGAAGGACACGTAGGCAGAGAGGTAGACAGACAGGACATAATTATCAGTTGCAAAAAGATTTGTAAATATTATTAGATCATCATTTCTGTTGTCCACGAAAACAGAAACACACAGACGAATCTGATGACGACAGTTCTCCAAGGTAAGGTTGAGGGCAAGAAGGAAAAGAGGCAGACCACCAGCATCCTACATTGCCAGCATCACTGAGATCAGTGGTCTGGGAGGAGGGCTACAGGAGATGGTAGAACTCAGCAGAGACAGAGAAAGATGGCGAACCCTGGTGGTGGCTTTGCGAGGAGCCCCTACTAACGACAGCGGCGATGGAGACAGTTGACAGGTGAGACTGTCATTACCTCAGTATTACTATTATTATATCAGAGTATTCCTGAGACTTCATTCTTTGTGTACCGCACTTGTTTACTTGCAAACTATTGCCTGCAGGTCAGATTGATATCAATATACACATATCATGTACGCTCTTCTTTACTGTGTTGTGTGCCAAAAGAGAAAAGAACAGAAACTGTATGGAGAGCTGGGCGGCAGAACGTTTCCAGGGAAAAAAAGTGTTTCTTTTTCACAAGTGTTTCAGCCCTTATTTCAAATACAATTGTTATATTCAAGGGTGGGGAAATGGGGGGATGTGAGGGGGGTAGACTGGGATGCATCCAAATCACAAGCTCTGGGGAGTACATTCCATTTACTACTGCATTTGTGGTGTTGTTATTGTTTTAATGTTGCTGTTGTTTTGTGTGGTGGTATGTTTAGTTGTCGCCGTCAGCGCCTGGGGGTTATCACAGTTCTTGATTAAACCATTGACGCTGGGGGCAACAGCAAAGTGAGAGGCTGTATGATCAGTGGCTCTTCCACTCATGGAATTCCACTTTACAGCTTAGTCTTTAGTGATCGACTATGACTCTCTGACTAGGAGGCTTGACTTGCACAGTCCTTATGTGCTGCAGCCCTGGGGGCTGGTTGGCCTTTGGAGAACATCTCCAACGCTGACTGTCCTTATGCCCACTTGGCCGAGAGAGTGGGGATGTACTGTGGGCAAGGCATCTCCACTATAATCAAATTTCTGCCCAATTTTTGAAATAGCAGCTGCCTCCTCTGCTGTTTTGGAGGTCATCGTCGAAAACGACGGACTAACTTATCTTGGTCGTCCATCGA
Source organism: Rapana venosa (assembly GCA_028751875.1). Taxonomy (NCBI): domain Eukaryota; kingdom Metazoa; phylum Mollusca; class Gastropoda; order Neogastropoda; family Muricidae; genus Rapana; species Rapana venosa. The sequence continues at coordinate 11,013,512 of CM054142.1, forward strand.
TCCGATGATGACTGTCCTCACGTGCTGAGTTTTCGTCTTATGTGGGCACGGAGATGGCTGGTTAAGCCAATTCGTGATAGACAGACGCGGGTGCAGTGGGGGCAAGGAAACTGTCCGGGGAGGGGGGGGGGGGGGGTTCAGGGTTGGTGGTTGACGCCTTTCTTCTAGCTCGTGCTGCAGTCACATCATCTGGCCTCTTCTCCTCGAAGTTGTCATGCGCCCGGATGGTTAGGGCGCGCCAGCCTGGTCTGTCCATAGCATACAGCTCCAGCTGTTTGGGAGGGATGTCAGCGTGTTTGATGTTGGACTTCACGCAGTCCTTGAATCTTTTGCGTGGTCTGCCCTGGTTCCGCTTTCCCAAGGTCAGTTCGCCATACATGAGCTGCTTAGGCAGCCTTTGGTCGTCCATCCGGATCACGTGACCAACCCATCGAAGCTGGGCTTTCAGTATCATGACCTCGATACTGGTCATCCCAGCTCTGTCGAGGACCTCGAGGTTTGTGATCCGGTCTTGCCAGTGGATGTTCATAATTGACCGCAGGCTTCTCATGTGAAACTTCTCCAGCTGCTTCCAGTGTCTTTTGTACACCGTCCATGTCTCGCATCCATAGAGTAGGCTGGTGAGGACGACGGCTTTGTACACCTTGAGCTTTGTGGAAAGCTGGATGTTGTGCTGGTTCAAGACACGAGCTCGGAGGCGACCAAGAGCTTGACTGGCCTTGCAGATCCTAGCGTTGATCTCTTTATCCAGGGTGTCATCATTGCTGATGGTACTGCGAGGTACCTGAAATCATTCACTATTTTTAGCTGGGTGCCCTCAATGGAGATATAGGGGGAGGGGTGGCTGAAGCAGGCACTGGCTGAAATAGTACCTCTGTCTTGCCGAGGCTGATAGTGAGCCCAAAAAGGCGAGAGGCTTCTGCGAACTTATCTGTGATGAGCTGTAGGTTAGACTCTTTGTGTGCCATGAGAGCACAGTCATCAGCAAAAAGTGCTTCCAGGATGATCTTCTCCACAACCTTGGTCCTGTCGGATGTCGAAAAGTGAGCCGTCAAGTCTGTACCCCAAGGTCTAGGTCCTTGATAGCGTGGTTGAGGACGCAGGTGAAAAAGAAGTTGAAAAGGACTGGGGCCAGCACGCATCCCTGTTTGACGCCGTTACTGATATTGAATGGCTCTGATATTTCTCCACCCGAGAGAACCTGCCCAGTCATGTTGTCATGAAACTGGCGTATGAGGTTGACGAACTTGTCTGGGCATCCGAATTTGGATAGGATGATCCAGAGGGCCTCCCTGTTCACTGTGTCGAAGGCCTTGGTGAGGTCAACGAAGACCACATACAAGTCCATGTTTTGCTCTAGGCATTTCTCCTGCACTTGTCGGACGGAGAAGATCATGTCCACGGTGCTGCGGTTTGGGCGAAATCCACACTGTGTTTCCGGCAGGTTTCCTTCGGAAATGTTCTCCGTTAAGCGATTGAGGAGGATCCGAGCCAATATTTTCCCAGCAATAGAAAGGAGGGAGATGCCCCGGTAATTGCCGCAGTCAGCCTTACTACCCTTGTTCTTAAATAGGGAGACGACAGTGGCATCCCTGAAATCTTTGGGCAGTTCTTCTTCTTCCCAAATACTGGTGAGGAGGCAGTGGAAAGCTGCAAGGGCCACAGGTCCGGCAGATTTGAACATCTCTGCTGGGATTCCGTCCATTCCGGGTGCTTTGCCTGAGCTGGTCTGTCTTATTGCCCTCAAGACTTCATCCATAGTGGGGGGGGGGAGGTCAAGGCAGTGTACAATGGGCTTTTGTGGGATCAGGTCAAGGGCGTGGGTGTCTACACTGGAGGGCCTGTTGAGCAGGTTGCTGAAGTGCTCTCTCCATCGTTCATTGATGCTGCTCTTCTCCTTCAGCAGGGTTGAACCGTCTGCTGACAGGAGTGGGGTAGTACATGGCTTGGAAGGTCCATAGACTTCTTTGATGGCACTGAAAAACATTTTGGAGTTCTGCGTGTCAGCGTATCTCTGGATCTCGTCTGCCTTCTTCTCCCACCATACATCTTGCATCTTGCACAGCGCAACTTGGGCCTGTTTCTGGAGATGCTTGGAGCGTTCATGCTTGGGGGCCGAGGAGGAGTCGTTTTGCCACTCTACAAGTTCTTTCTGCTTGTCATCCAGGAGTTTCCTGATGTACTCGTCGTTCTCGTCGAACCAGTCCTGATGAATTCGTTTTCTGGGGCCGATAGTGGTTTTTGCTGACTCCGTCACCAGTGTTCTGAATTGCTCCACCTTTGAGTCGGGCAGCCAGTCAGGGGACCATGGGCAGTCAGTCGGCCGTCGAGGTCTTCTGCAAATTCACTGCGTTGCTGATGTTGTTCGAGTTTGGCGACGTTGAACGCTGGTCTGAGGACTTTCGGCGTCTTGCGCAGAGTTGGAGCGATATGCGGGGATAGGATGGCCCTGACTAGACGATGGTCTGTCCAACACTCGGCTGCTCGCATGGCCCTGGTGATCCTGATGTCACGGATGTCTCTTTGGCGGCAGATGGCAAAGTCGATCAGGTGCCACTGCTTGGATCTTGGGTGCATCCATGTTGCCTTGATTTTGTCGGCCTGCCGGAACAGTTTGTTTGTTATAGTGAGGTGTTGTTCAGTTTTGGAGCTCATCGTCGAAAACGACGGACTAACATAACATACATAACATACATGTTTAGCTGGGGTTTTTTGTTTTGCCAAGGCCCAGAATGGACCTTATCTCCTCAGGATGTTTAATGCTCTGGTTTGGTGCTCGAGAGGTAACGCACCTGCCTCGAATGTAAAAGCGAAAAGTCCGGGTTCGATCCCCGTTTGTGCTTGAACCTTATCCCCCCATCCCCTATACCGTGAGTGTTGGTTTGGGTGCTAGTCTATCGAATGTGACGATAAACTAGAGTCCAGTTTTTAAAACGCATTTAGTGCACGTAAAAGAACCCACGGCAGCAAGAGAGCTGTCCCTAGCAAAATTCTGTAGAAAAAAGTCACTCCGATAGGATCACATGCGGAAAGGATAAGAAAAAAATAATAGGTGGCGCTGCTCTTAGGCGACGCTCTCTCCCCGGGAAGAGCAGCCTGAATTTCAAGCAGAAGAAATCTGCCGTGACCTAAGGTTTCATGCAAATACAAGTCACGCTTTAAGCATGATGTCAACACCTTAGTGCTGCAGCATGCTGGACACTGTTGTTTCCTTTCGCTTTTATTGCTGCAGCAGATCACACAACGGAGAGGACAAACAGACCTCTGGAGATGAACACACGAGAATATCAGTGTCAGCTTTGTAAAAAGAAAACCCGCAGAAGCGCGAGAAATATCGGACGTTGGAGAGAGAAATCCTTTTGTTGTGTGACAGCGGGTGGCCTAAAGGCGGCCTCTTTCTTGTTGGTCCATGAGACATCGCAGGACAGACAGCCGTCTTCTTCTTTCCACTTCTATCTCTTTGTGAACGAGGGCTAAGTTTCGCGTTCAATCCATTTAATCAATTTCGGGACAACCCCTCAGCCTATCAAAATCATCTACTTTTTTTTTATATCTAAGCCCTAGAGAAGACAGAAGTGCTTTCAAGATTTCAATTTTCAGTTCATCTATCTGTGGATGCCGGGGTTCACGTTTACTTTCCATGGATGAAAAATATGGGGGATAAATTCTATAAAATTCTACTCTTCGAGATTTTTGTTGTTGGTTTTTTTTTGTAATATCATTACATCGTTTCTATAGTTGTTTCAACATGATATCTTACAGTTATAAATTGCATAGTATTAACCGTCAGCAAGTTTCCCTGTATAAAATATCAATGTCTCTATTAGCAAAAAGAGTGTTTTGCCAAAGAATGGAATGACATGTTTCTAATATTTTTCCTGTTTGCTGACATCTTTTTTTTTGTTTGGCTTTTAAAGTGAGGGCTTTCTCGGTACAATTTGGTCACAAACGACTTTGGTGTTGCAGTTGCTCTGTGTGGTTTTTTTTTAAATAGATGTTTAATGTGCATTGCTCATGGTCCGTGTTGTGTGCGAGTGTGAATGTGTGTGATTGAGTGTGTGTGTGTGAGTGTGTGTGTGAGTTTGCGTGTGTGCGTGCGTGCGTGGTGTCTTCTTGTGTGTGTGTGTGTGTGCGTACGCGCGCGCGTGTTTGTGTGTCTGTGTGTGTGTTTTCATGCTTATTCTCCCCATATGTATGTTTGCATGTTACCTTTCTTTCTACCTCTATCGATGTCACAGAAACAGTGAGAACGAAAGAAGCCTTTGAAAAACAGACACAGACATGTTCATCCTCCACTTCATGGAAAAAAATCACAGAATCTTGTTCATTCACGAACCATCCCCTGCAGTGTACCTCCTTGTTTGTGTGACAGTGAGGGGCCTGAAGGCGACCCTCTTTTTTGTTGGCCCACGATAAACAGCAGGAGGACAGACAGACAGACAGACAGTCCTCTACTTCTGTCTACTTCTATGCTGAATCTGACCCAGACCTTACACAGCGTTGCCATTCATTCCTGTCTATCAGTGTCTGCATGCACCAGCCATCTATCCGCCTGTTGAGTGTGTGTGTGTGTGTGTGTGTGTGTGTGTGTGAGTGTGTGTGTGAGTATGTGGGTGTGGGTGTGTGTGTGCGTATGTGTGTATATGTGTGTGTGTGTGTGTGTTTTCACACATATTCTCTGCACCATTCATCTATCATCCTGTTGAGGTTGTGTTCATGTCTAGGCCCCAGGAGTTCTTACAAGATTTCAGTTCTGTCTTTTATCTCTAAGGTTGGGACATTGTTTGCTCTTTTCTAGATGGGAAGATAAGTGGGGTGAATTTTATGGGACGCATTTTTTAAAGGAATATGTGATCTTGCGTATATTTTTCTTATACTTGTCTCCGTCGTTCTTTTCATTCTTTCGCCCTTTTTTTCATAGTTGTCCTATTTTTATTTTATCTTATTTTGTTGCATCTTTTTCTTTCTTTGTTTTCCACATATCACGCTAAATTTCTTTAAAGCAGAAAATATTTTTGTTGAAAGGTTTTAATTTATTTCTTAAGTTGATAATCTATTCATGTATAATGTGTGCATGTGCGCACGTGTTTGTGTGTGTGTGTTGTGAGGGTGTGTGTGCGTTGTGTGTTTGTATGTGTCTGTGTGCGTATGTGTATATGTATTTGTGTGAGGGGTGTGTGTGTGAGGGTTGTGTATGTGCATTTGTCCGTCTGTCCCTCCGTCCGTCTGTCTATCTGTCTTTCTGTCTGTCGCTCTCTCCCTCTCTCTCTCTCTCTCTCCTCTCTCTTCATCTCTCTCTCTCTCTCTCTCTCTCCTCTCTCTCTCATTTTTTGTTCACCCTTCATCACTTCTCTTTGCTTCAGTACCTTCACAGTTGCTGAAGTCCTGTGTCAAAGATGGGCAGGGATGCCCTTCTCTCTCTCTCTTTCTCTCTCTCTCTCTCTCTCTTCTCCTCTCTCTCTCTCTCTCTCTCTTCTCTTCTCTCTCTCTCCTTCTCTCTTCATCTCTCTTCTTCATCTCTCTCCTCTCTCTCTCTCTCTCTCTTCTTTTCTCTCTTCCTCTCTCTCTCTCTCTCTCTCTCTCTCCTCCTTCCTCTTCCTCCCTTCCCCTCTCTCTCTCATGCACAATACATACTTTTACATACTTACATACATACATACATGCATTACAACCCATTCTACACATCATACATACTATATACAATCTACATACACACATGCATCACACACGATACATCATACACATATTTACATACATACATACACTACATTCACATCATCTACATCATCTATATACATCACTACATATCCTACATCCTACATACTGCTACTACACACATACATTCATCATACATACTACGCATCACATACATACACTGCATACAACACATACATCATACATATCATACATACATACATACATGACATACATACAACATACATACACACATACATACATTACATACATCATACACATACACACATACATACATACATACAACATCAATACATCACATACATACATACATACATACATACATACACTACATACATACATCACTACTAACTACATCCACATACATTACATACATACATATACATACATACACTACATACATACATACATACACACATACATACATACATACCATACATACATACATACATACATACCCTCACAACTACAACATATACATACATCCATACATCACACATACATACATACATACATACACCACATACATACATACATACATTCACACATACATACATTCATACATACATACATACATACACATACATACATACATCATACATCACACATACATACCATTACATACACTACATACATACATACATGCATTCACACATACATCATACATACATACTACATCACACACATACATACATCCACCACACACAACATACATTCATACATATATACATTCACATACACACACTACACACAGACAACAACAACATACGCACACACACATACATACATACATACATACACACATTTCAAGTTTTTGTCTATCCGTCATCACTCCCCTTTGCTTCACGACCTTCACAGTGTCTGAAGACCTGTGTCACAGCTGGGCAGTGATATAATGCCAGTGAAGCAGCTGTGGGAAACACAGAGGCTGATTACTGCTGTGTCATTAGCTGAAACAACTCACTTTATCCACCACAAAAAGATAATAAATAATAATAATAATAAACATAATATAATATCAATAAAAATAATAATATAATAATATAATAATAAAATATAAGTATGGAATTTATTTAGCGCTGAATCTTGTAAAGCAACAAATCAAAGCGCTCAGATGAGTTTTTTAAATTTTTATCGAGGATAATGGAATAAGCACTCATGTGCTTTTTTTTTCATCTAGTCCCCGTGTGTATGCGGTTTTGTAAATTTTGTCATCTGTTCCCACCGGCACACAATGGCCTACTCTTTCGAAAAGCGGAACAGGATTTAACGTGTTCGCAAGATGTTCTGCATGCGTTCGCACACGGGGCCTCGGTTTATAGTCTCATTCGAAGGCTGATTAATTAGTGTCAAACCCGACATGTGTTTCTCAATAACTTTCTTTCTTCCTTTTTTTTCTACGAAAATAATTTGAAGCCAACACAAAATCTTGTCGCAGCAGACAGATTTTCCTTTCTGTCTGTTTGCCTTTGTTTCTCTGTCTGTCTGTGTGTCTGTCTGTCTGTTCAAATCTTATGGCGGCAGACATATTTTTCTCTTCCTTTGATTTTCTGTGTTTCTTTATTTGTCTGGGTGTATGGCTGTGTGTCTGTCTGTGTATCTGTCTGTGTGTATGTCTGTCTGTCTGTATGTCTGTCTGTCTGTATCTCTCTCTCTCTCTCTCTCTCTCTCTCTCTCGCTGTGCCTTTCATGCCCCCCCCCCCCCCCCTCCTCTCCTCTCTGTCTCTGTCTGCGTGCCCGACTGTTTGTTTGACTGTCTGTCTCTCTGTCTCTGTCTCTGTCTCTCTGTCTCTCTCTCACTCTTTCATTGGCTTCAGAGCTATTAATTACCAGTGGAGATACACAAAACCTCATCGGCAACAGAAAGAGCTGGCCATTAATTAGAAGAGGAAGCTGATACACAAAAAAGCCCATTAGTTTTTCAAGGTTCGTTGCATGTGTGCCGAACCAGACTCGTTCATTTTCGTCTGGGTTTGATCCCTGTTTATATTAGAAAGCTGATCTTGCGAAACAGTCCAAAGAATCTAGCTTAAATAACACTCACATACGTACGCTCGCGCGCACACACACACGCACGCACGCGCGTACGTGCGCGAGTTTGCGCGCACATAGACACACTATACTTAAACGCACGCGCGCGCGCGCGCACGCACGCACGCTCACACACTCAAACATGCATTCGTATATACCAGCACACACGTACGCATAGACACACTTAATACACTTACACACTCACAAGTACACATACACATACACACGCGCGCGTGCACACACATAACACACACACGCACACACACACACACACACACATACATAATGTTTTTGGAAAACAGCCATTCATTCAAACTTGTCATCGTGTGTGTACATAACTATGGTTCCACAGATGTTTTGAGACATCACGAGCAAGACAAAAAGGCATATTGTGAATTGTCTCTTTACATTGTTGATGCGCGTTTCCCAGCTGAACACCCTGGGGGGTCACCCAGTACGTGCACTCTGACTCGTTCATACCACCTGGAATCACTATGAGACGACACACACTTGAGGAGACGTTTGCATGTAACTAATACCCTTTCAAGATTCGCCATATATGCCGCCATAATCCGACTTCAGCTTTTTTCTCTCCTATAATGGAGGTTGCACAGGTTGTTATGCTTAGAGTTTGATACGGCTGAAGACAATATGAACATAACTTTTTAAAAGCATTACACCATGTCAACGTAAGGCCTCAGCATGCCCACATCAAAATTGACAAACCTTTCAGCCTAGGCCAAACATTCTGGAGGACGACCAGAATACTAAGCTGGGGAGTAAATAAAAACAACTACAAATTACTTTCTAGAATACATCAATTCCTTTTTCAATATTCATAATTCAGATATATCCTGAAGCTAAGCTTGTGCGAATGCTTTAGAACTGAAAGCAAATGTTGGAAATAAAGAGGGATTTGAAAGATTTCAAGTTGTTTGCCCCAAAGCTTTTGAAAAGGTGAATGTTGAGTGGACATATTCCTTACGATAAGAAACAGGAAAAAGATCTGACATGTAAATGTGTTCTTCATTCCCAAGGGCTAGATTCTACGTCCATGGCGAATCTCTTTCAAAAGCTACGTGAAGTGGAGTCTGTGAGAGTGGGTATATATTGTAAAATGGAAGCCCTTCTTTCCAATCATTGGGAAATGATTCAGGCTGTCTCCCTATGTTTGTGATTGGCCAACAGAAAGAGGCCGCCTTGAGGCTACTCACAGACAGGGGAGTTTTTCCTTCCATTTCTTATCTCCCTTCTGGGCCCCTCTCTAGCATATGAAGGCAGAGTTCTCTTTCGTGGTGTTTCTTTCATCAGCCCAGGACCACGTGAAAGAATTTGATGAAAAGAAGACGTGAAATCATCTTTTTATGTGTTTGTTTGTCTATGTGTGTAACTCTAACTGAAATCTGTTGTCAGTCTGTCTGCCTGCCTATGTGTCTGCCTGTCTGTATATCTGGCTGATTGTCTGTCTGTATGTGTGTGTACCTGTCCGAATGTCTGTCTTTGTGCCTCTTTAGTTGTTTGTTTGTCTGTATGTCTGTCATTTTGCCTGTCTGTTTGTCTGTCTGTCTCTCTCTCCCTTTCTGTCTGTCTATGTCTCTCTCGCTTACACACACACAAAACAGACAAACAAACACACAAACACATGCACGCACGCACAAACACACACACACACACTTATCATTACCAACAAGAATAAACATAAATCCACATCAGCTAGCGCGAGATAACTCACCGAGGATTGTCTAACTTGGCATGAGGAAGAACCGTACCAGACACTATGGAACAAAGAGAGAATAGGTCTGGTAGGTGTTAAAAGATGGAAAGTGAGCTGAAATTAATATAGAATACGAGAATGGATAGGAAGTAAGAAATAAACCAGCACAGAGAGAAAGGAGAAGGGGTTAAAGAAAAAGAAAATGTGATGAATTATAAAGGAAAGAGAGGCTATATACCTTATGAAAAATAATGTATTTGGGGCAAAGCGTGAGGAAAGAGAGTAAAAGGGAGAAAGGGAGTGAAAACCAAGTTGAAAAAAAAACTTTCTTCTGTAATTCAGATATTGATATATGTATTTGTTCTTCCCACCGTGGAAATGCCGGGGGCGCTCTCAGTATAAATAGCATTCCCTTCCTCTGGACGTTCTGTGCTGGAAATGTCCTCTTTTCTATCACTCCCTGTGTTTCTGTCTTTCTCCTCACCGCTCTATCCTCTCCCTCTCATACCTGTTTTCTACCTGCCAGCTCATTTTTTTCTCTTTTGCTCCATATATATATATATTATAAAAAGGTAAAGGTGTCCCATAATCTATGTAGTCGTAGGGGAGCGAGGCATCAGAGACCTCAACTATCTCTCGCGGCCAGCATATTGAGGGCGGCGCCCATCTCCTCTCCATCGCTGCTTCACCTTCCCTGACCCTAAAGAAACAGGTACCCATTTGCAGCTGGGTGAACTGGGGGAACAGTACTGAAGCCAAGTTGCGCAATCGGTCGCCCATCCAATTGGTAACCCACGCTCGATGTTGCAACTTTGGCTGGAGGAAAGCGAGTGCTCTAACCGCTGAGCCATCCCGTCCCCTATTATTCTTTTTTTAAATATTCTTTTATATCGAGGATAATGGAATAAGCACTTAAATGCTTTTTACATCCAGTTCCCGTGTGTATGCGGGTTTTTTTTAAATTGTCATCTGTTCCCACCGGCACACAATGGCCTACTCTTACGAAAAGCGGAACAGGATTTTAACGTGTGCGCAAGATGTTCTGCATGCGTTCGAACACGGGACCTCGGTTTATAGTCTCATCCGAAGGACTTTTGGGGAGAGTGGAGTCTGCACTGACGTTAACTCCAGGAGAAAATATCCCCTTGAAAGAGAATCGAAACCAGGTTGTCATATAAGGAGGGGAGAATGTAAGTAAGTAAAAACCAGAAGATAAGAACAAAACAGGCAGCGCCTAGAGATTAGAACAGAAGAGGAATCCAGAATATGGACAAGGACAAGCCAAGAAAGACGAGAGAGAAGAGAGGACATGATCAAGAAAAAAGAAATATGATTATGAAAAGAG
>CM054142.1:11026816-11039316 GCA_028751875.1 Rapana venosa
TCTCTGAAAGAAATCACGAAAACATGTCTCTGATGACTACAGTAAAAGTGGCTGTAGTTTGATGTCAAAGATCGTGAAAAATGTTTCAGCGTTTAATTTTGTTATATTTATTGAAACCCTATTACACACTAGCTTTCTTTTCCTTGGTCACAAGGTGATCTGTGCCCAGCTTAGCACTAGATTTTGTCGTAAAATTAAACCTAAAATTGCAATAGCTTTTTTACCACTTCTAATTTAAAGTCATAGTGAACCCACTTTTTTTTCCAAGAAAACTTGTTCCAAAGACTATTAATATGGGTTTTGTTTTAATATTTGACATATAATTGCAAATCATTACAACAAGATTGCAATATATTTAGTTGGTTCTGCAAACCTCCAGGAGTTGTTGAAATCAGAGCCACATCATCTGCAAAAAGCAAAATAAAGATTTCCAAAATGTCTGGTACTCGCTGTATTCCATGTTTACTTTTTTCACCCATAGGCTCAGATAAATGGTTAATAAATCAATAAATAAGATTAGGGTTTAACACACATCCTTGTCTCATACCAGTTGAGCATTAAACAAATTAAGACAATGCACAGTTTGCTCGTATATATGATAACAATGTTTGATACATAGCTGGCATTGCTGCTAGAAACTTGTCCTTCACTCCCTGATCTCAGATGAATATTATAAATAAACCATGTTTAACAGACTTAAATGCTTTTTTGAAATCTATAAATGCAATGGATAGAGAGAGAGATAGAGGGAGAGATGTGTGTGTGTGTTTGTGTGTGTGTGTGTGTTGTGTGTTTTGCCCTTAACCAGGGGCAGAAACAATATTACCAGCTCCGCAAAAAAATTGTTTGTTCGTCTGTTCGTTCGTTCTTTGATCTCTCTCTCTCTCTCTCTCTCTCTCTCTCTCTCTCTCTCTCTCTCTCTCTCTCTCTCTCTCTCTCTCTCTCTCTCTCTCTCTCTCTCTCATTGGCACTCGGACATGGAAAGTAAAGATAAATACTGCTGGGTTTTTTCGTTTAAGTGTGCTTTTCAAGCTGAAAAGTATCTTCGAATAGTCACTGACAAATGGCATCGACTAATTTATGCAAGATTTCGACTAAGAACACTCGGCTTCAATGCAAACAAAAGATGGTTTCAACCTGAGACGTCCACAAAGTTCCCATGCCCTATGTGTGGTCATATTCTTGATGATGAAGTGCATTTCCTGTTTCATTGTCAATCATATGTTTCCATACGTGAAAACTGTGGTGTTCTCAATCTAGAAGCTTTCCGAAGGCAAGATATTTTTTCTATCTTATCGTCCGATGATGATATTGTGATCAAATCGGTTGCAAAGTTTATTGCTGAAGCACTGAAATTAAGACAATTACAGCTAAGTTCCAATTAGCTTAACATTTGTGACTAAAGTAACATTTATATTATGTAAACTCCAGAATTTTGTGAAACACAAAGAAACATTTATAATTACGCTGTAGTCTCCAGCAAGAATATTTTTTGAAAATTTCACATACAATGTCAATGGATGGTCTAATATAGCATTCTAGAATGTTCTTTTCATTATTTTAGTTATTGCTTATTGGTTCCTATTGTTCATCCTTGTTATTACTTTGTGTTCATTTTGAAACTGAGTTTACGTCAGAGCTTAAAGTCGTATCCGTTCATAAGAGCTCATTTTTGGTTTTTTGGTTTTCATTACGTTAAATGCATCATGTGATTTTTCTTGTATTTATTTGTATTTACAAAAGAAAGTCGTGTATAACCCCCCTTGTCAATAGGCCACTTTGGGCAATGACAATAAATTGGTCAAAGCGTCAAAGCGTCAAAGCGTCTCTCTCTCTCTCTCTCTCTCTCTCTCTCTCTCTCTCTCTCTCTCTCTCTCTCTCTCTCTCTCTCTCTCAAAACGAAGCGACTAGCAATTTATTTGTATAAAGCTTTTAAAATTAGAAATACTATCTGTACTTGAGGTATTATTCTTCTGTTCATAAATGTTTCTTATGCAACATGTTTTGGAATGTTGGTTATATACACACACACCCTTCATGAGGGGCCAAGGCCTATAATGAATAAAACTTTCGCATTCGCATTCGCATTCAAAAGCAGACTAGTGAAAAGTGAAAAGCGTTTTCTGGTGTGTTTTTTTAAATGGTGCAAAAGTACAAAAGTATGGGGTCTTAATTATCTAAAACCCTGACGACTTTGAAACAAAAAAGAGCTTGATTAATCATGCCCCATCTGATAAACGTGATCTGCACACCACTTGGTAATTACCCTACTATGCTTAAACTAACCTTCAACAGCGAAACTGCAACAGGTAAAGAAGTGGATCTCTCTCTCTCTCTCTCTCTCTCTCTCTCTCTCTCTCTCTCTCTCTCCCTCTCTCTCTCTCCCTCTCTCTCTCTCTCTCTCTCTCTCTGTCTCTCTCTCTCTCTCTGTCTCTGTTTGTGTGTCTGCCTGTGCCTGTCTTTGTCTGTGTCTGTCGGTGTATGTATGTCTGTCTGTCTGTCTGTCTGTCTGTCTCTCTCTCTCTCTCTCTCTCTCTCTCTCTCTCTCTCTCTCTCTCTCTCTCTCTTAAGGAAATTTTGAATTTTAAAAAAAATGGCGCAAAAGTACAAACGTGACTAAGTCTGTCTTGCTGTCTCTGTCTCTCTGTCTGTTTCTCTGTGTGTATGTTTGTGTCTGTCTGTCTGCCTGACTGCCTGTCTCTGTCTGTCTGTCAGTCTGTATGCATGTCTCTGTCTGTCTATCTCTCTCTCACTCTCCATGATAGGCACTTCTTAGGGAAAGGGCTGAATGAACAAAGCATCCAATACTTATGGTTAACCCTTGGGAATAAAGATTATTAATCAATCAAGCAATTGATCAGTCTCTGTCTGTATCTCTGTCTCTGTCTGTCTGTCATTCTGTCTGTCTGTCTGTCTGTCTGTCTGTCTGTCTCTCTCTCTCTCTCTCTCTCTCTCTCTCTCTCTCTCTCTGTACACACACACACACACACACACACACACACACACACACACACACACACACACACACACACACACACACACACAACAACGAAAGAAAACCTATCAAAGCCAAATGAAGATGCCGTAAGCAAATCACGAAAGCCAGACTGATTAGCCTGTTAATTAGAAGTTAGCAATCATGTTGAGGAAGAATAATTAATTAAGCATGCCAAAGTAGCCCTGTGCTCACCTAATTAGGACAGCTGTTTTTAGTTACATTCTTTTCAGATTAAAATGTCGAAATTATGCATATAACAGCATAAATGTTTGTTTGCTGTATTTGTAACAACAAAATGAATCTTTAAAACATACTTTATAAATGCTTCTTATATAGATATGATTATAAACCACGTGATTTTCTCTTATTGTTGATATTATAAAGTGATCTTATTCGTATAGAAATTTGACGCAATTCATCCCTTAATGCTGTTGGTACTTCTTTCTAATTTTTTTCTCACTCACTTTTTTTTCTTTGAATTGTCAAATCTTATTCAGGTTTTCATAACAGAAAATGTGCATAATGCAGTATAAAAAATGTGACTAGCATTTGATGGATCGGTGGTCTAGAGGTAACGCACCTGCCTAGAAAGCAGAAAGAACGAGTGTGGTGGTGGGATCCCCGTTTGGGCCAGAAACTTTTTCCCCATCCACTAGACCATGAGTGGTGGTCTGAGTGCTAGTCTTTCAGATGAGATGATAAACCTTGGTCCCGTGTGTTATAATTATTAAGCGCACGTAAAAGAACCCACGGCAACAAGGGATTTGTCCCTGGCGAAATTCTGTAGAAAAAAGCCACTCTGATAGCAAAGCAAATACAGATGCAGACAGCAAAAGAAAAATTGGGTGGCTCTGCTCATGTGGCGACGCATTCTCCTCGGGAACAATAGCACGACTTTCCTGCAGAGAAATCTGCCATGACTTTAAGTGGATTACAATGCAATAATCCTTTCGTCTTGTCTCTTTTTCTCCATATATTTTCTCAGTCGCTGTTTTTCGTTTTTTCTCATCAAAATTCTTTGTTTTGGTGATTTTTACTGTCAAATTTAGTTAGTTGGATGGGCATGTGTATGTCCGTCTCTCCCTATGTCTCTGTCTCTGTTTCTCTGTCTGTCTGTCTATCGTTTCTCTCTCTCTCTCTCTCTCTCTCTCTCTCTCTCTCTCTCTATCTATCTACTCTCTCTCTCTCTCTCTCTCTCCTCTCTCTCTCTCTCTCTGCACTCCTTTTCTTCTATTTTCCATTTACATTATTGAAATAACTTTTCGTTGAAATTCATCATTTTATCTTTATATATATATGTGTGAGCATTATGAAATTAATTTGCCGTGCCTATCCTTGCTTGGCTTATTCCTGTTTATGTTTACTTTCAATTTTGTTTTCTACATGTATGAAATTAGATTGGGGTGAATTTGCATGGAAAGTCCATCATCAATGTATGTATTTTTTCTTTCTTTATATCATTCTTCATGCTATATATTGCACGTTAATTACTTTCGTTTTATTTTTGCTTTGCTTTTCTTTCGCAGACGGCTGGATGTAAAAAAGCTATTGTTATGCTTAATCTATAACAGTAAGATAAGCCTCAAGACAAAGATCCATGTTTTGAGAGCCTACGTATGGTCCATTCTTCTGTACGGATGTGAGTGCTGGACCCTAGCCAAGGACACAGAACAGCGACTAGAAGCAGTGGAAATGTGGTTCATCCGAAGAATCATGAAAGTCTCATGGACAAAAAGAAAAACAAATGCAGAAGTAATGGAAAAGGCTGGGTACAAGAGATCCCTTCTCAACACCATCAGAGAAAGACAGCTCAAATTTTTCGGCCATATAATCAGGGCTGACGGACTAGAGAAACTGTTATGGAGTGGCAAAATCTGTGGAAACAAGAGCAGAGGAAGACAACGCACAAAATTCACAGACAGCTTAAACAAATTCACCAACAATGAGCTCATGAGAGGGACCGAGAACAGGGAAGAATGGAGAGCCATGATCGTCGATGTCTGCAGGACCAGACCGGACACTTGAAAAAGAAGAAGATAACCCTCTATAAATAAAATGTTCATTGTTCATTGTAAATATATTTTTCAAGTGCACAACTGTGAGTGATGTTGCCATATTGCGTAGAATGCGTAGTACCTGGTCTTCTCCTGTGCTTTCACTCTGCAAGAGATCTGCCCGCTGGCCTCAGCCGACACATCACAACTTCAGGGTAGCTTATTAAAAAAACATTCATAAGAAAAGATTTCAGATTTGCTTGAAGAAAAACAGAAGAATGGGTTGGGTACACAGAAAATAAGCAAGAAAAAGAAAATGATTAAATCCAATTAAAATCACAGAGAGAGAGAGACAGAGACAGAGAGAGGGTAGGGGGAGCAGAAAAAGGAGCCAGGGGAAAGAGGAAACTTTAAGCACATAATCCCCAGAAAGTAGCGAGGCTATTATACTGAAAGATCCCTTGGTATCCGCATACCACCGAGAGAGGTATATGAAAGCAAGATAACTACCACCACAAAGAAGTATAGAGAAGAAGAAATTTTTCCCCTGGAGTTAACATCAGTGTAGACTCCACTCTCTCAAAAATCCCTCGGATGAGGCGATAAACCAAGGTCCCGTGTGAGAACGCCCGCAGAACATCTTGTGCCCACGTTATATTCTGGTCCGCTTTTCGAAAGAGTAGGCCATTGTGTGTCGGTAAGAAGGGATGACAAAATTTATAAAACTGCATGCACACTGGGAATGGATGGATAAAAGCAAGAGTGCTTATTCCAGTATGCTTGATATATAAGAATAAACATAAATAAGATAGAATAAATATATAACATAGCTCTTCTCTCTGTCTCTCTGCTCTCTGTCTCTTTCTCTCTCTGTCTTCTCTCTCTGTCTCTCTCTCTCCTCTCTCTCTCTCTCCTCTCTCTCTCTCGCTCTCTCATCTCCTCTCTCTCTTTGTTTCACCTATCTGTGAAAGTTTCTAGTTATGAGCATTTTTTTATACCACTTTAAGTCACGTAGATTTCTCTGCGTGAAATTCGGGCTTCTCTCCTGGGAGAGAGCACATTGCCACAAGTGCAGCACCACCTATTATGGGTTTTTTTTCTTTTCGTGTCTGCAACTGTATTTGTTTCCCTATCAAAGTGACTTTTTTCTACAGACTTTGTCAGGGACAACTCTCTTGTTGCCATGGTTTCTTTTACGTTCGCTAAATAATCATGTGTAACACAAGGAACCCCCGTTTATAGACTCATCCGAAAGACTGGCACCCAGAACACCACTCGTGGTCTAAAAATGGATGGGGGGACAAGGTTTAAGCCCAAACGTGATCAATCCACCACGCACTTCTGACCCGGACTTTTCGTTTTCTAAGCAGGTGTTTTACCCCTAGACCATCAATCCACACAGAGTAATGTTATTACTGTCCATCAAAAACTCAAGCTAAATTGATAGAAATGATAAAGAAAATGGCCTCTCACTCAACAAGACACTAATTAAAGCTTGAGGCGCTTAATTAATTACGTCCACGTCTTGATCGTGACCCACTCAAGCATGGACGTTTCCTCACTTTTTAATGAAAATTTGAATAACAGTCCAGGCTTAATTAAGAAACTTTCCGCTTTGTTTGTCTCTGTCTGTCTGTCTGTCTGTCTGTCTATATGTCACCCTGTCTGTCTCTTCTCTGTCTGTCTATTTATGTTTGTCTCTATCTATCACTATGTATGTCTCTGTCTGTCTATCTGTCTGTCTGTTTCTCTCTCTCTCTCTCTCTCATCTCCGAATGCCTCTGCCTCTGCCTCTGTCTGTCTGTCTGTCTGTCGTCTGTCTGTCTCTCTCTCTCTGTCTGTCTGTCTGTCTCTCTCTCTCTCTCTCTCTCTCTCTCTCTCTCTCTCGTCTCCGAATGTCTCTGCGTCTGCCTGTGTCTGTTTGTCTGTCTGTTTTCGTCTCTGTCTCTCTGTCTCTGTCTATGTCTGTCTGTCTGTCTGTCTCTGTCTGTCTCTCTCTCTCTCTCTCTCTCTCTCTCTCTCTCTCTTTCTCCTCTTTCTCCTTTGTATTTTTTTGTTTTTATACTGTATGAGTGTATGGGTATTGGTAAGGAGTTAAAGGTAAAGGAGTCCCATAACCTATAAGGTCGTAGGGCAGCGAGGCATCAGAGACCTCGCTTCTCTAGGGCCAGTATATTGAGGGCGGCGCCCATCTCCTCTCCTTCGTTCCTTTACCTTCCCTGACCCTAAAGAGGGCAGGTACCCATTTACAGCTGGGTGAACTGGGGGAACTGTACTGAAGCCAAGGTGCGCAAACGGTCACCCATCCAACTGGTAACCACGCTCGACGCTGCTTAACTTGGCTGGGGGAAAGCGAGTGCTCCTACCACTGAGCTATCCCCTCAATCAAAAACTCAAGCTTAGTTGATAGAAATGATAAAGAAAATGGCATCTCACTCAACAAGACACTAATTAAGGCTTGAGGCGCTTAATTAATTACGTCCACGTCTTGATCGTAACCCACTCAAGTATGGAAGTTTCTTCACGTTTTAATGAAAATTTGAATAACAGTCCAGGCTTAATTAAGAAACTTTCCGTTTGTTTGTCTCTGTCTGTCTGTCTGTCTGTCTGTCTGTCAGTGTCTCTGTCTGTCTTTCCTCTGTCTGTCTATTTCTGTTTCTCTCTCTCTATCACTATGTATGTCTCTGTCTGTCTGTCTGTTTCTCTCTCTCTCTCTCTCTCTCTCATCTCAATCTCTTCTCTCTCTTCTCTCCTCTCTCTCTCTCTCTCTCTCTCTCTCTCTCTCTTGTCTCCGAATGTCTCTGCCTCTGCCTCTGCTGTGTCTGCTCTCTCTCTTCTTTCTTTCTTCTCTTTCTTCTCTCTCTCTCTGCCTCCCTGCTCTCTCCTTCTCCCTTCTCTCTCTCTCTCTCTCTCTCTTTCTTCTCTCTCTTCTCTCTCCTCTCTCTACTCTGCTATCTGCTGCTGTCTGTCCTGTCTTCCTGATTCATCTCTGTCTCTCTGTCTCTTTCTTCTCTCTGTCTCTGTCTCTGTCTCTGTCTGTCTCGTCTCGTCTCTGTCTCTCTGCCTCTGTCTGTTTGTCTCTCTGTCTTCTTCATCTCTCTCTCTCTGTCTCTTTCTCTTTTCCTCTGTTTTTTGGCTGTTTCTTACTGTATGATGTATGGTTTGCCTTATTCTTAATGATTATCCCTAAGGACGGATCTGGATTGAAAAAGCACATGGTGGTTATTCATTATCCTCAAATAAGATTGGGATTTGATTTGAGCTGTAGGTAGATAGCTGTTGCTACTGCTAACAGACGCCATGAGACGTAGCACTAAGTCTTCTAATATTTATAAGCATAAATCCTATTGGATTTTTCGGACTGGCTGTAAGCTTGATTCAAGGAGTGTTACTAAAAATATCGAGTGTTCACATTCTCAAAACTGATTATAGAATGGGATCTCTCTATCTTGTCTCTCTCTCTGAATACCCTCTTCTCTCCTCCTCACATAATCTCTCATCTGCTCTCTACTCCTCATTCTTTCTCTCTCATTTCATACACACTAGACACTACCACACGCACATTATACATGTATATATTATGATTGGTATATATATATATTTATATATGTATATACTATATAATATATATTACACAGCACTCACAAACACATGCACGCACGCACGCACGCACACACACACACTCACACACACACATACAGAAAATGCATAGCTTATTTAATTTATCACCTAGAAATTAATATTTGACCGGACTTCGATTTCTTTTTATTACTGCCTCATCTTCTGTGTAGTCCCTGTCCTGCTGTTCCCACGCCGCTCATTTCAATCTCCCCGCCACAGCCACACCCAGAGTCGTTATGTCTCATCCCTACGAACGGAAGTTCACATAGAGCCTATCAATATCAGGCCGCCGTTGGGCCACCAGCCAGAGTGTACGGAAAAAACAAATCTGGGATTACCATGAGACCAGAGCAACTGGGACCACCTAGTCAGAGGCAATTTTGTTTATTGCATAATGGTCAATGACAATGATGATGACGTAATGATGTTGCTATGGAAGTGCATATGCTTTAAGACTACTTGACAGGGTTGTACTCTACGCTTACTATCATAATATATCCCAGCGTCAACCGTGACTTAGAGATACAGACACCTGCTGTGTTGGTCAGGTAATTTGAGCAACACTCTCAAACTCGCATCCGTTAAAGTGCACGAAGCTCGACTGTGTGGTCCCAGTCTTCCCACTGAGCCCACAGCACACTCACTCTGGGTAGGAGCCGGCCGGAGTCCAAAAATTCCCTATGATCTTTATGGAATTCGAACCCGCGACTTTCCAGTCTGAAATCCAAGCCGTCATTGCGGCTGGTTACGACTTTGATTTGCGCGCGCGCGCGCGCGCGCGCACACACACACACACACGCGCGCGCGCGCGCGCACGCATGCACAAGCACACACATACACATACACCGTGCGCGCACGCATTTTTTTCGTTATCTGGGTTTGGTTCCCATTACGCCAAGTTATACAATTTTGGACAGTTTTTGTGAAATTGGTTCAAATTTGGTGTGATTCTGCCTAATCCTGGTCTCCATTCATTGTGTAAAAGTGTGCGTGTGTGTTTGCGTGCATGCGTGCGTGTGTACGTGCGTGCGTGCATAGGTACGTGCGTGCGTGGTGCGTGTGTGTGTGTGTGTGTGTGTGTGTGTGTGTGTGTGTGTGTGTGTGTGTGTGTGTGTGTGTGGTGTGTGTGGTGTGTGTGTGTTGTGTTTTGGTTCAAGCTTGCACGTGTACGGGTACGTCTGCACACCTTTTTGATGTCTGATCAATCTGTCTGTCTGTCTATCTGTCTGTCTCTCTCTTCGCACTCTCTCTCTCTCTCTCTCTCTCTCTCTCTCTCTCTCTCTCTCTCTCTTTGCACTCTCTCTCTCTCTCTCTCTCTCAGAAACAGAAACAGAGAGACAAAGAGGCAAAGAGACAGAGAGACAGAGAGACGTGCATACAAACAATCAGAGACAGGAATAAAGGCAAACAGGCAGCTATACAGAATCCAAAAAGAGACTTAGAAAAAAGAGACCGACAGACGGACGCAGAAACATTTCATTTTCTGTATTGCTATTCCGCTACTCACTCCCTCTACCCCTCCCCTTTCTCTTCCTTCTCCTTCTCCTCCTCCTTTTCCTCTTCCTCCTCCTCCTTCTCCTCTTCCTCCTCCTATTTCTCTTCCTCTTCCTCCTCCTTCTTATCCTGCAAATGGTCTCCTAACTTTTTTATTGGCTCAGATAACTTGTCCATGTGCCGATCTAATCGAGTTTTTCAAAGCGTGCATGACATTGCGCTTGCTAAGTGCTCATGCAAAGTGCTCATTTTTGCTCATGCAAAGTGCTCATGAAAAATATATTTTACATCAGCGACCTTCTCTGATAGATGAAAATTCATAAAATGTTCGGGTTTAGAGAATTTTTTGTTTCTATTTTGTGGTTGTTTTTTTCATTCATGTTGCAGGTGTTCGAAAAGACATGGAGATAGATCATGAAAGAAAAGGATTCGATTTTGAGTTTCAATACATAAAAATGGATGTGAAGTTAGTTACATTAACACTGCTATGTTTGAATGGGTTTAAGTGCTGGCATTCTTAATCATGGATGTTTTCTCTGTATTATCTGTGTGATTCAGCACCAATCTGAAGTTTTCTACCTGTGCGCTTAATTGTGACAAGAAGTTCTTCAGCCAAACAGATTTGTAGGTCAGAACAGAGCAACTATAGTCTGCTCATTCTGGAAAAGGAGCGGTTTTGAAAGTCATGCAGTACTAGCCTCTCAAACTGAAAAAAGAAGGAAGGTGTCAGGATGGTTAAGACGATCATCAGCCAAATAAGCAAACCATGAGGCTCTGGGTTCAATTCCGAGCCTTGCCCTTTCTTTCCAGTTTGACGAGAAAATCACACTGCATGTCAAAATCCTCCGGGTGGGACAATGAATCAAGGCCCCATGTGCGAATGCATGCAAAACACCGTGTGTACCTGTTAAAACTCGCTTTGCCTTTTGGAAGAGTAGATAAATTCGTGTCGTTAGGAGTGTGTTTAGACACCATTCCCGGAGTGAAGTCGAAAGTCGTGCTAATTAAATGGTGGGGGCAAAATCGGTCGCATACGCAAAATCTCACCATTGGTAACCTCGGAGCTCTAACCGCGGAACAAAAACGGACCTGAAGAACTCCCCTGACACTGTACAAGATCAGTGTTTGAGTTTACAAACGGGAATATAAGACCAAGTTTAAAAAAAGAAAAAAAAGCCGTATAAAGTGCCCTCTTTGTCTTTCAATAATGCTTCAGAGTTTTTTTAAAAAAGACGGTCTGCAAATATGAACACAGGAATAGAAGCTTTCAGACAAAAACTATCTGTTGTTGCTGCAGCTGCTACACACTGCAGAGATGGTATTGTTCTTCAGCATTCTCTTTCAGAATCCAGTTTCGGGGCACAGCTTTTCCTGTCAGTGTCCACTCCCTTTCCCAGCATCTGCAGAACGGCTGGAGGCAGACATCCTTCATTTCCTATTGCTTCCTTCCCTTGCTGCATCGTCTCCCCTGGAGGAATATCTCTGCCTAAAAAGAGCATATTCACCATCATGGATGAAAACACTAGCTGTCTTAGCTGCAAGACAATGGCTGTGTTTTATTCCACACTGTTGTTTGGGGCTCGGATAACTACAGGAACCATAATATTACAGCTGTATTCCTTGTTAAAGGAGACAACATTGACGAGAAAGTTATAAAACGCTAAGATTCTCAAAGTGATAGAGTCGACTGTGACTGATTGGCGCTTGATCCTTATGTTCATGAGTGATCGAGTAGATTTTAACTGTTTGGCGCTTGTCCTTCATTTCCATGAACTTCATCAATAATTATTAACAAATGAAAACCAAAACGTTCACATAGCCCAGGACTCAAGAGAGGATCAACCAGCAGCTTAAGGGCTGCCTACATTCATGATTGAAACTACAACTCCCCATTTCACGTCCCCCTTTTCAGTTAAGGTATGTCAAGGTTTTCCCATAATACTATAGAGTCATTGAGAAGCAAGTTGCCAGAGAAATCAGCTTCTCTAGTGGCGAGTCTTTTCGGGTGGCGCCAATCTCCTCTCCCTCACTTCTTTACCGTCCCTGTCCCTAAAGAGGGAGAGAGTCATAGTCGATCACTAAAGACTAAGCTGTAAAGTGAAATTCCATGAGTGGGAAAGCCACTGGTCATACAGCCTCTCATTTTGCTGTTGCCCCCAGCGTCAATGGTTTAATCAAGAACTGTGATAAAGCCCAGGCGCTGACGGAAACAAATGCTCTGATTACTGAGCTATCCCATCCTTCGCCTTTTACATAATTATGCTACAAATCATTTGACATACGTTTCTTTCTGATCTGACACTTGGTAACCTGTATAAGCTCACCTAGCTTGTCTATATTGCGGGGTTGTGTTTCAAGACAAGTCAATTCAAACTGATCTTTATTGACGTTAA
>CM054142.1:11044316-11066816 GCA_028751875.1 Rapana venosa
ACGTTCTTCCAGAGTCTCGCTTCCACCATCCATCCTGTCGCCCGTACCAACATGGTCCTCCTCATTTCTCCTTTCACTTTTCTCCTTTCTCTCTTTGCTATGGATTTTTCTCTCCCAATGCACAGTTGACAAATCGTGCCATGCTCTCTGACGTCTGCGGGCGTGAAATTAAATGTCTTTCCATTTCTGCTGGTGTCTGGCTGTCACAGACTGCTAGTGGTTATAGTGATGGTGGAGAGGGTAGTGATGGTGGTTTTGGCAGTAGTGGTAGTGGTGGTGGTGGTGGTGGTGGGGGTGGGCTGAATAAGGGGTGATGATTGGTAAGGAAACAGAGGAGAACAGTAGTCTGGTGGCCAAACAGGTGATGCACCTTTATATATAAGGAGCAGGCGACCAGAGGTTTGAATCTTTGTAAAATATATTTTTCTCTCTAACTCTGCCATACCATGAATGACAGTTTGAGTGCTAGTCTGAACCTGACTTTCATGCAATCGGTAGCATTTATGTTTATGGATAAGGCCAATGCCACAAAGAATGTCCCCGGTAAAAAGAACAAAAAATATTCAAAATAAGCAGAACAAAAAGACAGGTTGGGCTAGAACTGTGACAATACAGCGCCTTTAAGAAGAGCAGTCTGGATTAAACACAGAGTCAAAATGATAATAATAATTATTGTGCTGGGATTTATGATAGCAGTACCCTACCACACATTAAGGAAGACACGGGTGGAAAGAAGAACAGAGTTTGGTTGGTTCTGAGAGAAAGACAGAAAAAAGACTCCTCTCTATCGCTTCCCAAAATTGTCCTTTTGTTTCACTGGCAAAACTATCTGTGTATTTTCATTAGACTGTCATTGACAGAAGGAACAATGATTTTTGTTTTACATTGAACTCCATATCCTTCCCCTTTGCTTCACATGAATTCTACTGTGGTCTCTGTGTGGATGATCTGAAAGCAGCATCAACTGAAGAGGGCTACATGGAGCACGGTGGTGGACTTCCACACTTTAAAAAAAACGTATTTTTGGAGCCACAGTATTATGGAATATGACTGTGCTCTTGAAAAATTCAGAGTATGTTCTTATCTTTTCTGCTCACAAAAAAACAAAGTCAAAGTACTGAAAGCACATTTGCAATACGGGTTCATTTTTCTGAGGTGCCTTTGACTGCCTACAGAGATGGAGGGAAAACATAAGTATATTTTGTTAGGAATATACAAAACTACTCAGGTTTTTGTTTTTTTAATATGCTAGTGCTCCTATGTACAAAGCATACAAACAGTTATGTTAGCGAGGCGCTTTGTGAGGATGAAAGTGATAAAGCGATACAAAAATGGGCCATTTTGAGAATTGTGTTTTTGTTGATGTCAAGCAACAGGCGAAAAATGGATTGTAGAATATATTATACACACCATTCTTGTGAAAATATACAAAAACTGTTTTTCCATTATTTCTTTTTTCTTTGCATTTTGTAAGTGATGCAGATGGGGACAACTGTAGTTTTATGTCTTCCACAATCCCATTTTCTGCTGCGGAGAAAAAAAAGATCGTTTCCAATCCATTTTACTCACAAAGTCTACAGCAGCTGATGCAAACAGCAAACAATCTTACAAGTAGCTAGATTCTCTTGCTCTGTGACAGTGATTGGCCCTGAAGGCAGTCATTTTCCATTCCTGGTGAGACAGACAGCGGCCAAGACTGTTGTCTACACTGCCTCAGCATTGAGTCTGGTCCAGCGCTTTTGTTCCTTCATTGATTCAGTTCTCTTTGGAGTTTTATTCTCTTTAAAATCTGGAGATCTTTGCTTTTCAGAGGCAATGATAGACACATGTAAAGAGTTGTCTCCTTGACAGCTTTGAGTGAGTCTAAAGAACGTGTGCGAACGCATGCAGAACATCTTGCGCACACGTTAAATCCTGTTCCGCTGTTCAAAAGAGTAGGCCATTGTGTGCTGGTGGGAACAGATGGCAAAATTTTAAAAAGAAACCGCATACACACGCATCATTTTTTTAAGCGTTTTGATTTGTTGCTTTACAAGATTCAGCGCTATATAAATTCCATACATTATTATTATTATAAAGAAAAGGGTTTTGCTTTACATGTACATCATTAAGGGTAAAGGTGTCCTACAACCTATGTGGTCGGAGGGGAGCGAGGCGTCAGAGACCTCACTTCTCTATGGGCCAGCATATTGAGGGCGGCGCCCTCACTGCTTTACCTTCCTTGACCTTAAAGAGAGCAGATACCCATTTACAGCTGGGTGAACTGTGAAACTGCACTGAAACCAAGGCGCGCAAACGGTCACCATCTACTTGGTAACCACGCTCGATGCTGCTTAACACTGGCTTGGGGGAAGCGAGTGTTCTGATAACTGTGCTACCTCTGACAACTTGTGCCCTGCATCATACCCTGCACCAAAAATGTCTTTGTGTGACATTTTACTGCTCTAAACAGGAAAGTATATTTTCTGAATTATTTATCGCAAGACAGCGGTTAGGATTGCAAAGTGATCATGAGAATCTTGTTTTACACCCCTGACACTAGCCTCAAAGGAATATTTTGGTCTGCAGAGGATGCAAGAGCGCAGAGATGAGAGGTGAGGGTCTGAATGCGAGGCGATGGTGTCAGGAACAGGATTACAAGCACTCATGTCTCTGCCCCGGGGAGCGGGATAACCTCATGGTTAGAGCGTTGAGCTCGTAGTCTGATGTTCTAGGTTCAAGCCACCACCGAGACGCCTGTTCGAGGAGAATTGTCCCTGAAGTTATCACCGACACCGACTCCGCTTCACTGAAAATCCTTCCGATGAGACTATAAGCCGTGGTCTTGTTTCCGAACGCACCGGGAACATCTTGCTCTCACGGTAAAACCTGGTCGGCCTTTATTTATTTATTTATTTATTTATTTATACCACTTTAAGTCACGAGATTTCTCTGCGTGAAATTCGGGCTGCTCTCCCCGGGGAGAGCACGTCGCCACAAGAGCAGCGCCACCCCTTTTTTTTTTTTTTTGGTCTGCAACTGTATTCCCTATCAGAGTGGCTTTTTTCTAAGAATTTTGCCAGGGACAACTCTCTTGTTGCCGTGGGTTCTTTTTCGTGCGCTGCATAATTTTCTGTAACACACGGGACCTCGGTTTATCGTCTCATCCGAAAGACTAGCGCCCAGACCACCACTCATGGTCTAATGGATGGGGGAAAAGTTTCGGGCCCAGACGGGATACGAACCCGGACTTTTCGCTTTCTAGACAGGCGCGTTACCTCTAGACCACCGATCCATGGAAGAGTTGGCCATGTTGTGCCGGTGGGAACAGATGACATTTTTTTAACCTTATGCACACTGGTTTTGCGTTTAGACATCATCCCTGAAGTTGGAATATGGCTATGTTAACGGTAGATAAACAGTACATACGCAAACATCTCACAATCGGGGAACCTGGCGCCTTAGTCGAGGAACGGAACTAAAAGTCTGCACTAGAGAAAGGGGAGGATTTAACAGACAAGCAACTTGTGAATGACAGAAAGAATAGATACCACTCCATCTTCTTTCGTCATCACGCTCTATACCATCATCTACATACTTCTTCATTGACTGCGAGGATAAGTATTATTTCATAGCTTGCTCTGTCATAGCCGGTCTTGTCTGTTCTTGTCCTGTCTTGTCCTGTCTTGCAGTGTATTGTCTCGTCTCGTCTCGTCTCGTCTTGTCTTTTCTTGTCTTGTCTTATCTTGACTTGTCTTGTCTTGTAATGCATTGTATTGTATTGTATGGAGAGTTGCAGACTTCTGTGGAATTGTATGATATCATTCTATGACTCTCATCAATATTCTTTCCTGTGACACGTCTGATTAAGTGCATAATACGAGTCACCTCAATGATGTTGAGCAGAAAAATGCCTACATGTTCGTGACACTATAAAGAAGAACAGATTATTAGGAGCTATAGGAACCTACCAGTGAAATCTTGTTCATTAAGCCATAAGCTTTGTCAGTTATTGATTTACTACTCAGTGCCAACGTTTATATTAAAAACTTGTCATGTGTTTACATGTTATGCTAGGATTGTCTGTCTTCAGTCACAACAAGCTTTTAGCACAACAACCGTCACTTTTGGAACTAAAATCATCTAAAGTCGGAGTATGACTGCGTATATATACCAAGGTACTTGAAAGCAGGCATATACGCGAACGCCCCCCCCCCTCCTCTCTCTCTCTCTATCTCTCTCTCTCTCTCTCTCTCTCCTCTCTCTCTCTCTCTCTCTCTCTCTCTCTCTCTCTCTCACACACATCCAGCGTGTACGAATGGTCTCACTTACGGTAGCGCTTCTCTAGTGGTGACTCATTCTCCCCAGGGGAAAGCAGCTCAAATTTTCACGCAGATAAATCTGCTGTGACGTAAAGCCGTATACAATACAATACAATACAATAAAACACAATACAGCACAATACAAGACAATGCTTCCCAAGTGGAATGAATGAGACAGAATGAACAGTGTAGGTGACCCCCATAGTGCTAAACTAGGAAACGCCCAACACAGCCAACAATTGAAGCCTTTCAAATCCAAAAAACCAATATTGCTATTGCCGCCACACACTGTGCAGTCACCCTATTTGTCCAGCCAAAGTCCTTCAGGGTGGTCCCAGTCCTCACTACCGTTTTCCTCTGTCAGTGTCCACTCCCTTTCCCAGCATCTGCAGAGTGGCTGCAGGCAGTCACCCTTCATTTCCTATTGCTTCCTTCCCTTCGCTGCAGATAATTATCTCTCTTGGAGAGATGATTCCGCCTAATAACAGCATTTTCACAAGAATGAGTGACAGGATATTGTGTTGTGCTTGCTGGAAATCTCCCAGTTCCTAGTGACGGTCGTTGTTTTCAGCCGTGCCGAACGCGAAGGCAAATTCTAATTCGAATTTTAATTCAAAAATACTTTATCATTTCAAAACGAGAAATTCATGTAGGTTATGAGCAAAGAATCAAACATCTGTTGTTGTTGTTTTGTTGTTGTTGTGCGTTCCCCAGCTAAACACTCTGAGGGTCACCCAGAACATGCACTTTGACTCACTCATCTCGTCTGGGAATCACTGTGAGATAGGAAAATACACCGGATGAAAAGTTTGCGTGCATGACTCTTTTCAAGTACCTCGCCATACAGGCATCCATACTCTGACGTCAGATGGGTTTTTTCTTCTGTAACGCGAGTGCAGGATATTATGTTGAGAGCTTGTCATGGCTGAGGGCAATCATCTCAACACAACATTTTACAACATAACAGCATTTTAGTGTAGGTCTTGGCACTTAGCTGACACCAAGAACTGACACAGCTCTTGGCCTGGGCCTTCTTCGTTCAAGGGCGGACGTTGTGGTGGGCCCTCCTGACCATGAAAGCAAATTCAATTCCAATCTAAATTAAAATACTTTATCATTTCAAACGGAGAAAGTATTGTAGGTGACGAGTAAAAGATTCTAACATCTAAGATTTAAAGAATGAATCACGGTCATGTCATCAAAGAAGCCGATAGCTTACAGCACCCGCACAAACTCAACACACTAGGCTCTCTGTGCACCTGATCATCCTACAGTACTGTTGTTGTCAGACAACATGAAAGGTGATACTTCGTCATGAAAGAAGATTAAAAGAATAGTGATGACTCATCTGGAGAAAAACTTAATGATTTCTTAGACGATTACCAGTCGACGATTACGATTACGATTGGGATGGGGATCATTTTAGGACACCTCTGTGTTAAAGAATGCATACAGGAGCTGGTTGCAAAATCTTCATTGGTGCCTCCACAGTCAACGGAACTACGGGATAGGTGAAGGTGAAGGTGAAGGTGAAGGTAAAGGTGAAGGATACGAGAGCAATAGCAATATAACATGATGAAACGTGGGATTTTGTTTGTTTGTTGCTAAAGTAGCCGTCCACTTTTGACTAAAAAAATACACTTAGATACAGAATTTTCAAGTTTCTCTTTAACAAACTGCACGACTGCTTTGCACGTTAGATGACTGGGAATTAACTGTAGCTATGAAAAAAAATTTAAAGACGGGGAAGGAAGACATACACACACACGCACGCACGCATGTACGCACACACGCACGCACGCAAGCACACACACAGATGCACACACCCTTTCACTCTCTTTCTGTCTCTGTCTGTCTCTCTCCTCTCTCTCTCTCTCTCGCTCTCTCTCTCTCTCTCTCTCTCTCTCTCTCTCTCTCTCTCTCTCTCTCACACACACACACTGCATCGATTTTTTTTAAAGGGGAAATAATTCCCGTTACAGTCTCAAAATCTTATGAAGAACGAATCAACAAAAAGTTCCATTCCATTTATCTTTATTTACACAAAATGTCAGACACAAATTCTGACAGTAATCAGCAAGATCCTTTTTACACGCCCCAATCTAGCCCTCCCTTGATTCTTCTTTCCGCTGTTTCATGTGCACGCTCTCTCTCTCTCTCTCTCTCTCTCTCTCTCTCTCTCTCTCTCTCTCTCTCTCTCTCTCTCTCTCTCTCTCTCTTTCTCTCTCTCTCTCTCTCTCTCTCTCTCTCTCTCTCTCTCTCTCTCTCTCTCTCTCTCTCTCTCTCTCTCTCTCACTCACTCACTCACTCACTCAGAGAAAATCAGTGTATCTGCTTTGATATAAATGTTTGAATCAGTTAGGGGTTATGTGTTTATTGAACACCTATTATCTCTTTTCACAAAACAATTATAATCAATGTATATCTCTTTTGACATTAATGTTCAGATCAGTTAGGGATTATGTATTGTTGAAAACACACTTATCGCTTTTCCTTAAATCATGTTGTCGCTGTTGTAGTAGGGTTTTTTCCCCTTGTTTTGTTGATAGTCCCTAATTACAGCAAGGGCCGGATGAAAAAAAAGTATGTCAATGCTTACTCTGTTACCCTTGGAAAACAAAGATGCATTCTCTCTCTGTCTCTCTGTCGCTGTCTCTGCCTCTGTCTATCTCTCTATCTCTCTGTCTCTGTCTCTGCCTTCGTCTATCTCTCTCTCTGTCTCTCTGTCTCTCTGCCTCTGTATCTGCTCTGTCTATTTCTCTCTCTCTGTCTCTCTGTCTGTCTCTCTCTCTCTGTCTCTTTGTCTCTCTGTCTGTCTGTCTCTCTGTCTATGCTCTCTCTCTCTCTCTCTCTCTCTCTCTCCTCTCTCTCTCTCTCTCTCTCTCTCTCTCGTTCCGGACTTTTCTTCTACAGTGCACAGCTGACAAATCGCAGTGTGCTCTCTGATTCCCGGACGCCCAAAAGGCGTGAAATTAACTGTCTTTCAATTCCTGCCGGCCTCTGCTTGTCACAGACTGACGGTGATAGTGGTGATGGTGATGGTAGCAGAGGTGATGGTGCTAGAGGTACCAGTGATGGTTGTGTGCTGCCATTGATGGTGAAAGGTAAAGGGGATGAGTATGGGGGTGGGTGGAGTTAAAGATACAGATGAGGAATGTTATGGTCTAGAAGTTATTACATCTGTCAAAAACGTAGAAGATTTATGGTTTGAATCTCTTCAGTCAATGTGGAATTTTCCTCTTAAAGCTTTGAGTACTAGTTAAGGTGCTGGTGTTCGAGTCACAATAGATAACCAAAGTGCTGAATAGACAATAGATAACCAAAGTTCTGAATAGATTTGTTGTGTGCTGGTTCTTATAAAGAAGCTCATTGGTAACACTGGCGTTGGGCATAGAAATAGTAAGTCATGCAATCTACAGCCACTAAACACCGTGGTAAAATTATCTTAGGTACACACACACAGACGCCCGCACGCGCTTGCGCACGCACACACGCACACACGCGCACACACACACCGGCACCCGCGCTCACGTATGCACGCATGCACGCACACATGAAGGTGGCTTCATTCCGACTTCGGTTATGCTAGCTGGGTATATTCATATTTCTGTAACCCACCAAAAGCTGACATGAATTACGGGCTCTTTGAACAGGCATATTTGATCTTCTGTATGTGTGTATACACGAAGAGAATTCAGGCACTAGCAGGTCTGCATTTGAACTTGACATGGGAGGTCGTAAAAAAACCCCACCCTCAATTCGACAGGCGCCGCCAAGATTCAAACCCAGAACTTCACGAACCCATGGGATTGAAGTTAAACGGCCTTTACCACTCAGCTATAGCGTCCTTCGTATAAACTTTATGCTTCGTTTTCAGGCCTGAAAGGGGGGTCACAAAGGAAAGCACCGCCAATAACCCTAGCTTCGGGCTCTCCTGCCAATCCCATATTCTGCCGCAAAACCAAACTTTTTTTCCAATCCAATAGTAGGAAAATTCCACAGAGGCCGACACACATGGCAAACAGAGTTAGCGGCAGACTCCTCTCTTCTGTGACAGTAACGGGCCCTGAGGACAGCCATTTTTCTTTTTTCTTTTTTTATTATTCGTCTTACGCGACAGATAACAGGCAAAGTGCTTTCCACAACTCCCGGGTGCTGAGCCTTCCATAGCAATTTCTTTTCATTACTGGGTCCCATCTCTTAGGGTCTTCGTTCTGTACAGGTTCAAGAGCTGTGATGTCTAGAGGCATCTTATGCCTTTATCTCTGAGTGGATCCAGGATAGAAAAAAAAGGTCTTGTGTTTTATCGCTACACTCCATTCCGTGTTCACATGTTCTTTTTGTCAGTCTAGTTTTCCGAAAAATGTCGGTCCTTTTTCTGAATTCCTTGTGGTAACATAGAAGTTAACATGTAAAGGAGATGTATATGGGATTTCTTTTTCTAGCCCTGACAGCAGCTCTTTAGGGACGTGGAAGCCTGTAAAAGGTAGAGCAGGGTACAGATGAAACAGTGCCAGCAACGTTTCTGAGCTTGCTTTTCCTTTCTTAGAACAGCATGCTCATGTGGCGTGCGAGAGAGAGAGAGAGAGAGAGAGAGAGAGAGAGAGAGAGAGAGAGAGAGGTGTGTGTGTATGTGTGTGTTGAAGGGGTGCATAATGCAAACTATCAGCATATGCAAGGGAGAGAGAGAGAGTGTGTGTGTATGTGTGTGTGTGTGTGTGTGTGTAAAAGTGGAAGGGTGTATAATGAAAACTATCACAGCATATGCGAGGAAAACTCTTTTCTCCCCACCTTTCTTTTATCCTATCTCTTTGAGACGCTCCTACCTAATGGAATGTACTGCTTTATATAGGCCTCTTGTAAGGCAGAATGTGACTTGTTTGGTAAACAAAACAGCATATTTTGGAGAAAACTGCTAAAGGCTTTTTAGGTGTAGACATGAATAAGCAGGCATTCATTCTTATCGACTGCTGGCATATTTCTAGTGATTCTGCAATAGACACATCAAATAGCTACAGCTTAGGGTTCTGTCGTAAATTCTGTAATTTGCAATGGAAAAGGGGATTAAAGTCTATCTTACGACAAGTTATTCTACTGCTGTTCTGAATTAAAAAGACCATTATAATTTGCAGATTTCCCAGCAAGTGGCTAAAGGTATTCAATAACAGCGGAGAATTCTCAACACATTCTGTGGCGTCTCTTTAAACTAACATTGATCACTGGGACTGAGTGACTGACTGAGTGACTGACAGTGACTGACTAAGTGGGTGAGTGAGTGATTGACTGACTGACTCACTCACTCACTGGCTGACTGACTGACTGGTTATGTATTTGCTTGCCTGTCCCGTGAATTAATGAATAAACGTGTTGATAATTAATTAGCTGATCCACTGATCTATTGATGGACTGATTACTTGATTGATTGAGATCTACGACAAGTCATGCATCAATCTGTTTACTATCCCAACTATCAACAAAATGCAGTACCACAGCTGAAACCCAACTGAAAACCAAAAACAGCGATAACATCAACATTATTATCACAGAACACGTTGACAGGAAATCAGAGCATGTTGCTGCAAGCACTACAACACAGCAGAGGTTCTGTTTTCTGTCAGCAGATTCCTTCAGGATCCAGTTTCAGGGCACAGTTTTTCCTGTCAGTGTCCGCTCCCTTTCCCAGCATTTGCAGAGTGGCTGGAGGCAGACACCCTTCATTTCCTATTGCTTCCTTCCCTTGCTGCAGATAATTGCCTCCCTTGGAGACATTTGCTCTGTTCCATGGTTCCTGAGGAAAACAATGAAAGGGTGAAAAAATGTCTTGCTTTTTTTCTGCAGAATGTGCCTGATGAACTAGCTCTATCTGCGTGTGTGTGTGTGTGTGTGTGTGTGTGTGTGTGTGTGTGTGTGTGTGTGTGTGTGTGTGTGTGTGTGTGTGTGTGTGTGTGTGCGTATGTTCTTTTTAGGAAGAGAGTATTTATAATTTATGGAGAATGCAACCTTGGAAGAAGACAGGCACTTCATTCTAGGCTCCAATAACAGTTTTGTCTCCCTTTATCTTATCTTTTAAACGACAAAATAGTATCAAAGTGAGGAACACGCTCTCTCTGTATCTCTGTCTCTTTGTCTCTCTCTTTCTGTCTGTGTCTCTGTCTGTGTCTCTGTCTGTCTGTCTGTCTGTCTGTCTGTCTCTCTCTCTCTCTCTCTTCTCTCTCTCTCTCTCTCTCTCCCCTCTCTCTCTCTCTCTCCTCTCTCTCTCTCTCTGTGAGTGTGTGTATGTTTGTGTACGTGCGTGTGTGCATGCGTAAGTGCGTGCTTGCGTGTATGCATGTGTGTGTGTGTGTGCGCGCGCGCGCGTGGGTGCGCGCACATGTGTGTGTATGTATGTATGAACACACTTTAAAAACAGAATACTATTTCATACGCTCAGAAAGCGAAACCTTGAAACGAACATTTTTCAGTTCAATAACAAACGTAGATAACAAAACCACATTCCTTGGCGTATATATTCATCTGTGTTCTATGCATAGGACTGTGTTCTTATCGACACCCTCGAAGCTCGTGAAGTTAACATAGGAAAAACGCATTACCACAACAAGAAGGAATTGTATAGACACTCAGTACTGGACCTGGGTCTAGGTGTTCATTGCATCATCGATTCCTGTCTGTCCAGTCCCCCTCAGTCCCTGTGCTGTATCCATTAATGGCTGCCCTGACTTCACTGCCACGGGCAACTAAAAAAAAAAAAAGCTCTTACAGCCGCACCTTGTTTTCATCTTGAGAAGGTACACACACGTCTTGTTTTCCATCCAGAAGCCTCTACACCCATCTATATCTTCCGTTAGTTTTTGGATTTGTTTGTCTTTTTATTAAGAACTGCTGTCTGTCTGTCTGACTGTCTGTCCCTCTGTCTGTCTGTCTGTCTGTCTCTCTCTCTAGATATATCTATCTATCTATCTTTTTATCTGTGTGTTTGTCTTCGTTTTTGCATGCCTCTGTCTGTCTGTCTGTCTGTCTCTGTCTCTGTCTCTCTCTCAAACGCGAAAATCACACCCACAAAAAAGACAGTACACACTGAACTGTGTACAATAAACATTGAAACAACAATTCCATAAGGTAGCGAAACACATTTCTTTCAATTTTTTTTGAAAATCCAAACTCTGTTTATGTGTCCGTTTGCATTTTTTGTGATGATTGTGCCTTTTTGAAATGTACTATCACTTATGCTTGCGAAAGTGAAAACAGAAAACAGAAAATGATTTTGTTTGAGGCATTCCCCCGTTGAAATGCCGAGAGCCTGTTAGTAAAATTAGCATCCCCACCTTCTGGAAATTATTTGTTAGGAATTCCCTCTTTTCTATCCCTCACTTTTCTCCTGCATTGTTGTTGTTGTTTTTTTACAAGATTCAGTGCTATATACATTTCCTTTTTT
Organism: Rapana venosa; assembly: GCA_028751875.1. Taxonomy (NCBI): domain Eukaryota; kingdom Metazoa; phylum Mollusca; class Gastropoda; order Neogastropoda; family Muricidae; genus Rapana; species Rapana venosa. Next base: position 11,056,050 of record CM054142.1, read on the forward strand.
TTCTTCCTGTCACCTCCTTCTTGTCTATTTTCTGCCTTTTGGGTCCATTTTCCTGCTTTTTTCCAGAAAGACTTAAAGGATAACTCTCCACCCTGCCGAGGCTGGATACGCTGGGCCTGACTTGCCAGGCGCTTAAAGGCAGCGCAACGCATCTTGGCTCATTTAACAGACAATAGATGCTATCTGAGCGTTCGGCGATGAAGAAGAAGACGAAGTTTTGACGCCTAAGCTGCCATTACCATCCCCTGACAAAAATATAATAAAATCCTCTCTATGTGTACTGGTAAAGACTTGTACGTAGCCATCTACCACCACACCACTCAGAATTTCTGAGATCTGCAGCAACAACAACAACAACAACAGAGTAATATAAAGTTCAATACTGAATCTTGGCCAAGGGTTTTATTTCATCAGCAGTTCCATTCCATCCCCTATCCCCTCAGTCTCCCTGTATCCATTAACATTTCTTCTGACATCACTGCCAGGGGCATCGAGGATGCTCTTACATCTTCCTCCTCCATCTCCTCCTTTCCATTTCGCAGAGATGCAGAGAGAAAGGTCATTTTTCTCTTAGTGCCTTTTTGCTACACTCTCGCGCGGCCCTCTTGTTTCACAGACATATAGACACAGACAGACAGACAGACAGACAGACAGACAGTAACAAACACACAGAAACAGACTCTCTCTCTCACACACACACACATACAAACATACATACATACATACACAGAAACGCACGCGCGCGCGCACACACACACACACACACACACACACACACATATATATATATATATATATATATATATATATATATATATATATATATAATATATATATATATATATATATATATATATATATATATATATATATATATATATGTGTGTGTGTGTGTGTGTGTGTGTGTGTGTGTGTGTGTGTGTGTGTGTGTGTGTGTGTGTGTGTGTGTGTGTGTGTGTGTGTGTGTGTGTATCTGTCTGCTATCATGTTTTAGTTTACAAACCTTAAAAAAATCAACATACACACACTCTCTCTCTCTCTCTCTCTCTCTCTCTCTCTCTCTCTCTCTCTCCTCTCTCTCTCTCTCTCTCTCTCACACACACACACACACACACACACACACACACACACACACACACACACACACACACACACACCACGAGTATAATAAAAAATGAGTGTTGATGGTGATCGTGTACTGTTTTTGGAATTATATATTGGATATTATCTCTGAAATACACACACACACTCTCTGTCTCTCTGTCTCTGTCTCTGTCTCTCATCTTGTATCGTTTTGCTTATAGTTATAGTGTATCCTGATGAAGGATTCATATTTTTATATTTTCAATACTTTATTGGACTTGTCCGCTGTACTTAAGTTTTAATGAGTGCCCTATTTCAATATCTTATTGTTATGTGTAACAAGTATATGTACCATTTGACAATGTGTAGATGTTTATCTTTATGACTTATTAAGTTTGGTTCCTGTTATTTTTCTTGGTTTTGTTGTTGTTCTTGTTGTTGTTGTTGTTGTTTGTTTGTTTTTCTCTTTTTTCTTTTTTTTCTTCTTTTGTTGGTGTGGGTTTTTTCTTCTCTTTTGTTTGTTTGTTTTGTTTGGGTTGGTTTTTTTGGGAGGGTGGGGGGTTAGGGTTTTCTTTTATTTGTTTGGGGTTTTTTGGGGGAGGGAGGGGTTGTTGGGGGGGGGCTGTTTTGAAAAGGGTTATTTCCCCTTGTTTCTACTGTGAGACTGTATAAGTGTTGGGTTATTATTAAGATGTATCCCTACGGGCGGGGTCTGGATGTAAAAAAGCACATGAGTGCTTATTCATTATCCTCGAAATAAAAGAATTTCTCATTGTCATTGTCTATCTCAGAAACAGAAGACAAAATTTACAAAACCGCATACACACGGGGACTGGATGTAAAAAAAGCACATGCGTGCTTATTCTTTTATCCTCGATATAAAAGAATAAAAAAAATTTAAGTCTCTCTCTCTCTCTCTCTCTCTCTCTCTCTCTCTCTCCTATTGGCACTCGGACATAGAAAGTAAAGATACATACTGCTGGTTTTTTCGTTTAAGTGTGCTTTTCATACTGAAAAGTATCTTCGAATAGTCACTGACAAATGGCATCGACTAATTTATGCAAGATTTCGACTAAGAACACTCGGCTTCAATGCAAATAAAAGATGGTTTCAACCTGAGACGTCCACACAGTTCCCATGCCCTATGTGTGGTCATATTTTTGATGATGAAGTGCATTTCCTGTTTCATTGTCAATCATATGTTTCTATACGTGAAAACTGTGGTGTTCTCAATCTAGAAGCTTTCCGAAGGCAAGATATTTTTTCTATCTTATCGTCCGATGATGATATTGTGATCAAATCGGTTGCAAAGTTTATTGCTGAAGCACTGAAATTAAGACAGTTACAGCTAAGTTCCAATTAGCTTAACATTTGTGACTAAATTAAAGTAACATTTATATTATGTAAACTCCAGCATTTTGTGACACACCTAAAGAAACATTTATAATTACACTGTAGTCTCCAGCAAGAATATTTTTTGAAAATTTCACATACAGTTTCAATGGATGGTCTAATATAGCATTCTAGAATGTTGTTTTTATTATTTTAGTTATTGCTTATTGGTTCCTATTGTTCATCCTTGTTATTACTTTGTGTTCAGTTTGAAACTGAGTTTACGTCAGAGCTTAAAGTCGTATCCGTTCATAGAGAGCTCATTTTTGGGTTTTTTGTTTTCATTACGTTAAATGCATCATGTGATTTTTCTTGTATTTATTTGTATTTACAAAAGAAAGTCGTGTATAACCCCCCTTGTCAATAGGCCACTTTGGGCAATGACAATAAATTGGTCAAAGCGTCAAAGCGTCCTCACTTCCTCCTCCTCCACTTGCTACTCCCCTCAGCTTCCCCCCCCCCCCCCCCCCTCTTTCCCTGCTCCCTGAAAGTTTTATCTCTAAACAGTATAACTTGACCACTTGCGGATAAAGAGCTGAACTGTTCTCTATCAGGAGAGAGAAGATGGAGGAGCTGTGTTGAGTGTCTGCAACAAGTGTTACATTACGGGGCCTGATCATAGGCTCTATAGGTGACTGATGTTAGACGTATATAAAAAGTTAAAGAAAAACGGTGTCCATAACCTATGTGGTCGTAGGGTGAGCGAGGCATCAGAGACCTCAACTTATCCAGGGGCCACCATATTGAGGGCGACTCCATTCTCCTCTCCCTCGCTGCTTTACCTTCCCTGACCCTAAAGAGAGCAGGTACCCTTTTACAGATGGGTGAACTAGGGGACTATACTAAAGGAGAGGCGCGCAAACGGGTACACATTCTCTTGGTAACCACGCTCGATGCTGCTTACCCTTGGAATGGGAAAAGCGAGTGCTCTGAACACTGAGCTACCCCACCCCCACACGTTGATAAATGATTGTTAATCCTGATAATTTGTGTTGTTGTTGTTCTTGCTGCTGCTGCTGCTGTTGTTGTTAATATTGTTGTTGTTGTTAATATTACTGTTATTGTTAAATCTAAAGTCTCCTCATGCTTGGTGATAATACTCTTCTTATAATAACAAAATGTGTGTGTGTGTGCGTGTGTGCGCGCGTGTGGAGGGGGGGGGGGTGAGCGGTGATGGGAGAAATGAAATAAGATTAACAGAAGAAAGATTAGCACAGGGAAACAAACTATCATGAAACACATGCCTGAATTTCTCGCAGAGATAAATTAGCTGTAACAATATAAGAGAACACACACACCTACACACACACACACACACACACACACACACACACACACACACACACACACACACACCACACACACACACCAATCAACAATTACCAAGACAGAAAACAAACACACAAACACACTGGCAACTTTGACAACATGTCCTATTCATTACGACACTTCACAAACTTTACGTCAGCTGAAGATGAAGATGGGCCAATTTGTAAAATGGCCTGTGAAATTCTATGCCAGTAAAGCTCTTGAAGAGACTTGAAAGCAAAAACTACCGGTGTAAATAAAAGAAAATAAAAAATAAAAAATAGGACAATGAACAAACCTGTCATTTAAAGGAAAATTCGTTGCTCTTGTTCATTTTTCAAGTCAAATAAAGTTTTGCATTCTTCTTCCTCTTAGTTTTGTATTTTTCTTCTTCTTCTTCAGAATTTTTCGTCAGCATTCTTCATCAGAATTCTGTTCGTCTTCTCCAGAATTCTTCTTCCCCTTCCCTTTCTTCTTCTTCTTTTCTTGTTCTTGTTCTTGTTCTTGTTCTTCTTCTTCTTCTTCTTCTTCTTCTTCTCTTCTTCTTCTGCAAGAGCTGAATAAATCGTTGCCTCTTTGAATGTTTTCCTATCTTAAAAGTCACCAGATTTCGTTTCTCTTATATAAAGTCTTCACTCCACCTGTGAGGATAATACAATTTTTTTTTCTGATGATCCACAATCACCAACAAATCCAGTCTTTCTCATAAACGTAGAATGGGATCCGGCGTTTATCGTAAAGCCATAAGACTGCAACAAGAAAATCTAACCCCATATCAATCATTATTATTTCGAGCAAAATAATACTAAAACAAAATTTACCAACAAAACTAACACCGATTTCAAAAACAGGAGAGAGAGAGAGAGAGAGAGAGAGAGAGAGAGAGAGAGAGAGAGAGAGAGAGAGAGAGAGAGAGAGAGGGGAGAAGAGGGGAGGGAGAGACAGAAAGAGAGATACAACAGACAGACAGACAGGCAGGCAGACATAGACAGAGACAGGAGAGGGGGGTATTACGGCTGTAGCCAGCTTTTTCAAAGACAAGGATAACCTTAAGAGTAAAACAAAAGCAAAGAAACGAATGCACAGCCAAATAGAAAGACACACACACACACACACACACACACACACACAGAAACAGAGGTACAGACAGACACAACCAGGGACTCAGAAAAGGATAGAGACAGAGAGGAAGAGATACAGAGACAGAGACAAAGAAGCGAGGGGAAAGGTTTCGACAATAAATGGACCTGTCAGTAAACACAAGACGTTTGGTTGTTGTTTCTCTTTTCCCCACAACAGCAGTGTAGTTGAAGTGATGCAATCAATCCACCCCCAGCTTCTCAACAAAGACATGCTGTTGCATCAGCTGCTACTCCTACTGTTGCTGTTTCTGCTATTGTTGCTGCTGTTGTTGCTGTTGTTGCTATTGTTGCTGCTGTTGACGTTGTTGCTGTTGCTTTGAAACCAAAAATTTTGTGCATGTAAATTAAGAAGAAAACAAACTGTAGGAAATAAAATAAATGCTATGAAATATCTTCAAAAGATTTTTTTTACATGCTATAACTCATTCCCAGACCTGCTAATACCCTTTCACGCTGTACGGTTGCTGTTTCTGTTGCTATTGCTGTTGCTACCGCTGCTGTTCCTGTTGCTACTGCTGTTGCTACTGCTGCTGTTCCTGTTGCTATTGCTGTTGCTACTGCTGCTGTTTCTGTTGCTACTGCTGTTGCTACTGCTGCTGTTTCTGTTGCGACTGCTGTTGCTACTGCTGCTGTTTCTGTTGCTATTGCTGTTGCTACTGCTGCTGTTTCTGTTGCGACTGCTGTTGCTACTGCTGCTGTTTCTGTTGCTATTGCTGTTGCTACTGCTGCTGTTTCTGTTGCGACTGCTGTTGCTACTGCTGCTGTTTCTGTTGCGACTGCTGTTGCTACTGCTGCTGTTTCTGTTGCTACTGCTGTTGCTACTGCTGCTGTTTCTGTTGCTACTGCTGTTGCTACTACTGCTACTGCTGTTTCTACTGCTGTTATTGCTGTTGCTGTTTCTATTGCTGCTACTGCTGTTTCAACTACTGCTACTGCTGCTTCTACTGCTGCTACTGCTGCTGTTGTTGCTGTTCCTACTGCTGTTACTGCTGTTGCTACTGCTGCTATTGCTTTTTCTATTGCTGCTGTTGTTACTGTTTCTACTGCTGCTACTGCTGTTGCTACTGCTGCTATTGCTGTTTCTACTGCTGCTACTGCTGCTGCTGTTGCTGTTTCTACTGCTTCTACTGCTACTGCTGTTTCTACTGCTGCTACTGCTGTTGCTGTTGCTGTTGCTACTGCTGCTACTGCTGTTTCTGTTTTTACAGCTGCTTCTGCTGCTTCTACTGCTGTTGCTGTTTTACAGCTGCTACTGCTGCTGTTGCTGTTGGTTCTGCTGCTACTTTTACTTCTTTTGCTACTGCTGCTATTTTCATCGAAGGCAAAGGCAAAGAGAAAACAGACTCTTAAACAGCATAGCAACACGAAGAAACTTGAATGGAAACACAGAGACAAACAGAGACACAAATAGACAAAAACAGAAATAAAAGAGGAAAGAAATAAACAAACAGAGACAGAAAAGCAGATAGGAAGTGACAGAGAGAAAGCAAATTACTAAAAAAAAAAAAAAAAGGGTTTTAAAAGGCTTTCTATCAAAGCGAATTGAAAAACCATCTATAAGAAAATAACCACACGAAGATACAACAAAACACATAGACAAAAAATATATTAAAATACTTCTTCACACATGTTCAGAAAATGATTATTTCTTCAAAGAAAGAAGAGTATGTTTCAATGAAAAGAATAAGGTAATGAATAAAGCTCTACGAGGCATAGAAATGAATAGGATCTGTCAGTAAAATAAATAATAAGAAAAATAGTATGTGCTCTTCGTTTTCTTGGCAACCACTGTATGTGGTTGAAGCGATGCCATCACTTCACTGTCCACTCTACTACACTGAGGTATTGTTTCAGCAGCAGCAGCAGCAGCACCTGCCAATTTCAAGAACGAAGATGTTATAAACTTGCAGGGATGTAAAAAGAAGTCAGAAAAGAAGAATTGTTATTTCAAAGACCAAAACGTCTTCGTGCAACAGTAAATGATCCGTTTTATTTGTTCTTGAGGAGTATTTGGGGTGTGGGGTGATTGTGTGTGTGCGTGCGTGCGTGTGTGCGTGCGTGCGTATGTGTGTGGTGTGTGTGGTGTGTGTGTGTTTGTGTGTGCGAGCGTACGTGAATGCGAGCGAGCGTGTGTGCATGCGTGCATGCGTGCGAGTGAGTTCAAGAAACAAGTTGGATGCTTTATATTGTAAATAATGATTAAACATATTATTTCAAGGTGCTTAGCAGTAGCAGATGATGAAATCTCTTGGGGAAAAAACCTATTGAAGGATTAGGAGCAACAGTAGAGAGAGGAAAAGAATGGGGGCGGTGTTACTGCTGCTATCGTTTCTGCTTTATTTTCGTGGTTGTAGTCAAAGTAGACGCAGCGGTTATATTGACATCAGTCACTATTTTCTACCCGTTAAAATTCATCTTATACTTGTCAGCATGCCCTCTATCTCTGTTTGTCTGCCTCTCTGTATCTGACTCTGTCACTCTATCTCTCTCTTCAAAAATAAGATCATTCACTCATTAATTTATATTTATTCTCTCTCTCTGTCTCTCTCTCTGTCTCTCTCTCTCTCTCTCTCTCTCTCTCTCTCTCTCTCTCTCTCTCTCTCTCTTCAAAAATAAAGATTATTCACTCATTAAATCATCCATTCATTTACTCTCTCTCCCTCTGTCTAACCCTTTAAAAATAAAGATCATTTACTCATTCATTCATTCATTCATTCATTCATTCACTCGTTCATTTATTCATTCATTCTCTCTCTCTCTCTCTCTCTCTCTCTCTCTCTCTCTCTCTCTCTCTCTCTCTCTCTCTCTCTCTCTTTCTCTCTTCAACAATAAATATCATTTCTCTCTCTCTCTCTCCCTCTCTCCCTCTCGCTCTCTCTCTCTCTCAACAATAATAATAAAATATCTGCACTGTCAGCTCCAAACAGTAATGGGAATTGATGAACGACAGCATTCCAGAGACTTCCTTTTTCTAAGAACCTTAATCCGGACTTTTTCAACCTAGAGAAATATTTTCTTAACGCCCTTGATGTCCCCGTTTTACCCAGCAGATTTGAAGGTTCAAGTTTTGATTGGATAGGGGGATTTGTGAACCTCGCCGTTTGATTGGCTGAGACGCGTGCGAGGCTTAGACCTGATAGGATTAAATCTTTTTGATGTGGTAAAGAGCAAAAATGGCCGGTAGATGAACAAAGCTATTGAAAAGGGGATTAGTCTGAGAGGTGTTCAATCAAGCTAAACAACAAAAAGTAAGATGGTTTTGTGATATCATACGTTAAAATTCGTCTTTGTTGGAGCTTTAAAATTGAGGGTACTTGAACAAAAGAAATGGTTATATTGTTTCAGATGTATGGATGACAGGATAGCCTACTGTGTTAGAGTGTTGCGCCTGTAAATTGAGGGACAGGGTTCGATGCACCAACAAGACGTTCTCTTGAGGGGACCGGTATTTTTTCCTCCTGGATCGAGTTAGTATCATTGCTGCCTCTACTTCCCCGAAAGTCCTTCGGATGAGACTATAAATCGAAGTTCTTTGTGCAAACACACGCAGAACATCTTGCACACACGTTCAAAACGGGGGGACGGGATAGCCTAATGGTCAGAACATTGCGTTCGCAATCTGACGACCCGGGTTCGATTCCCGTTCAAGGGGATATTTTCCCCTGGAGTTAACATCAGTGCAGACTCCACTCTCCCCAAAAGTCCTTCGGATGAGACTATAAACCGAGGCCCCGTGTGCGAACGCACACAAACCATCTTGCGCACACGTTAAATCCTGTTCCGCTTTTCGTAAGAGTAGGCCATTGTGTGCCGGTGGGAACAGATGACAAATTTACAAAACCGCATACAGACGGGGACTGGATGTAAAAAAGCACATAAATGCTTATTCCATTATCCTCGATATAAAAATTAAATAAAATAAAAATTAAAAAAATAATAAATTAAATAATAATAATAAAAAACGGTTGCATCGTTAGAAGTTTAAGCGCTTGTGTGCTGGCGGGAACGGATAACAAAATTTACAAAGTCGCATACACACTCTTCCCGAAATCGATGAGAGAGAGACAGACATACAGACAGACAGAAAGACAAACTAACAGACACAGACAGATACAGAGAGAGACAGAGGAAAAAAGAGACAGACAGACATAGAGAGAGAAGTGCTCGAAATATTGAATAGAGAGAAGCAGGGAGTGACAGGTTTGTCCTAGAGACAACAGACATACACACAGACATATGAGCAGTAGCAAAAAGAGATTCACGTGCAAGAGAGAAACCTCACAATGTCAAGGAGACATAGCAAGTTTCCATATACGCCTATAAGCTTTGGCATCTCATGCATAATACACAACCTGTCTCCTGCCCATGCCATTCTGATTGCTGAGACAACAGCCCCGCTTAGCTCTCAACAACACAAAAGTAGTCCCGTTTCTACCCACGCTCTCATCAACCCTGTCTAAACTTCTTTGTTCCTGCTGTCACTGCTGCCACACACAACTTTGTCTGGGTTTTTTTCTGGTTTAGTTTTTATGTAGGATTTTTGCTGTTGGTTATTTTTGTCATATGTGTGGGGGGTGGGTTGTTTACCTAATTCTATCCTCGATATAAAAGAATAAAAAAATAAATAAATAAATTATATGGATTGCTGCGTCCTACCTTCGCTTTCTGCTACATATTTCAAAACTTCCTGTAAAACGCACAAACAAATGTCCAACATTTTCGTGCGTGCTTCAAGTAAATTTTTCTACTATTGGTCAAAGCAGTTGTTCCTTAGGAAAACAATGTCAAGCTCGAGTTTTCAAATGTGTTGAACTGTTACCACTTGTGACGCATTTAATTACACAGTGGAGTACCTGTATCAGGTCTCTTTTTCCATTGTATCTAATTTTAATTTTTGTTATATTGAATGACAACTTGAACGTTATATTACATATTCAAAAGACTTCCATGCCAAACTGGTTGTCGTCCATGGCTTTACAACCAACTCTCTCCATCTTTCTCCATCGCACACATAAAAACCATTCACCATGTGTGCCGGTGGGAACAAATGACAAAATTTTAGAAAACTGCATGTACGCAGGGGCTAGATGTAAAAAAATTACACATGAGTGTTTATTCAATTATCCCTGAAGTAGAAGAATAAATGAATAGATAATAAATAATTGAATGAATAAAAAAAATAATCAATAAATGAGAAAACGGGTAAATAAACGTTTGAATAAGTACAAGAAAATCACTCAGCCCCAGGCTTGTCCAGTTAGAGGTGCTGTCCTCCCATCATCAAAAACGAAAGCACAGACTAAACAGATTCTCATCTCTCACTCGGTGCAAAGCCATCTCCCTCACTGTCCAGCCCTCTCTCTAAAACCCTCCACAGGCCTCCACATGTAGCAGCAGCTCACTTGACGGCCAGCACCATCACCCAGACCTCTCAGCCCAGGCCAGGAAGACAAATTAATGGCAGACGATAAAAACCCAGCGGACAGCAATGAATCTGAAGCTGATGGAATCCGGACTTCCACCCCGCTCTCCAACCCCCCTTCCCCCCTTCCCAGTTCTATGGCATCAATCAGAGAGAGAGGGGGCAAACTGTCAGCTTCATGAGATGATTTCCCGAGTCCTCTGTTCTGCTGGCAAGCGCATCTCTGCCGTCTTCTAGCTTCCACAGGGTCAGCATGACGGTTCTCTTCAGGAAGGTTTCTGCCAGGGTTTATGTGCTACCTGTTGAGTTGAGGTTCGGTGCATCAAAGGTTTGATTGTTTCTTCTTTTCTTAAGTCTTACTTCTCTTAGTAAGAAAGTTTAAACTCTGCCAAGGTTTGTCCGTACTGAAATCCTTTGGCC
>CM054142.1:11071816-11089316 GCA_028751875.1 Rapana venosa
TGCACAATTACAGTAGCAGCTTTCGTTCATTTTCATTCCAGACAAAAAAATATTTCCTTTCAAAACAGTGTCGGACTTGCGTTTGTCAACATGTGAATGACGTCTTTAGACAGTGACGTATATTTTGTAAGTCTTCTAGTCATCTTTATGACGCATGAGATTTGAGTGATGCTATGTAAGTCCCGAGAGCTTCTGGACATGTGCTGCTAATTCTTTTTCTTGTAAAGACATATTTCAAACGCTTTTCTGTGTTGATTCCAGGTCAGTCTTGCTTGCTCTGAGAAACTTCAGTTCAAAAGTGAGACAAGATCTCATAATTGAGATTAGTCATCTAACTCATTTTCTGATGATAGAGGCACTGGTGTTACCTTTTGCTGGATACCCTCGCACTGTGGTATCTACTTTAATGAAAAAGTTGACAGAATAGCAAAATGTGGAGCTGAACAAAGGGTTGGGTCTTGCAGCATAAGTGTTCCTCTATCCATCCATGAGGGCTATAACATGTTACAAAATGCATGTTGGAAACACTTTAAAATGAAACTACAAAGAACCGGTTATTCCTGGAGTGATGATGTAACCCATGTATTATCTTTTGATAAGATCAAATGTCGTAATTTACATGAATATAGAAATGTTGTATCTCTTATCTTCAGGTTTAAGCTCAATGCTTTTAGAACTAAATTTTCAAAAAAAGCAACATGTATCTGTGGCGATATCATTTTACGATGCAGAGATCTGAAAAACTTTTTACCCGCCTTCCCAATCCGTAGCTTACAGCACGTTCTACAAGACATTCCATTAATGAAACAAATTGTATTGTCATCAAGTCATACACCTATTTTCAGACTCCTTTGATATAAGGATAACTTCTGGTTATCTGAATTGCACATTTAATTTTTTAACTTTTTTTCTGTTCAGAATTCTTGTTTATGCTTTTTTCATGATATTTGTTTATTGCGATTGATTATTTATGTGCATACCCCTCGCCCTACACACACCTCTCTCTCTCTCTCTCTCTCTCTCTCTCTCTCTCTCACACACACACACACACACACACACACACACACGCACGCACGCACGCACGCACACACACACACACACACACACACACACACACACACACACACACACACACACTTTCCCCGTCTGATATCACTATTTAGTGGTAGGACGTTAAACTGAAGAACTACTACTTAGATTGCAGTACATTTAAGCACACACACACACACACACACACACACACACTCACACCATGCGCTTGTGCAGTCCTCGGAAGAGAGACAGACAGAGAGGAGGACAGGCAGGCAGGCAGATAGACAGACAGAGACTGAAGGAAGAAAAGAACAAGTAGCTCTTCAATCATAATCAGGCAGAGCATTAAAGAGAGCTGGATGGAAAGATGTTGGACACTGATAAGAATGATGGACACTGCTGGCCAAAGAAGCCCACACACACACACACACACACACACACACACACACACACACACACACCAGGGGACTGGCAAAATCGTTGTTTAATCCCAACGTTGGCATTCTTCACGTCACCCCCTATCCCCTGCTGTAATTATTAAATCACTGCTCACCACGTCAACACAAACATTTGCTCAGCACTTGCTGCAGCACAGTGGATAAGACATCTACCCCACCCCCACCCTCACCCCCACCCGTTTCTGGGCTAGAGCTCTGAGGTTTACCAGCGGTGATATTTTGTGTTTACAACCGTTTACCCACCATATATAGGTAGCCGCATTCCGATCACCGAGAAGATGAGACATATTGGCTTGTCTTTTACTTAAATTCCCTCTTACTTCACTTTATCTATTCCTTTATTTCGAAGATAGCGGAAATAAGCTCTCGTGTACTTTTTATTTTACATCTAGTACCTGTGTGCATTCAGTTTTGTACATCAATGTTCTTCTTTTCCGAAAGGCAGAAAGGAATACACGGGAGGTGGGTTTATATCATCTTGTCTGAAAGAGAGCACCTTAGGTCCCCTCTCAGAAGTGTTATGAATAAGGGAACTGTGTGTGTGTGTGCGTGCCTGCGTGCGTCCGTTTGTGTGTCTGTGCGAGTGTGTGTGTGTGTGTGCGCGCGTGTGTGTGTGCGCGTGTATATGTATGTGTGTGTGCGCGCGCGTGTGTGTGTACGTGTGCGCGCGTGTATGTGTGCGTGCGTGTGTGTGTGTGTGCGCGCGTGTGTATGTGTGTGTGTTTGATAACATATTATGTACATATATTTCTGCGCATGTACGTGCACATGAGGTTTGCACTTTCGCGCGCGTATATATATATATATGTATGTGTGTGCGCGCGGCAGCAAATCTCATTTTCAAGTTGAAAAGAAAGGTACAAAATGTATACGGACTTTATATAATCTGCTTGCAATCTCCTTAGAGTTTTTTTTGGATGGAACGACAACCTACACACAACAAAAAGGAGAGGCAGACAAAAACGGTTCCCTGAAGCCTCCCTCCCCAGTGTCCATTTTTGCATATGTCCAGAGAAAAATGTACAGCAAGATAATCTCCAGAGTATGAGGTCAGCGTACGAAGAAAAAGATTTCAAATCGGAAAGAAAGCTTTAGGAAATTTGCTGTATAAAAAAAAAAGTAAGAAATAAAGTTTTATTATAATTTCTGGTTCCACAGTGTAGATGAGAGAAGGTAGGAGTTTTCCTCTATTTTTTTTTTTCAAATTTTCCACTGTTACATCAACTTTTTCCGTAATAAAAATGAAAATTCTCGATCTCTTGGATTGGTCTCTCTCTCTCTCTCTCTCTCTCTCTCTCACTCTCTCTCTCTCTCTCTCTCTCTCTCTCTTCTCTCTCTCTCTCTCTCTCTCTCTCTCTCTCTCTCTCTCTCTCTCTCTCTCCTCTCTCTCTCTCTCTCTCCTCTGAAAATGAGGAAACTTTTACAAAAAGGGTGGTATTTCTGTAACTATTTCTGAAGAGAATAACTGATGCTATGCCCGAGTGAACTTTCACTTTATGATTTTTTTAACGAACTCTTAACAGAAAGTGTTGTATACAAGCACCATTATATATTTTCTCCCCTATAGAAGGGACTATAACAAAACTGAATAAATCATCTGAAATCTGAACTCTCTGTCTCTGTCTGTGTGTGTCCCTCTCTCTCGCTCTCTCTTTCTCTCTCTCTCTCTCTCTCTCTCTCTCTCCCTGTCTTTGTCTGTCTCTATCTCAGTCTCTCTCTGTCTCTGTCTTTCTCTCTCTGTGTCTCTTTCTCTCTCTCTCTCTCTCTCTCTCTCTCCTCTCTCTCTCTCTCTCTCTCTCTCTCTCTCTTCTCTCTCTCTCTCTCTCTCTCTCTCTCTCTCTCCCTCTCTGACTTGTAACTTTTCAATCCTCTTTTTCCTCCCCCGTCCTTCCATCTGACCCCTCACCCCCCACCCCCGCCCCCATTCTGATGGGATCGGGAGATGTAGAGATAAACCCTTTTACGCAGACTGAAAAGAAATAAGAGTCCGATCATCTTCCTGTGCCACACAAAACCCATCAACTATATTACCAGATAAACGGATTGACAGAACATCCACATACCTTTTCTTCAAACTCAGTTGAAAACTGCATCAGCAATCCCCCATCTTCCCTCTTCAAAAAATGAACATGAAATAAAAAGAGAAATAAGGAAGAAAGATATCCAATAAGACAGAAAGGAAACAAGGAAGGAAGGAAGAATTGAAGGAAGGAAGGAAGAAAGGAAACAGAAAGAAAGAAGGATTGAAAGAAGGAAAGACAAAAACAAAGAAGGAAGACAGAAAGAACAGAAGAAAGGAGAAAAGAAAGAAAGATGGAACGAAAATAAGGAATAAAATACCCAAAGAAAAACCAATGAAAGAAACAGACAAAAGAAGAAGTGATCCCACAAACAAAGTTATGTGGACAGACTAAGTAGCATAAAGCATCACGCACGCACGCAACGCACGCACACACACACAACAACACACACACACACACACACACACACACACACACCCTCCTTTCCACCACTAAAAATTCAAAGCTTTCTAACAGTCACAAAAACTTACAAACTCTTCAACACCAAAACCTGTTCTCAAGAAGGTCAAAGTTTTCTCAAGAGGCACTGCGCAGACGCGAGCCACGGGGGGCAACTTCCGGTGCAGAGAGGGCTCTTCTCTCTCCGAGACATCGCCTGTCCTGTGTTGTGATTGGAGGACATTGATTTCCCCACAATGCTGCGTGCGGCACGTGGATCTGTGTGTTGTGAAGGAAGGCTGGTGGGAAAATGTTTCGGTTTCCGCTTTGGCTGAGGGTCTGCAAGCTGACTGTCTGAGGACTTCAGGGGGCAGGTCAGGGTCACGCTGAGGATGACCGGCTCTTGTTGTGGTCGTCTGTGTGGAGGTGGTAGAGGATCGATGGGTGAAGTGAGACTGATGGGTTAAAGTTGGTGACAAGTTTTGCTAGTGGATAAGGAGTAGAATAGAATGTTGTTGAAAGATTTTTTTAAACTGTGTCATCTACTTTCAAACTATCACTTTTGTAGTTTTGATCTTCTTCTTCTTCTTCTTCTTCTTCTTCTTCTTCTTCTTCTTCTTCTTCTTCTTCTTCTTCTTCTTCTTTTGCTCCTCCTCCTCCTCCTCCTCCTCCTCCTCCTCCATTCCCTTTATATTGGGTAGAATTTGAAGTGCCTGGTCTACCTGGTCGAACAACAGTTGGAGTAAGGCAGGGCTGTCTACTCTCACCCACTCTTTTCAACATCTTCCTTGAGAGAATCATGGCTGATGCACTGGAACATCATGAAGGATCAGTCAGCATTGGTGGCAGAACGATCACAAACCTCTGCTTCGCAGATGACATTGATGGAATAGCAGGATCAGAAAAAGAGCTTGCCAGCCTAACAGAACACTTGAATAAGGCCTCCAAAACATAGGGCATGGAAATCAGTGCAGAGAAGATCAAACTGATGACTAATAACACCAACGGCATTAGCACTGATATCAGGGTTAATGACCAGAAGCTGGAAACAGTTCAAAGCTTCAAGTACCTGGGAGCCATTGTATCAGACCAGGGATCCAAGCCAGAAGTAGTATGCAGGACTGCACAGACAATAACAGCTTTATCAAAACTAAACACCATCTGGAGAGATAAAAATATCTCGCTTATCTCCAAGATCAGACTAATGCGCTTCCTTGTCATATCCATATTTCTGTATGCCTGTGAATCATGGACCCTGACTGCAGATTTGGAGAGAAGAGTACAGGCGGTGGAGATGAGATGCTTTCGGAGACTCCTTGGCATCTCCTACAAAGACCACATAAGCAACGAAAGCGTGCATAACAGAATCCAGCAAACCACTGGACCCTATGAGAACCTTCTAACGATCGTGAAAAAACGTAAACTTAAATGGTATGGGCATGTCACAAGATCCAAAGGACTTGCAAAGACAGTTTTACAAGGCACTGTCCAAGGAGGAAGAAGAAGAGGCAGACCAAGGAAGAGCTGGGAGGATAACATCAGCGAATGGACAGGCCTACAACTCAACAAAACCATGAGAAAGGCAGAACAGAGAGAGGAATGGAGGGAACTGGTTGTTGAGTCTTTGAGGGTGCCCTTACTGTCGTCAGACTACGGGACAGATAGAGAGATAGAGAGAGAGGGGTCTACTGTGCTTGCAATTCTGCAGGTCTGCCTGCTGGCCTCAACCAGCACATTGGGATTTCAGAACAGCTCATCAGAAAGTTTATAACAGAAAACTTTTCAGATTTGAATAAAAAGAAGAAGAATTGGCTGGGCTGGCAGAAAATATTAAGCATGAGGAAGAGGATAGAGAGGTGAGGAGAGAGTCAGAAACAAAAGGAATGATAGAAAAGGGTACATTTATGGCACAGTATTTCTAGACAGTTGGAATGCCATGTATATGTATTGAAAAGGCCCTGGTGTTCCCCCAGGGAGTGGTTTTAATCAATACACTGTGGAACTAGTTTTAAAGTGGCCACTTTTATCTTGCTTTTGTTGCTACCTCATCTTCTGTGACTTCCTCTCTTGCTATTTCCACCCTGCTTCTCTCTCCATATAATTATCTGTCCTATTCATACCCACATTCGTTGTGTTGCAACCTCTGGGTCAAAAGTCTATAGAAAATTCATTGATACCATGCTGTCGAGGGTCACCAGCCAGAAATGCCCCACATTGATGCGTGGTCACTTTGTGTAAGTGGGGTTCACTGGTGCCTGTTCTGAGCCAACATACACAGGAAACCACTTACAAGGCCCCTGACTGACGACAGTAATAGCCCAGTCATGGCTGCAGAGCCAGACTGAGTGAGATGCCCACCCAGGGGGATGACCACCACAACCTGCCTTCACTGATCCTCTCCTCGTGAACCTCCCATGCCTGAAGACTTTGACATGAACTCACCACATGTACAGGAGTACATGGAAAACCAGTTCTGAGGACACCATGATACAACAGTAAACTGGGCCACCAAATTAGACACAATGAGCCCACCATTAAGTAAGCTGCATTCCGATTTTGGGGATGGTGTGCTTAAGATATGCAAAGTTAAACCATCCCAAAACAATTGTTGGGAAGGTTTATGAACTTATCTGAAAAGTCCTTGTGTACATATTTTGTTATTTTTATGGCAAGAAAACGGAGCACACTTAGCTGAATTATCTTTAAACCATTTTTTGTGAATGCTGACCATTTTCAAGTTCCTAAAACTACACAAACACATCTATATTCAGAACGATTTCGATACAGTGAGTGAAAATGTACAGTCTTGGGCTTAATTCAAAGGTCAATGGACATACTATCTATCGTAAACTGCCAATCAAATCATCGATTCTTTTATCACATCCAACCTTTCACTTCACCCCCTAACAACCCCCTCCTCCCCCTTCATCCTAGTGGGATGTGGCACGACAATCTCATCAAAGACTAAAGGAGTCTGGGGAAATGTTTTGATTTCCGCTATTCTCAGAAAGATGTTTGAAGTGTGCCGTCTGGAGGCTTCGAGAGATAGTTCAAGGTCACAGTGAAGCTGGCTGGTGTATGAGTGAAAGTCTAGAGAGTAGGCTTAAAGATCGAACTACATTTTAAAAAATGAAGTTAACAGAATAGCCGTAAGGTCAGCCAAGCTAAAATTAATGAGAAACCACCAAACCAGAATAAGGGGTTTTGCTTTCTCTTTCTTCCCTTTTCTGCCCCTTGTTGCTGCTTTGGCAAAATGAGCACACAAAATAAAATACAGTAGATCTATAAGTCTGGAGTTCTCTATTCCATGAAAATGTATGAAAATTGATTTTTTTTTTAAATAGTGAAAATGCAAGGCCCAATTTAAACCAGCAGACTGACTTGGGTATTTCAAGGCTATCAAAAGTCAGCTGTAAATCAGTTTTGAATTAGATCTAAATCTCTAAATTAAATATATAAAAATAGGCAGATCAAGATAAATGCAACTGCAAATATTCAAAACCAAGTATTATTCAAATCATTCTAAACTATTCAAAATGAAAATGTTCAAAACCAAAGCATTTCAAAACTGTGCAGATATTGACTGGGACTACAGCAAGATTGATTGATTCTCTACTCAGCACTGTGTGCAGCACATCAATCTCAAAGCCATGGATGGATGATGAGACAATGTTATGATTTCGGCTTTTATCAAGGACTTTGTGTTTGCCAAACGGATCTTTTGGGGATGTTTTACGACAGTTTTATGGCAGTTTAACGTCAGTGGGGTATCTGATAGGGGTGCAGGGTGATCAGAGGATTGGAAATGCTGGGACATTAATATATATGATGCTATTTTAAAAAAGATTTGCGTGAAAGATTATATTAATTTTCCTGCGCGTTTCTAGGTTTATACCTTCAGTCATCATTACCAGGGGAACGGGATAGCACAGTGGTCGGAGCACTCGCTTTCCCCCAGCCAAGTTAAGCAGCGTCGAGCGTGGTTACCAGTTGGATGGGTGACCGTTTGCGCGCCTTGGCTTCAGTACAGTTCCCCCAGTTCACCCAGCTGTAAATGGGTACCTGCCCTCTTTAGGGTCAGGGAAGGTAAAGCAGTGAGGGAGAGGAGATGGGCGCCGCCCTCAATATGCTGGCCCTAGAGAAGTGAGGTCTCTGACGCCTCGCTCCCCTACGACCTTACAGGTTATGGGACTCCTTTACTTTTACCTTACCACCATTACCACCTTCCATTTTTGAAGATTTGCGCAAACCCTCTTGCCTGGATTTTGTCTGTTAATGATTGAAATTGTCAGAGTCAGATTGCCAGTAGTATGATTC
The DNA here is from genome assembly GCA_028751875.1 of Rapana venosa. Taxonomy (NCBI): domain Eukaryota; kingdom Metazoa; phylum Mollusca; class Gastropoda; order Neogastropoda; family Muricidae; genus Rapana; species Rapana venosa. Next base: position 11,080,083 of record CM054142.1, read on the forward strand.
CTTTTTTAACTTCACTGTCACAGTTTTTTTTTATTTAGCTATCAATTTATTTCTTCATTATTAATTTCGAAAAAAATAGAATAAGCACCCATGTGCTTTTATTCATCCAGTCCCCGAGCGCGCGCGCGCGTGTGTGTGAGAGAGAGAATGAACGAATGAATGAATGAATGAATTTTATTTAAAGAGGGTAATGGCATAAGCAAACATACTTGTTTACAGTCAGCGCTCTGGGCACAAAAAAGAAGAAGAACAACAGCAAACAGGCAAAATATGTACCAAAACAAAAACACAAACATCTATGTACGAAAAAGAAAAAGGAATCCATCATATTATCCAAATGCCAAAAAACAAAACAATATATATTTTATATATATATATATATATATATATATATATATAAAGAGAGAGAGAGAGAGAGAGAGAGAGAAGAGAGAGAGAGAGTGCGTGCGTGCGTGCGTGTGTGTGTATGTGTGCTTTCTATTGCACGGCAGATGTGGTATAGTATACATGCAGAGTTCTGTGGGCAATGAAGGTGGCTGGTAACCTCTAACTGCAAACAGATTACAGGTGTACTTTATCAGCTCCTAGCACACTTCGTGACATATTTATTCAGAACACGCTGGTGCTTTGTAGCATGGCATGGGGTTTAAGGTATAAAATATCCATGGTTGTGCACGAAAGAGAACACTCTTGATGAATAGACTGATAATTATGATCTTGCTGGCAAAAGGCTCTTGACTTAAGATGTTTGATTTGTGTCTGAGCTGTATTGGTGTTTTCAAGGGAGAAATTTGGGGGATGGTGAGTGTTTGTTATTTTTCTCTCTCTATCTTTCTCTCTCTTCTCTCTCTCTCTCTCTCTCTCTCTCTCTCTCTCTCTCTCTCTCTCTCTCTCTCTCTCATCATTCAGAACTACATACACAATATAATCACCTGTCTTAAAACCCTACAATAATAAAAAAATACTGTTACAAGGTCCACTGACATAAAGCATATAGCGCTCAATGTTTAAATATGATCTAACAGACTTTGCAAGAAAAAGAAAAAAGCTCTGACTTCCGCTCCGGGGAGTCATGCAGACGTCAAGTATCCTGCATTCTGATTGGAGGAAATTAATCCTTTCCTGCAAAGCTGCCCGCAGCATACCATACTGTTAATATCATGGAGGATGACCGAACAATATTTTGGTTTCCGTTATGTTTAAGAAGCGGTTGTGTTTATCGGCTAGGGGCCTTTTTGGCTATGCGAAAGCTAACAGTAGGTCTACGTGCAGAGGAGTTGAACAGAGAGCCTAATACTTTCACAAATAGATGTGATGTGTAGTGTAGTGTAGTGTAGTGTGGTGTGGTGTGGTGTAGTATCGTGTCGTGTAGTGTCGTGTAGTGTAGTGTCGTGTAGCGTAGTGTAGTGTAGTGTAGTGTCCTGTCGAGTCGTGTCGTGTAGTGTAGTGTAGTGTAGTGTAATGTAGTGTAGTGTTGTGAAGTGTAGTGTAGTGTCGTGTAGTATAGTGTAGTGTAGTGTAGTATGTTTAGTGCAGTTATGGTTGGTGTAACGTGGTACAGCTGGTGTATTTCGGCACGATGCTGTGTAGTGTAGTGTGCTGTACCGTGCTGTAGTGTGCTGTGCTGTACTTTACTGTACTGTACCATAATGTAGTCACCATAGATTTTCTTGCACGAAACATGGGCCTATTCTTTTAAAAGGGTAGCAGGACACTACAAAATTGTACCACCCTTATTGCACATGTGGTTACATTTTTGTATCTTCCTAAAGTAAATCTTAATTTCTAAACTTTGACAAAACAACAAAGCTCAAATTAAAGAATGAACTAAATATATCACACACACCCCTGTTTATCTCTTCATCAGGAAGACAAACAATAGCTGATCACTTCCGATCTTTAAAATACAGAAAAACAGATTCATATTTGATTCCAGCTAAGATCTTTTCCAGTACAAATAAAAACATTACTCTTAGATTTACACGCTAATTTGGACAATGTTCTCAAAGTTAAAATTAAGAAAACGATAAGTAAGATGACAGAATCCATGAATTATATAAATGTTTTCAAGAAAAAACCAACACTCTTTCCTTTCTGCAAAGTTTTGCATTGCACTTTTTTTGCTGTTTCCGATCATTTCCATTCAAAACTGTTACATTTTTCAGGTTTTGATGTACGATTTGATTTGATTATATGAGGAAGTTCAAATTGATCTGACATTATTTGGACAGATGTTCAGATAATTCTTTGTTTTAACTTTTTTCTTTTCTTTTGCGTTTTAATTTATGTTTTACCTAGTAAAGAAAATATGTAGTCTTGTGAAAAGGATTTGCATAATTATGTGTCATAGTCCACTTTCCTGTCTTAAAGGTTCTACAGACGTTGGCAGTTACGCAATGTGGTTGGAGAAAAATGGCTTCCCCTGTAAAACTGGTCCACACGCTGATCTACCAGTGGTAAGGAATTAAGGGACATTGTTAGGTTTCCGATCTAGTCTGTTAGCTCCAAATCTACTGTCTGAGGCTTTGAGAAACACGGTATCACGTCCCGACTTACCAGACCTTGGGTCCTGGTGAATGGGTTTACAAGGAACAAGTATGTATGAAAATGAAGGTGGTGATGAAGATTAGTAGGTGAAAAGAATATTTGTTCAGCTGCAGCCCAAGTTTGCATTTGTAGGGATGTCAGAGTGCTCATAAGCATTGTTTGTTGTATTCATTTCATGTACTGGTGCTACATTGTTTCTGAACTAACAAGATTTTTTTTAATCAAAAGAATATGACCTATGAATAGGTTTAATGCACTGATGAGAACTTTTGAAGACGACCAGCACCTTGGAAAGGGTAGTCTACTGGTGAAGCGTTTAAAGGAATAAGTAGATGGTGGTATAGGAGTGGAAATAGATTATTCTAAAGGAAACAATCATGGGACACATCTAATGACACTGGTAGACAATTTCTGCGGAGCTTGATTGATTGTTTCCTGCTGCAAGAGTTGCTACAAGCCGGACTCCAAAAGAAACAATCTGAGTGTGTAGTACTCCTAAACCTTTTGTTTCTTAATCAAAATATTTGCAATGACTGGATTGTTTTACGAATTTTTAGAAAAAATGAATTCATAATATATATTTTTAAAAAATTCTCTCAGATGACTTTGCTCTTCTCGAATGTATCTTTGAAGAAGTATGAGTGGTATGTAATCATTCTAATTCCTTGTTCTTCTTTTTTGTTGAGAGAGACAGAAGCAAATTTTTGCAAAGCATTTGGCTTTAGAAACATACAGCTCTTACTTTTTTGTTCTATTCTGTCGTACCCTTAACTTTTCGTTTGGGCATTTATTCTCTCTCTCTCTCTCTCTCTCTCTCTCTCTCTCTCTCTCTCTCTCTCTCTCTCTCTCTCTCTCTCTCTCTCTCTGTGTGTGTGTGTGTGTGTCTCACATACACACACACACACACACACACACACATACACACACACAAACTTGTAAGAGCACCAACAATAGTATTTTGATTATAGAGCTGTTTTCACTTAAATGTTTGATTTCAGCTCTTTCTTCTATTAAAAAGAAAAAAGACAAACATCAGACGGAGATGGTTCCAATCAGATTTTTCGTAGGAAATTTCAAAATCTGAAAGTTATGTAAATCTTGACCCACAAGAAATCATTCAGGAGGCGGAAAAGTGAAAAAAAAAAGAGGATGTTTGATTAAGAGACTAAACAGATGCAAAGGAAAGCCTGACTTCCGCTCTATAGTCACGGACACGTCGGCTGTCGTGTGCTGTGATTGGAGGAAATTGATTATCTCCACACACGCTGCGTGCCGCACGTCAGTCTGGAAGTGGTGAAGGATCATGGGATAATACTTTGGTTTCCGGTATCACCAACAGACAATCAAGTGATGGTTATTCCAAGGTCTTCACGGGCATATGTATGCTGCCTGTGGGTTGTCTGAAGATGTTTTAACGTAGACAGGTGAAGGGTTGGTGGAATAAGATAAAGATGTAAACCACTATAGCAGATTTACAGAAAACTTTGAAGTTTCCTACTTATTCCTTAATTTAAATGTTCAAACATATATCATATTTCCATATTTAATCTAATGTTGTCACTTATTTCTGTGGGAGAGTGTTGTTTACTGACATTTACAACACAGTATTTTAGTCTTCCCCAGCTTTTTACTCTCTTTGTATAACTCTAGTTCAATCAATAATATCACACTCTACACAGTCACCAGCTACAAAACTACACATGCATAATGATACTACCACAAAGTACCAGATTCATTGATTTTAAGACAGAGAAGAATTTGTAGTCATAGAAAACACCCAAAATCCGCTTTGAAGAATCATATAGAAATCAGTTGTACTTTGTTGTGATTAGAGTACATAGGATATGCTATTTTAAGTCACAATATTAATGATGACTGAACAATAGTTTGATGTTCATGCTCTTCGCGAAATGTTTTCCATTTGAAGCACCTGCAGGCATTTTAAGAACAGAAAAGGGCTGCTTAGAGGTATGGAGTACCTACATATAATATAAAGTTACTAGATCAGTCCTTCAATGATGCATTGCAGAGAAGTGTACATTCTGAAGTGAAATTTGGTTCAGTGCACTAGATGGAAGTACACAGGAGAAGAATGAAGTAAGGTCATAACAGAATTTTTTTTCTGCATGAAATCCAGACAGGTTTTCTGGGAGCACTAAGTCTTTATTGTCATAAAAAAGGTACCACCCTATTACCTTGACGATCTCTCTTTACTTTAAAAAGTAAAATGTAATAAGTTGGTTGGAAAATTTTTTATGTTTTGTTTTTATAACATCTGTTTTAGCTGCACCACATCAAATATTGGTTTATCATTTCATCTTAAGGATAAACATTTATGCTGTCATTCATGATTCAGCAACATGAAATCAAATAATAAAAAATAAAATAATAATAATAATAATATAATAATAATAATGTATGGAATAAATATATATGGTATGAATATATGAATCCCTTCTTTGAGCGGGATCCTAAGAATATGGGGTTTTGCATTTCAGACAGGAAAGCTACTTAAGATGTACTATTGTTCATTACCTGCAAGGTTATGACTTAAAACATGTTAACACTGTGAGGTGACAGTGTTCACAGACGATAGATTATGACGACTTTTCTGAAATATTAAAATCCTCACCCCAATTGCTACAAACTGATTGATGTCGTCCTTTAGCAATGTACTGGCTTATTTTTATTTTCACTTTTCTCCAGCACTGTACAGTTCCTGGTTGATTTATCAGCTGGCATCTTCTTTGTTTCTTCCTCCTGACAGAGAAAAGTTAGATACTTTTGTTTTCTTAGCTGTTCGCCATTATTGTTGTTGTATTTATTGCTACTGTTGTTGTTGTTGTTGTTGTTGTTGTTGTTGTTGTTGTTGTTGTTGTTGCACGTTGCCCAGCTTAACACCCTGGAGGTCACCACCTAAAATATACACTCTGACTCACTCATTACAGCTGAAAACCACAGTCGGTCCACAGATACATATTGGAGAAAATATTTGCGTGTATGGCTGTTTCTAAATACTGCTTCATATAGGCAGCCATACTCTGACTTCAGAGGATGTTATATCCTATAACAGAGCCTCGTTAAGAGCTTTTCAGGGAAGAAGACCATCTCTATATCACATTTTGATGCATAACCAGACTATGGGAGGAGACCATCTCTATATCACATGTCAATGCATAACCAGACTAAAGCAGGCATTGGCACTTTACTGATATTAAACACCTGACAACATTCTTGGTATGGGCAAACCTCAAGTCTGTTGACTTCCTTCTTGTTCTTATTTTCTACTCATCGAGAGAGAGAGAGAGAGAGAGAGAGAGAGAGAGAGAGAGAGAGAGAGAGAGAGAGAGAGAGAGAGACAGAGAGAGAGAGAGAGAAGAGAGACAGAGAGAGAGAATTGTCATGAAAATACTGTACAACTGTGTGTCACAGCCCGATTTCCTCCCTTGAGTGTTCGGCAGACGCTGGTAGTGGTGCTCTGTGATTGGAGGAAATTGATTCTGGCTGTTAAGGTGCGTGCCACACGCTGATCTACACCTGGTAAGACATCCTGGAGAATGTGTGGGGTTCCCATTTAGTCAGTCAACTCCAAATCCACCGTCTGGAGTCTCGACAGACATTTCAAATGCACGCTATAGTAGACAAGATCCGACAAGAGGTTAAGCAGGAGAGATATTATGGATAAAATGAAAATGGATTGTGGAGATCAATACGGTTTACGGGGTTAAAGTAAAGAGACCTACTGTTGAATATGGTGGGCTTTGAAAAGAACTTGTATGTAAAAAGTAAGTGGATGGGTAACAGAGTTGAGGAATGAAGATGTAAGGTTTCAGGAGAACTGCGTATGTTGATTCAGTGTTGGATGAATGAGTGTTAATATCACAATTTGTAAATCATCTTCAAAAAGTTTCATAGGTAATTTCTCTTGATTAAAATTGCTACAAACCACACAGTAAACATAATCCTTTTTCTGCAAGACTTGGTTCCACAATTTTGATATTCTTCTTCCTGCATGCTCATTTTGATGAATAGATTATATCAGCTGAAAATCTGGCAAACCATTTTTACACGAATGTCACCCTTCGTAAAAGTTATGAAAATGCATTTATTGTAAAAAATAATTGATGTCTTTTTCGACACAGTCACTTTTATGAGGGGTTGGCGCCATAGGAAAGTGTAAACAGATTGTCATAATGCAGTGTCTCGCATAATATACTTTTTTTTGACCCGATATTTAATTATGAAATCCGATCATTAATTAATTCTTACACACACACACACACACACACACACACACACACACACACACACACACGCACACACACACACAAACACACATCTGAACACACCCATCAGAACATCTTGTGCACACGTTAAAACCCGTTCCGCTTTTCGGAAGACTGGGCCATTGTGTGCGGTGGGAATGGATGACAAAATGTACAAATCTGCATACTCACGGAGATTGGAAGAAAAAAAAGCACATGAGTGCTTATTCCATTTTCCTCGAACTAAAGAAAATAAACTAAACACACACACACACACACACACACACACACACACACACACACACACACACATACACACACACACACACACACACACAGTTTTATAGGATTAAGTGCAATAAAGAGAATAAAGGACAGACAGTCAAAAAGTATACTTTACACTGATGTTTGTTTGGTTGCCTTTAACCAGATACATAAGAACTGGGTGTCATACACTTTTCCTCAACCTGGATATAGACAATAACATCCAGTGCAGGCCTACCTACCAGTGCTACACACCATCTTCCAAAACATAAAGAAGGACCAAAAAACGGTTCTTAAAACAGGCTACATAGACACAGATCGCAGCCAGACTCCCACTTCAGCCAGTTCCGCAACGTCGGTTGTCCTGCGCTGTGATTGGAGGAAATTGATTCTCTCCACACACGCTGCGTGCGCCACGTCAGTCTCCAACCCGTGGAGGATCATGGGACAATACCCCGGTTTCCGGTTTCGCTGAAAGACTGGAGTTGGTAGTGTCTGATAATTTCAAAAGAGTTTTATAGAGCGAGCTAAAGCTCACAATGGGTAGTCTGGATAGACGATATAAAAAAAAGTTATACAAAGGCGTAAAGATTGAGGTAGTGGGCTTTAGGAGATGTTACCATTATTACAGGAATAGTGGAGGAGAACAGGCTGTTAGATGTGCTGGGCCCCACTTGTCAGGTCCTTAATAATGGCAGCGCATCATACTTAACAGACAACGATAGTTGCTGTCTGTTGACAACGATGAAGAAGTGATAGATAAAAGTTTAAAGATAACTCTCAGCTGTTTCTCACTTGAAAATGTTTGTACTGATGCTGAAAATGTGTAAGCCTTACTAATGTACTGTTGTTCTTTTTATCACCCTTGTTTATTTTCACACCTTACCTATCAAGTTCACCTGTCTCACCCTTTGGCATCACCCAGTAGGATGTGAACAGCTGCAATCTATTACACTCAGATAAACCTCTTCCCTGTGTTCTGGTCTTTGCTGGTTCTACTGATTAAGTGATGGTAGTCTGCCTATTTCCTTTTTGCCTGGATCTTGTCTTGAAGGCCAGTCTTCCTAAGGCCAGTCTCTTGGTTTTGTAACGCATGGCCTTCATATTCTAATTTCCTTCAATAAACCAATCAAGTGACAGTACTTACTTATATTTTCGTTAGTTTTGCTACTCAGCAATCATGTTTTTGTCTTGGATACTCTCTCTCTCTCACGCTCTGTTTTTGCAGACTCTTGATTAACAAAGCAAAACATAAAAACAATGAAAGAGACTTTATTTTTTTGCTTATTCTACAAAAACAACTTTAAGGAAAGGATCCTGTTCTCTTATTTTTTTCAGTCCTTAAACATAAAGAATAAAAATCAGTACTAGTATTCAATCAGTATTAAGAAAAATCTTTCAAAAGAAGGGAAATAAAATGTTTAAAAAGTTTAATATTCAGATACTGCACAGACCTAAAACCTCTTTCAAAAGAAATGGAAATTTAAAAAACAAAAGATTTTATTCAGATACTGCACAGACACAAAACACAGTCTGACTTCCGACTTCACAGTCACGGACACGTCAACTGTCGTGTGCTGTGATTGGAGGAAATTGATTCTCTCTAACCCACGCTGCGTGCGGCACGTCAGTCTCCAAGGGGTGAAGGATCATGGGACAATAGGCTGGCTTCCGGTGCTACCGAAAGGACTGAGTTGGTACTGTCTGGTGCCTTTGAAAAGATTTCAGGGACTTGTCAGTCCTTTCTATGGCTCGTCTGAAGAGAAAAATAGGCATCAGGGGTGAGAAAGAATTAACAGAATAGGGGTTAGATGTACGTACCACTAGGCTACTATTCGTGATTCAGAAAGGTTTAAAGGAATTCGCAGCTCTGTCTGAGCTGAGCTTATAGCGCTGATGCTTGCACTATTTCTTCTTCTTGTTGTTCGTCTTCGTCTTCGTCCTTCTTCTTCTTCTTCTTCTTTTTCTTCGTGTTGTTGTTGTTGTTTGTTGTTGTTGTTCTTCTTCTTCTTCTTCTTCTTCTTCTTCTTCTTCTTCTCCTCCTCCTCCTCCTCCTCCTCCTTCTCTTCTTCTTCTTCTCTTCTTCTTCTTCTTCTTCTTCTTCTTCTTCTTCTTCTTCTTCTTCTTCTTCTTCTCTTCTATCTACTACTACTACTAC
>CM054142.1:11101816-11106816 GCA_028751875.1 Rapana venosa
CTAAAAAGATGTTGTCGGCTGTTTTTTTCAGTTTCTCGAGGTGTATCTGCGTTTTTGATTTGTACGCTTTTTGTCAGATCAGACGTACACAACCAGAATGAAGTCTGATAATAAGGCCATTGGATTCTTTTTCTAATTTGTCACGAAGTTTGATCTGTGGCCCCTCTTTTTTTAAAGGTAGCTGTCGCAGTTGTTGTTATTGGTGGGGTATTTGGTGGAAGTGGTGGAAGATGTCCTCGCGCGCGTGTGTGTGAGTGTGTGTGCGTATGTGTGTGTGTGTGTGCGTGTGTGTGTGTGTGTGTGTGTGTGTGTGTGTGTGTGTGTGTGTGTGTGTGTGTGTGTGTGTGAGTGTGTGTGTGCGTATGCGTGTGTGAGTGTGTGTGAGTGTCAGTGTGTGTGTGTGTGTCAGTGTGTGTGTGTCAGTGTATGTGTGTGTCAGTGTATGTGTGTGTGTCAGTGTGTGTTTGAGTATGTGTTTGTGCCTGTCTGTGTGTATGTATATCTGTCTGTCTATATGTCTATATACCTGTCTGTATGTCTGTATGTCTGTCTATATGCCTGTCTGTATGTCTGTCCGTCTGTCTGTCTGTATATCTGTCTTCCTGTCAATATGCCTGACTGTATATCTGTGTCAGTGCCAGTGTTACTGTCTGACTGTCCAACAGTTTGTCATTTTGTTTGTGCAGGTGTGTATGTGTGAGTGTGCATGCCTGGGCACGCACAGTTTGCATACGCACTACCCTATTATGTATATGCACTTGAGTGTGTGTGTGTATGTGTGTGTGTGCTTGCGCGAGCGCGCACGTGCGTGCGTACGTGTGTAAGTAAGTGTGTGTTTGTGCACATAAGCGCACGCCTGAGCGCATTGCTTTATAGAAGAGGAGACAATTCTGGCTATAACTTGTTCTGTACTGCAGAGGTTTGAACTCGGGGTCGTCAGATCAGGTCAGAGATGAGTCAGTCTTCACCCACCTCGACCAAGATGGCCTTTCTGCTGTTCCTCCGGTCTCAAAAGGTAGTTCTCTTTTTTGTGTGTGCGCGCGCGCGCGTGTCTGCCTGTCTGTCTGTCTGTCTGTCCGTCTGCTGTCTGTGTGGCTCTTTTAGTGTCATTTAAGAGTTCCTTGTCTATTTATGTGACTATTTTCGTATAGCTCTTTAACTACCAACTCAGGTAGCTATATACCTAGCTAACCTCCTACCAACTTATCTATCTGCCTGGGTGCTTACCACTTTACCTGCCTATCTGTCTATTTATCTATCTCTCTAGCTAGCTAGCTATCTGTCAATCTATGTATCTATCTATCTGTCTGTCTGTCTGTCTGTCTCTCTCTCTCTCTCTCTCTCTCTCTCTCTCTCCTCTCTATCTATCTATCTATCTATCTATCTATCTGTTTGTCTGTCTATCTGTCTGTCTATATATCTATCTGTCTGGCTGTCTGGCTGTCTGGCTGTCTGTTTATCTGTTTGTCTGTCTGTCTATCTATCTAGCTATCACGTCTATATACCTATCTATCTGTCTATCTATCTATCGTCTGTCTGTCTGTCTGTCCCTCTCTCTGTCTGTCTGTCTTTCTGCCTGTCCTCTGTCTTCCTATCTATCTCTCTACCTGTCTGTCTACCTGTCTGTCAGCCTGTCTTTCTATGCGTCAGTTTCTCTGTCCGTCTGTGTATTTGTCTAAAGATCGATTGTTCTGTATATTGGTTATTCGCATCTCTCTACCCATGGTTCGCCTTTCTGTCTTTTTTCTTCTCTTTACTATCTTTCTATCTTATATCTGTCTGTTTGTCTTTTTAGTTTCATTCTATATCTCTGTCTGCCTGTTTGTCTACCTACATTCTTTCTATTAATTTCTCTGTTATATCAGTCGACCATCTATTCATCTTTCTGCCTGTCTGCCTGCCTCTCTGCATCTTTGTTTATTTTTTTCTCTGTCTACATTTCTGCTTGTTCGTCTAAATATACAACATACACACATGCGCATACTCAATCTCTCTCTCTCCCTCTCTCTCTCTCTCTCTTTCTCTCTCTCTTTCTCTCTCTTTCCCCCTCTCTCTCTCCCTTTCTCTCTCTCTCCCTTCCTCTCTCTCCCCCTCTCTCACGGGGACTGGATGTAAAAAAGCACATACGTGCTTATTCCATTATCCTCGGTATAACAGAATTTTACAAAATAATATTTTTAAAAAATCTCTCCATTCCTCATCTACCTCCCCCCCCCCCCCCCACCTCTCTCTCTCTATCTATCTCTCTCTCTCTCTCTCTCTCTCCCTCCCTCTAGGGGACTGGATGTAAAAAAGCACATACGTGTTTATTTCATTATCCCCAGTATAAAAGAATTTTAAAAAATTGAATAAATAAATAAAAATCTCTCCATTCCCCATCTACCTCCCCCCCACCTCTCTCTCTCTCCCTCTCCTCTCTCTCTCTCTCTCTCTCTCTCTCTCTCTCCTCCCTCCCCCTCTCTCTCTCCCTCACGGAAACTGGATGTAAAAAGCACATTTGTGCTTATTTCATTATCCTCGGTATAAAAGAATAAAAACTAAATAAATGAATAAAAACCTCTCCATTCCCCATCTACTCCCCCCCCCCTCTCTCTCTCGCTCTCCCTGCCTCTGTCTGTCTCTCTCTGTCTCCCTCTCTCACGGGGACTGGATGTAACAAAAAGCACATACGCGCTTATTTCATTACCCTCAGTATAAAAGAATAAAGTAAAAAAAATAATAATAAAATCAAATCTCTCCATTCCCCCACTCCACCCACCACCCCCCTCCTCTCTCTCTCTCTCTCTCTCTCTCTCTCTCTCTCCTCTCTCTCTCTCTCTCTCTCTCTCTCTCTCTCTCTCTCTCTCACACACACACACACACACACTATTTTGTTTGCCGTTTGCCTGTGTCTATCCATCAGACCAGTTCTCTTTCCCTACTCCCTCAAATCGCCGGCAAATGAATAATTGAATTTCTGGGACTCCGCCAGATGAAGAAGCTGACCCTGGTGATGGTGGGGGTGGGGCTGGGTGCCGTGGTCTACCTGGTCTTCCTGCAGGTGGGCCCTTACCACATGGCCACGCTCAGTCTGGTTCCATTCCCGGAGAGGTAAGGCCCGAATGGCTGATGGAAAAGTGCTGGATGAATTGGGATATTTTCAAAGGCCCGAATGGCTGATGGAAAAGTTCTGGCTGAATTGGGATATTTTCAAAGGCCCGAATGGCTGATGGAAAAGTGCTGGTTGAACTGGGATATTTTCAAAGGCCCGAATGGCTGATGTAAAGTTCTGGCTGAATTGGGATATTTTCAAAGGCCCGAATGGCTGATGGTAAAGTTATTGCTGAATTGGGGTAATTATTTTCAGTTTGTTGTAGTGTCTGTTTACTTGTGGGATTTTTGTTCTCTACTTTTTTTTGGGTGTCTTTTCTTGTCTGTCTTTCTGTGTGTGTGTCTGTCTGTTTGTTTGTCTGTCTGTATGTCTCCCTCTCTGTCTCTGTCTCTGTCTGTCTCTGTCTCTGTCTCTCTCTCTCTCTCTCTCTCTCTCTCTCTCTCTCTCTCTCTCTCTCTCTCTCTCTCTCTCTCTCTCTCTCTCTCTCTCTCCTTCTCTGTGTGTGTTTGTGTGTGCGTGTGTGTGTGTGTTTGTGTTTGGTTTGTGTGTGTATGCATGTGTGTGTGTGTTTGTGTGTGTGCATGTGTGTGTGTTTGTGTGTGTGTATTGGTGTGTGTGTGTGTGCTAGTGTGTGCAAAAAGAGGGAAGAATATATAATTACAGGGGGCGAGGCGAGGACAATACATGCATACACGTGTGTTGTTATTTTACAGTCTCTCCCTTTATAAGGGATAATGTCATAATTGTTAGAAAATATATAAACGAAAAGGAACTAGTAGCACTAACCAATTTTCTCCATTGCAGACCAAATAAACAAACCAAAAAAGCACAACAAATTATCATAGAATTTTTTTTTTAAAACACCGGCAAAGTGTGTGTGTGTGTGTGTGTCTGTCTGTCTATCTGTGTCTGTCTATCTGTGTGTGTATTCTGTATCTCTGTCTGCTTGTCTGTCTGTCTGTCTATCAGCGTGTTTGCGTCTATCTGTATGTAGTGTGTCTGTACGCTTTGACAAACAAATTGTCACCCCAAAAAAGAAGTTCCCTTAAAATAATCAGCCGCATCAACAGCTATAGACACAGTAGAAACAAAAGTGTACTACTACCGCACCTTCTTTATATTGATTTCTAACCTCACCTCACCTCACCTCACCCCACCAACTCACCTCCCACCCCCTTCCGAAGCCATAAAAGAAACAGTTGCTGCTGCAGATGACACACATGCGGGGTCGTCTCTAATGAGGCGCACACAGGAGCACAGATTGATTCTTGTACCAGCCATTGATCGATCTTCTGTTGACCTTCCAACTATAATTATCGAACTTGTAACCGGTCGAAGGTCAAATTGAGGTCGACTGAAACATGGACACCGTTAGTTTTGGTATTTTGGTTGTTTGTTTTTAGGTAAAGGTAAAGGAGTCCCATAACCTATAAGGTCGTAGGGGAGCGAGGCGTCAGAGACCTCACTTCTCTAGGGCCAGCATATTGAGGGCGGCGCCCATCTCCTCTCCCTCGCTGCTTTACCTTCCCTGACCCTAAAGAGGGGCAGTTACCCATTTACAGCTGGGTGAACTGGAGGAACTGTACTGAAGCCAAGGCGCGCAAACGGTCACCCATCCAACTGGTAACCACGCTCGACGCTGCTTAACTTGGCTGGGGGAAAGCGAGTGCTCCGACCACTGAGCTATCCCGTCCCCGTTGTTTTTAGGTTTGGTTATTTTGGTAAAATTGCATGTATAGCTGTGAGCGAGACAGGATCAGGATAACCTAGTGGCTAGAACATTACGCTCGCAATCTGACGACCCGGGTTCGATTCCCGTTTAAGGGGATATTTTCCCCTGGGGTTAACATCAGTGCAGCCTCCACTCTCCCCAAAAGTCCTTCGGATGAGACTACAAACCGAGGCCCCG
>CM054142.1:11111816-11166816 GCA_028751875.1 Rapana venosa
CCAATGTGCGAACGCACGCAGAACATCTTCCGCACACGCTATTAAACCTGTTCCTCTTTTGGGAAGAATAGGCCATTGGGTGCCAGTGGGAACGGATGACAACACTTACAAAACTGCATACACACGGGGACTGGATGTTTAAAAAAAGCACATAGGTTCTTATTTCATTATCCTCGAAATAAAAGAATAACAATAAAAAATATTTTTTAAAAGAAATGGTGCTGTGAACTGTAATCTCTCTGATTATAATCTTTATTATGTAGGTGGTTCATTCTGTTATCCTTTAGATGTCTATGTAATCCTTTGCTCGTAATCTTACTGAATATCTCGGGGGGGGGGGAGGGGGGGGGCATTGTGGTTTTGTTTGTTTGTTGTTGTTTTTTGAAGGGGGGGAAGGGCTAATACAGTATTTGGGATTGGAATTGGAATGTGTCTTGATGATGTAGGCGGTTACGTTTGCACCCGGAGATTTTTCACGGCACGGAGAAAGAGTACCACTGGTGGGACAGGTTCCGCTATGGCTACAGGGACCCTGACGACCCCGAAAACTCTGAGGGCAAGAAAGGTGAGCTACTTCCCTCTTACTCTTAATCTTCTTTGAAGACGGAGTGTAACTGCCTTTGTTGTCGGAATTGATTGGTTGGCTTGATTGTGGTTGGCTGGTTGGTTGGTTGTTTGAGTTGTTGGTTGGTTTGTTGGCCGGTTGGTCAATTGGTTGGCTGGCTGGTTGTTTGAGTTGTTGGTTGATTGGATGGTTGGTTGGTTGTTTGAGTTGGTTGGTTGGTTGATTGGTTGGCTGGTTGGTTGGTTGGTTGAGTTGTTGGTTGGTTGGTTGGCTGGTTGGTTGTTTGATTGGTTGGTTGGGTGGGTGGATGGGCAGTTGGTGGTTGGTCAGTTGGTTTATTGATTGATTGCTTGCTTGCTCGATGGCTTGATGAATGGATGGATGGATGGATGGGATGATTCATGGGCTGAACACGCAAAAATTCGTTTCAAGAGTAGGGTGCATTTATTTCGAATTTTATTGCTTAGTTTCATAACTCACACTCACTCACGTTAGCATACACGCAAGTACACGCCCCCATACACAGACTGTATGTGCACATTGTGTGTGTGTGTGTGTGTGTGTGTGTGTGTCTGTCTGCTCATCTTTCTGCCTGTCTATCTGTCCGGCTGGCTGGCTAGCTGTCTGCCTGTGTATCGATCTCTCATTGGGGAAACTCTGCATGTGAGTGCTTACATTACCTGCGTATATTAATCTTTAACGTGTGCAAGTGACATTGTTGACCAGCACTGTTGACGCTATGACATGTTGCAGCCAAAATGACCTTTGCGGAGTACACAGAGCACATAGCCGGCAAGGAGATTACCAGTCTTCAGGCTGAACTCAGACATGCAGGATCCTCTGTCCGCGTCTTCGGTCAGTTCACCTTATGTCTACTTCTCACTCTTCTTTTCTGCTCGTTTCGGCTACACACCGACTTTAAAATCTCTCACTTTCCCTTCTGTTTTTCTATCCTACTCTTCTTTACTGTTCGTTTCGGCTACACACCGGTTTTAGATTTTGTTACTTTTCTTTCTGTTGTCCTATATCACTCATGCATTCATAGCGCACGTACTAAGACCATCCACAGAAATTTAAAAATAAAAACAAAACACTTTTCGTGAAAGATTAGGCTCTGACTCAAAATGTATGTGATTTTTGGACAAATTTGATTTCGTTTTATTTTGCAGCAAACACTGTACCCCCCCCCCCCTCCCCCCTTTCAGTCCTTTGTCGTTTGCTAGCTTCCTAACCACAATAATTATTCATGGGCGGGGTCAACACTGTAGAAACACAAGCATTTGATGATCATTTCCAACTTCTCTCGTGACTACCCGGTATTGCTCTATGTCATTAATTTAGCATTAATTTCGTAAACAAGTAAACAGTGCATTTTTTTCATACATTAACATATCTGTGAAAATCAGCAGAACATTTCCCGACTAGCACTTTTATAGAAGATACTACATAACCCGGAAGCTAGACCTGGAGTGTAGCCTTCACTCTTTTTCTTCTGGCTTTGGCTCTGTCTCTCATTTCCACTGTGTCTAACTGACTAGCTAGCTAGCTGGCTGGTTGGATAGCTGAATGGATGGATGGATGGATGACGAGGGGAACGTCATTATTATCATTACCTTTGCTATCGTAATCGCCTGGCCCAAGCCACCTCTGCCTGTATGATCATTTTGTCCTCGTTGTAAGGGACACAACAGTGTAAGCTACAAAGTGGTACTAGTACTTGTTGCTTCCCTTTGATTTTGAATCGTTATAAAGCGAACAAAAAGTAGGGGAATGGAGTGGGATAGGATGGGATGGGCCATGGGAGTGATGCGAAATAGTTTAATGGATAGGCTTTACGGCCTTTTCATATGGGACAGTGGGGAGAGGAATGTGCTGTACACAATACAAAAAAAAAGTCCAAAACGATTCAGATAGACAAGGGAATATTTTGATATCGAAATATCGTCAGAGAGACTGGGAGACAAAGAAGAGAGAATATAGCACACACACACACACACACACACACACACACACACACACACACACACACACACACACACACACAAACACACTCAAGCACGCACACAAACACAACACCACACACACACACATCCACACACACACACACACACACTTGCACGCACACCTCCTCACACACACACAACACACACACACAAAACACATACACACACACACACACACACACACACATGAGACTATAAACCGAGGCCCCCGTGTTCGAACGCACGCAGAAAATCTTGCGTACACGTCAATCCTGTTCCGCTTTTCGAAAGAGTAGGCCATTGTGTGCCGGTGGGAACAGATGACAAAATTTACAAAACCGCATACACATGGGGACTGGATGTAAAAAACCCCACATAAGTGCTTGTTCCATTATTCTCGATATAAAAGAATAAATGTTTGAAAAAACATAACACAAACCGGTTGACAGTATGACTAAGAACTAAGTCACCAACTGGACATAGCCTACTATCCAATGTCGCGGCCTGATCTGACCGGGCTGTCTTCACACCGGCAGGTGACTTCTCGCCCTCCTACTTCTGGGACCCCCAGAACTGGTACGTGTTGGAGGGCAACCAGGGCTGCCTGGAGCCCCGGGTCGTCGTGGCCCAGCACATCCGACACGTCTACCCTGCCGCCAGAATCATCCTCACCTTCAGACACCCCACCTCCAGGTATGTCGTGAGTATGTGTGTGTGTGTATGTGTGTGTGTGTGTGTGGGGGGGGGGGGGGGGGTGTGTGTGTGTGTGTGGGGGGGGGGGGTGGGGGGTTGGGGGTTGGGGGGGGTGTGTTTGTGTGTGTATGTGTGTGTGTCGTGTGTGTGTGTGGGTGGGTGGGTGTGTGTGGGTGTGGGTGTATGTGTGCGTGTGTGTGTATGTGTATATGTATGTGTGTGTGTTTGTATGTATGTATGTATGTATGCCTGGGCTTTATCACAGTTCTTGATTAAACCATTGACGCTGGGGGCAACAGCAAAGTGAGAGGCTGTATGACCAGTGGCTTTCCCACTCATGGAATTCCACTTTACAGCTTAGTCTTTAGTGATCGACTACGACTCTCTGACTAGGAAGCTTGACTCGCACAGTCCTTATGTGCCGCAGCCCTGGGAGCTGGTTGGCCTTTGGAGAGAATATCTCCAACGCTGACCGTCCTTATGTCCACTTGGCCGAGAGAGGGGGGGGACGTACTGTGGGCAAGGCATCTCCACTATAACCAAATTTCTGCCCAGTTTCCAAAACAGCAGCTGCCTCCTCTGCTGTTTTGGAGGTCATCGTCGGACACGACGGACAAACATACAAATCTGACTAAATGGCAATACACTTTTCTGAATCTGATTGTCAAAGTCCTTCGGATGAGACTATAAACCGAGGCCCCGTGTGCGAACGCATGCAGAACATCTTGCGCACACGTTAAATCCTGTTTAGCTTTTCGAAAGAGTAGGCCATTGTGTGCCGGTGGGAACAGATGACAGAATTTACAAAACCGCATACACACGGGGACTTGATGTAAAAAAAGCACATGAGTGCTTATTCCATTATCCTCGATATAAAAAAAAAGTCATCTGAGCGCTTTGATTTGTTGCTTTACAAGATTCAGCGCTATATAAATTCCATACATTATTATTATTATTATTATTATTCACCAGGTTGTATTCTCGCTTCCTATCCCGGATTCCGCGGACCCCGGAGCTGAAGGGGTCGAAGCCTGAAGACTTCCACAAGTACGTGGTGCAGGCAGTGCAGAACTACAAGAAGTGCTTCAGGGCCTGGTCTGTGCGACACTGCGCCTACAACGTCACGCTGTATAAAGAAACCACGGTCAGTCAGTGAGTGGGTGGGTGAGTGGGTTGTGTGTGAGTGTGTGTAGGGTGGGGGGTGCGTGTGTGTGTATGTGTCAGAGAGAGTGAGAGAGAGAGAGTGTGTGTCGTGTGTGTGTGTTTGTGTGTGTGTGTGTGAGAGAGAGAGAGAGTGAGAGAGAGAGAGAGTGTATATATATATATGTGTGTGTGTGTGTGTGTGTGTGTGTGTGTGTGTGTGTGTGTGTGTGTGTGTGTGTGTGTGTGTGTGTGTGTGTGTGTGTGTGTGTGAGAGAGAGAGAGAGAGAGAGAGAAGAGAGAGAGAGAGAGAGTGTGTGTGTGTGTATGAGTGAGAGACAGAGTTGTCTTATGTGTGATGTGTGTGTTGTTGTTGTTGTTGTGTGTGCGTGAGAGAGAGAGAGTGAGTAGGCGTGTGTGTGCGTTTTCTTTAATTTAACACCTGTTCACACTCAGCAATATTAGTTTGTGTGTTGTTGTTGCTGCTGCTATTGCTGTTTTTGTTGTTATGTGCGTGTGCACCCGCGCTTGTGTGTGCGCGCGCGCGCACGCACGCACGCTTACGTGTGTGTGTCTGTGCACGTGCGCGGGCGCGGGCGCACGCACGCACACGTTTGTCTATTCGTAATCTATCAGACATCATCTTATATCAAATCATATCATAATCTCAATCTATCAGACACCATATTATATCAAATCATATCATGATCTTAATCTATCAGACACCATCTTATATCAAATCATATCATGATCTTAATCTATCAGACACCATCTTATATCAAATCATATCATGATCTTAAGCTATCAGACACCATCTTATATCAAATCATATCATGATCTTAATCTATCAGACACCATCTTATATCAAATCATATCATAATCCTGTAGCGCTAGGAGTTCCCTCTTGTCTATCCCTCTCCCTTTGTCTTTGAAGAAGAAGCAGAAGATGACATGATGGCAGAGAGTTGTGGTGTTGCTGTGCGGACAGATACTTTTATTTTATTTTATTTTTTTTATATTCTTTTATATCGAGGATAATGGAATAAGCACTTATGTGCTTTTTTACATCTAGTCCCCGTGTGTATGCAGTTTTGTAAATTCTCTCATCCGTTCCCACCGGCTCACAATGGCCTGCTCTTACGAAAAGCGGAACAGGATTTAACGTGTGCGCAAGATGTTCTGCGTGCGCTCGCACACGGGGCCTCGGTTTCTAGTCTCATCCGAAGGACTTTTTGGGGGGTGAGTGGAGTCTGCACTGATGTTAACTCCAGGGGAAAATATCCCCCTTGAACGGGAATCGAACCCGGGTCGTCAGATTGCGAGAGCAGTGTTCTAACCACTAGGCTATCCTGTCCCCCAGATCCGGCTGATGGAGGGCATGTACGCCGTGTTTATGGCCGACTGGCTGAAGGTGTGGGCCAGAAAGCAGCTGTTCCTCATCAGGTACGAGGACTATGGAGGACACGAACGACGCACCATCAACGATGTCGTCAGCTTTCTGGGCCTCAGTGAGTTTGAGACTGGGTTTTGGGGTTTTGGTGTTGTTTTGTGTGTGGGGGTGGTAGGGTGGTGGGAGGGGGGAAGGGGGGAAGGGTAGGGAGGGGGAGAGGGAGGTGTGTGTATGTGTTGTGTTGGGGTGGGGGTGGGGAGAGCATTGTGTGTGTGTGTGTGTTGTGTGTGTATTGGGAGGGGCGAGAGTGTGTTGTGTGTGTGTATGTTGTGTGTGTGTTGGGAGGGGTGAGTGTGTGTGTGTGTGTGTGTGTTGAGAGGGGAGGCATTGTGTGTGTGCGTGCGTGCGTGTGGTGTGTGTGTGTGTGTGTGTGTGTGTGTGTGTGTGTGTGTGTGTGTGTGTGTGTGTGTGTGTGTGTGTGTGTGTGTGTGTTGGGAAGGGCGAGTGTGTGTGTGTTGGGAGGGGAGGCATTGTGTGTGTGCGTGCGTGCGTGTATGTGTGTTTGGGGGGTGGGGTGGGGGCTGCAACAGGATGAATAAAATGAGAGGGAGGATAGCATGTGTGCGTGCAAATGAGTGTTTTTGGTTTGATCTGACATAACTTGTTAATGCTCTAACTAGTGGTATTAGCCAAATAATAATAATAATATTAATAATAATAATAATGATAATAATAATATTAATGGTAATGATAAAATAATAATAAGGAAATAAACGGGTGTGATAGGACAAGGTAAGCAGAGTATAAAGGAATTGATTGAGCAGGCAGTGACAAACAAAAAAATATCTTCAAGTAAGGCAGAGAAGGGGAAAATCAACAAGAGCAGTGTATGGGAGACAATCTTGACCATCCTTCATATTTTTACAGTGTCAGAATTTGTCTCCCTTAGTTAGCCAATCGATTTCAATAATATGCTTGTATATCCACTTATGATCAAATACACTATAATAATTCAGTCACAAAGACGATACTTTTTTGTCAGTTTTTCGTATTTCGTTTCCTTCACGAGTAAATCAAGCGCTTTGATTTGTCTCTGCAAGATATTGCGCTATATAAATTCCATTTATTATTATAAATCTCATCCAGTGGTCATTGTTGTTTTCTGTCTGTCAGCCCCGCTCAATTCGTCCGCCATGGAGAAAGTGATGGGATTCCGGCCAGTCAACACGGGCACCAAGGAGTACCAGAAGGTGGGCAGCATGCTGGACAAGACCAAGAAACTTCTGGACGACTTTTACCAGCCCTTCATCGACCAGTTCGCCGACATGCTCGGAGACGAGAGATTCCGGTGGAAAGACGTTGAACATTGATAACGGTGTTCTCCCTTTGCTTGTTTGTTTTGCTTGGTTGTGGTTTTGGTTTTTGTGTTTTTTTGTCTTCTGTTTTGTTTGTTTGTTTGTTTGTTTGTTTCATGTTGCGCTTTTTATGTTCTGTTTGGTTGTGTTTGAAAATCATGTTTAACGATGAGAGTTTTATTCTTACTGTGAATTGAAATATTTGCTGGATAATATTTATGTCTCGTTTCGTTTAACCTCAGAACCGTCGCCTAGAGTTGCTGAATATCAACTCTCTCTCTCTCTCTCTCTCTCTCTCTCTCTCTCTCTCTCTCTCTCTCTCTCTCTCTCTCTCTCTCTCTCTCTCTCTTAAGTTTGGTTGTTGTTATCTTTCTTGGTTTTGTTGTTGTTCTTGTTGTTGTTGTTGTTTGTTTGTTTTTCTCTTTTTTTCTTCTTTTGTTGGTTTGGTTTTTCTTTCTTTTTTGTTTGTTTGTTTGTTTGTTTTAGTTGGGATTTTTTTTTGGGGGGGGTTTAAGGCTTTCTTTTATTTGTTTGGTGTGGGGGGTTTTCGGGGAAGGGGGGTTGTTAGGTGGGGGGGGGGGGCTGTTTAGAAAAGGGTTATTTCCCCTTGTTTCCTCCGTGAGACTGTATAAGTGTTGGGTTATTATTAAGATGCATCCCTACGGGCGGGAACTGGATGTAAAAAAGCACATGAGTGCTTATTCATTATCCTCGAAATAAAAAAGAAAAGAAAAAGAATCTCTCTGTTTAATAGTATCAAACACGCCTCTAGCCAAGCATGACTAAGGAAAAACAAACACCACATGTTTGTAAAATTAAAAAAAATTGCCCTAAGCAGACAAAAGATAAGAATGTCTTCCTTTCTGGATACACAGTTGTACCACGCTAACGCAAAGAAAAGGGCAGCATCACACTTTAGAGATAAGCTCTACATTTTCTAGTTAGGGCCTTGCTGAAAATCCTGCAACGTACATTACGGTTCTGAATATATACAAGATGATAGATTATCAACAAAAACAAGACACTAACAATTGACACCTTCAAATCAATTGTTCAGTTTTGCTCGATATGCTACGAAGATTTCTCTAGGTAAGGCGGGAAAGTACGGGTTGAATTTTACATACATTTTCTACGCAGAAATCTTTATTTAGAATTAGCGGGAATGTTGCAGAAAGTCATAACAGCAAGAACATGTTTTTAAGTTTTGAAGTAAAGCCTTGAAATCAGTAAGAATCTGAAATTTTTTTAACATATTAAGGCCTACATTCATTGAAATGGCATTTTTCCTTTTTATAAAAAAAAGTTTACCCAGTAAGGAAAAAAAGTGCATCTGGATGAAAAGTCTATATTATTGGATTCCGGGAGAATCAAATAAAATTCAGACTTTTCATCCTGATGTGGTACGACACCCCCCCCCCCCCCCTATCCCCTCATCCCCCTCAATACTTTATCACTACTTTTCTTTCTGTTTTTGTGGTGGTGTAGCATGATGAATGGTTGCCGTTTGAAGTGAATAGTGTATATGATTGGTCATATTGACAGACTGGTTGTAATGGAACAGAATGTAAACCACATAGATCTGCCCTTCTCGTTGATTCCATACACGTTCAGTGGATACCCTGTCCACTTTCATGTTAAATGTCAGGTCTCGAAGCTATAATTCGTCTTTTGTAGATGAAATCAATGTTTTGGTTAGATATGTAAACCGTTATTGATATTTCAACATGATAGCTGTGTTCCACACATATGGTTTTATGAGGTGGCTGGGCTTCAGATTAATGTGTCATCGTATACAATTTTGAAAATATACTAGCGGTACGTTTCATTTGCAAAGAAAACCCCCCAGAGGTTTTATGAATTGCCCAGTTATTTTATTCTTCATTGCCATGTAAAATGATTCTGCTACCACTGCCAAAGTTCTTTTTGTAGGGATTGTATTGTTTCACGTGGTTCAATGAACTGTAACATTGAATATGTTGATTCGAAGTGTTATGAATTTCTCAAATGGGGCACACTGTGGTTTGAAATGTTTGAGGCAGGTTTTATCAGGATGAAACAGATGTACCATCTATGTCAAGTTGCATGGTTTTGTTCGTTTTTCATGTGTACAAGTGAGCATTGACCAGAATGTCGAAGACTAATTCATCAAAAAGTAGCACAAGCATATGTCATTTGCATTGAATGCAGCCTAGCCGAATATGATTGGAGCAATTAAGCGAGAAGATAAAGCACAGAAAAGATGCAAAGCAGCTTTTAACTGAATGTATGTTAGTTGCAGTTCATCGTATTGAATATCAGCAGTACTGTGTTACTGTTGCAAGGAGATGCTGTAAATATTCTGTATCGGTGTGAGATGTTGTGCCTGCATCAACTGGAAAGCAATAAACCGTTTCAAGTTCTGTTTGTCTGTTTAATGTATAAACGTGACGCATAGAAAGTTGCACTTTCTGTCGCCTTTCCGCGTGTGCTTGCAAGTGGTGTGTGTATGTGTGTGTGCGTGCGTGCGTGTGTGGTGTGTGTGTGTGTCTGTGCGTGCGTGTGTGTGTGCGTGCGTGCGCGTGTGTGCGTGCGTGTGTGTATGTGTGTGCGTGCGTGCGCGGGTGCGTGCGCGCGTACGTGCGTATGTGTGTGCTCCCGTGCGTGCGTGTGTGTGCGTGCGTGCGTGCGTGCGTGCGTGCGCAAAGTAACGAAATATGTCTGGGAAACTTTTTCTCTTTGAAAAGCAGTGTCTCATTATTTTGCGGTCATGAATCTGTATGCAGATTTGTGGGCACAATTGTAGCGGGAACTGTACAAAGTTTGGGGTGGGTGGTTTTTTTTAGAAAAAAACGTCTGGTTTCTGGCTTGACATGTCGCTATCATCATGAAAAGCTCTAAGTCATGAGTCAGCGGCATGTGCATAATTATGGAGAATTCTGCCTTCATGGAAGAACTGGTCAGCCTTTATACAGTGTTCTTTGTCGATTGGGTTGTAGGGAACTAGAACTGAACACATACACACACACACACACATACACACAAACACACACACACAAAACACTCACACACACATACACACACACACTTTGGTTCAATTTATTGGTAAAGGTTGCAATAATGTAGTATTTCAGTATAGTCATGAAGAAATGTGTTCTCAGATAGATGGCTTAATGAAAAAAGCAAATGCATTGCTTATTCAATGTACCATCTGGAAATAAAAATTTGACTTCACTTGACTTGACTTGACACACACACTCGTATAATATCACTTAAAGTGAAACAGACGTAAAATCGACACACACAACACACACACACACACACACACACACACACAGCACACGCACGCACGCACGCACACACACACACACACAACACCACACTCGTCCACATACACTTAAAGTATGAACAGACGTAAATCGAACACACACACACACACACACACACACACACACACACACACACACACACACACACAACACACACACAAACACACACACACACACACACACACACACACACACACAACAACACACACACACACACAAACACACACACACAAACAACACACACACCACACACACACACACACACCACCACCACCACCACCACCACCACCACCACCAGTACTGTTTATACCAAAAACATTTAAACGTCCCCGACCAAAAATCCCTCTGGGTCAATGATGTACTCTAAAAAGGTACCTGCCACACACGCTAAAACGAAAGATGCTACTAACGACACTTTTCTTGACTACTTTTTCAAAATTTATTTTTCTTTTATATCGAGGATAATGGAATAAATACTTATGTGCTTTTATTTTGCATCCAGTCCCCATGTGTATGCAGTTTTGTCATCTATTCCCACCGGCACACAATGGACTACTCTTACCAAAAGCGGAACAGGATTTAACGTGTGCGCAAGATGTACTTCGTGCGTTCGCTCACGGGACCTCGGTTTATAGACTCATCCGAAGGATTTTTTTTTTTTTTTTTTTTGGGGGGGAGTGGTGTCAGCACTGATGTTGACTATGAAAGTAGCTGCAGTCAGAATACGCCATCGATAAACGACGAATCGATTACTTCATCTTTTTATGACAATTAAGCGTGAAGTTTGCATCAATCATTTTCGTTCAGGGTCAATTTACATCCAAACTCTTACTGGTCTTGCTAAATTAAGCGGTACTATAGTCTTGTGGTGAGAAAACGGGATAGCCTGGTGGTTAGAGTGATGCGCTCGTGATCTGCTGGCCCCGGTTTGAATCTCGTTCATGTGGGTTTTTCCTCTGGAGTTTACATCAGTGCTGACTCCACTCCCCTCCACCCTTCCAAAGTCTTTCGGATGAGACTATAAACCGAGGTCCAATGTGCGAACGCACGCAGAACATCTTGCGCACACGTTAAAACTTGTTCCGCTTTTCGGAGGTCTAGGCTATTGTGTGCCGGTGGGAACGGATGACAAAATTTATAAAACTGCATACGCACGGGGACTGAATGTAAAAAAGCACATGAGTGCTTATTCCATTATCCTCGAAATAAAAGAATACTATAAAAAAATAAAAATAAACACACACACACACACACACACACACACACACACACACACACACACACACAGGAACACCACACACACACACACACACACACACACACACACACACACACACACACACACACACACACACACACCAAAGTAAGAATACAATGAAAATTAATATTAGAAATGTTCAAAACATCTGCATCAAACACTGGAAACAACGCGATCTGTTCATGGTGAATAGAGAAACGTGTGTGGTTTTTAATGGCTAGTGTTCATATGCTATTGATATTTCCATTTTCTTTTTTTTCCCTTTTTTTAAAAAATTTTCATACCACTTTAAGTCACGGCAGATTTATCTGCGTGAAATTCGGGCTGCTCTCCCCGGGAAGAGCGCGTCGCCACAAAAGCAGCGCCACCCATTTTTTTTTTGTCTCTGTATTTATAATCGTTTCCTATCAGAGTGGCTTTCTTCTACAACATTTTGCCAGGGACAACTCTCTTGTTGTCGTGGTTTATTTTACGTGCGCTAAATAAGTGTATGTAACACACGGGACCTCGGTTTATCGTCTCTTTTGGAAGACTAGCACACAGACCACTACTCACCGTATAATGGATTAGGGAACAGTTTTTGTCCCCTAAGGGGATCAAACTACCGCACACTTCCGACCCGGACTTTTTTCTAGACCGGCGCGTTACTTCTAGACCACCGATCCATATTGCAAGCAATAATGACTGAGACTGAAAACAATTATATGGGTTTGTATAGAGGAACCTACTAATACACTTACAAACTTGAGGTACCGTGTGTTACACAAAGCTATTTAGGGCACGTAAAAGAACACATGGCAACAAGGGAGTTGTCCCTGGCAACATTCTGTAGAAAAAAGCCACTCTGGTAGGGAAACATACAGTTGCAGACCCAAAATAATAATAATGGGTGGCGCTGCTCTTGTGGCGACGTGCTCTCTCCGGGGAGAGCAGCCTGAATTTCACGCAGACAGATCTGCCGTGACTTAAAGTGATAAAGATAAATAGATCAATAAATAAACGAAATTATTGACTAATGATTTTCTCATGAAGGCAGACACAAGTGTGCATTATGTAGAGAAAGAAACGATCGCAGATCACGTATACTAAGAATGTATTCCATTATTATATAATCGATCAAATTTTCACCCAAAAAATCTCAGCATGCAAGTGTGTGTGTGTGTGTGTGTGTGTGTGTGTGTGTGTGTGTGCGCGCGCGCGCGCGCGCGCGTGTGTGTGTGTCACAGAGAGAGAGAGGTTCCTTTTATTCCATCGGGATGTATGAAAATACGTAAGTAAATACAAATATTCTGTGCACCTAATCTTTCTTATGGGGCTCTAGGCGTTAACAAGCATGACACTTAAATTCAATTAACAAAAACAAAGACTAACCCATAGACAGCCATACACACATCTTCACGCTAGCCCATTCTCCTCACTACCTACCCTTCATTATTTACCAGTCTCCCACATGAATACACCCTACCCTCCCGCGTTACTACCTCGCGTACCCAACTGCAAACACCAAGACACACGCACACACATGCACGCAATCCGACATGCCTCACACACACACACACACACGCTCGCACGTGTGCACGCACGCACGCACGAACGAACACATACACGCACGTACACACGAAATTACTTACATATTAAATCATTAGAGAAAGATTTGTTTTAAGGTTGGACTTAAAAGATTGAATAGATGTGTTGTGCCTGATTGAGTATGGGAGAGAATTCCAACAAGACGGGGCTTGGAGAAAAAAAGATCGCTCACCATATTATGATGAACTTGATATTTACATTAAAACCATTCCTGTTATTCACTGTCACATTTCCAGTCTTAATTATGTACAGTGTTTCTCTGTCCAAAAGCTTAGAGCCTTTCGAGTGCCAGACTGGTCTCAAAGACTGTTTTCAAGCATAAACAGCAAATTTGAAACGCTTTACAACTTTCTCCGATTTCTCGGAGGCATTTGATACACTGATCACCAAGTTTTACTGTCCTTTTTTCCCCATGAATCCACAGTGATTTCATTGCTCTGAAGTATCATATTATCCCTTTTCTTTTAAAGCCATAAATGATCTGTATCATTTCTCAGTTTTGTATGTGTTCTTACTATACACATGTTCCTGCTCTACAAGGCTCCGTCTCAGGTCCCTTCCTGTTTAACTTGTTCTCAGACAATATAGCATGCGAACTGCATACGTAGAGAAGAACAAAACAAATAAACCTTAACAGTTATTCTGGACAGTCATTGTATTTCTTGGTAAGACGGTGTACTACATTTTGCATAAGAAAAAAAGCAAAGACCTTAAAGAGATTAAAAAAATCATTTAAGAGAGGAAGAACAAGAAAAAGAGATCACACGACATGTTTACTCGGCCCTCTTCATGAGTATATCCGATAAACAAAGGCACAGGACGATGATGGCCACTTTGTCATCATCGCGGTGATGAAGTTTTATCTGCCGGTCGATTGAGGAGGCGGATTAATATCTTAATTGTGTGTTAGCTTGGAGCAGTCGGTACACACCCTGTGCGATCAATGGGACTCGGAGTCAACTGTGTTTTAGTATGAATATCTCGCACGTGTGACCATTGGTGTGTGTGTGTGTGTGTGTAGCTAATCAAAAATGTGCCCTCCCTTGAATTTGAAACCTGGACGAAAATGAGTGCAATTTCGGAAATTGAAACTAGAATGGTTGAGGGTTTTGTTTTGTTTTCTTGAGTGTGTGTGGGTGAGGTCAAGTCAAATTTTTATTTCCAGATGGTACATTGAATAAGCAATGCATTTGCTTTGTTTTCATCAAGCCATCTATCCAAGAACAAATTTCTTAACGATTATACTGAAATACTACATTATTACAACCTTTAACAATAAATTAAACCAGTAAAAAGAGGAAAATCGATAAGATAATACATTGGAAAATACAAATTACACACATATACATGCACATGCACACACATACTCATACACACCTGCGCGCGAGCGCGCGCGCGTACACACACACACACACACACACACACACCACACACACACACACACACACACACACACACACACGCACGCGCACACACACACACACACACACACACACACACATAAATAAAGAATGTTTTAAGGATTAAAAAAAATAAAATCATAAAACGTCAGAAAAAACAAATTACTTCACCTACTATATCATCCATTCTTTCATGTTAATACTTTAGATAATAAAAAGGTACAGGAACAAAACGTTAGAAAATACTAGGCATTCCTTGCGTCATTACTGACAATATTGCCTTCAATGACACCCCTCCTCTCCTCCGCCACCCAGCAAACGTGTGCTTATAATAATGCGCTCATACTCTTCAAATAGCGCTTTTTAAAAATGATATATTCACACAATAACTATAAAACAAGCAAAATAAGTCAAAGAAGACAATGATAATGATAATTATAATATAGATACAATAATAACAACAATCTTCCATCACCATGAGACAACAATATAACAAATAATCCCCACCACCATGAGACAACAACATAACGATAATAACAGAAAAGCATTGAAAAGGAGAGAGGGTGGGGGTGGAGTATCAAAGGGGAAGTGGAAAAACACATTCAATCAAATAGAAAAATAATAATAAAGAAACAATTATTCAAACCAGTAAAACCCCTATACAATACAAAAATCAAAAGCCCATAATCAACAGGACTATCAAACTAAAACAATATTGCTTATAATGGTACTAATGATCTCATCTCTAACTGCAATAAGAACAACATCCATGATAAAACCTATAGAATTGGACAAGAGAAAGGGCATGAGGAGAGGAGAGGAGTGTGTGTGGTGTGTGTGTTGTTTGAAGATACGTCGAGCGTTTCGTCTTGTTATCAGTTTATCGTGTTTCTTTGCGCTTAAAATATGCAACTGATTTGCAAAAAGAAAATAAACAGCATAATGATAATGATCATGTATCAAGACAAGCACTACCGCATCTTGCCAGTTGTATGATGTGACACTATACGATGCATTGCAATGCGATATGGCTTAGCTTAAAAAATAGGATACATTGTGTTTTGTGTAATTTAAAATATTAAATCAAAAAAACCTACTTCAGTCAAAACAAAGCAGACTACTACATTACGATTACGGCACAATGAGTAAGAGAGCATGAGCTAGCATTTATTATATTACAGCACATCGCAATAAAAATCATACTGTATTCCAATGCAATACAACGCAGCGTAGCACAAGTATCAGCAGCAGCAGCATAATTATCAGCTCTGTTATGATTATCTTATACTTTTTCTATGTCTACGGGGATCATTTAAAGACAATTATTTTCTTAAACTTCACAGCACGTTCGGGTTATGCCTATCGTTTATATTATAGATACATTTTAAAGATAACCTGGCCACAAGCAAGTGATTGATATATATATACATATATGTTCATTCATCAAAGCAACATGAGATGAGAGGAAAGATAAAAAGCAAACTCAGTTATGAAATACCTGTCAATATTGTTACAACTATGACGCGACTTTAAAACCCCCCAGATTTTAGCCAGGGAATAAACTTACTCTGAGGGTAAATGTGCGACTGTACACCGGTTCAAGGATGCTTTTAGTTCGGGAGGCTGCACAGATCATGTCTTTCTTTTTCTCCCTGCAGAGAACAGGGGGAGGCTGAACCTCTCCAGCCATACTTTGGTCTTGCTTTCTTCTTCTGCTCTCTCAGGTTTTCGCTTGTGGCTTCAGTGTCTGAAGGTCTGAAGTAAGTGTGTTTTCGCTACCTCATCTTTACATCCCCCAAAGAACCATCCTCTCTTTGGGCATCAAAGAAAGCAAGGTAGGTCACCAGCAGGAAAGATGTGGTTGTTCTGTTCATCTTTTTTGTGTTTGACTATTAAAAAAAAGTACGAAAATGAAGAGGAATGCTTTTTATTTTTCATTCCTTGACTACTAGAGCTCCGAGGTTTACCTATGGGGAGAATTTGTGTGTGCTAGTGTTTCGACCCACTATTAAGGTATCCGCGTTCCGACTTCGGGGATGAATTGGGGTTTATTTTTGTTGCTCGGATGGAACTCAAACGTTTACAAATGGTGAGATTTTGCATATCAGACCGTAGCTGTATTCCGACTTCAGGATGATGTCTAAACACGACACAAGAGTGCTTGTCAAAGTTGTCAACCAGTTCCCACCCACACGTAATAGCCTATTCTGGTGAGATTTTGCATATCCAACCGTCAACCCATCTCTTACGTAGCTGTATTCCGTCTTCCGGGATGATGTCTAAACACGACACAAGAGTGCTTGTAAAAGTTGTCAAAGTTGTCAGCCATTCCCACGGACAGGCTATAGCCTATTTTTCCGAGAAATTAAAACAGGGTTTAACGTGTACATAAGATGTACTACGTGCGTTGGCATACTGACATACCTCTGTTTATAGTCTCACCCGAAGGACTTTGGGTAGAGTGGAGTCGGTACTGATGTTAAATCCAGGGGAGGGTGGGGAGTGGTGGAGAGAGAGAGAGAGAGAGAGAGAGAGAGAGAGAGAGAGAGAGAGAGAGAGAGAGAGAGAGAGAGAGAGAGGAGAGAGAGAGAGAGAGAGAGAGAGAGAGAGAGAGAGAGAAAGAGAAAATAAATCCCCTCGAATATGTCTCAGTAGTGGCTCGAACCCGGGCCATCAGATCGCGAGCTCATTGCTCTAACCACCAAGCTATACTTTATCTGATCTATTAATTTTTTTATTTATTTTATTTATACCACTTTAAATCACGTTATTTCTCTGTGTGAAATTCGGGTTGTTCTCCCCGGGAAGAGCGCGTCGCCACAAGAGCAGCGCCACCTTTCTTTTTTGTCTGCAATTGTATTTGTTTCCTTATCAGAGTGGCTTTTTTCTTAGAATGTTGCCAGGGACAACTCTCTTGTTGCCGTGGGTTCTTTTACACGCTAAATCATTTTGTTTAACACACGGGACCTCGGTTTATCGTCTCATCTAGTGACAAGACAACCACTCATGGTCTAAAGGAGGGAGGGGGGGATTTGGGGGCCCAAACGAGATTTGAACCACTGCATATTTCCGACCCGGACTTTTCGCTTTCTAGACAGGCGCGTTACCTTTATACCACCGATTCACTGCCACCCACCCCCACACACCACATCCCATCTCCATCCCCGAACGTTTGTATAGAACATGGGTAAAAAGATGCAAAGTCCACAGACTTCAATTTTAGTTTTCATGAGTCTCATGTATATTTTTTAAAAATTTCAAATTCATCACACTACGCCTCTTTAAAAAAAAATTCCACGTTGAAGAATTTTAACTAGCTTTTAATGCGCTGGTAAAGTGGCGGGTGTAGTGTGTGTGTTGTGTGTGTGTGTGTGTGTGTGTGTGTGTGTGTGTGTGTTTCAGTGTGTGTGTTTCTCTGTGTGTGTGTGTGTGTGTGTGTTTCTGTGTGTCTGTGTCTGTTTCTGTCTGTCTGTAGTGTGTCTGTCTATGTGTCTGTGTGTCTGTGTGTCTGTCTGTGTGTCTGTCTGACAGTGTGTGTGTATGTCTGTGTCTGTCTCTCTGTGTTCCTGTTTTTTGTTTTTGTTTAATGTCCATTCACTAATTGGTGATAGGACACACTCGCATTCAAACCAACATCTCTCTTTCTCTCTCTCTCTCTCTCTCTCTCTCTCTCTCTCTCTCTCTCTCTCCTCTCTCTCTCTCTCTCTCTCTCTCTCTCTCTCTCTCTCTCTCTCTCTCTCTCTCTCTCTCTCTCTCTCTCTCTCTCTCCAATGTATGCATATTTATATTCTCACAACTATCTACAGTAGAGGTCTTACTGGGGGAGAATATATAACCTCAGCAACCGATGTTATGAACTGCTGAGAGTCATATAAAATTTCTTGTACAGTGGCATATTTTTCATGAATATCTATTCCTCTCCTTTTAAACAGGTCAGTTAGGATTGGGCAATCAAACAATAAATGGTGGATTGAAATAGATTGAGAACAGCAACATGTCATATTTTTAGAGTATTTGGTGTTCCATGCATTTAGCCTCATTTTATATATTAAAATTTATACTTTCCGTGAGCAAGAAATGTTTTCAAAGTGTGTTTTCTCCATTTTGGAATGTATACAATTCATCAATTTAGCATTAATTTCATGCGAGGACAATGCGAGATTGGAATCAAACGTTTCATTGTTGCAATCAGAGGCACCTTGTTTTGCTAAAGAATCAACTAACTCATTCCAATAGATTCCACAGTGAGAAGGGACCCAGCAAAAAGTTATTTGTATGCCTCTGCTTGCAATGCAATGTATCAAGAATTTAATCTCAAATACAATATCTTTCCTTGTGTTACCCTGCCAGTGCTTAAGTGCCATCAATACTGCTTTTGAGTCAACGCAAAAAAGAATGTGGCAAATATCAAGCGCAGTATTTGACAAAAAATTCAAGGCCATAAGTATTGCAAACAATTCACACGAAAAAATAGAAAAATGTTTTCCTAAATGAAATGATTTTTGTACTTTTAAAACAGGAATCACAAATGCTGCCCCATTTTTCCTGATTCCAGAACAGATCCATCAGTATACACTTTTAAATGATTAGAATAATTACTTTCAATGTGACTTTTCACATCAACGGTGAGCAAATGTTGATCTTCATTCTTTTTTACATCCGTGTAGTCAGTGTCAAAGTTTCTTTCTGTGTTCCTGTCTCTGTCTCTGTGTGTCTGTGCGTCTGTCTGTGTGCTTGTCTGACAGTGTGTGTGTGTGTGTGCGTGTGTTCAAGACATTGCAACACCAGCTGTTTTTAGGCAGACCGAGCGTGACTTGAGCAAGTGTACAATCAGAACCAAGATCAATTCAGCCGAAGCATTATCTTGTCAAAAATGTAAAGCACACACACAGACACAGACACAGACACACACACACACACACACACACACACACAATATTATACACATACTTCACTATGTCAAAAGACATAATTATGGGAGCTGCGTGTGAACAAAAACCAGATTCGATCACACACACACACGCACACAGCTGTGCCATCACCCCACCCCACCCTTCCACGTGCGCTCGCGTACACACACACACACACACACACACACACACTCACACACCTCTCTCTCTCTCTCTCTCTCTCTCTCTCTCTCTCTCTCTCTCTCTCTCTCTCTCTCTCTCTCTCTCTCTCTCTTCTTCTTCTTCTTCTTCATCATCATCAGCAGCAGCAGCAGCAGCAGCAGTAGTAGTAGTAGTAGTAGTAGTAGTAGTAGTAGTAGTACGAACTTTTTTCCCGTTTAATTCCTTGCAAATGTTTTGTTGCTGCTTTCAGTTTCCCATTGTGCTTATATAATTATGACGAATGCTTTCACAACTCTTTCCTTCGCCTTCCTTTATTATTTATTATTATTTATTTGTGGATTGTTGTTTTTTTTGGCATGAATCATTTGATACTTTGTTTGATTCTCTGTGTACATTGGATTAAAACAAAGACAAAGAGCATTCTCAATGCTCAGTTAGCGGGGGGGGGGGGGGGGGGGGGGATTTTTATTTATTTTATTCTTTTATTTCGAGAATAATCGAATAAGCACTCATGTGCTTTTCTTCACCAAGTCCCCGTGTGTATGCAGTTTTGTAAATTTTGTCATCCTTTCCCATCGGCACAAAACGGCCTACTCTTGCGAAAAGCGGAACGGGTTTTAACGTGTGTGCAAGATGTTCTGCGTGCGTTCGCACACGGCACCTCTGTTTATCGCGCGTGCGTGCGTGCGTGCGCGCGCGCGTGTGTGTGTGTTTGTGTGTGTGTGTGTGTGTGTGTGTGTGTGTGTGCACCAATGTCACATATACACGCTGTACATCAATATTGATCGTCGGAGGAATCAATAGGAGTCAACTGCTTGATTAAAGCTTTGTTTCTGTGGCTTGGCCACTGAGTAGCTGGTAAAACAGATTGTGTCGGAGCAGACGAAATAGATGAAAATCACACACACACACACACCACACCACAACACACACACACACACACACACACACACCACACATACACACACACACACACACACACACACGTGCGTATATGTGTGTGTGTGCTGTGTGTTGTGTGTGTGTGTGTGTGTGTGTTGTGTGGTGTGGTGTGTGTGTGTGTGGGGGGGGGGTGGGGTGGGTGGGTGGGTGGGGGGGGGGGGTTGGTGTGGGTGTGTATGAGTGAATGTGTGTGTATGCGTGTGTAAGACAGATAGACAGACAGACAACAGATAGACAGACAGACAGAAAGACAGACAGAGAGTAGACCGAGACAAAGAAAGAGAAAAGGACATAAGTGTGTGTGTGTGTGTGTGTGTGTGTGTGTGTGTGTGTGTGTGTGTGTGTGTGTGTGTGTGTGTGTGTGTGTGTGTGTGTGTGTGTGTGTGTGTGTGTGTGTGCGCGCGTGTGTGTGTGTGTGTGCGCGCGCGCGTGTGAGTGTGTACGTGTGTGTGTACGTGTGTGTGTTTTTTTTGTGTTTGTACGCGCGCGCGCGCACGTGTGTGTGTGTATGTGTGTGTGCGTTTTGTGTTTGTACGTTTGTGTGTGTGTGTGCGTGTGTACGTGTGAGTGTACGTGTGTGTGTTTTTGGGGTTTTTTTGTACGCGCGCGCTAGCGCACGCGCGTGTGTGTTTTGTGTGTGTGTGTGCGTTTTGTGTTTGTACGTGTGTGTGTGTGTGTGTGTGTGCGTTGTGTGTGTGTGTGTAGATACCTACATTGGCACGCTGCGGTGTATGCACATCAGTTTATGCACAATGGGAAATCTATAACAATGTTTCATATGCAATTTGCTGAGACAAGTTAGCTACAGATTTTCAATAAGCAAAGCCAGACTTAAAAACTCATCTTTTTATTTTTTTTCCTTTGTTGCAGAGAACAATACAAGCAACCCCAAAAGCCAAACCAAGAACTAACTATCAGTGCAGCAGCAACAACAACATCAGCATCAGCAGCAGAAACCACATAAATAACAAAATCAGCCTCAAAGAGTGTACAAAACAAAACACAACTAAACAAAACAGGGAATTATGTAAACCAGAAATGTTGGACTCCCGCTTATAAATTGCATGAAAACGGTGTTGCGTCCATTTTGTTTTTTTAAACTATAACCGCCAAACCGTGTAAGAACTGTGCTGCCTGAGAATTTTCCAAGATGCAGATATACCACAAGTTTATGATCATGATCACCATGGCAACGGTGTCCTTGCTTCTCATTTTCTCTCACTTGGACTGGCATAGAGAAAGGTAGGACGTGTGTGTGTGTGTGTGTTGTGTGCGTGCGTGCGTGCGTGCGTGTGTTGTGTGTGTGTGTGTGTGTGTGTGTGTGTGTGTGTGTGTGTGTGTGCGTGCGTGCGTGTGTGTGTGTGTGTGTGTGTTTGTGTGTGTGTGTGTGTGTGTGTGTGTGTGTGTGTGTGTGTGTTGTGTGTGTGTGTGTGTGTGTGTGTGTGTGTGAAGGAAATACTTTTTTATGTGACAAAGTAGCCATTGAAAGACCAGAAGTTATATCGTACCGACAGACCGACTGACCGACTGACTTACTCACACACACACACACACACACACACACACACACACACACACACACACACACACACACACACACACACACACACACCACATACACACACATACACAAACATACACAAACACACAAACACACACACACATCATCATCATCATCATCATCATCATCATCACCATCATCAAAGAATCATCCTTTAAAGGAGATATATAAACATGACATAAAATTTAAAAGGCAATTAGACAAAAAGAATCTAATATACACAAATACAAACAAATGAGCAAACAGTGTACAGACACGGGGACAAGCGTGGACATGGGCACAGACGGACGGACACACACACACAACACACACACACACACACACACACACAACACACACACACACACACACACACACACACACACACACACACACACACACAAATAGACACCCATACAGAGCAGACAGAAAGACAGGCAGATATTGCTAGATAGATAGATAGATAGATAGATGGATAGATAGATAGATAGATGATAAATAGATAGATAGATAGATAGATAGATAGATAGATAGAGGACAGGCAGGCAGACAGGCAGACAGAAAGACAGATATACAGATATACTGATAGATAGACAGACAGACAGACAGATAGATAGATAGATAGATAGATAGATAGATAGATCGATTGATTGATGGATAGATAGATAGATAAATAGATAGATAGATACATACATGCATAGATACATAGATAGATAGATACATAGATAGATAGATACATAGATACATAGATAGATACATAGATAGATAGATACATAGATAGATAATCAGACAGATGAGGTGGAGAATGATGATTACAAAACAGAAGCTGTGCATTCTGACCTTCAGCCATGAAGATCAATGAATGATGGATTGTGAATGAATTCTCCTTGATATCGCGTCTGCTTCTTTCTGTAATGTAATATATATATATATATATATATATATATATATATATATATATATATATAATATATATATATATATATATATATATATATATATATATTAATATATATATATATATATATAATAGTGTGTGTGTGTGTGTGTGTGTTGTGTGTGTGGTGTGTGTTGTGTTGTGGTGTGTGTGTGTGTGTGTGTGTGTGTGTGTGTGTGACGGGAGATATGTGTGTGTGTGTGTGTGTGGTATGGTGTTGTGTTGTGTTGGAGTGGAGTGAGTGGAGTGGAGTCGAGTGTATACCCCTTTAAGTCGTGTGTGGTGTGTGTGTGTGTGTGTGTGTGTGTGTGTGTGTGTGTGTGTGTGTGTGTGTGTGTGTGTGTGTGTGTGTGTGTGTGTGTGTGTGTGTGTGTGGTGTGATGTGTGTGTTGGAGTGGAGTGGAGTGTATACCCCTTTAAGTCATGTGTGTGTGCGTGCGTGCGTGCGTGCGTGTGTGTGTGTGTCTGTGTGTGTGTGAGTGTGTGTGTGCCCGCGCTCGCACACGTGTGTGTTGTGGGGAGGGGGGGGGCGAGTGATGGTGGGAGAAGTCAAACATCAGTCAACAGTATTTTCTTTCTGTTATTGTGGTTAGTTCGCTTTATGTGTGGACGCGTGAATGACTGGTTGGTTGACTGACTGGTTGGTTGACTGACTGGTTGGTTGACTGACTGGTTGGTTGAATGACTGGTTGGTTGAATGACTGATTGGTTGAATGACTGATTGGTTGAAGGACTGATTGGTTGAAGGACTGGTTGATTGAATGACTGGTTGGTTGAAGGACTGGTTGGTTGACTGACTGGTTGGTTGAAGGACTGGTTGGTTGAAGGACTGGTTGGTTGAATGGTTGGTTGGTTGAATGGTTGGTTGGTTGAATGGTTGGTTGGTTGAATGACTGGTTGGTTGAATGACTGGTTGCTATTGATACTGTTTATGTCGTTTTGTTTGTTTGTTAGATTGATTCTTTTAATCCTTTGATTTTATTTTATAAGGGTTGTGGCTGTGTTTTGTTTCCCTATGCCACATTTCACCTGGTAATGATGTTTTAATGCAAAACGATTTACAGTTCTAATGCAGCCTGCTTGCTGATTCAATAGGTAGGCCAATAACACAGGGTGGGTTTAGGTTAGTGCTTTGTCCTTAAAGAGTAGAGTAACTCCGCTAGACAGGCAATAAGGCACTAGAGGTTTGTTTTTTCAACATGGTGTTCACAATTGGTGTATGTGTGCGTGTGTATGTGTTTGTGGATGTATGTGTGCGCATGCGCGCGTGTGTGTTTGTGTGTGTGTGTTCGTGACATTTTTATTTGAAGTCATTTTGGAATGTTTTAACCGATATGAAATATAGCTCTTTGTGTCTTTGAGATTTTTGACGCGTATCAATCTGCCTGTCAATATTGTAATTGCCCTTCATTGGATGATTACAGTGTTTTTGACTTGACTTGACTTGACATTCTGAACTTGAATCCAATCTCCACAGACGCTATAGCCGAGTGGTCAAGTCTATTTGACTTCTATCCCGTCAGTCCATGAAGTCATGGGTTCGAATCTCAGACACAGTGTCTGGCGAATTAAGGGCAGAGATTGTTGTTTTTAACGTTCCCCCAGGTCAGCTTCAAGTGCAGACCTGCCAGTGCCTTAATTCCCCGCGAGTATAATTATGCTTATGCAGAAAATCAAATTTGTACGTTAAAGATCGTGTCCTTCGTGTCAGCGCTTGGTGGGTGATGGAAACACAAACATGCCCAGCATGCAGCCTGAACAATGAAATGAGCTGCTCTGAAGTTGGAGTGTGTCTGTCGGCTGAGGCCAGCGGGCAGACCTCCTGCAAATGACCAGCACAGTAGACAACCAGGCACTAAGATCCCTACCCGAGAGAACAATGCAGAGATGAGAAGACAATGTTCGATCTCAAAGATGGCTGTATGATTTACTGGGACAGATATCCCCATGGTTTGCCGTCAATGCTAGAACAATATGTTTATGTGTATGTGCATGTGAATGTAAGCAAATGCGTGTAGATGTATTTGTATAACTGTGTGAATGTGTTCTATGAGTCAGCGAATCTGCCGACCATTTAGGGGACAGGTTAATAATAATAATAATAATAATAATAATAATAATAATGGTGATGATGATGATGATGATGATAGTAATAATAATAATAATAATAATAATAATGGAATTCATATAGCGCTATATTTTACTTAGACAAATCAAAGCGCTTGCATTCAACTTATTCTTATATTGTCATGCAACAAGTAGCAATAGTATAAAACAAACATATATCAACAAACAGGTTATTCAACCCCTTGTTGTTTGGTTATTTGTGTTGTTATTGATTTTGCTCTTCTGTTTAGAGAGAGATTGATCTAGAAATAGGTCAGTTGGCTGGCTATGTTTTCGGTTGGTGGGCTGACATGGTTGGCTGGCTGCTAAATGGGTTGATTGCTTGGTTAAACTGGTTGACTTATTGATCGGGAGGCTTGTGGCTTAATCATTTTCTTACCCAGTCTTTTTTCTTCTTCTTGATTTAATAACTATAACTATTCACTAAGAGGTGATTTAGACAAGCCAATTTGTAGAACAAAACTATTGATTAAAGGAGACGGGAGTATGCAGGGTGCTGGGAAAGACTGTAGTAATCTCCCCACTGTTGAGAGATATATGACTAGAGCAGTTGATGTTATATATTGCCAAGATTCACATTATACTTTTGAACGTCCTCATATTTTCAACGTGTATCAATTTCCTTCTTTGTGTACATTCTTTAAGAATAGGATAATCAAAAAGTGTATGCTGGAGTGTAAGAGAATGAGAACAGGTAGTCCATTTTAATTAACGAACTAAAAGTTCCTGTTTAGCTTCATTTAACCTTCAACGTTAACATCCATATGTCAATAAATATGTTAAGGACAAGGGCAACTCTGTGTGTTTCCTTTGCGACTTGAACTATTCCCTTTTGAAGCAGCTGTGGATAACATTGGGTTTGGGGTTGCAATCTAAAAGTCATTTTTTTGTTTCAAACTCTGGTAAAAATGTATTTCTTTTTTTAAAAAACTGCTTGCATATTTAACAAGATTTTCTTAAATGACATGGAATTGCAAAAGCAGTTTTATAGCGTTTTGAGTACCGTAGATTAAACATTACGTTGCTTTAGGTTGAAAAATCGACAAATAAAAATCCTAAATCAGGCACCAAGTATATTACAAGAATGATTGAAAATTATTTCTTGTGTACACATTCGAAATATGTTTCAATACTTTATTGAAGTTTGAAATAACAGAGGGCTGGCTTGTAACTCTGTTCTATGGAAGCGGGTAGATCTAGTTGCATGGACTGTAATCCAAACCGAAAGGGGTTAACCGTTATGTTTTTTTACCAGATCTGAGCAGCTTCAGACTTCCTTTTTTTCCTCCATTTGTGTGTGTGTGTGTGTGGGGGGGGGGGGGGAGACGTCATTTGTTGAGTACCCATATATGTGGTTTCAGGAGGATATTTTAGATATGTCGGCAGGATATGTGGTAAATTTCCTTATTTTTTATTACAGCTTGACTAAATTTGATTTTATTTGATTGAGGCATACCATTTTGATTCACAGCAGATTTCTCTGCGTGAAATTTGGGCTAGCGCCATCCAGCAAAAACAGCGCCACCCATCTGTTGGGTTGTTTTTTTTTACTGCTTGCATGAACGTAATTCTTTCCCAACTTACACTAGTCTGAATAAAAAGGTAAAGGTGTCCCATAGCCTATGTGGTAGTAGAGGAGCGAGGCGTCAGAGACCTCGCTTCTCTAGGGGCCAGCATATTGAGGGCGGCGCTCATCTCCTCTCCCTCGCTGCTTTACCTTCCCTAACCCTAAAGAGGCAGGTACCCATTTACAGCTGGGGGAACTGTACTGAAGCCAAGGCGCGCAAACGGTCAGCCATCCAAGTGGTAACCACGCTCGATGCTGCTTAACCTTAGCTGGGGGAAAGCGAGAGCTCTGACCACAGAGCTATCCCGTCCAGTCTGAATATAGCCTATTTATAGGATGCAGTTAAGGGTATGCGGGCTTATTCGATTTTCCTAGCTATTTTTGTTTGTTTGTTTCGTTTTGTTTTCACTTGCTGGAACTGGTCAAGCCCTCCTCTCTGGGGCTTTAGCATGGTTACAGGGAAGAATATACTTCTACAACTTTCTTCTTACGTCCCTTGGTGGCTCTCGTTGTTGTCATTGATTCTGATGTAGAATGCTGCTGTGGTCACATAAAGCAAACGGACGAGTACGTCAGTGTGTGGTGTGTGTGTGTGTTGTTGTGTGTGTGTGTGTGTGTGTTGTGTGTGTGTGTGTTGTGTGTGTGTGTGTGTGTGTGTGTGTGTGTGTGTGTGTGTGTGTGTGTGTGTGTGTGTGTGTGTGTGTGTGTGTGTGTGTGTGTGTGTGCTAGCTCACGAGCGAGTTCATGGTGTATATTTTCGTTTGCATTCGCATAATTATATAATTTGTGCATTTATGCGCAAGTGTGTGCATACGCGAATGTGTACATATTTGAAAAGACTTTAATTAAATGGTATAATCTTGTTGTCTAGGGGTGGCTATAATAACGTTGACACTACTGGCAACTCTAAAGGTGATTTTAATTATTAATATGATACCCTTTAGTCTGGATGTGATTGTGATAGCGATGATATAATTATATTTGATACAGATCTTTATCAATGGCGACATCCATGGATTATACTGGAGACAGCTCAACACAGCCCTATGAACTTTACATGTAAGTTTGACTCATGCATGCACATGACCGATACGGTGTGTACGCACGCATGTGCATGCATGCAAGTGCGCATGTGCGCTCTCTCTCTCTCTCTCTCTCTCTCTCTCTCTCTCTCTCTCTCTCTCTCTTGTAGCATTGCAATCTTATTGTTTCTGTTCTTTTCAGCAATGTATTTATGTAATAGCTCTTCTGATTTTATGTTTTAGTTTAAGTAGTTAAAAACTCCTGACACAGCTGTCAGTTTAGCAATCTTATTAGTTTTGTGTATGTTTTTTCAATCTGCTTATATTTACTTCAAAATGTTTCCCTTTCTTTGGGGTTTTTCTCCATTTTTTTAAAGCATGGAGAGAGAGAGAGAGAGAGAGAAGAGAGAGAGAGAGAGAGAGAGAGAGAGAGAGAGAGAGAGAGAGAGAGAGAGATGTGTTTTGGCTTCATGTGCGGATGACAAATCAAACTGAATAGCCGACGTCTTAATCACAGGCTTATCGTATATGTCTTGAAGAATTGCGTGACTTAGATGATAATTATTCCAAGAACTGTTCTTTGGAAGGTTGAGGAGTATGGCGTGTCATATTAAGGCTGGCAAAGTTAGCTCTCACGATCATTAAATTGGATGGTAATAGTGTGCTGGTGGAGCTCTCACGATTATTAAATTTGATGATAATAGTGTCCTGCTGGCTTTTTCCTCGGCTAGAATTCCAAGGGTCACTAATGGTGAGATTTTGGGTGTGCCACCCTTCGCCCACCGTAGCCAGAGTTTACCTTCTGGGATGACGTCTAAACGCGACACCAGTGTGCCTGCATTTGTCATCCGTTCCTAACTGGCACGAAAAGGGTTACTCTTCCAAAAGACAGAACGGGTTGTAATGTGTGTACAAGATGTTCTGCGTGGGTATGTACACGGGACATCGGTTTACAAGATTCAAGATTTTATTTCAAGAAAAAACCCCAAGGGGTACATGAAATTTAACAAAACACAGTCTCATAAGAAGGACTTTCGGGGGTGTGGAGTGGGTACTGATGTTAACTCCACGGGAAAAGCGGTGACAGCTCGGACAGCTCGAACAGGCGCCGTCAAATGGCACTCCAGCCACTAGGCTGTCCCGCCCCCTCATAGCCTTTATGATGATGCCGCACCATTCATGACCAGCAATGGTCAACCGTGTGTTGTCTCCGCAGAGTGACCAGATCTATCGACACAGCGAACACCACCACAGCAGAGCCGGACAAGTCCTCGTCCAAAAAGAACCCAGAAAAGACCAACAAGAAAGAGGACAAGGCCAGCAACAAGAACCAAGAGAAGTAAGGTGCACTTTGTCGTCAGATAATGTCGTCACTTAAATAGCAAATTTCCCTATAATTATATGTTTTCTCTTGCTCAAATTCATATTTGTGTTGGCCATGATTGTGTTTTGGTTTGATTGGAAAGCATTTTGACCTAAGCTGCGCTTTGCGTTCAATATGTCTTCCTTTAAAGAGTGAGTTTCATTATAATATGTTTGGTCTTACTTAGCCCCATATCTGTGTTTGTCATGCGTTTGTTTTATGTGGAAAGTATTTTGGTATTTCAAATTTCATTACGAATACTTTCATATCTTTACTACTTTTTTAAAAAGTATATCACATTTTGTCTAGGTTACGAGTAATGCATAAACATATTAAAAAGGCAAAGCACTTGACACAACAAAATAGTATATCACTGCACATACAAGCACAAGTATAGCTAAATAAGAGACTTGGAAGTAGTCATTCCGCGTAGTCTTTTTTAAGTTTATGAAAAAACAATGTGCTCGTTGATTAGACTTATTCAACTTATATTCAGAAGTATTTTTTTCATTCCACAGCTAGCGCTCTGAGATTACAAAAAGGACAGTCGAGATGTACCTCCCTGTTCTTTCCGATTTTCAGCTGTGGGAGATTCTATTGACGTGCACAAGTCTAGAAGCACACAGAGGTCCAACTGGTCTAGAGTCTCCTCCGAAAGACTTGACATTCTGTTCAATTTTCCCGTCAAACTGGGAGAAAGGGCAAGGCTGGGAATCGAACTCAGAACCTGGCCGTTTACTTGTGAGGCAGGTGAATCTATCAACCGTCCTGCCACCTTCCTTCGTCCGT
Source organism: Rapana venosa (assembly GCA_028751875.1). Classification (NCBI taxonomy): domain Eukaryota; kingdom Metazoa; phylum Mollusca; class Gastropoda; order Neogastropoda; family Muricidae; genus Rapana; species Rapana venosa. The sequence continues at coordinate 11,141,851 of CM054142.1, forward strand.
ACAAGTATATAATATGTTGTGAACAGCTCTAAGACCATTACATTTTGGGTGTTACGGGTATTGGGATATTTCTTTTCCAGACCTCAGAAACCACCCAGCGATTCCAAGTCTGAAAAGTCCCACCATCCACCGGAAGAAGAAAAGAGGTGAGTGGGAAGAAATGATCAAACGCATGCGCAAAGGTGTTGGGTTTGCTTTACATCAGTCTCCCTGTTAGATTACCAGAAGCTCTGTCAATATCATTGGCGCGCCCACATTTTGGAAATTCTGTGCTTGAAATGTCCACTTTAATATCACTCTTTTTGATCCTCTCTCTTCTTTTTTCTTACCTTCTCCCCTTCCTTCTGTCTCTCTGTCTGTCTGTCTGTCTGTTTTTCCTTTCCTCCTTCCTCTCTTCTCTTCTCTCTCTTCTCTCTCTTCTCTCTCTTCACTCCTCTCTTGACCCAGTCTATTTTCCAGATTTGTTAAAAAGGGCCCAAATCTTACAATATCCCCCTTTTCATGCATTGTATTACATTTGCCGTTTTAAATTTTGTTTTGGCAACCAATAGTGTATGTTAAAAAATGGGCAGCACATGGTATCCATCTACCGTGTTTTTTTTTTAATACCCGTAATGACTTTTGTTCTTTGTATTTATTTGTTAGATTATTTGTTTATTATTCTTTATCGATCTTTTGCCCTTTGGGACTAATGTACTAACTGGATTGCTGTGTTGTCAGCAGGTCGATTTTGTTATAAAAAAGTAATTTATGCACTTAGTAATTAATTCATTATATTTTAGATTGCGGTATTAGATATTAAGGATTAAATAATGTGTTGTTATTGAACTAAGGCGAATTTGTGTAGTTTGCTGAAATGGATTTAGGTGATTGCTCTGGTAATTAGGGCTTTCTTTTCGATGGGGCCATAAACAGATGAAATGAATGAGATGGTTTTATGTAGGAAATGAATGGGTCTAGGTCACATAATTTTTTATTTTTTTGGATGTGACCGTGAATTAAGGCCTAAACTTTGTTTAAAAAATACTTTTTTTGAGTTAAAACAGTGTACACATATGAAATCGTTGAAATACACGAAAAAAGTTTGGGTTGTTTAAACCCTTCAGTTGTGTGTGTGTGTGTGGCGCGTTGCGTGTGTGTGTGCCGTGGTGCTTTGCGTGCGTGCGGCGTGTGTTTTGGTGCGTGGCGTGTGTGTGTGTGTGTGTGCGTGTGTGTGTTTGTTGGGCAGCCGAAAAAATCGCAGGGATCTTCCAATAAACGTCACCAAAAGGAAAATGACAAGAGAAAAGAAGTGGCCAATCTGATAAGAAAGTTTTTTTTTCGTTTCCTCGATTTGATCTCGAAGTTCACCAATGGTGAGATTTTGCGTATGCACCGTTTCGTCCCCCATAAAGGTAGGCATTCTGACTTCAGGGAAAAGGACAGAAGGGGAAAGGGAGAAAGGGTAGGGTTGCTGAGAGGTATAACTGTGGTGAATAAGTTGAATGTTTATTTTTGCTTTATGGGGGGAATAATCATTTGATTTGATTAAAATAGTGAGAGTAGGTAATTTAACAGTTGAATCAAGATCCCCCTGTGTCCCCTTTTTCGTTCTCTTGTCTTCTCCTGTCTCTCTGTCTCTGTGAGTTTCAGAGATTCCCTGTCTCTGTGCTCTCGGTCTCTCTCTCTTGTCTATCTTCTTTTCTCTCTCTCATTTATGTCTGCCTTTTTCTTCTTCTTTTCACTCTTTTCAGTATTTGACAAGGAATAAATGAAAATAATGTGTGTGGGTGTGTGTTGTTTGTGTTTTTGTAGAACCGGAGGGGTAGGATTGATAACTGGATGAATTTTTTGTGTATAGATGTCATCTGGGTGTTGTTTTTTTACTGTTTTAGACCCGAGATTTAACTAAGCGCCCCGTCAGCGCCTGGGCTTTTTCCACGTTCTTGATAAAACCTTTGTCCTGGGGCAACATAAGTGAGAGGCTGTATGACATGGCTTTCCACTCATGAATTTCATTTTAAACGGGCTTAGTCTTTGTATCGACTATGACCCCTGACAAGGAGGCTGATGCACATTTCATGTGCTGCAGCCCTGGGGCTGCTTCCCTTTTAGGAGAACAAATTTCTCCAAACCCCTGAGTGTCCCTTATGCCACTTGGCCAAAAAGAGTGGGGATGTGATGTGGGCAAGGGGGAAATCTCCAAACTAAAATCAAAATTTTGCCAATTTGTTTTCCGGAACAGCAGGTCCCTCCTCTGCTGTTCTGGAGGTCATCGTCGAACTCGACGGACAAACATACTACACTAAGCGGAGTAAATACTGTCTAGCATGCTGTTTTCAACTTTGTGATGTTATCTGTATTTACTTATAGACAAGCTTTATTTGATGTTGTCGTTGATATTTTCCAGTAATTTCAAACTGTTTCCTACGTTGTTTCATTTCAACGGTTATTGTCTGAAAGAAACAAATCGCTGGTGACCAACACTATATTTTCCTCCATGTGATCTACTATTAATCTAAGAACATTTTTTATGTTATAATCTATATATGAAAGCACTCGCTTTACCCCCCAGCCAAGTAAGCACTCGAATGGTTACCATTGGATGGTGACCGTTTGTGCGCCTGGCTTCAGACATTCCCCCAGTTCACCCAGCTGTAAATGGGTACCCTGCCCCTTTAGGTCAGGGAAGGAAAGCAGCGAGGGAGAGGAGATGGGCCCACCTTCAATATCCCTGGTCCCAAAGTGAGTCTCTGAACACATTCCCTTACGACCTACAGGTTATGAAACACCTTTACATTTATATGAGAAAATATCGTTTCCTCCCCCATTTTTGACATTTTTAAGTACTCATAAGCATTGCTTGTTGACAGCACACCCCCCCCCCACCCCCACGCATCACCCTCGGCATCCCTAGGGGATACTGGGTGATGATCTGTGTGTGTGTGTGGTGTTGTGTGTGTGTTTGTGTGTGTTTTGTGTGTGTGTGTGTGGTGTGTGAAATGTGTGGGGTGTGTATGTGTGTGTTGTGTTGTTTCTGTATTTTTGTGTATGTGTGTGTGTATGTGTGTGTATGTTGTCTGTGTGTGTGTGGATGTGTGAGTGTATGTGTGTGTATGAGTATATTGTGTGTATGTGTATGTTTGGTGTGTATGTGTGCGTGCCCGGCGGCGCGTTTGGGGGCCTGCGTGCGTGTGTGTGTGCCTGCGTGTGTTGTGCGCGTGTGTGGCATGTGTGAGTATGTGCCGCGCGTTTTGGCATGTGTGTGTGTGGGGTGTGCCATTTTGTTGCAGGAGGCCTACCCAGACTGGTTCACCAAGGCTGGTCGCGCCGGCCATGCCGGCCAGAGAGAGGTGTTTGTCAGCGACCAGCCGCTCCTCCCCGCCTGCAGGCCCCCCACCAGCAAAGGACCCGCCAAGTTCGATGTCATCGTGCGTTGTGCTGTTTTCTTCCTGCCTGGCCTTTTTTTGTTTGTTTTGTTTTTGTTTAATGTCCATTCACTACTTGCTGATAAGGACACACCCGCATTCAACCCAAAATCTCTCTCCTCCCCCCTCTCTTCGTTTTTCTTTCCTTTCCCTCTCATTCTGTTTTCTTCCGTCTTCCTCTCTTCTGTTTTCTTCCTGTCCTTTCCCCCTATCTGTTTCTTCCTTCCTCCCTCTCTCCGTTTCTTCCGTCTCCCTCTCATTCTGTTTCCCTTCCTGTCTTTCCCCCTTATTCTGTTTTCTTTCCCTTTTCCTTCCCTCATTCTGTTTTCTTTCCTTCTTCCCTCTCATTCTGTTTTCTTCCTGTCCTTTTCCCTCTTATTCTGTTTTTCTTTCCCCGTCCTTTCCCCCTCATTCTGTTTTCTTCCTGTCCTTCCCTCTCATTTCGTTTCTTCCTGTCCTTCCCTCTATTCTGTTTTTTCCGTCCTTCCCTCTCATTCTGTTTTTTTTCCGCTTCCCTCTCATTCTGTTTTCTTCCTGTCCTTCCCCCTCTTTTTTTTCTTTCCGTCCTTCCCCCTCATTCTGTTTTCTTCCCGTCTCCTCCTTTTCTTCCCTTCCCTTTCCCCCTCATTCTGTTTTCTCTTCTGTCCTTCCCCCCTCATTCTGTTTTTCTTCCGGGCCTTCCCTCTCATTCTGTTTTTTTTCCGTCCTTCCCTCTCATTCTGTTTTCTTCCCGTCCTTCCCTCTCATTCTGTTTTCTTTCGTTCTTCCCTCTCATTCCCGTTTTCTTCCTGGCCTTCCCTTCATTCTGTTTTCTTTTTTGTCCTTCCCTCTCATTCTGTTTTCTTTCTCATTCTGTTTTCTTTTGTCCTTCCCCTCATTCTGTTTTCTTTCTGTCCCTTTTTCCCCTCATTTTGTTTTCTTTCTATTCTGTTTTCTTTTCCTTCCCTTTTCATTTTGTTTTTTCCTGTCCTTCCCTCTCATTCTGTTTTCTTCTTTCTGTTCTGTCTTCCTCTCATTCTTTTTCCTTTTTTTTCCTTTTTTCCCTCTCATTCTGTTTTCTTTCATTGTTTTTCCTTCCCTTTCCCCCTCATTCTGTTTTTTTTTTCTTTATTCTGTTTTCTTCTGTTCCTTTCCTCTTTATTCTGTTTTTTCTTTTCTGTCTTCTTCCCCTCTCATTCTGTTTTTTTCCTTCTCCCTTCTTTTCTTTCGTCCTTCCCTCTCATTTTTGTTTTTCTTTCTCTTTTGTTTTTTCTTCTTCCCTTTTTTTTCTTCTGTCTTTCCTCTCATTCTGTTTTCTTCCTGTCTTCCCTCTCATTCTGTTTTTTTCTGTTCTTCCCTTCTGTTTTCTTCCTGTCCTTCCCTCTCATTCTGTTTCTTTCTTCTTCTTCATTCTGTTTTCTTTCTTCCTGTTTCTTTGTCTTCCCTTCCCTTCTGTTTTTCTTTCTCCTTCTGTTTTCTTCCTGTCCCTTCCCTCTCATTCTGTTTTTTTTTCGTTCTTTCCTCTTGTTTTCTTCCTGTCCTTCCCTCTCATTCTGGTTTTTTTTTCTTTTTTTTTCCCCTTTCCCCCTCATTTCTGTTTTCTTTCGTTCTTCCTTTTCTGTTTTCTTTCCCGTCTTCCCTTTCATTCTGTTTTTTCTGTCCTTCCCTCTTTTGTTTTCTTTCTGTCCCTTCCCTCATTCTGTTTTCTTTCCGTTCTTCCCTTTTCATTCTGTTTTTTTCCTGTTTCCTTCATCTGTTTTTTTTGTCCCTTTCCCTTCATTCTGTTTTTTCGTCTTCCTCTCATTCTGTTTTCTTCCTGCTTCCATTCCCTCTTTAATCTGTTTTCTTCCTGTTCTTCCTCTCTTCCCCGTTTCTTCTTTTCTTACCCTCTCATTTGATTCTGTTTTCCTTTCCTCTCAGTTTGTTTTCTTCGTTCCTTCCTCATCTGTTTTTTCCTGTCCTTTCCCTTCATTCTGTTCTTCTGTCTTTCCTCTCAATCTGTTTTCTTTCTGTTCCCTTCCCTCCATTCGTTTCTTTTTCTTCCCTCTCTCTGTTTTCTGTTTTCCCTCATTATGTTTTTCCCCTCCTTTGTCCTTTTCCTCTCTTTGTTTTCTTCCTTTTCCCTTCATCTGTTTTCTTTCTGTTTTTCCCTCCCTTTGGTTTCTTCTGTCCCTTCCTTCATTCTGTTTCTTGTTTCCTTCTTTCTTTTCCCTTCTTCCTTCATTTTGTTTTCTTCCCGTCCTTCCCTCTATTCTGTTTTCTTCTTTGTTCCTTCTCTCATTTTTGTTTTCTTCCCGTCCTCCCTCCTGTTTTTTCCCGTCTTCCTCTCATTCTGTTTTCTTCCGTCCTTCCTTCGTTTTTCTGTTTTCTTTGTTTTTTCCTTTCCCCCTTCTGTTTTCCCTGTCCTTCCCTTCATTCGTTTCTTTGTCCTTCCCCCTCTGTTTTTTTTGTTTTCCCTTATTTGTTTTTTTCCCTTTCCTGTTTTCCCCTTTTGTTTTCTTTTTTTCTTCCCTCCATTCTGTTTTCTTCTGTTCTTCCCCCTTATTCTGTTTTTTTTCCCTTTTTTCCCCTTCATTTGTTTTCTTCCCTTCCCCTTCCCTCTTTTGTTTTTCTTCCTTCCCCCTTATTCTTTTTCTTTTTTCCCTTCATTCTGTTTCTTTCGTCCTTTCCCCCTATTTTTTCTTTTCCTTCCCCTCTTTTGTTTTTTTTTTCCCGTTTCCCCTTTTTTTGTTTTTTTTCTGTCTTCCCCTTTCTTTTTTTTCCCCTCTTCCCTTCATTTCGTTTTTTTCCCGTTTCCCCTTAACTGTTTTTTTTTTATTTTTTTCTTTTTTCCTTTCTATTCTTTTTTTTCTTCCTTTTTCTTTTCTTTCCTTTTTTCCCCCCTCCCTTTTCAGGGGTTTTTCCTTTTTTTTTTCCCCCGTTCCCTTTTTTTTTTTTTTCTGTCCCTTTTGTTTCCTTTTTTGCCTTCCCCCTCATTCGTTTCCCGTCCCCTCTTTTTTTCTTTGTTCCCCCTTCATTCTGTTTTCTTCCAAAAAACCCCTTTTTTTGTTTTTTTCCTTTATTTTTTTTTTCGTCCTCCCTTATTTTTTTCTGCCCCTTTTTCTTTTTTCTTTGTTTTTTTTGCGTTTTTTCTCCAAATTTTTTTTTTTTCTTTTCCCCCTTTGGTTTTTTTTTCTATTGTTTCTTTTGTTTTTAAAAATTTTGTTTTCCAAATTTCCCCTTTTCCAAAAAAGGTTTCTTGGAAATTTTTACTGCCAGGGGTTTGTCCCAAAATTTTTTTTCCTTTCTATTTGGGAAAAATTTTCCCCCCCTCCTGTTTTTTCTTTTTTTTTTCTTTCCCTTCCCTTTTTTTTTTTGTTTTTGCAAACAAAAATTTTTAAAATTTTAAAAATTTCTTTTTTATCGAGGAAAAAGGAATAAATATGGCTTTTTAAAAAACAGTCCCCTTTAAACTTTTTTTTTTTTTTTTTTAACGGCACAAAGGCCCTACCCTTCGAAAAGCGGAAGGCAAGTGTTATGATGGTTCAAACCCGGGGTTGGGTTTTTAGTCTTTTAAAGAGAGATGTGTTTGCTGGAGTGAGCTGATTTTTCCTGCAAAAAGAATATCTTGCATATACGTAAAAAACCTTTCCCGTTTCCAAAGAAAAAGTGTAGTGTGCGGGGGGAATGGATCTTACAAAATACATCCCAATGGGGTGGGTGCAAAAAAACAACACATGAGAATTATTTGCTACCCTCAAAAATAAAAGACCTGAAATGAATTGAAAGCTGATTGTAAAAAAAAAAAAAGGGCTCCGCTGGGAAAAAATGTTTTTTGTGAAAATCTATTTGTCACCACTTTTTGATCTTTTTTTGTCTTTTTTGTTTTCATTTTTTAGTAAAGTTTTTTTAAAACGCCCATAAATTTAATTTATTTTTATTTTACTTTTATAGGGGGAAAGGAATAAGCACTGATTTTTTTTTTACTCCGTCCCGTGGTATGCGGTTTTGTAAATTTTGTCATCGTTCCTACCGGCAACATGGCCAAATTTCAAAAAGCGGAAAGGATTAAGTGTGCGCAAGATTTTTACGTGCGTTCGCACAGGGGCCCCCGGTTAATTAAAAGCAGGATTTTGGTGTGTGTCATCAATTGTTCAGGCGATGTTGCAAGGCCCAAAAATCAGTATTGACAAAAGTTTGGCCCTAAATGTTTAAAATTTTCCCTTCAACCCATTTTATCACTTTGATTTTAGACGGTTGGGTTACATAAAAATCAGGGAAAGTGTTTAAAACACTTTTTAAAAAAACCCCAATTTTTTTTTTTCGATGTACCTCTAGAAAAAATTTGATTGACTTGATTGATGAAAAAAAAAAACCCCAGTACAAACCCCCAACCTTTTTTTTTTTTTTTTTTTTTTTAATTTTGGGCAACCCCAAAAAGTCCCTGCCTACCTCAAAACCCCGTTTGGGTTCAAAAGCCCCTGCCAGGAAGGAAAAAGCCTCGTGTTTTCCCTTATTCCGGGGGCGGGTGGCCAAGTGTGGCACCCCGCCCTGTCCCGCAGAACCCCTGACTCGAGGTCAGAAGGGCACCATAAAGGAGTCCTTTTTTGGGAAAGGGGAGCGCTTCGGCAAGTGGAGGTCACCCAAAGGGGGATCGCAAAGGCATGGAGTGAGGGTGGGTTGGTGTGGGGGGTGGTTGTGTGTGTGTTGGGGGGGGGGGGGGGGGGGGGGGGGGGGGGGAAGCGGTCTACTTATTTTTGTGGTATAAATTTCAACCAAATTTTGTCTTTGCGTTAGATTTCGGGAAACATTCTTTGTCTGTTCTTTTGGTCATTGCTTGGGTTAGTTGTCTGTAGAACTACATTTCGGCTACTTTGGTTTTTGTTTCTTTCCTTTGTTTTTGAAGGGAATGAAGAGACGATAAACGGGTTTTAAAAGAGTCTCATATTGCTGACCCAAGTGATCTTTAAAAAACAAACATTTCAACCCTTTAGCCCCATAAGAATTATCTCTTTGGCGTTTCGTTATGAAAGTTATACCCCCTTTGGGGTGTGTAAATTTTAAAAGTAATTTTTACAGTTACAGAAAATGTGGTAACCCAATTGTCCAACTGCCTTTCCAAAAAGGTGTTGCAGTATTAAATTTAAAGCGCATTTTTGTGCTAAGGGGAAAGTTGTACTGCTTGTGATTTGAAACATATGCTGAATTTCCCCTTTTTTCGTTTCCTAACTCTCCCCTTCGTTTATTTCCCCCAAATTTTCAACCCTCCCATCATCCCCTTTAGTTTTGGGTGTATAGTTTGTACCCATCTATTAAAAATCAATCATAATCTTTATTCACCGTGCAAAAAAAGAAAAAAAATAATAGTGGCGTGTTTGGGGCGCGTCTTCCCCTTGGGAAAAACCCCCGAATTTCACCCAGAGAAATTTGCTATAAATTTTTAAAAGGTATACAAAATAAAAAATCCATCCTCCATTTTCCCGTCCATCCCTTCTTTCCCCTGTATATATTTGGTGGTTCAACCGGGGACCTTAAGAGTACACGTCAGGGGTGGGGGGGGTCGAGACGGGGCGTGATCAAAGCGCCCTCAAGTACCAGGCAGCTCCCCCAAGCTCTTCGGTAGTCAACAGCATTTCTTCTTCTTTCTTTTGTCGTTTTCTTTTTCCTTTTTTTCTCTTTCTTTTTTTTTTTCTTTCTTTTCCCTTTAAAGTAGGATGTCTCTGCGTGAAATTGGGCTCCCCCCCCGGGAAGAGCGCGTCGCCACAGGCGCCCCTCCTTTTTGTTGCCCTGCAATGTATTTTTTTCCTCATCAGAGGGGCTTTTTTCTAAAAATTTTTGCGGGGAAAACATTTTTTGCCTTTGCGTTCTTTACGTGCGTAAATAATTTTTGAACACACGGGGACCTGGGTTTATGTTACCCGAAAGACTAAGCCCCCAGCCCAAAACCCATAAAGGGTTTAAAGGGAGGGGGGAAAAGTTTGGGCCCAAAAGGGATTCAAACCCAACACTTTCGCCCAGACTTTTCGTTTTTTTGAAGGCGCGTTCCCTTAGACCACCGTCCTGTCAAATCCTACAGAGCGTGTGACCTGTGTCTTGCCAGGGTGTTTCCCCTAGTTGGGTCGTGGGGGGTACAGTCTTCCGGGGGACAGGACACCCTGGTGGTCAGAGTGTTCCGCGCGGATTGGGGAAGGGGCTCAAATCCGTTAAAGAGGTTTTTTTCCCCTCTGGAGTTAAAAACATAGTCCCACCCCACTTCCCCAAATAATGGGATGAGACTAAAAACCCGGGTCCCTTGTGCGAACGCACCGAACACTTGCCAATTTTTAAACCCCTTTCCGCTTTTGGAAGATGGGCCCTTTGTGTGCCAGTAGGAACGATGACAAAACTGACAAAACTGCTTTCATGGGGCTGGGGGAAAAAAAAAAAGCACATGAGCATTTATTCATAACCCCTCGGAAAAAAAAAATAAATACTCACCTTTAAAAAATGTAAAATTGGTATTATATGGGTTGATTTGACTTTGTTTTCAAGTAGATAAATTCTCAACTGCCAGATAGCGCCTGTTGAAAGCTGCAAAGAGTAGACCGCATTTCAGAGTCAAAAAACAGTGAACTGATTCGGTTTTGTGTGTGTGGTGTGTGTGTGTGTGTTTGTGTGTGTGTGTGGGTGTGTGTGTGTGGGTGTGTGTGCGTTTGTGTTTTTTTTTGTCTGTTTGCAGTGTTTTGTTAACAACTTTGGGGGCTCAGTCGTGGTTAGAGAAGGCCTGATAGAAAAATTTTTGGTTTTTAAAATCGGACATCCCCTCACATGAAAAACCAACATTATGTTTGTTTGTTGTTTTTGATGTCTCACAATTCTATTTTTTTGTTGTTCCTATCATTCGTAGGAAAAATTTGTTTGCTTGAAGTATGTTTGCCCAATAATTAAAAAAAGTTTTTATTTGCAAAATGATTTTTGGTCAACAGTTTTTTTTCTCCAAATTGGGAAATAGAGTGAATTATTTTCCCATCGATGGCTGCAGGGTGGGCGTGGTCAACACTTGATGTGTGCTGTAAAGAGGCCATACTACATAAACCCCCTTTATTGAAGTTTTATAAAAGTTTTTGTCAGTTCTTACGGTAAAGTGCTTTGCTATAGCTCCCCGGGCGATTTTCTTTTTTGATGGGAATACTTTAAAAAACATTAGTTTTTCAGTTGGGGTGTATTGTGAGATCGGGGTGTCGATTCCCAGAGGTCTGCACTAGATGACAGGGACAAAACACCCTCTGGGGTTTGTGGTTCTGTGTAGGGGCGTATAATTGTAGGTTTAAAATGGGGGTTGAATACGCCGTATATCCCCCAAAACTTTGTGGATGTTAAAAAGGGGGGTAGGGAACATACTTCAAGCAAATTTCAAACCCTAAATCCTTCCCCCTTTTTTATCTCCTTCCGTTCCCTTTAGGCCACTTGCCCATTTTTTTGTGAATGAATGAATAAATTTGATTGAATAAATGAATGAATAAATGAATAAAATGAAAAAAAAATTGAATAAAGGGGTGAATTGATTAAATAAAAGAATAAATAAATACTTGATTGAATGAATGAATAAATAATGTAAATTAATGAAGAATGAATTTGATTGAATTAAACGAAGAATGAATGAAGAATGAATTGGGTTTTGAAAATGGATTGATTGATTGATTGATTGTTGATTGTTTGATTAAAATTGTTTTAAGCGATCGATGTAGGGTGATAGACCATAAAGCATAAGCGCATGAGCTTTTTGATTTTTTGTTTAAAGTTTCAGGTATATAAATTCCTACAATTTTATTATTTTTATCATTATATTATTTTCTCATTATTGTTGTTTTTTTTATTATTATTTTTTATTTTTTTTAAAATATTAACACATCATATCATCTTTATATACATATCATTATTATATTATTATTATTATTATTTTTATTATTATTAATTATTTTCAATCTCCAATCATTATTATTATTATTTCATTATTTATCATTATTATTTCTCATAATATATATACTTATCATTATTTCTCACATTTTATTATATTATATTTTACTATTTTTTTATTTTAACTTTCCCCTGCAGGGCGGGTCCCCGTCTACCTGTGGGAAAATCCAGAACGGGGCCTCTGGCCGGGAACAGGCTGAAGGGAAACCCCCGGGGTGGTCACGGTCCCCAATCGGCAATTATCCCGCGGCCAAAAATTCCCCCATTTAGACCCACCCCCCCCCGGCAGTGTGTGGGGAAAAGGAAGGCGGGGGGAGGAGCTGTGTGTAGAGGGGTGTGTGTTTGGGGGGGGGGGGGGGGGTGGAGGGGGGGGGTTGGTGTGTGTGTGGTAGGGGGGGTGCGTGTGTGGGGGGGGGGGTGTGTGTGTGTCGGTTGTGTGGTGTGTGGGTGTGGTGTTTATGGGGTAGGGTGCGCGCGTTGTGTGTGTGTAGGGGGTGCGTGTGTCGTGTTGTGTGTGTGTTGGGTGGTTGTGTGTGTGTGTGTGTTGTGTGTGTGTGTGTGCGTGTGTGTGTGGTGGTGTGTGTGTGTGTGTGTGTGCTTTGGTGTGTGTGTGTGGTGGCTGTGTGTGGTGTGTTTGTGTGTGTGTGGGTGTGTTTGTGGGTGTGTGTGTTGTGTGTGTGTGTGTGTGTGTGTGGTGCGTGGTGGTGGTGGGTGTGTGTGTGTGCGGTGTGTTGGTGTTGTGGTGGGTGTGCGGTGGGTGTTTGTGTGTGTGTGTGTGGTGTTTGTTTTGGGTGTGTGTGTGTGTGTGTGCGTGCGTGTGTGTGTGGTTGTGTGTGTGTGTGTGTGTGCGTGGTGGTGTGGTGGTGTGGTGTGTGTGTGTGTGGTTTTGTGTTTGTGTGTGGTGGGGGTGGGTGCGTGCGTGTGTGTGTGTTTTGTGTGTTGTGTGTGTGTGTGTGTGTTTGTGTGTGTGTGGTGTGTGGTGTGTGTGTGTGTGTGTTTGTGGGTGTGTGTGGTGTGTTTGTGTGTGTGTGGTGTTTGTGTTGTGTGTTGTGGTGTGTGTTTGTTGGGGTGTGTTTGTGTTTGTGTGTGTGTGTGTGTTTGTGTGTGTGTGTGGTTGTTTGTGTTTGTGTGTGTGTGTGTGTGTTTGTGTTTGTGTTGTTTGTGTTTGTGTGTGTGTGTGTGTTTGTTTTTGTGTTGGGTGTTGTTCGTGTGTTTGTGTGTGTGTGTTTTTGGTTTTGTGTGTGTTTTGGTGTGTGTGTTTTTGGGTTTTGTGTGTGGGTGTGTTTTTGTTTGTGTTTGTGTGTGTTGTGTTTGTGTTTTGTTTTGTGTGTGTGGTGGTTTGTGTGTGTGGGTGTGTTGTTGTTTGTGTGTGGGTGTATGTTTGTGTTGTGTTTGTGTGTGTTTGTGTGTGTGTGTGGTGTGTGGTGTGTGTGTGTGGTGTGTGTTTGTGTTGTGTGTGTGTTGGGGGGGTGGTGCGTGTGGGGGGGGGGGGGGGGGTGCCGGGGGTTCGGGGTGGTTGTGTGTGTGTGTGTGTGGTGTGTGGGGTGGGCGGTAGTGTGTGGTGTGTGTGGTGTGTGTGGTTGTGTGTTGTGGTGTGTGTGTTGTGTGTGTGTGTGGGTGTGTGGGGGGGGGGGGGTTGGGGGGTGGGGTTTGGGGGTGTGTGTGTGGGGGGGTGGGGGGTGGGGGGTTTTTGTTGTGGGGTGAGGGGGGCGGTGTGTGTGTGTGTGTTGTTTTTGGGGGGGGGGGGTGTGTTGTATGTGCGGCGCGCAGGTGTGTGTTTTTGGTGTTTTCTCTGTGTGTTCTGTCTGTCTCTTTGTCTGTTGTAATTTCTTATTTAAGCCCTTCCCCCAAAAAGTGATATCAGGGGTTTTGTGTGGTGTGTGTGGTGTGTGTGTGTGTGTGTGTGTGTGTGGTGTATGTGTGTGTGTGTGTGTGTGAGTGGTGTTTTGTGTGTGGTGTGTGTGTGGTGTGCGTGCATGTTGGTGTGGTAGAAGTGTGTATACGCCCGTGTGTATTATGGGGTTGTGCTGTCGAGTGGTGCGTGTGTGTATGTGGTGCGTGATGGGGGGTTAGTGTTTGTGTGGTAAGTGTTGTGTGTTGTTTAATGTGTGTGAGTGAATGAGTGGAGTAATGAGTGAAATTGTTGGGTGTGTGGTGTGGGGGTGTTGTGTGGTGGGTGGTGCGCGTGTGTACGTGTAAGAAAATAAAACAAAAATTTGAGTTATTTATTTTGGCCGTAGGTGTGTGTGGGTGTGTGTGCCCCGCGGCGCTTGTTTGCGTGTGAACATGCAAATGTGTGAGGGTCTTGGTGTGTGTGTGTGTGTGTGTGTGTGTGTGTGTGTGGTTGTGTTTGTGTTGTGTGGTGTGGGGTGGTGTGTGTGTGTGTGTGTTGTGTGTGTGAGTAAAACCCTAATAACAAACAGTTATAAAAAACTTAGGGCCTTGCTAAAAAACACCAACTCCCCCCCCCCCAAAAAAAAAAAAAAAAAAAAACAAAAAAAAAAAAACCCCAACCCTTTGGGGGAATAGCAAAACTGTTTTAAATCTTAAACCCACCCCTTGGATAACAAATAAAACAAGACAACCTGAAAACAAAAATAGGACTAAACACCCAAAAAGTTTGGACTTTGGGAAATAGTATTGCAAAAGTATGGGGAAAAAAACAGGGGATTAAAAAGGGGTTTTCAGAAATTCATTTAAATGAAAATTTAAAACAAGATGATCAATCACAGGAAAATACCCCCTGGGGTGTACAAATATTCAAAAATTTTTGGGAAAGAAATTTCATTGTTTAGGGATCTTTTTTAAACGTTAAGTGATTCAAAATAAGGGTTTTTCAATGTTATAGAAAGTTTTTTTAAAATTTAGGGCAACCAGTAAGTAGATGCCTGGCGTAATTTTTTTCCACCAGCATATTATGTTCTTGCGTATTTTTGCGAAGAGATTTAAACGAAATCTATAAACCAAGCTTGAATATTTGGAAGCAGAATAGGATTTCACAGAAACGATTTGTGTTTTGTAATCCCTTTAAATTTTGGCTTTTGAGTGTAGTAACAATTGAATTTAGCAATTTTTTAATGGCCTTATTATAGGAAGTTGCTTTTAAAAATTCATAACCTCTCGCAAGTCAACGAAATTTGACTATAAGGATCCTTAACATTGGTGTCCTCGTCGCGCAGTCTATCGCCCCTGCTTAGCAATAATCCCCCAGTGGGAAGGAACCCAGCAAAAAAATAACACGAGTTTTAAAGACAAAAATTGAAAAAGCATGTTTGATTTTGGTATCATTCTATTTTTTTTTTTGATTAAAGGGAATTTAAAAGGCAAATACGATTTAGAATAACAAAAAAGTACAAAATTAAATTTGTGAGGAATGGGCCAAAATAGTTGAGAACTAAAATTGCAAAGAGCTTGCAGTAAAAATAGAAAAAGCCATGTTTATGATATATTTTTCAAGTTATGGGGTGGTATAAAGAAGGCTGCCCACTGTTTGTTATCAAGTTTTTTTATCCTCGGTATATTTTTAATGGGCTGAATAGCGGTGTCAATTGCGAAATTTTTAGGCTTGCAAGAATGTTGGGGGAATCGTTTTTTGATAGATTTGAAAGGAAAAGGGGTCCCAAAATTGGTTATTCTTTTTCCCTTCGGGGTAGCTGAAAAAGACGGTTAACAGCAAGCCGTTTCATCAATTTTAGAATTTTTAAGAATCCCAGGTGTAGTCTTTATAGATTTAGCGATTCAAATTTATAGCCCTTTAAAAAAATGTATGTCCCAACTAAGTAATTTTTTTGTGAATAATTTTCGTTTGAATACACTCAAAATATATTTGCAGACGAATTCTCTTGTTGTAAGAGGTAGCACCTGTTTCCTTGTAAGAGCCCAAAATAGTGCTGAAAGGAAAATCCCAAAAGATAACTTTGGGGCTTTACTTTTGCTTTGCAAATTTTTTTAACAAGTACGTTGGGGCACTGAAAAAACTTTGTCCAAAGTAATCTTGGGCATAAAAAGTAGCTAAAGATATAAGTGATTTTGTTATTTTCCCCCCAAAGGGTTTTTTACACACAATTTTTAGAAAATTTAAATTTTTTTTTGTTTATTTAGTATATACTGATATGATTATACCCAAAACAAATTTTGGAGAGAAAAAGCCCCGAAAATTTTAAATGGGGGATATGATATTCATCATCTTAAGAAAAAGAAAGGGAAACTTCCCGGGTCATAACTAATTAAAAAGCATCAATTTTTTTTTTTCCCTCGAAAGCTAAGCCCATTTTCTGTCATAAATGAGTGATTTTATTTGTTTAGCTGAAAAGTTTTTATATACTTTCTTTTGAATGGAGTCTTTCGTTTTAATGTCACCTTCATCCCCAACAAAAGTCATCGTACTGAACTAAAATGAATCTTTTGAAAAATTTTGGGTAAATCAGCTATTGTAATTAAATAATATAGGACAATTACAAACCTTGTGGTAAACCCCTATCCAAAGTTCTTGTATTTGAATACGTATCCCATTTTGGCCTGAATAATCTATCGAAGAAAATGTTTGATGAAATTAAACTAAACCCGAAATTCCCAACAGTTTTAATTTATGTAAAAAATCGATGTGCCTACTTGCTTGTCTTTTTTTCGTCAAAAAAAGTTGCAAAAAGTTTTACGTTGGCAAAGTTTTTTGATTGTGTTGTGAGTTTTACTAGATGTTCAATAGCCCATCGACCCTTTTCCCGAACCAGCTTTATTAAAGGAAAGATTTTATGTTTTCACAAAGATGAATAAGCCCTCTTAAAAATTCTTTATGAGTTTTATTATGAGAGTAAGCAATAGGTCTGTAAAATGTTTTTTCGGTTCTAGGGTTCCCGTTATTAAAAGGTACAAGATAGATGTTTTTCCAAAAGGGGGAGCTGATTCATTCCAGCCTTTTTGGAAAAAGAAATTAAAAAGTTGACCAATTAGGTGGGGAAATGACGTAACATTCATTGAAACTCCACAAGACCCAGGTTTTTTGACACATTAAATTTTTTAAGCTTTTTCCTCCTCTAACGTGAGCGGGCATTTAAAATAATGATTTTTTGTCTACAAGATTTATTTTGTTGTGTCTGATGTCAAACCCTTTATTTTCTCTAAAATTTTCTTTTTTCTAAGGGGGTTTTAAAATGTTGTTTGCAAAATTTCCAAAAAGCTTTGATTTTTTAAAATTGGAAGGGAACTTGGTTTTCTAGTCTAATGGGGCATGGGGTAAGTTTATCCCCTTTTCAAATTTTATTTTTTCCCCCATCTCTGCAAAACTTTATGTTGGTACCCCGACATCAAAATGATGACCAGTTTTTTCTTCGCCGGGGAATAATTGTTTCATTTTTTTTTGGCTTTTTTTATTTCTGTATGATTTGATTTGATTATTCTTTAGATAAGCTATTAGTTTTTCTTTTTCTCTTTTTTTTGCATTTTGAAGGGATCATTTCCCCCATACTTGCCTATTTTTGTAAGAGTAATTTTCTTCATTTAGGGAAAAGAATCTGTGGAGCTGATAGCATGCATTTTTGAAAGATGCATATAGGGCTATTTAATATCTGATATCCATGCCCGGTTTTTTATATCTAGTAAATATTTGTAAAATTTTTCCCCGTTAGCCGTTTTGTTATTCTGGGCTTTATTTTTTTGAAACTTAACAATGATTATCGAGATCCCCTCTAGTCACAAAATGGCAAAAGACGTGTTGAGGGGAACAGTTTAAAGGATCCATTCACATTTTTGGGACCAATTTAGGGGAAATAGAGTGAGATCGATGCGTTGCCTTATTAGAATTTATCAGGATGCGGTTACACGTCCATCATTTAAAAGCATAAAGATAATCAATACATTTTCAACAAAACGATTCTTGTGATTTTTTGACAACTTTTTTTCCAGAAAGGTGAGTGGCTTAAGTCCCTACAAAGATATACTTCTTGCCCTGATCTTCCCGTAAAGTACAAGCCATTCGGTGTTAACATCAGTCGGTCCTTGAGGCAAATAAAAGTATATTGTCAACAAGGGGGTATGAAAAGAAGGACACAGCACATGAATGTTTAAATTTGAAAAGTGGGGTGGGGCGGACGGGGCATTAGTGTATGTACCCCCATACAAATAAATGCTGTGTTTTAAATTTTCCCAGTGGTATCACTCTGATGGATTGGGGGAAGTAATAACAGTGATTCTGGGTTTTTTTTTTCTTTTTATATTTAAAGGGGCTGGATTTTAAAATGTCATAGTCGTTTTCTAAAGATGTTGAACGGATAAACGCAGTTTCAAAAAATGATCGAGATTCCACTGGAATATTTTAATAATTTTACAATAAATTTTGTTATCAAGGTAGTGAAAAAAAAACAATCAAAATTAATTAGCGTTAATAGAAAGAGAAAATGAAAAAAGGATGACGAAAAAAATAAAAAAAACCCAAAAAACTATGGTAAGATTAAATAATCAAAAACAATCTTGAAAATTAAAAAAATATTACAGAAAAAACATGACTAAAAAAACTGTAACAATATTTAACAATGAAAGTAACTTTTTAAAAATTTTAAAATGGGCACAATGAAAAATCGAAAAGATGAAACATAAAAATTTCCAAAAGGGGAAAAAAAATTGAGAGTGAATGGTCTGTTTTTGTTTCCCAGATGGGGAAAGAGGTTGGTGCATGGCATGCCGTAGTGGAAAACAAACCGTCATTAAAGGGACCAAATGGAATACAGCTTCTTAGGGGATAAGGGTATGATGGTGGGGGTGGGTTTTGTGTGGACGAGGTGGGTTTAGGGAGATTTTTACAAAAGGGGCGACGTGCCTCCCTTTTTGCCAGCAAAGGGTTCCGATCCCCTTTTCACTGGGGGTGAGTCTGTTCTAAGGGGTTGAGCTGCAAAGTTGGGGTTCCGAACAAAAATGTGTTCTTACTTGTATATCGGAAGTAACCCCTTTCATTGAAAAAGCTGACGTTTTTTTTTTTCTAGTTTTTGGGGCTTTTACAGATAGTTTTGTGACGAGAACCGTATTTTCGGTTTTTTTTTTGGCTATTTTAAAAAAGGTGGCAAAGCTTTGTGAGGTCGAGGGCATCTTTAGATTTAAGATCTTTTAAAACCGCTGTGCTTTACCATGCTCAGGCTTTATTTGGTAAAGTTACAGCTGCAGGGATTTTTGTAAAAAAGGGGCAGATTAGATGTATTTTGATGACTAATGTTAATGATGCCCAATCGTTTTTCATTTACTCCCCTTTAAAAAATGAGTCATGCAGGATGTGACTTCGGGGGTGTTTTTTTGATCTGCTTGGAATTTGCTGTTGGGGTTCTTTTCTTTTTGCGTCATACTGCGGGTGTCTGTTGTGTCGTGTGTATTGTGCATGTTTGTGGTATAAAGAACGAGAAAGAATGTATCGAACTAGCAAGGGTCTGGTTTTTAAAAAAGGAAAGATTTCAACTAACGATATGATTGGGGGCATTTTTTTAAGTCTTTTCTGCTTTCATATAAAAAGGGTTTTTGAACGCTTTCTTAAAGAGTAAAAAAGAAAGGAAAAAAAAATAAACCAAAAAACTGACAAGAAAAAAATTTATTTAAAAATTTTAAAAAAAGATAGTTTAAAAGATGCAAAAAAAACAAACCTTCTGGTACTTTTTTCCCGAAAGTGTGGAAGCTTTGAAAAGGGGAAAGTTCCTTTTTTTAAACAACCCCCGCATATGAATTTGACCTAATTTTCTAACCCCTGGAGGGCGGGATATCAGTGGTCAGAGCACCGCTTTCCCCCCGCCTTTTTTAAAGCATCGAGCGTGGGACCCCTTGGATTGGTGGGGTTTTACGGCCTTGGCTTCAGTAATTCCCCCGTTCCCAAAACTGTAAATGGGACCTGCCCCTTTAGGGCAGGGAAGGGAAAGCAGGGGGAAAGGGGTGGGCGCCCCCCTTTTTTGCTGGCCCCCAGAGAAGCTGAGATTCTGACACCCCCGTCCCTTAAAAAGGTAAAAGGTGCCCTATGTGATCGTGGGAGCGAGGCGTCAGAGACCTCCTTTACAGGCCAGCAACTAAGGCGGGGCCCACTCCCCCCTTTCTTTTACCTTCCCTTTTCCCGCAGGTGAAATGGGGGGAAAGTATGAAACCCAAAGGGGCACAAACGGTCACCCCCCAAGTGGGAAACCCCGCTCGCGTGTTAAATTGGGGGAGAAAGCGAGGTGACCTGAGTGTCCGCTCCCCACCCATAATTATAGGTTATGGAACACCTTTACCTTTTTTTTACATAGACCTCCTTAACACCTACCTTCCTCGTCGTCTGTTTCTGCGGTCTGGTATTCCAGACTGTACTCCAGATTCCTGTCCCGGATCTGGCGCACCAGCTTTCTGAAGAGCGCCACCTCAGAGACGTTCCACAAGTACGTGGTGCGGGGCGTGAAGATGTACCGCGACTGCTTCAAGCGCTGGTCCATCCGACACTGCGCCTACAACTACACTGTCTACAACAACTCCGTGGTCAGTTGCCGGCAGATGATGGAGAACATGGGTGAACAGAGAGAGAAGTGTTAAATGATGGTGGTGACGGTGATAGCTGTCTACCACAATGGATGGGTAAAAACTCAAAAGAAGATTTTTTATCTTCTTCTTCTTCTGCTGATGCTACTACTGCTGCTGCTGCTGCTGCTGATGCTACTGCTGCTGCTGCTGCTGCTGCTGCTGCTGCTGCTGCTGCTGCTGCTATGATGAATGATGATGATGATGATGATGCTACTGCTGCTGCTACTACTACTATTGCTGATTATGATTCTGCTGTTACTACTACTACTATTGCTGCTGCTGTTGCTGTTACTGCTGCCACTACTACTACTTCTGCTGCTGCTACTACTATTACTGCTGCTGCTACTGTTGCTACTACTACTACTACTACTACTACTACTACTACTACTACTACTACTACTACTACTACTGCTGCTGCTGCTGCTGCTGCTGCTGCTGCTGCTGCTGCTGCTGCTGCTGCTGCTGTTACTACTACTAATGCTGCTGCTGCTACCACTACTATTACTACTGCTGCTGTTGTTGCTGCTGCTGCTGCTGCTGCTGCTGCTGCTGCTGCTGCTACTACTACTACTGCGACTACTGCGACTACTACTAGTACCACCACCACCACTACTACTACTTTTTATTTTTCATCATCATCATCATCATCATCATCATCATCATCATCATCATCATCATCATCATAAATTAGCATTAATTTTGTGTTGGTGTTCGAGTCTGGTATACAAAATATAATACATAAAAACGGACGCATGCTTGTAAAACGGTTCTTGCTAATAATACCCACGCCTAAAGTGCCAGTATAAGGGCGAAAGAATGGTAGGACTTTTTTCATTCGACCTGTCTTCTTTTATCCGATGATTTTCCAACCCCATTCCAAAAGACCAAAAAGATTAGCGCCTTGGCTTCAGTACAGTCCTACCCCAGTTCACACAGCTGTAAATGGGTACCAGGGGCCAGCATACTGAAAGCGGCGCCTATCTCCTCTCCCTCTCTTCCATAACCAAAAGATGTGTGTGTGTGAAGGCAGCTAGTTTGGTTGACAAGAACGATGATGGCAGATACGGCTGGTGGAGGGCATGTACCCGGTGTTCATGGCGGACTGGCTGAGGATCTGGCCCAAGGAGCAGATGCTGCTGCTGCGGAATGAGGACTATGGCGCCAACCTCACCCACACCCTGGAGACGGCTTTCGACTTCCTGGGTGTCGGTGAGTTTGTAGGATGAAGGCTTGTTTGAACACAGACACCGTCTGTAAGATCAGGGCTTCTGGGTCCTTCATCGTCTTGAGTGGGGATTGGATTCTATTCTTTTGCTTGTTATTCAAAATGCAGGTTTGATTTTGTGTTATATTGATATCTTGGTTTTTTGAAATATAGTTTTGTTGATTAGAAGTGAGGCGTTTCATATGGTTTCTGATTTTTTTCAGTCAATTTTCTTTTCTTTATTGTTATTTTCCAAATTATAGCATGCATTATCTCTGCTGCTGTTGAAATATTACTTTGTCCTATTACTTTGTCCTATTCACTGCCTGATCTGATATTAATCGATAGATGTAGGGTATGTTCTATATGGATAGATACATTCCCCTGTATCTGTTTCAAAGTCCAACGTTATAATATAAATTTGATTTTTTCTAACATATTCCTACAGAGTATGGTATGTATAATCTATATATCTTGCATTGCGATGTCACTCTCATACAACCTATATAATCTAAAATAAAATGACATGAATCAGTGACAGTTATAGGTAAAAACAGGAGAAGAAATATGAATCATAAAAAACAACGAACCTGTTACTTCTCAGAAAAAAGACTACTGCAAGTGATGTTATACCAACGATACACAATGCTATCCACATACTGTTGGATCATCCGTACATGAAGGTTAATAATGTGTACAGGGAAACAAAAAGGAAAAAGTTCTCCTCCCAGAAGGAACAGAAGTCACCTCCCTTGGGTTTATGTTGGTCTCTTTGGTTCTTTTTATTTGTTTGTTTGTTGTTGTTTTGTTGTTGATTTGTTGGGGGTGGGGTGGAGGGGGAGTGATTTTGTGGGTGTCTGTTTGTCTTTGCATTGTTTTGTGTTTGCTGTCATGCTTTTGGCTAAAAGGGCATGCTGACCAAAAAGTAACAGGTAAAGGTGTCCCATAACCTATGTGGACGAAGGGGAGCGAGGCGTCAGAGACCTCAGCTTTTCCAGGGGCCAGCATACTGAAGGCGGCGCCCATCTCCTCTCCCTCTCTGCTTTACCTTCCCTGACCCTAAAAAGGCAGGTACCCATTTACATCTGGGTGAAATGGGGGAGCACTGTACTGAAGCCAAGGCGCGGAAACTGTCATCCACGCACTTGATAACCACACTCAATGCTGACTTCAACGTTAAGAAAGCAGATGCCTGACCACTGACTAATATCCCTTTCCATAGTTCCTGAACCTACACACTCTGTACACGAAAAAATAAACCTACAGCTGTTTCTTAAAACATCTTAATGATATACTAAAAACACTAAACATATAAACATCTTATAATATTCTCTAGCAAATATATTCTTCACACCACTCTCCCATACAGGGCCCCCTTCGGAGGCGGATCGAGGCAAGATCGAGGCGCAGACGATGGTAAACGGGGGGGCGGAGTACGAGAGGGTGGGGCCCAGAAGGCGGAAAACTGTGCGCATCCTGGACGAGTTCTACCAAACCCTTCGTGCAGCAGCTGGCCCAGATGCTGCAGGACCCACGCTTCCCCTGAAGGGACGTGTACCAGCCCGCCACCTGGGGTCTGTTTCCCTCTGTCTGTCTGTGTCTGTTGGGTTTGGTTGTTGGTTGGTTGGTTTGGGTTTTGGTTGGTTGGTTGGTTGTTGGTGGTGGGGGTGGGGTGGGGTTGGGGGTGGTGGTGTGGTGGTGGTGGTAGTTTTGGGGGTGGTGGGGGGGGTGTGGTGGTTTTGGTGGTGGTGGGGGTGGTTGTTGTGGTTGTGGGTTTTTGGTGGGGGTTTTTGGTATTGGGGGTAGTTGTGGTGGTGGAGGTGGTTTTTGGGGGTGTTGGAGGTGTGTTTGTGGTGGTGGTGGTTTTGGTGGTGGTTTTGGTGGGGGTTGTGGTGGTGTGGGTGGTTGTGGTGGTTGTGGTGGTGAGGGTGTTGGGGGTGGTAGTTTTGGTGGTGGTGGGGGTGGGGGTGGTGGTGGTGTGGTTGGTGGTGGGGTTGTGGTGGGTTTTTGGGGTGGTGGTGGTTTGGTGGTTTTGGTGGGGGTTTTGGGGGTGGTGGGTGGTGGTGGGGGGGGTGGGGGTGGTAGTTTTGGGGGTGGTTTTGGTGTTTGGGGGTGGTGGTGGGTGGTGGGGGGGTGGTGGTGGTTGTGGTGGTGGGGGTGGTGATTTTGGTGTTTTTTGGTGGGGTGGTGGGGTGGGGTGGTGGTGGTGGTTTGGGGGTGGTTGTGGTGGTGGTGGTGGTGATTTTGGTGTTTGTGGTGGGTAGTGGTGGTGGTGGTGGGGTGGTGGTGGGGGTGGTTGTGGTTGTGGTGTGGTGGTGGTGATTTTGGTGTTTGTTTTGTGGTGTGGTGGTGGGGTGGGGTGGTGGTTGTGGTGGTGGTTTGTGGGGGGGTGGTGGTGGTTTTGGTGTTTGTGGTGGTGTGGGTTTGGGGTGGGATGTTGGGGGTAGTAGTTTTGGTGGTGGGGGGTGGTGTTGTGGTTTTGGTGGTGGTGGTTTGTGGGGGTGGGGGTGGTTTTTATGGTGGAGGCTTGATTTTGGGTGGGTGGGGGTTTTGTTTGGGTGGTGGGGTGGTTGTTGGGGTGGTTTGATTTGGGGGCTGTGGTGTGGGGTGGTGGGGGGTGTGGTGTGGGGATGGTGGAGGGGGTGTGGTTGTGGTGGGGGGTGGGGGGTTGTGGGGGTGGTGGTGTGGGGTGGTTTGTGGGTGGGTTTTGGGGGTGGTGGTTTTGGGGGGTGGGTGGGGGTTGTTGGTGGTGTGTGGTGGTGGTGGTGGGTGGGTGGTGTGGGTGGTGGTGGGGTTTGGTGGTTTGGGGGTTGTGGTTTGTGGGAGGGTGTGGGGGGGTAGTTTGGGTGGTAGTGGGGGTGGAGGTTTTGGTGGTGGTTGTGGGTGGTGGTGGTGTTTTGGTGTGGTGGTGTGTTTTTTGGGGGTGTTTGGTGGTGTGGTGTGGTGGGTGGTTGTGTGGGTGGTGGGGGGGGGGGGGGGGTGGTTGGTTTGGAGGCTGTGGTGGTGTGGTGGTGTGGTTTTGGGGGTGGTGGGTTGGGTGGTGGGGTTGGAGGGTTTGGGGGTGGGGTTTGTGGTGTTTTTGCGTTGTTAGGTGGGGGTGTTTTTTTGTAGGCTTGGCTATATTTGGGGGCCCATCAATGGGTTAAAAGAGATTAGAAAAAGGTGAGGACACTACGCATGCGCCCATTATTATATGGTCATGTAAGTGATTGTGTTGTGGGTGGTGTATATTTTTGTGTTATCCGTGCTTGCGTGCCGTCCCTTTTCTTTTCTTGTACCGTGTTTGTTGGGGTTTTTTGTTTTGCATTGCTTTTTATGTCATGTCGCATATTGCTTATCGTTTAGTTCCTTTGTAGCTTTATTATTTTCCTATAACAGTTTTCTTAGTATAAAACTTTGTCTTACGTCCTGAGAAGAGCTTTTTCACTTTTTATCCATCATCGCCCATTTTTTTCCCCTTCGTAGTTTACCAAATTCTTGTGGGGGAAAAAATACTGTTGCTGCAAAATTTTGAATGAAAAATCTTTTTTCCCACCCCATGGGTTTTTTTTATATTTTTTTTTGGTCCCTTGTTGCGGTTTTAAAATTATTCTCTCATAAAGATGGACTTCCCCATCAATACAAAACGTTCCTTCATCTGAGTATGTAGCTGTGACATGTAGTTTTGTACAATCTAAAAAAACAATTAGTTGCAGGGTTTTTTTAAGTGCAAAAAAGGAGTAGAAATATAGTTATTTAAAGTTTCTTCTTAGGCAGAACAAAAGCAACACATTTTTTTTTTAATTTACTTTTGCTAGCTTTCTTTAGATAGACTTTAATATTGAATAAAAAGTAAAACATTTTAATATTAGTATATCAAAGTACAGTCTCCCCTTTATTAAACTCATTTTTGGAAATCTGCGTGGTAATCTCCTTTCTCAAAAA
>CM054142.1:11171816-11176816 GCA_028751875.1 Rapana venosa
ACTCCAGGGGAAAATATCCCCTTGAACGGGTATAGAGCATCTGTACTCTGTGTGGGGACGGGATAGCTCAGTGGTCGGAGCACTCGCTTTCCCCCAGCCAAGTTAAGCAGCGTCGAGCGTGGTTACCAGTTGGATGGGTGACCGTTTGCGCGCCTTGGCTTCAGTACAGTTCCCCCAGTTCACCCAGCTGTAAATGGGTACCTGCCCTCTTTAGGGTCAGGGAAGGTAAAGCAGCGAGGGAGAGGAGATGGGCGCCGCCCTCAATATGCTGGCCCCTAGAGAAGGGAGGTCTCTGACGCCTCCTCGCTCCCCTACGACCTTATAGGTTATGGGACTCCTTTACCTTTTTACTCTGTGTGCAGGGAGAACTACCCCCCGTGGTGGGTGAACGGGTGGCCTCGCTCCTCCACCTCAGGGCTGGGGGATCAGTTCTTGGGGGACCAGCCGTTCTTCGCCCCCTGCTCCTCCCGCCAGCAGAACGCCAAAGCCTATGGCATGATGGTCAGCGCTACAGCCTCAACAGCCTTGTTTTGGGTTGTTGTTGTTTGTTTTTCTTTATATCGAGTTGTTTGTTTAGCGGTCTGTTTGTCTGTCTGTCTGTCTGTATGTCTATCTATCTACTTATCTATCTATCTAACTATCTACTTATCTATCTATCTACTTATCTATCTATCTATCTATCTATATCTATCTATCTATCTATCTACTTATCTATCTATGTACTTATCTACTTATCTATCTACTTATCTGTCTACGTACTTATCTATCTATCTATCTATCTATCTATCTATCTACTTATCTATCTATTTATCTATCAAGCTATCTATCTAACTAACTAAATAACTAATTAACAAACTAACTAACTAACTTTAGCTAATTTTCTGTCATTGTTCGTTGCTCCCTGTTCCTTACGGTCACAGAACGCCAAAACCCATGAGCTGATGGCAGGTTCTGCAGGCCTGAGAATAACACTGTGGTTCATTTCTTTATCGACTTGTTTGTTTATTATCTTTTTTATGTATCTTAGCTTCTCAAAGGCCATAGCTGATGCCATGGTACTAAGCTGAAAAGGCTCGTGTTTTCAATGTTGAGAGGAAGTCTTCAGCATCTCAGTTATTAATTAAAAGCCATTCAAAGCTGGAAAAGCCATACAAACCTATACCTCTTTGAATCGAGCTCAGGCTCCACAGTTGCTCAGCTAAAAAATCTCTGCATCAACGCAACTGGTTGTATGGTAAATTGATAATCAGATATATAACATTTCCTGTTTGTGGGCACTCTGGGGGACAAGATTAAGCGCCTAAAGCCTTGATGCACTATCACTGTTTGTTTTTGTGTATGTGTGCGTATTCCAGCCACCTGATGAAACTTTAGATCTTACTTTTCGTAACAATTTTTTTTTCTAAATTCTTGATTATTTTCAAAGTTTCTATGACGTGATAAAACCAAAGACTTGCCAAAAACACTCAACAAAGAAACATAACCCCCCTAAAAAGTAAGAACTACATTAAAAACGATTCTTCTATATTGTTTTTATTATTTTATGTACATATTTATTTTTTTGTCGCTATCTTCATCCGTTGTACAAATCTGCAGGAACCCCGCAAATACGAGCCCGCCTTCAAGAATCCGTGCTGGTACAAGGACCCCCAGGTGAGCAGCAGTCTGCGATGCCTGCCCTACTTCTACATTGCCGGGGTGGCCAAGTCGGGTACCTCTGACCTGTACCGGAGGCTGGCACAGCACCCGGACCTGCTGCGCGGGTCGATGAAGGAGTACCACTGGTGGGACAGGGGCCGCTTCGGGGACCTGTACACTGATGACCTGCCCATCAAGGCCGCCAAGCCTGAAGGTGCTGAAGGGGCTCGCGTCTCATCTCTAGTCTGCTGCCGTAGCTTTGGGCTGGGTGTAGTGTTAGAAGGCACGGCACAGACCTGTGTATTGCTGTGTAACTGTGGTTTGTTGTGTTGTCTTGTCTTGACTCGAAGGAACATTTATGGATTTGTTTAGGGAGGTGTGTGTGTGTGTGTGTGTGTGTGTGTGTGTGTGTGTGTGTGGTGTGTGTGTGTTGAGAGTGCGAGTGTGCGTGCGTGCGTGTATGTGTATGTGTGTGTGTGTGTGTGTGGTGTGGTGTGAGAGAGTGTGAGTGTGTGTGTGTATGTGTGGTGTTTGGTGTGAGAGAGTGTGAGTGTGCGTGTGTGTGTGTGTGTGTGTGTGGTGTGAGAGAGTGTGAGTGTGCGTGTGTGTGTGGTTTGTGTGTGTGTGTATTTGTGTGTGTGTGTGTGTGTGTGTGTGTGTTGAGAGTGTGAGTGTGCGTGTGCGTGCGTGCGTGTGTGTGTGGTGTGTGTGGGTGTGTTTTATTTTATTTTATTTATTCTTTTATATCGAGGATAATGGAATAAGCATTCATGTGCTTTTTTACATCCAATCCCCGTATGTATGCGGTTTTGTAAATTTTGTCATCTGTTTACACCGGCACGCAATGGCCTACTCTTCCGAAAAGCGGAACAGGATTTAACGTGTGCGCAAGATGTTCTGCATGCGTTCGAACACGGAGCCTCAGTTATAGTCTCATCTGTGTGTGGTTGTGGTGTGTGTGTGTTGTGTGTGTGTGTGTGTGTGTGTGTGTGTGTGTGTGTGTGTGTGTATGTGTGTGTGTGTGTGTGTGTGTGTGTGTGTGTGAATGCCAACAAGTCTTTTGTCATGTCAGTATTCTTTCAAGCCCCATACCCGTTAATATATTGTCATTGTGATTTTGTCGATAATAATGATGGTAATGATGGTAATGATGATGATGATGATGATGATGATGATGGTGATGGCGACGATGATGATAATGGTTGTGCTTATTGTGATTATTATGATTCGCTTTGCTTATGTAAATGTCTGTTTACTTACCTTCTTCTTTTTTATATCCCTGGGGGCTGGATGTAAAAAATGCATCTTGTGCTTATTCTATTACCCTCAGAAAATAAAATTTTGTTGTCGTTATCGCTTGTAGTCGTTGTTTGTTGCTCTGGTGTCGTTGATGTTGCACTAATGTGCAATTACAGTTACAATTGCCCAGCTTGATACCCTGAGGGGGTGGGGGGGTCATCTAAGTTATGCACTCATCCCATCTGGGAATAACATTGAGATTGTGAGTGCACACTAAATTTTAAAACACTTTTTAAGAATAAATGCTGCTGTATTCAGAGCTTATGTTTGAAGATAGTCTCAACGTAATAATCATTAGACTTGACAGCAAAAGACCGCTTGATCAGAAACATTTGTTTTTCAAATGTATGCTGACGAACAATTCTGGTAATGATGACACAGTGTAGGTGTAACATGGAAAAGCATGTCAGCTACATAATTATGGCTTTTACTTTGGTTTTGCAAAACTTGTGGTTTTTGTTTTCTTTTTTGTTTGTTTGTTGCTGTTGGTGTTTGGGGGGTTATTTTGGTGGGGGTGTACTTGATGCATTTAAAGGTATCTTTTCAAACTAGTCTCGCATGAAATTTTGTTTATCTGTTTTTGTATCTGTGTGTCATCAGGAATCCGGATCCCTTTCAAGCAGTATACAGACATGATCACAGGCACACAGGGTATCGCCACTTTACTGGATGACATCAACAACACTGGAAAGTCAACCAAAATCTTCAGTGAGTTACAATCTGTCTGGGTTTTTTGTTTGTTTGTTTGTTTGCTTTTTAGATTTGAATACATAGAGAAAGATATTTTCTGCGCTAGAAAAAAGAAGTTCGTGAGGAAAAAAAGATTTGATTGTTCATTCTCAGGTACAGTTCATAACCAAGCTGATGAAAGTACCCTACGTGGTTGGTGTGAGTTCGGAAAATTGTTGGGGTCTACATACGAGTTTAATTGTTATCAAAGACTCGTTTGTGATCAAGGAAAGCATAGTTCCTTGTTGTATCTGGGACAGGGATGAGTGGATGTTTGTTCATTGCAGTATTTCACTTGATTTTAAAAAGATCTTTATTCATGTTTTTTCCTTGTTTTTCTGGTTCAAAATCAACTTAGCTCTAAAAACAACATTGTCTCAATGAACAATTAGCTCTACAAGAATAGATTAGCATCAGAGGCAAACAAAGGATAAATGAATGAATTGAACCGTTTGATCAAGTAAGCCTAATCAAGAATGTAAGTCATTGATAGATTGACAGGTTGATTGTTTGGTTTGGCCAGCTGATCAGCCGATCAAACAAAAGATTATTTTTAAAACCGACAACTCATTTATTTTTGGACATTCTCAACAGCTTTTGCTTTTTATGACAAATAACAGAACAAATTTTAATTAGCGGAAAAAACATAAACTCAAAAATTTTATGAACATTATCCGTGTTGTATATTATATTTAAATATTCCCAGGTGACGTCTCTCCCTCATACTTCAACGACGTCAAGTTCTGGCCGTTACTGGACGGAAACCAAGGCTGCAGTGAACCCCGCGTGACCATTGGTCAGCACATTCGTCACGTGACCCCCAACGCCAAAATCATCGTCGTTGTCAGACACCCCACCCCTAGGTGGGTTCTTAAGTGAATCAACAACTTCAGGTTATGTGATATATATATATATATATATATATATATATTGCCTTTTTTGTATCTGGGACAGGGATGAGTGGATGTTTGTTCATTGCAGTATTTCACTAGATTTTTAAAATCTTCAGAGAGAGAGAGAGAGAGAGATATATATATATATATATAGATAGATATATATATAGATATATAGATATATATCATCAGGCTTGCATACAATGTTGTTTTGAATTGTACTATTTTTAAGGTGGCCCACGGCCACAATAGTGGGATGACTTGCGGTTAAAAGGTAAGGTAAAGGTAAAGGTGTCCCATAACCTATAAGGTCGTAGGGGAGCGAGGCGTCAGAGACCTCACTTCTCTAGGGCCAGCATATTGAGGGCGGCGCCCATCTCCTCTCCCTCGCTAGCGCTGCTTTACCTTCCCTGACCATAAAGAGGGCAGGTACCCATTTAC
>CM054142.1:11181816-11256816 GCA_028751875.1 Rapana venosa
TCTCTCTCTCTCTCTCTCTCTCCTCTCTCTCACGCACGCACGCACGCACGCACGCACGCACGCACGCACGCACGCACGCACGCACGCACGCACGCACGCACGCACGCACGCACGCACACACACACATATATCAAGCAGCACAGAATAATGTTTGAAATAATTCTGAACGGAATGTTTATAGATATCTTATCATCACTGTAAACAAAATAGCAAACAATATTGTCAACCAACAGAACTGTAATCAGTATATGATGAAACATGTGGAACAAACATGTGACATGAATAGAATAACACTGAAGTGGTGATTCTGGCTGTGTTTTTCTTTCCTTTGTGTGCAAACACACACAGAGATACAGACTCTCTCTCTCTCTCCCTCCCTCCCTCCCCTTTACTTTCACTCTCTAATATATTTTTGCAAAGCAATCATTTTGTAAAAATAATAGTTTTGTTTTTCTAGTGGCACCATCTTTGCTCTTCTCCTAGCAAGTCGACACAACTCAACTTCTTTTTTTTTGGGGGGGGCCTTACTTTCCATAAGCAATTGTCAATTTTCTGCTGAAAAACATAACACACACACACACATATACTCACACGAGCACACACACCATATTATGACATAGCACAGCGAGAAACACAATGATCAGGATTTAGTTTTCACCACAGCTGCCGCCTGTTCCTGAATCTTGTCCTCTGCCTCTCGCATCAGGTCGCAAGCCTTCTTATGTTTGGGCCAGTGCTCTACTTGGCATTCCCTGTCAGGCAGTAAACAATGTTGTCAGTATTTTCCTATCTTCAATATACATTTTTTTCCAAACTTTTTTTATTCCTTTTTTTTAATTTACATTCCACAGTTATAAAGATGCAAAACTTAATATAAACAATTTTGGAGGGAGGGAGGAAGGGAGGGAGAGAGATAAGTCAGCTTCAATAGCTCTCTGCTCTATTTCTCCATTACTATTTTGAAATAGCTTTTTAAAATGGTTAAACCACTCTTCTATACTGATATTGTTATCAATTCGAGAGAGAGAGAGAGAGAAGAGAGAGAGAGAGAGAAAGAGAGAGAGAGAGAGAGAGAGAGAGAGAGAGAGAGAGAGAGAGAGAGCGCCGGTCAGGTAGGCAGACAGACCAACAGAGACCGAGAGAAAGAGACTAAAATAATAACTTTTCTTTTGTTTGTTTCTCGATTATAGCTCCAAGGTTTATGAATGGTGAGATTTTGCATCTGTGACCATTTATCCACCATTAATTAAGGTAGCCACATTCAGACAGCAGGAGTGATGTCTAAACACATATACCAGTGTGCATGCGTATTTTAAATGTTATCATCTGTTCCTACTGGCACAAAATGACCTGCTATTCTGAAAGATGGAACAGGTTTTTAACAGGTGTGCAAGATCTCTTGTGTGCATGTGCCTTTGCACATGGGACCTCAGTTTATTCCACATTGCACATGCAATGCAGAACACTACAGTATACTATACTGTGCTACACTACACTACACTGCACTACCCTGCACTCCACTACCATACCACACCCATACCACACCACACCACACCACACCACACCACACCATCCTTCGGATGAGACTATAAACCAAGGCCCCGTGTTCGAACGCATGCATAACATCTTGCGCACATGTTAAATCCTGTTCCGCTTTTCGGAAGAGTAGGTAATTGTGTGCTGGTGGAAACAGATGACAAAATTTACAAAACCGCATACACACAGGGACTGGATGTAAAAAAGCACATGAGTGCTTATTCCATTATCCTCAATATAAAAGAATAAATAAATAAATCAATCAATAAATAAATAAAACCACACCACACCACACCATACCATACCATACTATAGCACACCCCACCCCACCACACCACACCACACCCTACCCTACCCCACCCCACCCCACGCCACCACACCATACCACAGAACACCAGACAATCACACTGCAGAACAGCAGTCCCCTACCTTCTGCAGTACCACTCATTCTGACAGCGAGAGCAGCGCTTGGTGGCCTCTTGCCCACACACCGCACACTTGGGAGGGTCCGAGATGAGGCTTTCCAGCACATCAAAGTTGTAGGTGTCTACCCACCTGTTTCAAAGACAGAAGAGCGAGCAAGCAGTCAACAGACTGGTACACACTATCGACACCTCTCTCTGACTAGATCAAAATGGGATAACTTTCTGATTTCTTGCTAAATAAAGAAGGCAACCCCCCCCCCCAAACAAACAAACAAACAAACAAAAAAGATACCAACAAAGAAGATAATAAAATGACAGCCAACACCACAAAAAATAAGATCTAAAAAAATTCATATTTTGAGCAGAGTAAGGAACTAATGTGCTGAATGAAACAAAATTGGAACAAAATATTGCTGATTTCCACAGAGTAGCAACATATGAATGAACTGAGATAGAACAAAACTAAAAGAAACAGCTCTGTACATTTTCAAACAGATTTCAGCTGCAATCTTTCTTCCATGCAAACTGAAACTTTTGAAACATTTACTACTAACATAAAATTATGATGACACTGAAAAATGCAACAGTTTTTTAAAATCCCATTTCCATTGAAACAGGTAACTCAATTTTGAATCTATCTTCTCCAACAGACCATCTGTCCATACTTATGGTAATTTCACCAACCTTTGAGCCTGTTGACGAATTTCAGCCTGTGATGGATTGAAGACAGACTTCATTTGCTGTTTGGCCATCTTCTTCCACTTCCCTTCATATTTTTTCAGCAAGTTGTCCCGTATCTCTGGTACCTGACACCACACAACATACAAGTTCATACTTTGCAATACTTGACACACTGTAAAACACATGTTCTCATGTATCCTCAATACCTAAAACATCATGATATACAGGCTTTTGTATATCTGTAGTGCCTGGTGCAAAATGAAAAACATCAATACAGTATGATTCTTGAAATACAAGAAAAATATTACATATTACTAATATCAAATACAGGAGAAAATACCACTTACCCCAAACTCATGGTACCAGCTTTAATCCAAAGCACATGTGATCATGTTTCCCTAATGCCTCATATATTACAAAATAAAGATTGCCTCTAACTTCTAATATCTGGAACGCCATAAGATATAAATCTTCTTTATCTGTGATACCTGACATAACAAAGTACAAGTTATTTCAACTTCTAAAGGTACCTAGTACATAAAACATTCATAATTCTTTTCGACAGTTTTTGCAAAGCTAATCTCTTGGATTGGTAATGTAGTAGCATGTGTTTTGTTTAAAATTTAAACAAGTAGCTATGTTTTGCCTGACAATTTGCAGCATGACACTGTTTCAACACTCATTTCTGGACGTTTTTGACAATCAACATTACAACTTTTCTTTTAGTCTGTATAAATCCACATCTAGTTGGTTTTTTTTCAAATGTAACAAACCAAGTAAAACCAAATACATCATGGAAAAAAAGACCAGCATGAAATCTTTGCATCAACTGATCCGTCAGCAATCAGCATGTTGTTTGCATGCCTGTGTGCACTGTTTTACCCCCTCTCCACAAACACCCTACCCCACAGCTACAGAACCTTTGTACAAGCTTTGGGAGAACTGACCTGCTCGAGGACCAGGTCTTTCTTGGCAGCAGGGGGCTCCATCATGGACAGGTGTTCCAGGTATCGCTGCATGTCCCCCAGCACAGGTAACTGGTCCAACACCACTGGGGTCAGGTAGGAGCGTAACTGTTGGGTCACACACCCACAGGCATTGAAATTTGGAAGTTTAAGTGTGTGTGTGTGTGCACGCGTGCATGCGTGCATGCATGTGTGTGCATGCACGTGCATACATGCGAGTGGATGTTACAGTTTGAAATGTGCATTAAGTCCATATCTCTCTTGTGTTATGTTTCTGATCATCTGCAAGGGCAAGGATTCAGTGTGCTTGAGTGTATGTGTGTTGTGTTGTTGGTTGGGGGGGGGGGGGGGGGGGTATTGATAGCGGTCATTTCTTGCTTTAAAGGTATTTGCCTGCACTTCTGCTTTGCTTGGCACACACCTTTGTATTGTTTGTGATTTTTTTCTACAATCCTCTCTCTCATACACTTGAGCAAATATGTAAAGGCTCTGTGCGTATGTATGTGTGTGTGTATATGTGTGTGTGTGTGTGTGTGACAGAGAATGTGTGTTTGCTTCTTTCCTGAAAGTTAAGGAAATGAACAGAAGAAAAGGGACCCAAAACAATTTCAAGAATTCAGTCAACCATCCTATCCTCAAAGGAGGTATGATTTGTCAAAACTTCATGCATAGATGGTCTGATTGATAATCTATCAAAACAGACAATTTACACTCTCTTCTTTCTTTCTGTTTATCTGGCTTACTCTCTCTCTCCTCTCTTCTCTCTCTCTCTCTCTCTCTCTCCTCTCTCTCTCTCTCTCTCTCTATGACTTTTACGTGGGTTTGTTCTCCTTTATTTTATGGAGGTTTGCTTTTTTTGGGTTTTGTTTTGGTTTGGGTTTGGGTTTTGTTGTTGTTGTTTGTTGTTTGTTGTTGTTGAGGGGGAACTACTCGGTGTCACCTCCCCCCCTTGTTGTTGTTGCGCTTTTGTTTTGCTCTTGGTTCTTGCTATTTTTTCGGTTGTTTCTGTGTTTTCTGTTTGCTTTCTTCCCTTTCTTGTTACTACTTTTTTTTTTTCTCTTTGGTGATTTTTGTGGGGATTTTTGTGTAGACTCCCCCCCCCCCCCCCCCCCCCCCCCCCCCCCCCCCCCCCCCCCCCCCCCCCCCCCCCCCCCCCCCCCCCCAGTATACTGTGTAAGTGTATTGCTATAGGCTTTCTTTTATTTTATTATCATATATATCCTTAAGGGCGGGGACTGGATGTAAAAAAGCACTTGGGTGCTTATTCATTATCCTCGAAATAAAAGAATTTGTCATTGTCATTGTCTCTCTCTCTGTATCCATTCAAACTGATTTTATCTCTCTAAAATACCACAACTAGCACACACAAAAACATGCACCACAAATACACACACACACACAAATCATGATACAAGACATACCTTGAGGATGGTGTTCTTGCGGTAGGAGTTGAGGTCATACTTCTCTTGGCAGGTGGGCTCCATCAGCAGATGGAAGAGAGTGATCCACACCTGAAACCAGCCAAAAGAGAGATAATTGCTACAAAGTGCTGGCCATGATTGTGGAAAAAAGTCAAATGCCCATAATTTCTTAAAGCATCCTTCAGATGGTACTATAAACCAAGGTCCTGTGTGTGAATGCATGGAGAACATCTTGCGCACATGTTAAAACCCATTCGGCTTTTTTGAAGAGTAGGCCATTGTGTGCCAGTGAGAACAGATGACAAAATTGACAAAACTGCATACACACAGGGACTGGATGTCAAAAAGCACATGAGTGCTTAATCCATTCTCCTTGAAATAAAAGAATAAATAAACAAATAAAGCATACATTTCTAAGTTGTCTCAAGTTTCCTATTCTTGAAATGATGTCTGACATTATTAGATGTATCTACTAATAAAGACAAAAAAATCTTTCAATTTTCAAAAAGATATCAGTTTTAGCCGTTAACCAGACTATTAAAAACACACACTTTTGGTATTAGATGTATTACTAATAAAAACAAAAATAACACATCTTTCAATTTTCAAAAAGATATCAGTTTTAGCTGTTAACAAGACCATTAAAAGCACACACTTTTGGTGTTTCTAAGCAGTTCAATCTCATCCCAACTGGAAAACAAATCCTTCAGTCAAGTAGCCCCCATCCTGCACCTCCCTTAAAGCAACTGCATTCAAAATTATGGGATAATGTCTAACACATCACCAGCACACATGCATTTTTTAAGATTTGTCACCCATTCCTACCAGCATACACCAGCCTACACTTCCAAAAGGCAGCACTGGTTTTAACATGTATGCAAGATGTTTTGTATGCTTTTGCACATGGTACATCAGTTTAGAGTCTCATCCAAAGGACTTTTCAGGGAGTAGAGTCAGTACTGTTGTTAATTTCAGGGGAAAATTCCCTTCCAATGGGTGCCTCACTTGGTGGCTTGAACCCAGGCCATCAGATCATGATCCCAACACCCTAACCACTAGGCTACCTGACCCCCAAAATATGATATATTCTCTCAGTTTGAGATAACAAAGAATTCTTGAGCCTAGAGTTCTTCATGTTCAAGGATATAGTCCGGCTATTTCTAAAACACAGTCATCAAGTTTCTTTCCTGAAAATGTCAGCTTACCTGTCCCTCAGTTTTTGTCAAGGTGAACTGATCTTCCATGCTGATTTCTCGCCACTTGGTGTCCACATATTTGTACACGCTACCTGCAAACAAAAAAAGTGGCAAATTATTATCCTTGCAGAGACAAACAAATTATATAGGTGTATGCCGTTTGCTATACTGATGTTTGTAGGGCCACCTAATAGCATGATCTCAAGCACATACACATATAAACATGCATGTGTGAGCCTACTTCACTGCATACACACACAATATAACACACAGAAACACACACACACAGAAACACATCACAGCACACCACACACACACACACACTCCATCCCCCCCCCCCCACACACACACACACACACACACTCCAACACACACACACACACTCATATACATTATCTTTTTTTTCTCGCTTTTTTTTTTTTTTCTTTAGATAGATGGCTTGATGAAAAAAAGCAAATGCACTGCTTATTCAATGTACCATCTGAAAATAAAAGTTTGACTTTGACTTTGACTTTGACACACACACTCACACACACACACACACAACACACACAACACACACCCCACACACACACACACAACACACACACACACACACACACACTCACACACACACACACACGCACACACACACACACACACACACACACACACACACACATCTTACCGTCCAGTCGGCGAGTCCAAGGAGGGCTTTCCATCAGCTGCACCATAAGGTTTGGCAGGTCGTGTGTGTTCAGCACTCGACTCATCACACTCAGGGGCAAGCTGCACAATAATAAGAAATAGTAGTAATATGTATGTATGTTCATAGTTCAACACTAAAGATATACAGCAAGAATCCTTTCTAGGGTGTGAACTTCCCTTTTCAGAGGTTGCCAATGTCTTAAGATTCTGTATTTATGTAAAGAACATAGACGCCTGCATACATGCCTTTAGCATACATCAGATCGTGATGTGCCAATATTCATAAGAGGATATCTGCTTTGACATGGCAAATTTGTGATGTTTGAATTTGTGTGACTACACGTGTGTGCGCGCACACACACAAACACATGCATGCCTAGTGGTTAGAACATTCCACTGGCAATCTGATGACCCAGGTCCCATTCCTGCTCAAGGGGATATTTCCCCCTGGAGTTAACATCAGTGCAGACTCCATTCTCCCCAAAAGTCCTTCGGATGAGACTATAAACCGAGGCCCCATGTGCGAATGCATGCAGAACATCTTGCGCACATGTTAAATCCTGTTCCGCTTTTTGTAAGAGTAGGCAATTGTGTGCCAGTGGGAACAGATGACAAAATTTACAAAACCGCACACACACGGGGACTGGATGTAAAAAGCACATAAGTGCTTATTCCATTATCCTTGATATAAAAGAATAAAATAAATTAAATAAATACATTTTTTTTAAATGCATGCATGTATACATGCACGCACACACACATTAAATCCTTACCCTTGCAGATGATCAGAGACATAACGCAGGAGAGAAATGGACTTGATGCACATTTCAAACTGTAACTTTTTCTCTTGCTTCTCCAACTCCTGATAGAAAAAATGAAAAAAGGGAATTGGAAAAACTCATCCTTTGGTTGTCAGCCAAGAATAAACACACATTGTGATATGAACTTGACAGAAAGAAAAAAAAAGATCTGTGCAATGATAGCAAATCATATCCATAAAAATAAAAATAAAAGCAACGCATAAACAAACATTTATCATATTATTATGTTTGGTCTGTTAGTATGCAGCTTTCAATATCTATACTTTTTCACAACATACTACACAAATCTTGATATAAATTAATCTGAGCAGCATTACATTTTCCGCTATTCTGATACACAGCCATCAACATTATGCATGACAATTTTTTGTTAACTCATTGAGGTTCTTTCCTTTACTGTGACGTGCCGAAGCTTAAGAATCGGCAAACTTGCGAATTTTTTTAAAAACACAAAGTGATGGTTAACTCAAGGGAAAGTACTCTGGCCTGTAGGGCAATCATTTTTCTAAACACAGTTGCTTTTCTTGGCCATAAGCTTGTCTAGTTTTTGTCTGTTGGCCAATTTTGTTTCACATGCCAACAAGTGATATCTTTGGGATTTCAGGCACTCCAGTGTTATGATTCTTTAAAAAGAATAATCTGTTGTACAAAAAGTGACATCACATGGATTCAGCCAGCTTCAGGGAACTTAACTTTGGTGAAAAATCATCACATTGCTTCAAGGAGACTAGTTGATGAATAGTTCAAGCCATTTAAGATACCAGCCCTAATTTTCAAAACTTATTTTTCAGCATTCAGTGACATATTTTGAAAATTTGTAAAAAACAAATACAGTCATCTATTAAAAAACTGTGAAACAATCTCAAAAGAAGACATTATAAACTGTTTAATGATGTATAATGTGTATGTCATTATTATGTTGGGTAAGACTGCTGAATTTTTCAAAAATAGCCAAAATCATGCGTCACCACAAAATGGCGGGATCCATTTTACTGCGACTCCAATGAGTTAATGCTTTGAAACTACACCATATAAACACGAGAAAAATGAGCCTGAGAGGTGAAGAGACATTCAACTCCTGACCAGCAAATATACTAATGCTACCTAGATGTCTGAGCACAGCAGACTGGTGGTGTAGTAAAAATGCATGCATTACTACACAGACTGACCGACCGACCGACCGACAGACAGACAGACAGACAGACAGACAGACCGACAGACACACACACACACACACACACACACACACACACACACACACACACACACACACACACACACACACACCACATTGAATGCATTACCTCCATGGAAGAAGTCTGGGTGGCCTCTGTTATGTCCTGCCCCTTGATGGCTTCTCTGATGTCGTCTTCATCAGGATTACTGCACATCACCAATGTTTACTGATGATAATTAATATGAGTTAAGTAAAAGTCAGAGGGAAAAATATAGAAGTTCTGAAGTCAAAGTCAAAGTTTTAGTTCTAGATGGTACATTGAGTAAGCAATCTTCATCGAGCCATCTATCTAAGAGGGCAGGTGGAGGGATTAAATAGTGAATTCAAAATGCAATAAATAATAGGTATTTCAATTACTTTGTAAGTATTATTAGGAGCAACAACAACAAATCAGCTACTTTTAAACATTCTCTTGAAAACACACAGAAAATGCTCTGGAGAACATTTACCTTTACACAATTTATAAAATTCTATGGCCCAAGAATCTTTATAGTGTATGATAAATATTGAGACATATTCAGCGTACAGACCTGGAGATGAGGAAGCAGAGTTTTCTGTAGCAGTAGTCCACCAGGTCATTGATGGCATCTTCTGCAGACTCGCAGGAATCTCGGTGGTACATGATGGTCTCCAGCAGATTCACCACTGTGGCTTCATGATACAGCTGGGCAGAGAATGGACATGGCAATTACACATTTTCCTTACATAGAATTTACACATATCAAGATGCAATGACATATGTCAACACATGTCCCATGCAATGCTACAGAATCACATTCAACAATCAAAATCCGAGTGAGTTAACGAAAGTGTGAATCTTTTAGTGCTTCAAATAATCTGTTAAAATGTGTTTTGATTATATACTAAAATACCCACATTTACCTGTAATAATAATAATAATAATATATGGAATTTATATAGCTCTGAATCTTGTAAAAAAACAAAACAAATCGAAGCGCTTGCACTCAATCATTTACAGGCATGCAACTCTCCTTAAACATAATGAACAATAGATTTCAAATCCATGCACGCGCATGTACGCACGCATACACACACACACACACACACACACACGGAACAACACTTAGAAGGTGAAAGATGCTGTTGAAAATTAGGGACAGATATGTGGGGGGAAAGTCTCAAGTAGGAAATAAGTGTGTTTTGAGGCTGGATTTGAAGGTATCAAGTGAAGGCTTTTGGTGAAGTGAAAGAGGGAGGTCATTCCAGGTGGATGGACCAGAAACAGAGAAGGAGCGACGGCCAACAGTGGTTTGTTTGAATCTGGGTGTTCGAAAGCACAAAGTATCTGCGGCATAACACAGTGACATTAATCTCAAACCAAAAAATCAGTTTTCTATGGATGAAAAAAATGAACTTAAATTAATTAAGGTGAAACATATAATTATACGCATGAAACTGAAAAGATCTCAATGCTACTGATATTTGTTAGATATTTATTTTGTTATGTGCATGTACTAGAGGGTAAAAATTAAAGAACTAACAATCTGATTTCCTAGCTTTTACTTTTAGTGAGAAAATAATCACATTAACCACCTACTTATCCATTAAATAATTCCAAAAGGCAAGATGAAGTTCTTACCACCATATAGAGAGGAAATGTAGTCTTTGGGTTGAAGTCTGATTCCATGATGTAAGAAAATATTTTCTCTTTCCAAACTTCTGTTATCAGCAGGTCTTGGATGAGGAAACGGATCTGGTCAAAAGATCAGACAAAACAGTAGTATCTTGCATAAAAGAGTAATGCTAGCAATAATAATAATAATAATGTATGGAATTTATTTAGCGCTGAATCTTGTAAAAGAGTAAAGCTAAGCGCTCGATACACAAGTCCCTGTTTTCAAATCATCTATCAAAACTACTTTAAATTTAATATAAAATCATTCCTTTTACAGCAGAAATCTAGTACAAATTAGTGGATATAGTGCACATGTATATATTCTTAAATACTTGATGTATGCATTATATAACATGCCTACAATCTATGTGTACACACACATGGAGGATCCACAAGTGCACACAACTAACATCACCATCCTTTTTGAAGACAACAACTATCATCCTTCACAGACTCATTCACTCACATCATGCACACACACACACACACACACACACACACACACACACACACACATTTGCTCTGTATACATAGTTTCGCTCTGCTGCAATCTCACCGTGTGCATTCTAAGATCTACTGTTTGACTAGTACCATCAGTCACATAAGAAATTTGAGTGATTTCACTGACTATGCTGTTACATATATACATATAACAGAACAACGCCTCTTTCTATCACAGTGTTGTCGTCATTCTTACCTAATGCCTACTGCACCACAGGATCTTATCAGCCAGCTTGGGCAAGTTTAAAAACTAGGAAGATCTAAACACTATCAAACAGATATCTTGTTGAATGTTTTTATTACACTGAATGTGTTTCAATCATTTGCCAGTTTTGAGTGATTTTCTCTTCTCTCATATCCCTTCATTCCTTGTGGAGTCATTGAGAAACTGCACTGAATTTTTCAGGATGTATCTCAAAACTCATCTCTCTCCAGGAACAGGTTAAACGCTGGGTATGTTTGTGTTTCTGTAACCTACCAAACACTAACATAAATTATTTCACGAAGTATTTAACATGCATATTTGATCTTCTGTTGTAATATATCCGTGGTGGCTATAAAGTCACTTGCAGGTCTGAAATTTAAGTTTACCTTAGAGATCACAAACATTTCCAAACAGGAAAGATTTGAACCAATTACATCATCATCATAAGTTAATAGTCAAACTCTAAAATTACTTTTGAATGACAGTGTTTAAAAAATCACAGTATTTTAGAACCAAGCTGTTGGGAGCCATGACAAAGATGCTGACAGTGTTAATCAATACTTCATTATATTATGTCCGTTATAAAAATTAATGAAGGTCAAGTGCAGGTGGCCATAGCAAAACCTTTGATAGTACACACCTTGTCATGGTTGATGAAAAATTCTTTGATGAACTCATCACCTTGAGCCTGGGCACTCACGACTGCCTGGATGTTTAGCTTCTCAACACGCTCATGCTGCTGGTTCCATCTGTTCACACACACACACACACACACACACACACAGTTTATAATTCATACACGCTTGCTTGATAAGTTGAACTTTTTGTTTTCATTATAAAAATAACATCTATTTGATATACGTCACTACTATGGAAAGCACATGCACATAAGCATGTACATAAAGATGAAGAATAAAGATAGAACTATTCTGTTACTCTTCAATTGTCACTCTCTGATCATAAAACTGATAACTCATGAAAAAAAGATAAAATTACTCATGTATGGAAATGAAAGTTATAAATATAAAAAATGGCTGTATAAACGGTGTATTTTAACTATCACTCATGAAGCTGACAATACTTCACACACACACACACACACACACGAACACACGCACGAACGCGCGCGCGCGTTTGGTAACATCGAGTATGAAACAGAACAATCTAGAACATCGAGATTTGGTAAAATATTCTGAATATTATGGATAACTACAACAGCGATGCTGACAAAAAAGTATACCTTGGGGAGCCGATCTCTTTCACATCAAAGATCTCTAGGTGTTCTACATAAGCTTCTGCTTCTCCAGGAAGCAGAACATCGCCTGCTGTCTCCATTATTCACACAGATCAATTGATGAAAAACACTATACAGCTTTGCACAATTCTGCACTGGTACCAACTGTACCGTAGTCAGGCACGCACACGTTTGGCAGTAGTAAACTTCCGGTAAAAATAACCGGTTCCGGGTCAAAATTTCGGGAGGTTAGATTGAACTAAAAGATGTTTGTCTGGTATCCTGAAGCGCACGGGTATGTCCCGGGCACCATTGAGATAAAGCCTGGCATTACACTCACACCGAAAACAATGTGTATGATCATATTACGAATCAAAATAACACTATGTGTATGTTTGTCACATCATTATGTGTCTATCATTATGTATCTCTTATCTTTACCACTGTCGTTATTGTCATCATCATCTCTGGCAGCGGCAGCAACGCAGCCACCACCGACGCACCATTACATCAACCCCTCCTCTGCTGGCATCAAAGTCATCGTCTCTACTACTACTGCTACTACTACTGCTACTGCTATTGCTGCTGCTGCTGCTGCAACTACTATTTCTGCTGCTGCTGCTGCTCCTCCTCCTCCCGCTGCTGCTGCTATTACACTATTTCTGCTGTTACTATTTCTGCTGCTGCTGACACTACTACTACAACAACAACAACAACAACAACAACAACTACTACTACTACTACTACTACTACTACTTTGGTGACAATAACTAAGGACGACTGTATTACTTGTACTGCATGCTCAAGTTTATTTTTTCTTTCAATGCAGTCTGAGACTTGTCTTTGGCCCCTTGGGATCCAGTGCACAGGCCTAATTGACTAGTGGATATGTAGTGAATCATTGTTTTGTATATGAACATATGACATAAATATAATTTCCAATCCTCATATTTTAACAGGGTTTCACACGAGCGATTATGGGTAATGTTTTCTATGAACATCTGTCTCTCTCCCGACACGACAACATGCTCCAGAATGTGTGTGAGGTGTTATTAGCCTAGCCTACTAGCAGACGAATGAATGGTTGACGCGTCAGAAAATCCAGACTTTTGATGAGCGGTATTTTCCTCATTATTTGATTATTTAACACCCTCACAAGTTTATTATTAAATTTTCTTTCTCTTTCAATACAATACAGACACTAGCAATCAATCAATAAAGAATAAATTATATCATTTTGCTGCACTAGCTTTTTCACGTGAGATTGCGGATTTATTTCCCTTGGAGCTGTTGGGTTCATTCGAACGAAAAGTATGGAAGTGGAAAGTTGTCATGAAAGAAACACACTTCGTATGTCTCATTATATTGTGCCTTCCTGTGTTCGATAGCAGACTGCACTGGCTGAGAGGCGACGATGACCCCTATCTCAACAAGTATGGACACTTTAGTGAGAGGGAGAGACTGGAGATGCTGGAAAAAACGAAGAAAATGTTTTACTTCGGCTACAACAGCTACATGGAGTATGCCTTTCCCGAAGATGAGTTGAACCCTATCGACTGCTCAGGACGGGGGCCGGATTATGACAATCCGTAAGTAGTTTATTGTCGTCATAAGGACAGACAATATTACAATGTTGGCTGATAAACACAGTGAAACAGTGACATTTTAGTAACTGAAACTTTAAGCCATGAGTGAAAAAGGTAAACAAATAGACTGAGGTTCTGATAATCACACCCAAAAAACTGACACAAAAGTTTTAAAGCTATGCTCAGTACCCTAGGTATGTTAAAGTGAGTTTTACTTGAGCTAAGAATTCAATGTCCTTTCAACCAGTCAAGTTTGTTTTAGCTATTAAGAAACAAAATTACTTTACTTAATTAACTGAGGTTCCTGGGAACTTTTCTACAGAGCTTTTCAAGAAGGGAAAAATCAATTTTCTCACATGACAGAGCAAAGCATGTGACACACTGCCAGAGCAGCATTAACGATCAGATGTTGAGAACGTTTGACATGTTGTCATTCAGCGATTCATGTGCTGTCAGTTGGCGAGGAAGAGTTTGCTGATGAAGAACTACAATTCATTGAAACAAGGAGGTAAACAAAGAAGTTATAAAAATACATATGTGTGTGAGATAGAGAGAGAGAGAGTGCGTGTGTGTGTGTCACCGTGTGAGAGAGAGGGAGAGTGAGAGAGAGGGAGTGTGCACATGTATGCACATTATGTGTAGTTAAATAGTAAATTTGTATGCCTGCTGACTTGTATTTCAGAATAAACATGAATTCATCACACACACAAACACACACACACATTCATGCATGTGTGCTAGCACCATGCACGTGCGTGCACACACACATTAGCTCATGAAAAATGCCTGCAAATGATTTTGCAGGTCCAACATAAATATCAATGATGTGCTGGGAAACTATTCTC
This sequence comes from Rapana venosa, assembly GCA_028751875.1. NCBI lineage: Eukaryota > Metazoa > Mollusca > Gastropoda > Neogastropoda > Muricidae > Rapana > Rapana venosa. The sequence goes on from CM054142.1 coordinate 11,196,793, forward strand.
TGACTCTGGTGGAAACCTTGGACACTCTGGCAGTAAGTAAACCACAGTTTGGCTTTGGAGTTTATGTCTTATTTGAGTGATTGCATACATGTATGCATTATTATTTTTCATCAATATGTGTTTGCATACAAATTTATACATCAAATGTTACATGTGTGTGTGTGTCTGTGTGTTTTGTGTGTGCATGTGACGATGTGTGTGTGAGTGTGTGTCACTTTTTCAGTGTGTGTAGTCAGGGTGTGTGTCACTTGATGTATGTGTGTGTCACTCTGTGTGTGTTGTGTGTGTGTGTATGCGTGTGTGAGTTTGAGAAAGAGGGGGAGAGAGGGAGAGAGAGATAGAGTTGAACAGTTGGACACTCTGGCAGTAAGTAACCCCATACTCTGTTACTCAGTAATTCACTGTTGTATCATATTTTAAATAAATATCAGGTTTGTTTGATGCATTCATGAATCAGAAATTACACATACACACACATGAATAAATGGGGGTGTGCATGTGGTGGTGGTGGTTGTTTTTGTTGTCGTTATGGACACTGGCAGTAAGTAACTAAGTAAACCCAAACTCTCACATAAACTGATAAAGTAAGCATGTATTGCATACAAATGTGTGTGTGTGTGTGTGTGCGCATGTTTGTGTGTGTGTATGTGTTTGTGGTGTTGTGTGTGTGTGTGTGTGTGGTGGGTAGTGTATCACTGTATGTGTGATAATAAAGTACTGTATAATGTATGATACTCACTTGCTGTAATGGTTAATCACTTAATGTTGACTGAAAAATTTACTGTACGTATCATTTACTCTTTAAGTGGTTTTTCTAGTATACTATATAATGTATGGGAAGAAATATTTGCCAAACAGTCTTGTACAGTGCTAGAAAGACACCTTAAAAAGGGGAAAGCATTGTGCACATTACTAGTTTGAATTCAGTAAACATCAGTTTTACTAAGCTAAAACAGTAAAAGTTTACTGTGTTTTTCTACATTAAAAAAAATAGAGGGTTAGAAATTAGAACTATAACTTAAGTTGTTTTCAAGTTATGCGTGAAAAGATCCACTCACACACACACACACACACACACACACATATATATATATATATATATATATAGATATATATATAAATTTTTATATATATATATAATGGATTTATGTTTGTCCGTCGTGTCCAATGATGACCTCCAAAACAGCAGAGGAGGCAGCTGCTGTTTTGGAAACTGGGCAGAAATTTGATTATAGTGGAGATGCCTTGCCCACAGTACATCCCCATTCTCTCAGCCAAGTTCGCATAAGGACAGTTAGTGTTGGAGATGTTCTCCAAAGGCCAACCAGCTCCCAGGGCTGCAGCACATAAGGACTGTGCAAGTCAAGCCTCCTAGTCAGAGAGTCATAGTCGATCACTAAAGACTAAGCTGTAAAGTGGAATTCCATGAGTGGGAAAGCCACTGGTCATACAGCCTCTCACTTTGCTGTTGCTCCCAGCGTCAATGGTTTAATCAAGAACTGTGATAAAGCCCAGGCGCATGGCTTCCTTAATGGTGGGCAAATATATAAAATAATCTCTTAACAATTGAACTGATATAGTGATAGTACTGGTAAAGTAGAAGTAGTACAGAGGATCCACTAATTATGTAGTACTTAGTACTAGTAGCTTGTACACAGTAGGTTGTACCATGTCACATGATACTAATTACTATGCATGTTATTGTTAAGAACCTAGACTCAGTCAGCCAGTGATTGTGCTTTTGAATGATACTTTGTATTTTGCAAATGCCACCAAAAAATATCTTTCAGTTTCATCTGAATTTAGAATGGCAGCATTCACATTACACTATAAATAAGTATTAACAGGAGTTACATCTGGAGTCCAGCTGTGCAGACAGGACATGTGTGTGTCAAATGTCTTGTAAATAGGACGTTGAGTGCTTAAATTATTGTTTTAATGCAGTTTGTGATAAGATTTAAATAATATAATCTTTGAAATGAAATGTGCAAACCATGCTACATACCATTGATTGAATCTTATGGTTTTGAAATAACATTTTGTTATAGATCTCAACATTCAAGGTCGGGAAGGTTTTGTTGTTGATTTTTTTGTGGATGAATCTGAAAGTGAAACTCAGAAATTGTATGTAATATATATTCTTCTTTATCTTTTTTTAACGGAACTGTCATGAAATAGAATAGAACTAAAACTTGTGGAAGCTTTATACAGAACACTAAGGTCATGGAAATATGGGATTCAATTTATACAATTAACAGATTTAAACTGCAGATTATGGGGAAAAATGTAACTTCTCAAAAGTACTCTTGAGTACATATTATAACATACACTTACAGTACATAGACTGTCTAGACAAAATAAGATTTTTAAAAAATACACACGCAAACATACTCACACCACAGACACAGACAGACAGACAGACAAATGCACTGTATATTTATAAACACACACACATGTACGTGCTTGTGCATGCATGTTTGCACACATGCGTGTATGTGTTCAGCGCATGTTTGCAAACTTGCACTTTTTTTTCTCCATTGCTATTGTTATAGTGTGCACTTTGCGCACTATAACTTTGAACTACAACCCCCCCCCCCCTTTCCTTACCCTCTCCTCCCCCCCCCCCCCCTCTTCTAAAAAGAACTGTTCAACTTGGTTAGACTTCATGATTTGCTTAGAGCTAGGTTTCTTTGACAACCTCTAAGTTACAGTGTTGTGTTTAAACACAAACAATTTCTCAGTCTGGATGCCCATGGTTGTGGCTGAGAATTCTTTTAATCCACTTGAGACTTTAGCTAGGGAGGCCCATTGGGGTCTGTGTTGGCAGCCCTTTACTTAGCTTAGGTGTCCAGCATGTCTCCATCAGTGAGTTTGGAGCATTGGCAACCAATCCATGTGTGAATTGTCACTGTCTTAGCTTGAGTGTCTCAGTGGACTGGGAGGCCTAGTACACAAGTGAGGCATGTGTACTGGTGCACCTTCCCCCACCTTAAGTGTCCAACATGTCTCTGTGAGAAACTCCTTGCCATGGTTGCAGCTAAGTGTTCTCAATGTAGGCCTATTAGAAGCTGGTGGCTCAGCCTTTGTCAGCTACATTGGAGTCCTCTCTATTCATGGCCTGAGTCCTTGTGGTAGTCTAGAGTGTCCAGTCCAACAGTGATGTGGTAAACACTTCAGAGCTTGCTACAGCTAGTCTTATTCAACAGGCTTGTGGTGGGGCCTCTTTCTTGTTGAATAGCATCCCTCCTTCCCCCTCTCTATTACCCCCCCCCCCCCCCCTCTCCTCTATTAAACCAGCAGACTTGTAATGGATGGATCGGTGGATCAGTGGTCTAGAGGTAACGCGCCTGTCTAGAAAGCGAAAAGTCCGGGTCTGAAGTGTGCGGCGGTTCGTACCCCGTTTGGACGGGAAATTTTTCCCCCATCCATTAGACCATGAGTGGTGGTCTGGGCGCTAGTCTTTCGGATGAGACGATAAACCGAGGTCCCGTGTGTTACACGTAATTATTTAGCGCACGTAAAAAAACCCACGGCAACAAGAGAGTTGTCCCTGGCAAAATTCTTAGAAAAAAAGCCACTCTGATAGGGAAACAAATACAGCTGCAGAAAAAAAAAAAAAAAAGGGTGAAAGGGTGGCGCAGCGCTAAGTGGCGACGCGTTCTCCCGCTCTCCCCGGGGAGAGCAGCCCGAATTTCACGGAGAGAAATCTGCCGTGACTTAAAGTGGTATGAAATAAAATCTGAGCGCTTTGATTTGTTGCTTTACAAGATTCAGCGCTATATAAATTCCATACATTATTATTATTATTATTAATGCAGAGACTACATTGGTTGATTTAAATTTGTTTGTCAGCTGATTTGATGTGTGGTTAGGATTTGTTCATCTCAGTTTCCAAATGTATTCATTGGTCAGTTGGTCCTGCAACTGAACCAACATAACAAGGGTGTACATGGCATTTTAAAGTCTTTCTCTTGCTGGCTGTCTTGAGGCAACTTTCTTCTTGAGTTAGGCTGCGTGTGGTGAAACAACAGAATGACTTAGAAGGAAACAAGTCTTGTTCTTCTGCTCGAGCTGTGTGTGGTGTTGGTAGATAAAAATAAAAAGTGTTACCATAACACCCCTGCGTGGCCTCACATCATTCGGTTGAGTGTGGAGTGCCAGTGTCCTAACATCCCCTTTCCCACGAACCTTCGTTCACCCCTCCAACAATTGGCGTCGCCGACAGGATAGCAGGTTAGTTCTTATTTACTACACACACACACAGCTCAGCAGTCTACCATGGCGTACGAGGCGATGAGATGGTGTGCCCCGCCTGAACTGCGGCACTTCTCTGGTGAACTGACAGACCTGTCAGTGGAGGACTTCTCCCTGGAAGTGGAGCGAGTCCTGGCAGCCTACCCTATGAGAGAGGAGATGGCTGCCTACTACATCTTCAGCCATCTGAAGGGTGTGGCTCGAAGAGAGGTAATGCTGCACACGATTGAAGATACCAACACCCCAGAGAAGATCATCAACATCCTCAGGGCCGTGTTTGGTGACAGGCGACGGATCACCACTCTCCTGTCTGCCTTCTACAGTCGGGACCAGCTTCCAGAAGAGTCGGTCCTGGACTACTCTCACGTGTTAAGGGGCCTGGAAAGGATCATTCACATGAGAGAGGCGGACGCCCTTGCTGATTACCTGTTGAGGGACAGGTTTATCGAGGGACTTTTCAACCTAGAGTTGAGAAGGGAGCTACGCCATTGGGTAGGGAGGAAGCCCCTAGCCACCTTCTTCCAGGCCAGGGATGAAGCACTCAGGTGGTTGAGTGAGGAAGAAGAACAAGAAGAGAAAGAGATTGTGACTGAGCAAAGCAAACTGACATTGACTCTTAGGCAACAAGTAGTAGTGCTAGAGGATAAGGTTAAATCCCTGCATAAGTCGGTGCTGTCAGTTACAGCTTTAGTTGGAAATGTTTCTACTGGTAAAGGGAAACGTAGAAAGAGAAGGAAGCGTAACAAGAACAAACCTGTAAAAGTCCCGTTTCAGAGAGATTCAAACCCCCAGGGAGTTGCTTTGAAGGGTTTCAAACCGCTGAAGGATAATATGTCTTTGGATAAGACGCGTAAGGATCCTCTGCTAGCTTCGCCTAGCATGGAGGATGAGTCACAGGAGGGTGAATGGGTGCTGCTGCCCATTCCACCCAAACCAGGTATTTCTGGTTCTTCCTCATCAAGGAAGAGTAGTGGACAAAGTCAGAAATTGTCCGAAGCTGTGGCTGAAAGATCTTTGAGATCTTTGACTGAATTGGCTAGCACCAGTTCGCATGGTGGCATGTCTCATCCAGAAAAACAAAGACCTAGGCTTCCAGGGCCTGATGTGGGTTTATCCCATAAGGTTCCTGACAGAGGAAAATGGTTCAGGAAAGAGTTATTGCCCTGTAGAGACAAGTCTATGTTGAATAGGAGTCATCACATTCCTGTAAGGATTGCTGCTTGTGCTTAACTGACAGTGTGTGGCTGTGATTGCTAGTTTAGGATTTGTAGTTGTTGGTAACTATGAATGCTATTTTTTTTCTTTCAGGATTGTGTTCATGCTTAAGAATGTTTTCTGTATGTGTTACTTTTATGTTGCAAACGGCTTGATTTTGCAGGAAATTGTCATTGTATTACATATTGTTTTATGATTATGTTGGTTGGTATATACAATTGATTTTTGTGTCTGTTAATGGTAGCAGAAATTGGAGAGGCTATGAGGAAGATTATTATAGTATGATGAGTATGGCAAATAGCAGTTTGCTGGGTAAATCTAGTGTTGCCAGTTGTGAAGCTAATGGTCAAAGTGTTGGCTTTGAAGCAGGCCTAATCTGTATAGGCCTAGTTGGTATATCTTACAGTTTTCATAAGCTTTGTTTCTTGGTGTTTCTTTGGTTAGTTCCTCATCAGTGTTCAGTATGGCTGTCAAAGAAGAAAGAATTTTCAGTATGCTGATTTGGTAGTTCTTTGATCTGATTCAGAGCATGCAATGAGGACATTGCATTTTAAAAGCTTGGGGAGTGTGTTATAGTGTGCACTTTGCGCACTATAACTTTGAACTACAACCCCCCCCCCCCCTTTCCTTACCCTCTCCTCCCCCCCCCCCTCTTCTAAAAAGAACTGTTCAACTTGGTTAGACTTCATGATTTGCTTAGAGCTAGGTTTCTTTGACAACCTCTAAGTTACAGTGTTGTGTTTAAACAAACAATTTCTCAGTCTGGATGCCCATGGTTGTGGGCTGAGAATTCTTTTAATCCACTTGAGACTTTAGCTAGGGAGGCCCATTGGGGTCTGTGTTGGCAGCCCTTTACTTAGCTTAGGTGTCCAGCATGTCTCCATCAGTGAGTTTGGAGCATTGGCAACCAATCCATGTGTGAATTGTCACTGTCTTAGCTTGAGTGTCTCAGTGGACTGGGAGGCCTAGTACACAAGTGAGGCATGTGTACTGGTGCACCTTCCCCCACCTTAAGTGTCCAACATGTCTCTGTGAGAAACTCCTTGCCATGGTTGCAGCTAAGTGTTCTCAATGTAGGCCTATTAGAAGCTGGTGGCTCAGCCTTTGTCAGCTACATTGGAGTCCTCTCTATTCATGGCCTGAGTCCTTGTGGTAGTCTAGAGTGTCCAGTCCAACAGTGATGTGGTAAACACTTCAGAGCTTGCTACAGCTAGTCTTATTCAACAGGCTTGTGGTGGGGCCTCTTTCTTGTTGAATAGCATCCCTCCTTCCCCCTCTCTATTACCCCCCCCCCCCCCTCTCCTCTATTAAACCAGCAGACTTGTAATGCAGAGACTACATTGGTTGATTTAAATTTGTTTGTCAGCTGATTTGATGTGTGGTTAGGATTTGTTCATCTCAGTTTCCAAATGTATTCATTGGTCAGTTGGTCCTGCAACTGAACCAACATAACAAGGGTGTACATGGCATTTTAAAGTCTTTCTCTTGCTGGCTGTCCGAGGCAACTTTCTTCTTGAGTTAGGCTGTGTGCTCCTGACAGAATGACTTAGAAGGAAACAGCAGTTTTGTTCTCCTGCTTGAGCTGTAAGTGAGAATTTCTCTTTTTGATATAAGTTGTTGCTTAAAGAGATTTATTAAGGAAAAAGCTGATTTGATAAGTAAATCTTATTTGTGTGTACTAGCCGAATTTTGCTATTGATCGAATATTGTGACTAGTTCAGTGAAAGTGTGTGTAGTTGCTTTACACATGAATATTGGCTAGAGTCATGAGACTTTTACTATTAATAATTGTGTGATCTTGGATTTATTCCATGATTGGATGTTCATGTGAGAAATGGAATTTTATGAGCAAGTAATCATTTGATGTGGGTATCATGTTGAGATGAAGTTTGTAAATTGCACTGATCAAAATAATGTGGATTTGGTAACAGAGCTATTGGGATAGAATACCATATAGCAAAGTTGAATTGAGATAAAGAGTTGACTGCTCAAAGAGTTGAACTTGAAGGTTAGACTTGAATGCAGTGCATGACTAGGCCTAGCTTGTAGTACTTGCCCTGCTAAAGTAGGCAGTCTGACATGTAGGTGTGACTTTGTGTATGGTTAGTCATTTGTGTCAAAAGTGGTTAATTTGTATGTGGTTGTGTGACACTAGATTGTGTCTGCTCTCTCTCTCTCTCTCTCTCTCTCTCTCTCTCTCTCTCTCTCTCTCTCTCTCTCTCTCTCTCTCTCTCTCTCTCTCTCTCTCTCTCTCTCTCTCTCTCTCTCTCCCCCCCCCCCCCCCCCTCGTGCTACAATATCCATGGGGTATGATAGGGGTCAATGTTGTGAAAGATCTTAGTAGAGACTAAGCTCTGTGGACATTATTAGGATAATGTCAGTTGAGAGTATTGATGAAAGGATTTTCCTAGTTATTTTGTAGTCTGATTTACAACTGTATACTCTCTAATGGTTCCCTAGGATTAACTTGGTGTTTTGGTATGAGTGATGAAAGGAATTCGGGTTTCTTACATTCGGCTAGACGACAATGTTGCTATTTGCTGTTGTGTGCCTTTCATGTACCTGGTTAAATATGGATAGCGTAGTTACCTGAATTATATGTTTGTTTCAGGTGTGTGTTGTTGGTAGATAAAAATAAAAAGTGTTACCATAACACCCCTGCGTGGCCTCACATCATTCCTTTTGAGTGTGGAGTGCCAGTGTCCTAACATCCCTATCCCCCGAACCTTCACTGTTCACCCTCCAACACTATAAAAAGAAATCACAATATTATTGTGATTGTATCATTCAAGTCACTGCTTTTTGTTTTCTTTAAGTCTTTTTGTCAAGATCTTTAAAAAAAAAGTAATACTCCATATTTGATTGATTTTGTATTTGACATGAACATTTTTTAAAAACATGCATACATCATACATGTATGATCCGCAAAGTGGGAAGGTAAAAAAGGTTAAGGTGTCCCGTAACCTATAACTTGTGTGTAAGGTCATAGGGGAGCGAGGTATCAGAGACCTCACTTCTCTAGGGGCTAGCATATTGAGGGTGGCAGTCTGGCACCCATCTCCTCTCCCTTGCTGCTTTACCTTCCCTGACCCTAAAGAGGGCAGGTACCCATTTACAGCTGGGTGAACTGGGGAAACTGAACTGAAGCCAAGGTGTGCAAACGGTCACCCATCCAACTGGTAACCATGCTCAATGCTGCTTAATTTGGCTGGGGGAAAGTGGCCACCTGCAATATCTCACCTTTGGTAAACCACAGAAGAGTTCCAGCCAAGGAAGGAAAAGATACATTGTGTGTTGTATTTTCTTCAGTAGTCTGATAATGATATGGGGTATGATCCACTCTACACTTTATATTGAATTAACAATTTAACAGATTATAAATTATACATATGTGTTGTCTTCTCCTTAGGTGATGGGAAATGCCAGTGAATTCCGGCGAGCAGTTCAACTTGTGATAGACAATGTCAGGTTTGACAACAACAATGTGGTGCAGGTGTTTGAGGCTACCATCAGGTTTGTTGAACTTCACATACATGTACATGATAGTTTTTAATTGAAATGTGTCAGTTGTCACACTCACAGTGATTTATTGTGACACCATTGCTACCAACAGTTTGACGTTACTTTTTAAAACCACCACTGAGTGTTAGACTTTGTGTGTGTGTGTGTGTATATGTGTGTGTATGTGTGTGTGTGTTTTGTGTGTGTGTGTGTGTGTGTATGTGTGTGTGTGTGTATGTTGTGTGTGTGTGTGTGTAGGGGGGTCTGAAGTGAATGTGTTTGTGTCTGCACCATTGTGTGTGTGAAGTTATTAAATACTGTTGAAGATTTTCGTTAATCGTCAATTTATATCTACTGTTGCCATTTCTGTTAATGACTATTCATGTGCCTTGTTAAATTCTGTGACACTGTTTAAGTGTGGTATGTGTGTGTGTGTGCGTGTTTAAAGCTGAGAGGTAGTGAGAGGGGTTGTTGTTATTATTTTAGATAAGTCTTCTGTTTCATTTTGATATAATTTGTAGATTACATTTACATGAGCAGACCAAAACATTGATCATAAAACTAAAACAGTAAAAGTTAAAACAGAACAAAGTGCTGTGTACAGTGTATTATGGACCATAGACTATATATAATATATAAGTGTATAACAAATGTCTTACACTACAGTGATACATAATAAGCCTTTTATTAAATGAAAAACCTTTGTGTGTATATATATATATATGAATGACTGAATATGTGCTTTTGATAGAGAGAAAATATTGGAAATTAAAACAAAAAATCTCAGAGTAGGAATATATTCATGTATACTAGACTACAAGAAAGCATGTGATATTACACTTTACAGCAGAAAAATATAGGAAGTGATTTTGGATACACTCAAAGTAAGTGCATACATTACAGTTATACATGTGCTTACATGATACATGTAACTGTATCCTAGTAGTTTCCATGATCTCTGAATGTCAGACAGTATACTTATATGTGTGTGTGTTCTATGCCTGTGCTGAACATGCTGCTCACTATTTACTGTTGTAGTGCACATTCACTTTGCAGGTTCACACAGTTAATGGTTGCAAATGGAACAAGTTTCCAAGTAATTTAATGACACACAATGCGAGACCTGACAGTATTTCAGCAGTCACCAAGGTAACACTTTGTTACTGTTAGCTATAGTTCTCTAAAACAAAAAACATATATTCACTAATTCAATGATTTCTTGTGAGTGCATTTGAGTGCGAGATAAATCATAGTTTAAATTGATAATTTTAGCATTGGTTTTTGGTGTGTGTGTGTGTGTGTGTGTGTGCGTGCTTGTGTGTGCACGTGCGTGTGTGTGTGTGTGTGTGTATGTGTGTGTGTGAGACGCTCAGAGAGAGAGAGAGAGAGTTTGTGATGGTATGTTTGTGGATCCTTATTAATGTGTGCATCTATGCATGGGGGTGCTTAAATGTGTATATCATGTGGGCTTACACATGGTTAGCTTACATTATAATTTATTATCATTTGATAGTTTGAGAAGAATATAGGTGAAGAAATCAATTTGAAAGAATTATGTCTTTTGATGTTATTTTAAAATTGGATTTAGACTCATGAAAATTAGATTGAAACAAAAAGTCAAGGATTCTTTCCCTCACAGTTTTCAGAGAGCTTTCTAAAAGTAAAACAGTGCAAAGTTTTCACTTACTATAGTATCTGAGAGTTCCTTTCGAGCTGAGAGAATATGAAATATTGTGCAGACCTGACTTGTAAGTCCTTGAAACTTGAACAACAGAGAAATATTGATATAACTGGACAACTGAAAAGAACACATCAGTAATAGATAAGTCAGCATAGAAAAGACTACACATGAAGATAATTCACGGCGATGTGTACACAGGGTGCTGGGTTCCTTGCTGTCGGCTCACCTGATCATCACGGACCCCCAGCAGCCCTTTGGGGACATGGCTCCCCCGCACTATGCCGGGGAGCTGCTGTCCATGGCCCATGACCTGGCCTCCAGGCTCCTGCCCGCTTTTGAGGCCACCGCCACCGGCATTCCCTATCCCAGGGTATGACTGTGACCTGGGCAGTTTGTTGGCTGGCTTTCTGTCTTTTTTCTTTTAAAAAGTTGGACATGTTGTTTGTTTTTTCTTATTGTCTTTCTGTTAAAGTTGAGCTACTAATCTCGTAGCCTGGGCATTTTGTTTTGTTGTTTTAAAATTTCTATGTGGGTGTCATTGCTTATATGGGCCAAAGTATGGACTACTTCTGTATCATATTTGAATCTCCCCCCCCCCCCCCCCCCCCTCCTTCCCATCCATTTCCTCCATCTAACTTTAAATGGCCTTCAGATGCCTACCATGTTTTCCTCCTTTTTTAAGATTAAAAAAAATATGTTTATTATTTATTCATTTATTTTTATTTATCTATTTTTTCTAACTGTTGTCCATTCCTATTTTTGATACCTCCGATCCTGTCTTCCTAAATCACATTGTTGACATTTTTTTCCCTCAGCTTTCAGTTGCTGCATGCTTGGGACACTGCCTGTCATATATATATTGTATCATGACATTCGTGACTTGTTTTACCTGTGGGGGCAGGTGAACCTGTCCACAGGAGTGCCTGCCGACTGTGTGAACGAGACGTGCACGGCCGGAGCGGGCACCCTGCTGCTGGAGTTTGGCGTGCTGTCCCGTCTCCTGACCGACCCTGTCTACGAGTTCTACGCTGAGCAGGCTGTGAAGAGGATCTGGAAGTACCGGTCCAACGTCACAGGGTTGCTAGGTCAGTTATCTTTCCTTGTCTTTTGTATGTTGTGCTCACGTCATTTGCTGGTAAGGGGACTATACTTATGAAAACCATGCTGAAATTGGACGTGCTGGGCCCGTCTTCTCAGGCGCTTAACGGCAGCACAACACATTTTCGCACATATAACAAACAACAGTTGTTGCTGTCTGAGCGTTTGACAAAGAAGAAGTTTGATGACAAAATCAATCAGTTCAGGTTTAAAGTTGGTATAGTTGTATGGCTGTGGAAAAATGTTTGTAGAGCACTGCATTTGAATTTTACCACACATAAACTAACAGTCTTCTTATATAGTTTATGCTTTAGTCTTTGTTTCGTCTTTTATCCTGCTCTATATTAAAAAAACAACCTTAAGCTTACACAGCTGACAGGAAAAAATGAATTACTCTTTGAAGATCCTGTTTGTTATTTAATTACACTCTGTGCTAGCCACATCGTCATTTCATAATTGATAGAAGCATTACACAGGACCAACTGGCAGTAACAAATGGCTCATTTTCTTTTTCTCTGTCTTTTTTTTATAAAAAAAACCATGGAGCTTGTCCTACTGAAGCCAGTTTTGAGAGGTGTATCCTATCATTGGTTTTGTGTAGAAGAACATGGTAAAGATGAAATATTGATCTACATCATCGAAGAATTGGTCTTAGCAAGAAGTTTAAATTATATAAACAAACAAATGAAAAGAAGCAAGCACTTGGAGGAACAAGAAAATCTAAACAAAACAAGAAACTGAGAATAATAAAGAAAAAACCCTGAAGATGTTGTTTCAGTAACTTGTAACCAGCCGAGCACCGAGTTTTAAAGACTGTGCTGTAGATTACTGTAATAATGTATCTGAATGTAACCAGTCCTATGATAAGTCTTGAAGACCATGCTCTAAATTAATATAGTAATATCTGGCTGCTTTCTGGTGGATCAGTGGTCTAGAGGTAACCCGCCGGCCTAGAAAGCAAAAAGTCCAGGTCGGAAGTGTGTGGTGGTCTGATCCCCATTTTGGGCCGAAAACTTTTTCCCCCATCCATTAGACCATGAGTGGTGGTCTGGGTGCTAGTCTTCTGGATGAGATGATAACCTGAGGTCCTGTGTGTTACACAAAAATATTTAGTGCACGTAAAAGAACCCACGACAACAATAGAGTTGTCCCTGGCAAAATTCTGTTTAATAAAACCACTCTGATAGGGAAACAACTATAGCTGAAGATAGGAATAGAAAAAAAATAGTAATGGGTGGCGTTTCTTTTGTGACGACATGCTCTCCCCAGGGAGAGCAGCCCAAATGTCAGACAGAGAAATCTGCCGTGACTTGAAGTGGTATGAAAATGAAAATGAAAAAAATGTGCAGAGCATGGGATCAGATTACTGTAGTAATGTATCTGGCTGTCTTTGACATCCAGGGAATGTGATCAGATTACTGTAGTAGTGAATCTGGCTGTCTTTGACATGCAGGGAATGTGATCAGATTACTGTAGTAAAGTATCTGGTTGTCTTTGACATGCAGGGAACGTGATCAGATTACTGTAGTAATGAATCTGGCTGTCTTTGACATGCAGGGAACATGATCAGATTACTGTAGTAAAGTATCTGGTTGTCTTTGACATGCAGGGAACGTGATCAGATTGCTGTAGTAATGTATCTGGCTGGCTGTGGTGTGCAGGGAACGTGATCAACATCCAGACAGGGGAGTGGGTGAACAAGATGAGTGGACTGGGGGCTGGCATTGACTCCTTCTATGAATACCTCATCAAGGTGAGGAGACAGTGGCTTCCTCATCATCGTCAGGGATCATTGTTCTGTGTCTGTGAGAGTCTGATGATAACTGCTGCTTTATTGCTGTTGTTGTGGCTTCATCCAGTGTCTTGGCATTTCTTCTTCTTCTTCTTCCTTTTTTGTCATGTTTCTCCCAGGGGAGGTTTGACATTGATGAGCCTTCTCCATCTCTCTCTGTTTTGAGCTTCCTCCTTATTTATGCCCCTTTCTCTAAGATCATCTGCAATACAGGCAGCCCAGGTTTTGCTAGGTCTTCCCTTTGGTCTCTTTCCATCCACTACGAAGTTCATTGCTCTTTTTATGATGTGGTGGTCTGCTTTCCGTTGAACGTGCCCAAACCAGTGCAGTCTATTGCTACTAGCTACAAACTTCAGATCTTGGCATGTGTCCATATATTGTGTTTCTTCCTTTTGTCTATGTTGTTCATACATTTAACAGGTTTACTTGGGTCGTTTTTTCTTTCTCATTCCTGTTGTTCTTTGTTATTGTATTGATGTTTTCCTAACTATTTGCAGTAATATTGTTTTTGGTTCAGCTGCCGGAGTAAGATGGACACATTAAATTTAAAGTGCTGGGCATTGTTTATTGTCTTGTATGTCTGTGATTCAGTGTTATCATGCTGTATGTTCTTTACAACCAGGTTCTTTTGTCTTTTAGATACAGACAAACCTGAAACATGCCCATGTACTCTATGTATCTATGTATGAAATTTGTATATGATCAGGTTTCTACTAATGAGGTCATTTTTAAAAAAACACTGTTTAGTTTTAAAAAAAGAAATACTGCCTCAAAACACAAATAAGAACAACAACACAAACCATAAAAAACCACAACAATGATCAGACCAGAGCTAAAAACATATATGCTGAAAAATGCAAACCGGCAGATTTTTATATGTAAAACATTTTAAAAACTGAAGATAATTGTGCTTGGGAAATCTTGAAACAAAATAAAAACACATCAATTCTTAATGATGCCCGTTGGTGTGTTGAAGATTATTCTGTTTTTTTGTTATGGAGAAAATATTTTGACAGTTTGTAAAAAATCCTTAATTCTTTTGGGGCCTGGACAGCCTAGTGGTTTGAGCATGTCTTGTTATCTGATGATAATCGAAGGCTCAGGCTCAAGTCTTATGTGTTAAAGTAATAATTCAGCCCGGATATTTATAGCATCTGTGATCAGCAGGGCTATAAATTGGATTGGATTGGAAATGATAAATGTTTGCTGTTTCCTTTGCAGAGCTTTGATACTTTTTTTCAAAGAAATTGGAGATATTAGTCTTACGATTAAGAAATGAGTACTAAACAGAAGAAGAAAAACATAAAAAAAGCTACAAAAAAATCTTCATATTGACTATTTGGGGATTGATGGCTTGATGGGGGAAAAAAGGAGATATGATCTATGCATGGTTTATTCAGTGTACCCTCTGAAAATGAAAATTTTATTTTGAAGTTTGACTTTAATTGTTTAGTAATGTACAAGCCTACATATTTTATATTATTTTAGTACATCATGAATGCAGATTTCTTGTGGTTTAAAATGGGCATTGTGGTACTGATTGAATTTTGATTTTCACTCTTTTGTTTCAGGCTTACATTTTGTTTGGAGATAAAGATTTTTTGCGGATGTTCAACGAATCTTATGAAACTATCAAATTCCACATGCGCAAAGGGTAAGCAAAGAGAAATCATCATGCAATGACTTTGAAGTGTGTGTGTGTGTGTGTGTGTGTGTGTGTGCTCTAGATGTTTGTTCATGCTTGTGGAAAGTTTGTGCATGTACACAATCATGTACTGGGATATCGGTTTGTAATTGTTGGTTATATTTTTTATTGAAATTACTTTAGCAGAGTGTGTCTGCAAACCAAGTGCTTGACTTTATGATACAACTCTTTTACTTTCTTATGTGGGTTTGTGTGTGCGTGTGTTTATTTTGTATTTATTCTTTATTTCAAGGATAATGAAAGCACTCATGTGCTTTTGTACATCCAGTCCCTGTGCATATGCAGTTTTGTCAATGTTGTCATCCGTTCCCTCTGGCACACAATGGCCTACCCTTCCCAGAAGTGGAACAGGTTTTAACATGTGCGCAAGATGTGATTACATATGTCTGTATGGACCAACATGGACTCATACATACATACATACATATGATTTTATTCACTCATGCCTGCTGTCACAAATACTGGCATCCTACTCGTCAACCTGCATATTTTCCTGCGTGTGTTGCCCAATCAGTCGGGAGCAGTGCAACTCTGGTGACGGCAGTCCCCCGCTGTACGTGAACGTCAACATGATGACTGGGGAGATGGTCAACACCTGGATCGATGCTCTGCAGGCTGCCTGGCCCGGGGTCCAGGTACTGACTGCGCTCGTCTCTGTCGTTCTTTTTTGTTTGTTTTTGTTTTTTGTTGTTGTTGATGATTTTATTTGTGTAATATTTTTGCTATAGATTTAAGCTGGTTTAATTTTTTTTGGATATTTTATCGTATTTCTACTCTTTTGTTTCAGAGATAATGGAAGAAGCCCTCATGTGCCTTTTTTTGCATTCAGTCCCCTTGTGCATGCGGTTTTTCATTTATTTTTTTACATTTTGTCATTCGTTCTCAATGGCACAACTGACTTACTCTTCGGAAAGGTTGGAGCGGGTTTTAACGTGTGTGCAAGATGGTCTGTGTGCGTTGGTTCAGAGCACCTTGGTTCATAGTCTTATCCAAAGGACTTTTAGGGGAGTGGAGTGGGCACTGATGTTAACTCCAGGGGAAAAAAATCTCCTTGAATTGGTGTCTCTGAGGAGGTTTTAGCCTGGACTAGAAGCCAGGCAGTTAGATCGCGAGTGCAACACTGTGGTTGAAGGAGCAGTGTTAAAAACTTACATTGCCCCTTAAGACCAACTCACTAGTGAATCCTAGAACATAGAGAGAGCTGCTTGATAGTGGTGGTGTGGTTGATACAGTCCCTAAATTGGATAACTCCACTGGGACTCTAATATAATCAAAGAAAGAAATAGCAACTCATGAGAGTGATACCCTGTCTTTGCCTGACTGCATTCCCAGTCCTACAGAAAGCTTGCAGCCAGTGAAAAAGGGAATGAGACTCCAGCCCAGACTGCAGTCAGTCATCCTCATGACAGCCATATTGAAACATGCTTGCATATATATCAAACAGATGTGAAAATGTTTTGGATGATTTGTAATTTAAATTGGCTATCAGAGTGTTGGCATAAGCTTCTGCAGAATGCTTGTGTCAGGGTATCAAGCACTGTATAATAGATTTCATTGGATTTTGCTCTTTGAAATAGCTCTAAAAGTATTCTTTGGATTTTTGTAACATTTTATTGATTTAGAGGTGTGTTGTGCTTTGCTCTAGGTTTAATTTTTGTAAGGTGAACAGTATTTGATATCTTTTGATTACTTTGGTTACTGCTTTAACATTTTTTGTGACTGAACAAAATAGCATGGAAGGTCTGCTGAACAAAATTTACACAGCTGAAAGAAGTAGCACTGAAGGTCTGCTGAGCAAAATTTACACAGCTATATAAATATAATTCCGGCCATTCTGAAGGTAATTTCAGAACTAACAAAACCTCCCAAGCGAATTGTAAATAACTCTTCAGTTTCAGTCTCACTACGAAGACTCAAGATGGAGGGGATAAGACACATATTTCTCTTTTTGTGGCGAGTCGGTGGACCGCGTTTTTAGACTGAACACAGAAAAACGAAACGTTAACCTTTGATGGTCTCTTCAGGTTTTGGCAGGAGACTTAGAAGAAGCCATCTGCTCGCATGCGTATTACTACTCCATCTGGAGGAAGTACGAGGCGTTGCCGGAGCGCTACAACTGGCAGCTGAAGGCTCCGGACGTGCTGTTCTACCCTCTGCGCCCGGAGCTGGTGGAGTCCACCTACTTCCTGTACAGAGCCACGCGCAATCCTTTCTACCTGCACGTGGGACGGGACATCTTCAACAGCCTCGCCATGCACGCCACGGCAAAGTGAGGGGGGAAGGGACGTGCTTTTGTTGTTGTTGGTGTTGTTCTGGTTTGGTTTGAGTTTTGCTGTTGTTGAGGAGTAGGGCGTTTGTAAAAATCTTCAGCGGTGCCTCAATGATCTAAAGGTGAAATAGGAGGTGTCATTTTGTCTGTTTTGTTTTGTGTGCTTGAGTAATAATAATAATAATAATGTATGGAATTTATATAGCGCTGAATCTTGTAAAGCAACAAATCAAAGCACTCGAGTACAACATTATGGTTTACATGTCACAGATTTATGGTAGTGTCCAAGTCAGACTAGTTCCATGAGAGAACACATTTCCAAAGAACTGCTCTATCTTTTTTTTGTTCATGTCTTGCTTTTTTTTGCTTAGAGAATAGAGATTTTAAAAAAATTTGTGATAGGCAACTTTCTACTCGCATTTAATGTCTTGCTCATCTTATTAGCATTTTAGCATTGCTGCTTGGTTATTGCAAGCAAATGTACAAAAAAAGATGAAAGGTGAACTGTTCAAAGCTGTTGAGAGATAACCATGGGGATGTGTGCAGGTGTGGTTACGGCACGCTTCACAGCGTCAAGACCAAGGAACTGGAGGACCGCATGGAGAGCTTCTTCCTCAGCGAGACCTGTAAATACCTCTATCTGGTCAGTGCTCTTTACAGTATCTAGTTCTTCCTGAGGAAGACCTGTAAATACCTCTACCTGGTCAGTGCTCTTTACACTTTCTTCCTGAGGAAGACCTGTAAATACCTCTACCTGGTCAGTGCTCTTTACACTTTCTTCCTGAGGAAGACCTGTAAATACCTCTACCTGGTCAGTGCTCTTTACACTTTCTTCCTGAGGAAGACCTGTAAATACCTCTACCTGCAGTGTGCGTTTTACAGTCGGTCCACTTTCCCCCCATTTTGTTTGCAGTGAATCTTGGTCTCTTCCAAACATGTTATCTTAGTTACATCACCCACGCAGTGTCCCAGTGCTGCTGTGTGCATGTCATCACACGCAGTGATAGATAGGTTTGTTTTGCTGCGTGTCCAGTGAACAGTCTGCTAAAGGCTCTTTCTGTTTGGTTGCCATGTGTTCACTCGTCATGGAGGCCCTGCAGTCTTACTGCTGGTATTTGTCTGTCACTAAGAACAAGGTTGTTTTAAAGAATCTGGTTTTGGTTTTATCTCATTTAATGTATAGTTGATGTGGTTTTTTCCCACAATGCGGTGACTGTCCTGGGTTGACCCTTATGGTTGGCCATGGTGTTGCTACAAGGTAGGACAGTAGAGTTGATTTTATACCTTGTTTTAATCTGTATATAGTTGCATAGTTTTATTCTGAAATTAAAAATTGGACAAGGTGACAGCCCTGATATGGCCTCTGTGGTTGGATGGGCTATAAACAACAGGGTGGGGGGGGGGGGGGGGGGGGGGGGGGGGGGGGGGGGGGGGGGGGGGGGGGGGGGGGGGGGGGGGGTGGGGGGGGTGGGGGGGGGGGGGGGGGGGGGGGGGGGGGGGGGGGGGAAATGTCACCCACAATATACACTGTATCTCACTTACCACACCTGGAATTAGCTTTGAGATTGAAAGTACACTTTGGCCAAGAAGTTTACATATAAGACTGTTTCCAGGTATCTTGTCATGTAGGCCCCCTGTCTTTGGAGGATCTTTTTTTATCCTGATCTAGCTAACATTATTTTTTAAACCCGGTAAACAGGCGCTTCCTGTTCTGCCAGTGTCAATAAGTGATAGAATGCCTTATTGCCTGCTACATATCTTTTTGTTATGATCATTTCTGTAAATCAGAAACATCCAGAAGAAAAGTTCATTTTCTGATCGACGAATTGCGTTAATTCATCCAGAATCTGCTGCTAAATCTTTCGTAAGAAGTATGTGTATTACTGATGAAGTGACTGTCTGATATTTTCTTTTCTTCCTGTGGCCAGCTGTTTGACAAAGACAATCACATCAACCAGGCGTTCTCCCGCTACCTCTTCACCACGGAGGGCCATGTGCTGCCCATCGACGGCCGGTGGAGACACAAGTCCTGGGAGGAGGGGAAAGGAGTGAGGGGGGAGGAGAAACCGGCGCCTGTTGTTGATGCTCGAAGCAACGCCTCTAACGTGAGTGCGACGTTTTAGTTAGGCGTCATGTGTGGTGGTGCCTTGATTTGTGATCATTCTTCGGTTAGGGTGGAAAAGTGGATACTCATGTGCGGATGTGATTTTTGGGGGTTGGGAGAAAAACAAATGAGAAAAATTATATGAGAGGGGTGGTGATATGTAGTTTGTATGATTGTGTGGTTTGATGTATTGTTTCGATTTGGAAAGGTGTTTTTTGATATAGAGGTGTGTGTGAGTGTTTGTGTTTGTGTGTGTGTGTAGGCTGTAATGAATGAGAGGGGTACAGGATACTCTTTATGGGGTATGGCAGTATGTGCACACTTATGCACACACCAATGCACACACACACTCACATACACACACACACGCATGCATGCACACACACACACTTCAAGTACTTGACAAAACCCAAACTTTCAGTCACACACAGTCATATGCTTTTCTCCTTCATTTCTTCCTAAATATCAAAAGGTGTTAAATCAACAACCAATAACCCCCAAATGAATACACACACACACACACACACACACACACACAGAGAAGTAGAAGGAGATCAATAAGATGTTTAGCATTACTTTGTATAACACTCGTAGTAACAGCTGGTGTCGTGGCTTATGATTTCTTTGCTTTTTTTTATGATTTTTTTTTTTTGCTTGTGATTTAGAGAGGTTATTTTTCAAGAAAGCTGCATCAGCTTAATGCATCTTCCCTTTCTTTTTCCTCTCTCTTCTCCCCCCCCCCCCCCCCCCCCCCCCCCTGTCTACATGTAAATTGATTGGCGAATGAATGCATGTTACACATAGGACTACTTTTAGCGCCACATGCAGATAGCAAAAAGATGAAGAAAAAAGAATGGGCGGCACTGCTCTTGTGGCAATGTGCTCGCCCCAGGAGCAGCTGCACTTTATGCAGATAAATCTGTCGTTACTTAAAGTGGTATACAATACAGTACGGTTCTTTCTGCAAGACTAGTATCCAGACCACCACGCTTAATTAAGGGGTATGAGGGATTTGAAGTATGTTTGGAACCTGTGTGTATAAGTCTTGTTTGATAAATGTTGGAAAATGTGTCCACTGTAGAAAAGCCTCTTGAACATGAATTTCTCAAGGTTTTGAGATAATAAAGTATTTGTATTGCATGTAAATGTAACACTGTTTCTTGTCATACAGTATGTTTGCTCATCCAAGTTAGAGAATCTGTCGTTTTTCTATGTCATTCTTCTCTATGAGCTTGGATGTTGTCATCTTTCATTCTGTGAGACAGAAGTCCAAGAATAACAACACATGAAGCTTTGTGGGACATGTTTTTAAAAGTCATGTTATTTCTTAATTAACTGTGGTTTTTGTGACCTTTTTCTTCTCTTGTTTTTTTTGTGTTTCTTTTATGTGGATGGAACTACTCTGTCCTGTTCTGTCCTGTCCTGTCGTGTCCTGTTGTGGAGATCTATGTGTGTTGATGGTGTGGTGACCTGTGGCTTTGTGTGGTCTGTTTCAGTGTGATCCTGTGTCGATGGAGAGCCGTTATTTCTTACCTGTGCGCAGCTCTTACCTTGCTCAGATAGAGAAAGCTGTGGGCTTGAACTGAAGTGTTGGAAGTGCCCGTTTTCCTTTTTCTTTTTTTTGGGTGTCTATTCTCTGTTTGTCGGTGGATTTTCCAGGTCTTTTTATGCAGAGTTTTTATGTGTGCTTATGGGGGTATACTTTATTCCCCTTTATAATGTGTTTTCTGCCTTTTTTCTTTTTTTTCTCTCTGAGTCTCTTATCTGTCTTTCTGTTTGTTTGTCTGTCTGTCTCTGTCTGCCGTTCTACCCATGTCTCTGTCTCTCTGTTTGTCTGTCTGTCTGCCTGTCTGCCTGCCTGCCTGTCTGTCTGTCTGTCTGCCTGTCTGTCTGTCTGTCTGTCTGTCTGTCCGCCTGTCTATGTCTGTCTGTCGCCTTCCATCAGTTCTTTTGTGGTATGCCTGTCATTAAGTGTATAATTTCAGTTCTTGTTCTCTGTGCTTGCTGTGGACAATCCTCTTCTGTACCCTGTTCAGTATTTCTGCCCCTCTAAAATGTTGCCTACTTTGCTTTGCCCTGTCCAGTCCTCTGTCCCATCTTTTCCATCTGTCCCAGCACCGAGACAGCCATGCTCCTTGACAGTTCTTCACCCTAACATTTGTGATAAGTTGCATGTCAAATTGCTTCATGAACAGTTTCTGTAATTTGGGTAGGGGTAGGAGGCAGGGAGTGAAGGGAGAGGATGAGGGGGGGGGGGGGGGTAGTGGAGGGGGGGTGGGGGGGGGAGGCTTTAGGCTTTTACTCTGCCTGTGGACTTAAAAAAAATTCTTTGATGTCAGTCATGCAGACTCTTTGGGAATAACTGTGTGATTTTCACCGTTATTTTTTCAGTTGCTCAGATTCTCAGACTGCAGTATCGTAGATGTAGCCTATAACCATGTTAGCTTTTTTTAACCCCTTGTTTTCTCGTTTGTGTTTCAGCTGGGTAAAAACACAAAGTATAGCTTCAGTCATTGATTTCGTGTCTTCGTGTTGTTTGGGGGGTGGGGGTAAGGGGGGAGGGGGGGGGGGGGTGGGGGGGGGGGGGGGTAAGTAGGTAGGGTGGTTGAGGTGAAAAAGAGGCAGTTACCACAGAATGTATTTTTAGTCATTGACTTGGGGGGTGGGGTGGGGGGGTGGTTATTCTTATTGGGGTTTTTTATGTTGTTTTTGGGTGGTTGTTTGTTGGTGGGGTTTTTTAGGAGTGGGGGTGGGGATGAAGTTAGTTAAAAGGGAGGAAGAAGCTAGGGTCTTCACTTGGGGAAAATTAGATCTAAAAATCAACTGTTGAAGTCCAGAATTTATGGTTAGGACACTTCTTTTATGCCTTAACAAATTTTTTAAAGAAACTATTTAGTGCATGGAACATACAAAAAATAAAGCCTTGTTTAGCAGAATGACATATGGCTGTACTAATATAAGATTTGCGTACAAGATTTTATTTTTTTTAGTGCTGCTTTTACTTTCCAAAGCTGCTGAGCTTGACACATTTGTGATGAAAAAATCTTTTACAGAACAACGCCCCCCAACCCCACCCCCTCCCCTCTCCTCCTCCTCTCTCTCTCTCTCTTTCTCTCTCTCTCCTCTCTCTCCTCTCTCCTCTCTCTCTCTCTCTCTCTCTCTCTCTCTCTCTCTCTCTCTCTCTCTCTCTCTCTTTCTCTTCTCTCTCTCTCTTCTCTCTCTCTCTCTCTCTCTCTTTTCTTTCTCAAGAACGAACTAAAGGCAGCGTGTCTGTATGCTGTGTAACTTAAGATCAGGATGCTGCTGAAGTGAGGTCAGTGTGCTTGTGGCAGAATGTCTAGTGAGCGTGTCTGTTGACTGCAGAGTGTCTGTGTGAATGACTGACTCCCCGACTCCTCCCTTAACTCCCTGAGAAGTTGTTTGGGGCGTTGCGCTGAACGTTTTCAGGTAGTGTGTTGTGGGCAAGTTGAGCCTGGCGGAGCCCATCCCTCTAGAGCATGCAGGATGCATGCTGGGTATGTTTGTGTCGTCTGTGACTCTGTTCCATCAGTTCTAGCGGGCTTACTCGTCTGTGAAAATGAGATGGTTTTTGATTTTGTGACCAGGACAGTCTGAGTGTTTTCCTGGCTAGGACAGCCTGAATGACTTAAAGCTAAGACAGCCTGAATGCGCCATTGGTTAAAGGGAAACCTTAATGTACCTATCTTATTTTATTTTATTCTTTTATTTCGAGGATAATGGAATAAGCAAGCATGTGCTTTTTTTTACATCCAGTCCCCGTGTGTATGCAGTTTTGTAAATTTTGTCCTGCGTTCCTGCTGCCACACAATGGTCTGCTCTTCCGAAAAGCGGAACGGGTTTTAACATGTGCACAAGATGTTCTGCATGCGTTTGCATCTATGGACAGGTTAGCCTGAATGTACCTATGACTAGGGCTAAAAGAAAAGCCTGAATGTACCTATGACTAGGACTGATAGGACTGCCTGAATGTACCAATGACTAGGACTAAAATTACAGCCTGAATGAACCAATGACTAGGACTAAAATTACAGCCTGAATGTACCAAGGACTAGGACTAAAATTACAGCCTGAATGTACCAAAGACTAGGAGTAAAATTACAGCCTGAATGTACTTATGACTAGGACTAAAATTACAGCCTGAATGTACCAACAACTAGGACTAAAATTACAGCCTGAACGGACCTATGACTAAGAGAACCTGGAATGTAATGCACCCATGTCTGAGACGTGTTGTGTTTACCTGTTTAATAAATGTGCCAGTGTCAATATGGCCTTTCTTCCCAGTCATAAAAAGGGCAGCACTTGCAACAGTCTGCATGTGTGTGTAAAAGCTTAGTCAGTTTGTGTCTGTGTTTCTGCAATTAAGTGCCATCTGCACTGTCAGTCTTGCTCCCATGTGTGATTTGCACTTTATCTTAGCCTTCTGCTTGTCTCTTTGAATGTGGTGAAACTGTGTGAGTGTGGGTAAAGTTTTTTCACAGCTCAGTTTTGTTTTTGCATAGAAGTGCTGACAAGTGAACAGCAAATGTGTTTGCTTGCCTGTGTAAAAGTAGCAACAGTTTTTCTGTGGGCGTGAAATTGTACCTACACTTTTCTTATCTGCCTTTTATGTGTGGTTGTGGTGATGATGTGTGGGCACTTTGTGTACTGTCGTCTATTTGACAGTTTAGGAATGTTACCACTTTGTTTCGTGTTGTGTCGATCAGTGTGCCAACAGTTTGACAACCTGTCGTATTATCCGGTGTCTGTGTGTGTGCGCGCAGTTATGAGCAGCACTGGTTGTGTCAGGTGGTATTTGACTAAAGGATGAAAATGGACAGAACCACTTTTAAATCAGACACTGATGTATTGCACTATTGACTGGTACAAGACAACGCTTCCTGCTTTCTTCCACACGTTTTGCTGTCCTCAGGGTTACTGATTCAAACTCAATGCTTGTAATGTCACTAATGGTGATTTTTGTCTTGTGTGGTGTTTATGATTGTGTGAATTCTACCATTTTTGTTGTTGAAAAGGATCATGTGTGTTTTACATCAAATTCGGAAAGTGTATGGGTTTGGGAATCTTCTTTAGTGCATTATTTCCCCTGCCCTAAATCCTACCTACCCCACTCTTCCATGATTGGAGATGGTGTTGGTAAATTTTGTGTCTTTTTTAAAATTTAATGAGGGGAGATGGGAACTTTGATTTTTGTGTGGAAGTAAATTTTGTTTTGGTTTGGGTTTTTTTAATACGAGGGGAGATGGGAACTTTGATTTTTTGTGTGGAAGAGAGGCTGGTAATATCTTTTATCTGATCCAAGAAATAAAGTATTGATGAATGGCTTTATGTAAATATGTTCAGTAAAATGTTGTTTTAACTACACAAACTTTAAAATCATGATGTTAGTAAGACTGTAAAAATTAATTTTCTATGGTGTGCATCAAACAGAAGAAAAAAATATCTTTGATGTGAAAAAGAGCGTTGAAAAAGTAGCTGTGAAGTCTGTAATTCGTAGGATGCTCCTGTCTCATGGAGAACCAGGTATGTTGTTAGGATTAGTTTGCCTGGAGTGCTAAAAATAACAACAGTGTACATACTTGAAGATGATAATGATGATGATGATGATGATGCCTTGACATACACAACATGTGCAATTCTGCTGATCGGTCAGGTAAAAGATCAGAGGACTGTGGTGTTGCCTGTTTTGTAGCACACTGTTTTCCTATGAATGCTGGTGATTGGATTTGGCAATATTGAAGCTGGCTTTGAGCAGGTTAAATTGTGAATGGTTTTTATAAAGTTTTGTCATGCAAGAGATGCTAGAGCAGTCAGTATAGTGTCGATTAGGCTGACAACAGAAAAAAAGAAAAGAAATAACAGGGACTCGAATTAGACTTGTTGAGTCTGATACACACATTTTTTAGATCTTTTGCCATGCTTATGAACATAAAGGGGTTTTTTAGGTGTCTTTTATTTTCCTGCTTTTTAAAAAACAATTTTTTTTAATAGACCTTGTTTTTAAGTAAAAGCATTCATTTTTATCTCCCCCTCCCCCCCCCCCCCCTCCCTCCCAATTCTCTGTAATCTATGACAGATTAGTCATTTTAACTTTGGTTTTAGTGTCGAGCTCTTATAAGCGTAAGTTATGGAAATGAATGATGTAAGAATTTTGAATTGATTTTGTGTAATGAAGCAGTAAAGCAATCAGAGCAATAAATACACAATTGAAAAAAAAAGAAATTTAATGTGTAAATGAAAATAGTCCAAAGCTGAAAGAAACGTTCAAGCAAATGCCACCAACTGCCAAAACAGTGCAAACACACAAACAACACTGCACACAAAGCTGAGAATGATTGAACACAAATGCTAGCACAGTGCAAACACACAAACAACACTGCACACAAAGCTAAGAATGATTGAACACAAATGCTAGCACAGTGCAAACACACAAACAACACTGCACACAAAGCTAAGAATGATTGAACACAAATGCTAGCACAGTGCAAACACACAAACAACACTGCACACAAAGCTGAGAATGATTATTGAACACAAATGCTAGCACAGTGCAAACACACAAACAACACTGCACACAAAGCTGAGAATGATTATTGAACACAAATGCTAGCACAGTGCAAACACACAAACAACACTGCACACAAAGCTGAGAATGATTATTGAACACAAATGCTAGCACAGTGCAAACACACAAACAACACTGCACACAAAGCTAAGAATGATTGAACACAAATGCTAGCATAGTGCAAACACACAAACAACACTGCACACAAAGCTGAGAATGATTATTGAACACAAATGCTAGCACAGTGCAAACACACAAACAACACTGCACACAAAGCTGAGAATGATGATTGAACACAAATGCTAGCATAGTGCAAACACACAAACAACACTGCACACAAAGCTAAGAATGATTGAACACAAATGCTAGCACAGTGCAAGCACACAAACAACACTGCACACAAAGCTAAGAATGATTGAACACAAATGCTAGCACAGTGCAAACACACAAACAACACTGCACACAAAGCTGAGAATGATTATTGCAACAAAATGCTAGCACAGTGCAAACACACAAACAACACTGCACACAAAGCTGAGAATGATTATTGAACACAAATGCTAGCACAGTGCAAACACACAAACAACACTGCACACAAAGCTGAGAATGATGATTGAACACAAATGCTAGCATAGTGCAAACACACAAACAACACTGCACACAAAGCTAAGAATGATTGAACACAAATGCTAGCATAGTGCAAACACACAAACAACACTGCACACAAAGCTAAGAATGATTATTTAACACAAATGCTAGCATAGTGCAAACACACAAACAACACTGCACACAAAGCTGAGAATGATTATTGAACACAAATGCTAGCACAGTGCAAACACCAAAACAACACTGCACACAAAGCTGACAATAATTAAACACAAATGCTAGCAACTGCTACTATAATAGAATAACAAAAATACAATGTGTATTTTTCTTTCTGTTTGCTTCAAGTACTCTCTCTCTCTCTCTCTCTCTCTCTCTCCCTCATCTCTCTCTCTCACCTCTCTCTCTCTCTCTCTCTCTCTTCCTCTCCTCTCTCTCTCTCTCTCTCTCTCTCTCTTCCTTTCTCTCTCTGCTCAATGTCAGTTATCTCAAGTCTGTTGTATGTAATTTATAAACCTGAAATCTACTTACAATAAATAGGGCAAACAATTGATACGTGATAGTATGGCAAAGCAGTCCAAGGAAGTGTATGAACATTCAGACTTTTTTCTTCACCTTTAAAAAAGATGCATGGATCTATGTTTGGTATAGGTTAAAGTTGAAAGGGCAGGGCAGACATCAGAATCTAGTTCTAAAGTTGAATGGGAGTTTTGTTTTAATGGTGACTATTGCGGAAGTTGGGGGGGGGGGGGAGGGGCGGGGGGGGGATGAGGGGGGGGGGGGGGGGGGGGGGGGGGGGGGGGGGGGGGGGTCGTCCTGAGGCTCCTACAGTTGATGGTGCGCTTTCCGATTTTTAAATAATCACCTATTCACAACATTCTTCTGGTCATAAAATGCCTTGAAATCCTTGATTGGCTGGCAGGTGTTGAACAGAAGTGTAGCTGCTTTCCTACTGAAATAGTAAACCTATCAGTTTTCGCAGCGTCACATAATTCTGTACTGCTTATACTTGCTTAATTCAAGCCTTTGATTTGTGTGTTCACAGCTTTTGTTTTTTTAGGGGTGTTTTTTGGGGGGAGGGAAGGGGGTGTGGAGGGTGAGGGTGATGGCCAGATAGGTGTATTTTGCTTATTTGTTATTTAATGTGGTTTCATTCTGTTGCTTTTGTTAGGGGGGAGGGGGGGGGGGGGGGGTTGGGGGGGGGGGGTGTTATGATCATTGTAGAAGTTTTAAAGATCCTTGGGATGGAACTTTTTGAAAATCTTTCAGTGTCTTTGTAAATTTCAGACCTTGCGAAAATTTACAGGACACCACAGACCTTTTGAAATCATGAAGAGTACATTTTTGTTTTGTTAGGTGAAAATGAGTTTGCCTTGAAAACTGTATTGTGAACTATGTGTGCTGACACAGACAGCTTGCACTTGTTATATTCTTGAGAGAACACGCTGTTTGGAACGCACTTGGCATCACTGACCGCAGTGCTTGCCTTCAGCGCTTGCCTTTGTGGTGGTTGTTTTGTCGTCAGCTGTTTTCCTGTGAATGCTGATGGCAGGATTAGGCGAAGTCAAAGTTGGCTTTGTGTCTGATTTTCCTCTGCACAGAGTTTTGGGAATAACTGAGGTTTACTTTGACCTGCAGATCATAGTCCTGGTTTTGTCCACGTCTAGTACATAAAGATAAGTTGGTTTTTGGGTTGTTGTTTTTTTTTCTTTTTTTTGGATGGATTATTTTTCATGATTAATAAATGATAGTTTTATATCAGAATATTTTTAACAAGTTTTATAATTATGGTTTCATAATTTTTATTGGATTTTATAAGTAAATGTTATATTTTTATGTGAATACATCTACATTTATCTTTTATTACAATATTTATTAGTGGCAGACTGATCAGAAAGATGTTGTGTGGTGACATTTTTGTCGTTAAAGATGTGAGGGGAAGGCGGTGTGTTAGCCTATACCTCACCCTGGCTAGGCAGTGCCTTGTCCTTCAGAGACTCGCTGTCACCCTCCCTTCATTCATCACGGTGGAGGTGTGGTTGGGTTTCCACATTCACGTGTTGACAGATTACAACATTGATTATCATGATGAAATCATTTCCAATGTCTCATTAGAGAAGTGTTTTGATGCTTGAGTGTTTCCCTTTACCAGATTGAATGATGATGAATGAAGATGATGATGATGATGATTAATGTTGGGGAAAATGTTTATCTTATGATCATGTTTTTGTGCAGTAGTTTCTGCCTCTCCTGCTAGTCAAATTCAATGTTCAGTTTACTCTTCATGTCATCAAGTGTGGATGTTTGCAGATTGGCAAAAAGCTCTCATGCACTCACTTTAAGGGACCAAATTTGGTTAAAACAGTGGGAAGTGGTTGCCTTAAGCATAGATAAAAATGTTTTAATAAATGTGCTGTGACATAAAGTTGAGAGCAAACATAACCCGACATTTCATGCTAACAGCACTTTGCATTATTCATAGGCGTATCCCAAAATAACACATAGTAATACATTTATCTGATAATTATGGAAGTTCAACCTTACCCCCCTGTACTTGACTTGTCAGTGGTGGTATTTGCTGTACGGAATACTCACCTTGTAGGAAGGAGGCCCTGGCCTTTACTATGAGGGTCATATGGAAACACAATATTGCAAGAGTGTTGGGGATGTTTTTTGCCAGCCAAATCTAAGAGGATAGTAAGATCTCAATCCTCTTTTAAACATGTTAAAGGGAGGTGGCATTTTTGAAACCTCAAGACTCAACGGAATGAGTTTAGAGGATGTTGTATAAGATCACAGGTATTGCAAACGTGCAATCTGTTTATGAGGCTGTTCATTTCTGCGCTGGCTTGCTTAGCTGCAAAATATGCCAACAACGAAAAAGAGACAGTAAAGACAATTAAACATTTGCTGGGATATTCTGTTTGAGCCTTCATCATGCAAGAGTTTGTGGTTATGAACAGAGTTTCCTATATCCAGGGCTCTTATGGCCTCGTAGATCATTGCAGTATGTCAGGATGTTTCTACACCTCCTGACTTCTGTTTATCCTGTTCCAAAGGTGTCATTCTTCACTCTATGTTAAGGTGACAGTCTGCGCTCTGTGCTGAATGGTGCTTATTTAGATGATAAACCAAATTTATGCTTAACGAGTTCTTTGTTAGCTCATTTTTTATTAGCTGTGGTCATTCTTTTTTCAACCGTCCACTTTCATTACGGGAAAAGTAATGAATAAATCAAATTCAAGGCAAGACAAATTTTGAAAGTTGGTCGTGCTCTCAGTCTTACAGGGTATAAGAAAGACAAAGTGTTAGATGTGATATACCACAAGGTTGACTTCAGCTAGTAAGGGTTGGAACAGTACTGAGATAGATTTTTCACAAAATAATTTTCATGTTCATGAAATATTATTTCTTGCTGTTGACTTGTTTCCTATTTAAAAACACTATATTTTTTTTATGTCATGCAAGTCTCATTACTTATAAGCCATGGTAGTGCATTATGCTTCAGAAAATCATTCCACAAACTATTGAGAATATTAACTGCATCTCAGTGTCTGTATATTTGGTATGTGCATGTATGTACATTTGCTTTTGCATGAGATATGACTGTGTGTCTGAGTGCTTATGACGACATGATTTTGGGAGAGGATGTGGGACTGGTTTTTTTTTCCTTTTTTTTTTTTTTTGAATGTCCAGAGTTTACTCTTATCACTGTTCCACTGCTGTCTTCCTATATATATGCAACAGCAATAATCACATGTTATATTGTGTGTGTTGTTATTTGCTGCACATTTGTTGACATGTTGTTTGAGTGATATGGTGCAAGGCATGGATTGCTATGGTGTAAGTTATTGGTTCTTTATTGATATTTTTATTTGTTCATTTTTTCAAATAACTTGTTTCCTGCTTGTCTGAATAGCCGCAAAATATTCTACCCAGGTCATGTATAGTCACTCCCTCAAGCTGCTGACTCTCAAGCTCAAATCAATTCTGAAAATGAAAAAAATAATCTGCATGTCAGAATTATTGTGATCACCTTGGTGATTTGTAAAATGTTATTTTCCAACATGATCAGCTACTTGGATTTTTAGGCATTGGCTCTAGCTAGCTGAGATGATGATGATGATGGAATGAAACCTTCACCTTTTGTTCTGGGGTCAGACAACCCAAAGCCAGCTGTACCTGCCTCAGTCTGGCCCAGTCTTGAGAATCTCTGTCTCTCTGCATTCCCTTACCAGGAGGGGTGCATAATGCCTGGTCTTCTCTCCTGTGCTTTTCATCTTGCAGGTCTGCCCACTGGCTTCAGTTGACACATTCCCACTTCAGAGCAGCTTATTTCCTTGTACAGCTTATATTCTGGGTGTGTTTGTGTTTCCAAAACCCATCAAACGCTGACATAAATGACGGGATTTTTAGCATGCATATTTGATCTTCTGCATGTGTATATAGTACAAGAAGGAAATTGAATGAAGGCACTGGCAGGTTTTGAGAATAAGTCATTATGAAAGTGCTGGTTAGTGTGGTTTATTTCTTTTTTCTGTTGGTATTATTTGATACTGTCTTCATTCACAAGGGAAGAGCGCAGCTAGTGTTGCATAGTTCCTTCAAGACAACAGTTACATCTTGAAAAGGAAATACAGATATTGTTTTCTTTTTCTTACTGATGACTTCACCTGTGTAGCATTGTGGCTAAATGCAGACTCTGGAGATCTATTGGAATTGGTTGTGTAGTTGTTCTGGCTTGTTTCATGAGGAGGGTGCCTCCTTGAACAGATTGCACCATAAGCAGTGTTTGTTTGATTTTATAGCAAAATGATGAAATACGAATGTTTTGATATGAAAAAAAGATAATCTAAATGTCTGATTTTACAGCAGTGTAATGCCCCAAAAACTAACAAAAATAGGAATCTTTTGATTTAACAAAAAAATCAATCTAAATGTTAAATTTTGAATTCAGACATGTTCCACCTTACATCAGACTCGTTTCACCTTATATCAGAATTATTCCACTTTACATCAGACTTGTTCCACTTTACATCAGACTTGTTTCACCTTATATCAGACCTGTTCCACTTTACATCAGACTTGTTTCACCTTATATCAGACCTGTTCCGCTTTACATCAGACTTGTTTCACCTTATATCAGACCTGTTCCACTTTACATCAGACTTGTTTCACCTTATATCAGACCTGTTCCACTTTACATCAGACCTGTTTCATCTTATATCAGACCTGTTCCACTTTACATCAGACTTGTTCCACCTTACATCAGACTTGCTTCACCTTATATCAGACATGTTCCACTTCACATCAGACTTGTTTCACCTTATATCAGACATGTTCCACTTTACATCAGACCTGTTTCATCTTATATCAGACTTGTTCCACTTTACATCAGACTTGCTCCACTTTACATCAGACTTGTTTCACCTTATATCAGACATGTTCCACTTTACATCAGACTTGTTTCACTTTATATCAGACATGTTCCACTTTGCATCAGACTTGTTTCACCTTATATCAGACCTGTTCCACTTTACATCAGACTTGTTTCACTTTATATCAGACCTGTTCCACTTTACATCAGACTTGTTTCACTTTATATCAGACATGTTCCACTTTACATCAGACTTGTTTCACCTTATATCAGACATGTTCCACTTTGCATCAGACTTGTTTCACCTTATATCAGACATGTTCCACTTTACATCAGACTTGTTTCACCTTATATCAGACATGTTCCACTTTACATCAGACTTGTTTCACCTTATATCAGACATGTTCCACTTTACATCAGACTTGTTTCACTTTATATCAGACATGTTCCACTTTACATCAGACTTGTTTCACCTTATATCAGACATGTTCCACTTTACATCAGACTTGTTTCACCTTATATCAGACATGTTCCACTTTACATCAGACTTGTTTCACCTTATATCAGACACGTTCCACTTTACATCAGACATGTTCCACTTCACATCAGACTTGTTCCACTTCACATCAGACTTGTTCCACTTCACATCAGACTAGTTCTGATTTACATCAGACTAGTTCTGTCTGTATTCACCAGACTTGTTCCATTTTTCTTCGAACTGTTTCTGATTTACATCAGACTTGTTCTGATTGACATCAGACTTATTATTCTGTTTTACACCAGACTTGTTCCATTTTTCTTTGAACCGTTTCTGATTTACATCAGACTTGTTCTAGTTTACATCAGATTTGTTCTATCTTGTATCAGATGTATTCCACTTTACCTCAGACTTGTTCCACTTTACATCAGACCAGTTTCATTTTCCATCAGGCTTGTTTTGGGTGAAGGGTCAGGGTGACATTACTACTATACTACCGATGTACCAGACTTCTGCCTGTGGTGTGCATTTATATCTGAGGTTACTGTTGGTTCCCTTCTAAGAATAACAATCAGTCTCGCCAAGATGGTGATAGTGGTCACAGCATTTTATTTAAATCTCCCTTTGAGTTAACATGCAGCTTGTGCAAGGGGCTTCTGGCATCGTGGTTTCAGACAAGTTTTATTTACTAGAACAGAGAAAACAAATCTAGGAAATGGAGTGTATGTGCTTAAGGTCAAGAGGTAGACTAGTGCGTCTGATCAAGTCCTCCTCAGAAAAAGTCATTGGGAAATAAAAGGGAGGGGGGAGGGGGGGAGCAGGAATGAGACAAAACATTTGAAGATTTTGGAAGAATTAATTTCTACAGGGAGTCATATTTTTGGTGCTACTTAGTGTAAAGAGGCAAGATGTAGGCCATCTGTGTTAAAGGTGTTTGAAGGTATGTGCTATTTTAGCACTTTTTCTCAAACATATGACAGATCTCCTTTAGCTGATTATAATGCAGGCAGCGTGGTGGAAGGAATGTAAAAGCCTGAAAAATGACAAAATTGTAGATGTATATGTTGGAGTTCCCCCCTCTCCTATGGCCACCCTCCCCCAGTTTTTTTTTTAATTGTGTACATACATATAAAAAGAAAATACTTAAAGAAAATATGAAAATCCGCCAACAGACAATATTGTGACAGCAGACTTGTTTTGTGATGAAGGGTCACAATCATACAACAGCCCACACCATGACCTCTGAGGGGTCACAGACAATCGTATATAGGACTGCAGCCAGTTCCTTTCAGAGCATGTGGAAGATTTTACTTAAAGCAGGCTGCTAGTGACAATGGCTCTGGTCACACATTTCCCCATGCTTCTGTAGACTTAAAACTTGGCCAGGATAGAGTAGTGGTTTAGTTTTACCTCTGACTTTGAGACATGAGACACTGGTAGAACATGACATAATTATTATTTGTGCAAAGGTCAACAGAGACATGCTTCTCCAATATGGAACTAGTTTTGAACACAGGAGAAAATTAAATTTTATGAAATGAAGTCAGGTAAAATAACATGAAACAAATAGAATATAAACAGCATGAAAGAATTGTTTAAATTTTGAAAAATGGAGTTACGGTTGTTAAATATGAATAAGGTATAAAGGGTCTATACTGCTAAATTTGAACCATTGCATAACTGACTCCAAGGAAATTTACTATAATACTGAAGTGTTCCAACTGTCAGATCAGAATTATTCATAATACTGAAGTGTTCCACCTGTCAGATCAGAATTATTCATAATACTGAAGTGTTCCACCTGTCAGATCAGAATTATTCATATTACTGAACTGTTCCACCTGTCAGATCAGAATTATTCATATTACTGAACTGTTCCACCTGTCAGATCAGAATTATTCATATTACTGAACTGTTCCACCTGTCAGATCAGAATTATTCATAATACTGAAGTGTTCCACCTGTCAGATCAGAATTATTCATATTACTGAACTGTTCCACCTGTCATCAGAATTATTCATAAGTATGATAGATAACGCAGTTACCCATGTTTTGGTTTTCTTTGTCACCATCTTCAGTCTTCCATTCCATCGCCATTCACCTTGCCTTTTACTTCCAATTTTGTTCTGATATAAAATCGTTGAAGAACTAATCTTCCCATAGAAAGAACTGTACTCAGGATGTGCACACAACCCCTGTTGCCCTTTCCATCCCAGCCCAGCCCAACTGGGGCCAGCCTGTGGTAACTCTAGGAAGAACTGACTGCACTTGCACTTGGTAAAAGGAAGGGGGGCTAATTTTAGTACTGGGTTCTGGACCCTTGGCCAAGTTGTGCTGGCTTTGTGTGCTGTGGCAGGCTTTTAGTGTGTGCTCACAAGGATATGCCTGCACTTACAAATGGAAGCTCAGTTTATCTTTTGTCTGAAAGATGGGCAAGAGAAGAGAATCTGAACCATTGTTTATGGGAGAACTCCCTCAACCAAACAGCTTAGCCAAATTAATCAGGCCCAAAACCCAAGCCTGTAAAATTATGAGTATGATTTCCAAACACTAATTTTATTTTTCCCTAAACGCTTCTAGAAGATTTCCAAAACAGGGTTAAACAACAGCAACAGAGCTGAAATGAAATGAAAGTACTTCTAAAATGGTAATGTATAGAACGACGATGCAAGTATTCTCTGCTAGCTTTAAAGAGGTCTTGTCTGCCTGGTGTATGATCATACAGCAATCTGTTTAATCTGTCCTGTGTAATGTGATAACAACTTTCATATCACGCGAGGTGTAGTGTAAGGTATGCATTTTGTGATTTCTGAGACATGCATACTCAAATTGTGGTTCAGTCATTATTTCTTACACATGCATAATCCTACTGTTGAGATTGTAACATTAGGATATATTTCTGTTGTTATGTACTATATCTTTACGAGTCCTCATTTTCCTTTTGTTCCTGTGGACTGTTTGTGGTATGATTGAAAACAGATGTAAGAATGAAAGATAATAAAGTCAGATGCAAAGACGTTGTAATTCGTGTTTGTGATTTTGGTATGAATGCAAACTGATGGAAGAAATTCCTGCATTTTCTGCTGGTCTATTTATTTATCTGTTGAATTCTTATTCTTTGTTGTTGCCCCTCAGCTATAGCTCCTTGGTTTAAAAATCGTGAGATGTTGTGTCTATGCAACACCATTAAGGTAGCCACACTCAGACTTCAGGGATGATGTCTAAACACCACCAGTGTGCATGTTTTTAAATTGGCATCTGTTCCTACGAACATGCTATGGCCTACTCTTGTGAAAGGTGGATGGAAGCTCGCACACAGGACTTGGGTTTATAGTCTCATCTGAAAGGACTTTTAAGGGCAGTGGAGTTAGTACTGATGTTAACTCAGGGAAACATCCCCATGAACAGTTAAGTTACCTGTGTGGTGGCTCAATCCCAGGCCATCAGATTACAAGTGCAGCACTCTGACCACCACGCTACCTTGCCTCCCTCTTTCTTATGAATGCATGCATATGACAGAAACACTATAAGCATTTCAATAATTCTCTTCATTTCTACATTTTCTGCTTGTCCATCTAACTTCTGATAGCTGACATCTGACTTCTCCTTTGACTCTCTGAGGAGTCATCGAGACACCATATTAAAATTTCAGGCAGTGTCTTGGGCAAATTGAATCTGCTGGAGCCTCTACCATCTCCCTTCAGGTATCAGACTTGCATTTTTCAGCCTTGTCCTGTGTTATCCATACCACCAGCCATAGCTAGTGTACTCTTTGATGAAAAGGTGGATTTGCTTTTAACATGTGCAGACTGTTAAGCATGGGTCAACGTCATGGGAGGTCAGTACATTGTGTAATTTATTGTGTAATTTATCGTTCAGTTTTTAGGATCAGATGATAAACCAATGGCCTTTGCACAACACGCATTCAGCACAATATTTTTTAAAATTTTATCCAAGCTACAAGAGGGTGGTTGTCCTTGGAAAAATTCTATAGACAAAAGCTGTTCTCTGATAGGGAAACAGAAAGACATGCAAACAGGAAAATAAGGAAAGAAGTAGTGGGTGGTCCTGCTCTTGGGGTGACACACTCGCGTCAGGGAGAGCAACCCAGATTTCGTGGGTGAAATCATCTGTGACTGAGAGTGGTATACAAATTTTTTTTTTTTTTAATCTTACAGAGCTTGTAGTAATAATAATAATAATAATATATGGAATTTGTATAGCGCCAAATCTTGTAAAACAAACAAATCGAAGCGCTTGCACTCAAATCATTTACGCGCATGCAACTTTCCTCAAATATAATAAAGAACATATTTCAAATTTATGCACGTGTATGTACACACACACACACACACACACACACACACCGCGAACACACTTAGGAGATGAAGAATGCTGTTGAAAAGTAGAGACGGATATGAGGGGGGAAGTGTCAGGTAGGAAATAAGTGTGTTTTGAGGCTGGATTTGAAGGTATCAAGTGAAGGTTTTTGGCGAAGTGAAAGAGGGAGGTCATTCCACGTGGACGGACCAGAAACAGAAAAAGATCGACAGCCAACAGTGGTTTGTTTGAATCTGGGTGTTCGAAAGCACAAAGTATCTGCGGCTGAACGAAGGGAACGGGATGGAGTGTACAGGTGAAGACAGTTACAAAGATAAGATGGTGCAGATTTGTGGAGACATTTGAAACAGAGGGTATTGATCTTATACTTCAGTCTTTGTGAGACTGGCAGCCAGTGAAGAGATCGCAGAAGAGGAGTGATGTGTTCGGATCTTTTCTTTCTTAGGACCAGTCGAGCTGCAGAGTTTTGTATGCGTTGAAGAGAGTGGATGGATGATGCTGGTAGGCCAGCCAGAAGAGAATGGAATCAAGTTAGTGGAATCAAGTATTTTTTATCTGGAGAAAAAGAAAAATCACCCAGCTCATTGCAACATAAACTGTAACCAGACATCCAAAACATGACCACCAACAATGGAAAACATGAACAACAACAAAATGAAACCCTTTTCCCCCATACAAGCACTTAAAAACAAAACTAAAACTAAAAACGCGCATATCACGCGTTATAGTGCAAGGGAAGTAACACCGAACTGTATTCTTTGTCACTAGTTTTATGTTACTTCCCCTGAATTTGATTCTTGGGCACAGAATACAAGTTTCTCAACATCTGTGTCAGTACCCTCACCTACTCTTTCTTTCGCAAGGCACACTAACATGCTATCTTCTATGCTTCGTTTGAGTTCTTGCTTCTTTCTCTCTATCTTCTTCCAACTAATCATATTCAGGGTAACAAACACATAATCTCTCTTTAAAAAAGAAGAAAAAGTCTACCAAAAACAGGATGTGCCTGTATTTAAAAACACACAAAAACAAATAACAATAAGAAACAAAAATACAAAAATATGTGTATGTGTGTGTGTGTGGGTGGGGGGGGGGGGGGGGGGGGTATTCACAATAGTTTATTCCCATTAACTGTTTTGAGCTACTATCTATCTATCTGTCCCGTAGTCTGACGACCGTGGGGGCACCCTCAAAGACTCAGCAACCAGTTCCCTCCATTCCTCTCTCTGTTCTGCCTTTCTCAGGGTTTTGTTGAGTTCTAGGCCTGTCCATTCACTGATGTTATCCTCCCAGCTCTTCCTTGGTCTGCCTCTTCTTCTTCCTCCTTGGACAGTGCCTTGCAAAAATGTCTTTGTAATTCCTTGGGATCTTGTGACATGCCCATACCACTTAAGTTTACGCTTTTTCACGATCGTTAGAAGGTTCTCATAGGGTCCAATGGTTGCTGGATTCTGTTATGCACGCTTTCGTTGCTTATGTGGTCTTTGTAGGAGATGCCAAGGAGTCTCCGAAAGCATCTCATCTCCACTGCCTGTACTCTTCTCTCCAAATCTGCAGTCAGGGTCCATGATTCACAGGCATACAGAAATATGGATATGACAAGGGAGCGCATTAGTCTGATCTTGGAGATAAGTGAGATATCTTATCTCTCCAGATGATGTTTAGTTTTGACAAAGCTGTTATTGTCTGTGC
This sequence comes from Rapana venosa, assembly GCA_028751875.1. Taxonomy (NCBI): domain Eukaryota; kingdom Metazoa; phylum Mollusca; class Gastropoda; order Neogastropoda; family Muricidae; genus Rapana; species Rapana venosa. Next base: position 11,235,489 of record CM054142.1, read on the forward strand.
AGTCCTGCATACTACTTCTGGCTTGGATCCCTGGTCGGATACAATGGCTCCCAGGTACTTGAAGCTTTGAACTGTTTCCAGCTTCTGGTCATTAACCCTGATATCAGTGCTAATGCCGTTGGTGTTATTAGTCATCAGTTTGGTCTTCTCTGCACTGATTTCCATGCCGTATGTTTTGGAGGCCTTATCCAAGTGTTCTGTTAGGCTGGCAAGCTCTTTTTCTGATCCTGCTATTCCATCAATGTCATCTGCGAAGCGGAGGTTTGTGATCGTTCTGCCACCAATGCTGACTGATCCTTCATGATGTTCCAGTGCATCAGCCATGATTCTCTCAAGGAAGATGTTGAAAAGAGTGGGTGAGAGTAGACAGCCCTGCCTTACTCCAACTGTTGTTCGAAACCATTCTCCAATGTTGTTGTTGTAGTACACTGCACTGGTGGCCTCGCTGTACAGCTGTTTGATGACTCTGATCAGGTTTGCATTGATGCTGTACAAATTCATGGTTGCCCACAAAGCTGCATGCCACACCCTGTCAAATGCCTTCTTAAAATCGATAAATACATGGTAAAGGTCTTGTTGATGTTGGAAGGTACCGCTCACATAGTATTCTGAGGTTGAATATCTGTTCTGTTGTGCTGCGCCCTGCTCTGAAACCTGCTTGTTCCTCAGCAATGATGGTCTCTGCTTGTGGCTTCAGTCTATTCAATATTATCTGCAGCATGACCTTGCTTGGGTGACATATGAGGCTGATTGTGCGGTAATTATGGCATTGTTGTAGATTTCCTTTCTTGGGGAGGGTGATGATGAGTGACTGTGTCCATGGTGTTGGCCATTTTCCTGTCTGCCAGATCTTGTTGCAGATTCTTAGTAGGGCGCTGATCATGGCTTCCCCTTTTGAGCTACAGAGAAACAAAAAGCATACAAATCAATAATGAATGACGGGTATCAAGAGGAAGAGCGAACACAACTAAACAAAAGACAATAATGATACAAAAAGAAACGAATTAGACATTGTTATACATTGTCAAGGTTGATGCACCCTATTTAGATGGGGAGTTATTCATATTCTTTCGGGAAGTGTATAGGTATCTGAAGTGATTTAAAAAATAAAAAAAAGAAGAAGAAAGAAAAAGAAGAGAGCAATGAAAATGAAAAAATAACAATACACACACCAAGAAAGACCACTCACATAAAAAAAATCTTAAACAAGGGAGATAATAGTAACGCAACTGGAAAAACTCGCTATAAGCTGCTGTTACGTCCCTTACACCATATCCACAGCCTGCCTTTGCAATCAAATCAGAAAACTGTATAATTATTATGATAGGAAGTAATTAATGCAAAATGAAAGTAACAATGAAATGGGAAAGTGAACAAGTTGCCAGTGTCGACATCTGTACAAGCTTTCCTTATTCCGAGTTTGTTGGAAGATGCTATGAGGCATTTGTTCCCCCCCCCCCCCCCCCCACCCCCCCCCCCCCCCCCCCCCCCCCCCCCCCCCCCCCCCCCCCCCCCAAATTTTTTTTTTTTGGTTCCTGGGCTAGAGCCCCAAAGGGTTCACCAATGGCGAGCTTTTTGCCTTGGAATCGGTTTTTTCCCCCACCGAAGGTAGCCGCTTTCCCCGACTTCAGGGTGGGCATGCTGGGAATTTTTTTCGTTTTTTGTATACTTGAGTGGGTTTCCCGTAACCCCACCGAACGCTCAACAGTTTTTAAAAGTACATAATTTTTTATTTCATCTTCTCGTCCCAAATATCGTAATATCCACGAAGGGATTTAAAGGCCTGGCAGGTTTTACTTGAAGTTGCCCTGGGAGATCGAAACATCACCACCCCTAATTCACCAGAGCCCCCGAGATTCGAATCACGACTTCATGGATCCATGGGATTGAAGTCTTTGGCAAACCCCACCGGCTATAGCGCCCGTTCAATGCACAATAGAATGCCCCCCCAACCCCCCACCCCCCATGCCCTTATCTTCTTTTTTAATTTTTATTCTTTTTAGATATAGTGTAATTTCATGCTCTTTTACTTTTGGGGATGACCTGAAAACCTAACGTGAAGATGTATGCGTTGGGTTTTTAAAAAAAGAACACACACACACACACCACACACACACACACACACACAACACACACACCACACACACGCACACACACAAAACAGTAATGCTCTTCAGGGATGTTTTAAAGTTTTTTGATTGATTTGATTGACTTGACAACACATACACCAAAAACACAAAACACACCACACACACGCCCCGCGCGCGCGCACACACACACACACACACACACACAAACACAACACACCAAACGAGAAAGAAGAAAATAAACAAAAAAAAAAAACCAAACAAACCAAAAAAAGAGAAACAAACAAAAAACGAAGAAGAAAACAAAAAGAAAAAATAGACCCCCCCCCCCAAAAAAAAAAAAGAAATTTAAAAACCCCAGTCTCCCGGATTTTTCAAAATTTTTTGCATCCCCAAAGCAGACTGAAAAATAACATGCATAAAACACAATTTGAGCCCCGCCCTTTCCAATGATTTCAATAAAAAAAACAGGGTTTAAAAAAAAAAATAAGAGGAGAACAAAAAACAAAAAACCCCACACAACTTCGAGGTTTTTTAATCAGGAAAGTTTAAATATTGGGACACAACCCCCTCCCCACCCCACCCCCCCAAAACGCCCCAGGCACCCCCCCCCCCCCCCCTAACCCCCCTTTCCTCCCCTTCTCTTTCTCTTCCCTCTCCTTCTCTCTCTTTTCCCTCTTTCTCTCTCTCTTTTCCTCCCCCCTGCCTTCCCTGTTGTTCTGAATTCCCTGTCTTTCTGTCTGTTGTTGTCGTCTTCTGTCGCTCCTACTGCCTACCTGCTGTCTTCTGTCTGTTGCCCTTCTTCCTCTGTCCCCTCTGCCCTTCCTTCTTCTCTCTCTCTCTCTCCTCTCCTCTCTCTCTCTTCTCTTCTCAGAGCTTTCATCAAGTTCTCGGGGGGGGGAAAAAAACAACAAAACAAAACAGAAAAAAAAAAAACCCAAAAAGAAAAAAAAAACAAAAAAAAAAAAAAAAAACAAATCCAAGGTTAAATCAAATTTATAAATGAATTCTGTGGAACCCTTAGACGCTGTCGTCTGGCGGGTTTCACGGTACTTCAAGGTGTGAAAGGAGGGGGGGGGGGGGGGGGGAGGAGAGAGAGAGAGAGAGAGAGAGAGGAGAGGGGGAAGAGAGGGGAGAGAAAAGAGAGAGAGGAGGGAGGGAGAATTGAACTCTGAATCTTTAAAATGTTAGGCCTATGGCCCATTCACGGGGGGTGTAACAAAAACAAAAAATCACACAAGCATAGCTTTTTGATCAAAACAAATTTACATGCATTACTAGATTAATCCATTAAACTTCTCTGCTACTATTTTGTCGCTTTATCAAATCTTTCAAAAAAATTTTAAAGCGAAAGTTATCTTTTATTTAATCAATAACTAGTTAATTTAAACAATGAGGACTTTGTAATACTTTTTTGCAATAAACTTTTTCCCTGTTGTCGGGTTGTGGAAACTAAACAAAGTGAATTTCTGTTTCGGCCCAGACAACTGGACACATTAGGTCTGCTTCTGACAGTTCTTTCTAAACGCAGTTTATGTATTTCGCTGGAACACCTTTGGCGAAATCGATCAGAAATTCTTGCTTTTAATGTTTAATATGTTGTAAAAAAAAAGTGGCACAGAAAAGTTAATTTTTATGTTGATACACAGGTATCTTTCGTGACTGTGGATATTTCTGTCCACTCCTGAACTAAACGCATTTAACCCGTTCCTTTTTAGCATTTTAAAAACATTTTTCTCATCCCCTACCCTTGATTTTCCCAAGCATAAAAAAAAACCATACTGGTACGGGAAAAAGAAACATAATGATGAAGCCCATGCCTCTTGTTCCTTTCTGCAAAAGAACTACATCTTTAAAAGTTTTAGGGGGAAGCCGCTCATCCCCATCTGTATAACCCTCAACCAGAATCAAACTGCCTTTGTAAATATTTTAAAAAAAAGTGGGTATTAGTTTCACTGTAAACTGGTCATTAGGATTTTTTAAATGTCCATTTAGAAAGGGGTTTTGTAGAAAAGGGGTGTACACGTTCAACAATTTTTAGGTCGATTTAAATCCCAACCTCTGCACCAAAGTCAAATAGGCTGTTTTTGTGTGTCAAAAAATTTTTAAAAAAAATTTATGAGATTTTCCCCCAAGTGTATTAAGTATTAAAAATCCCTATGATACCTTTTTTGCTGGGCTTGCCATATCAGTCAGAGATGTAAAAAATGACATTTAGTGGATAGATTATGCCAAGTATTTGTAGCTTTTTAAAACCTTAAGCAACTTACCATGGACCTTTTTCTCTTTAAAGGCTAATGACCCCTTTTTCTAAACACAATATATTCGATTTGTTAATTAACGTTTAGACCTAATTTTTTGCTGTCTCTGAAGAACATTTAGTTGCTTTTGTAAGCCACAACAAATCGAAAAAAGAATAACATCATCAGCAAACATTAATACCATTTTAAACAAAGTCAGGAAATAATGGATCCAGCCTCCCCCCGGGGGCAAGTTTCTTGCTATTTCATCAATAAGAGAAAAAAAAAATACAGGGCTACTTTTTCCCTTTTTGCCCCCATGGACATGTAAAAGACTCTTTTAAAAACTCCCCCTAACTCTGACCTTTGCCTGCACAATTTTTTATACAACAAAACATTTTTTTTTATACTTTCTCTTTTGCCTTAAGTCCTTTCTTTTCCAGAACATTCCCATTTGTCCTTCTATTGGTCAAAAGCTTTCAAAAATTTAAAACACATATAACTTTTTATGATAAACCAAATTTTGTTTTTTGTATTTTTGAAAAATATTGTAAAGATTGGCGATTGTCGTACCTTTTAGGGAACCCTGCTTGGTATTCTCCTACAATTTATTTTCTTCAATCCATCATTCAAACGGTTGTTAAGTATGGGCTGTATAACTTGCTTGAGAATTTTTAAAAAAAAATATTTCCCCGGTAGTTTCTGGGTTTTTGTTCGCCTTTTTTTGTATTTGGGTGGATTTCAGATTCTGTCCCCGGACAGGGGGGTAAAAAATTCCTGTGAAAATTTTATTGAAAAATTTTTGTTAGGGCAAAAAGGATAAGCAAATTTTTAAAGAATTCACCTTGACACCATCTTTGGGCCCCCCAACTGCCATTCTTTAATGTTTATTTTGCTGCTTTTAAAACCCTTTTTTAGAGATGTCCTGCTCAATTTTTCGTTCAGAAGTTCATTTTCCATTAATTTTAGCATTTTCAAAAACTTCTTCTTCGGTCTGTTCTTTTTCATTTTAAAAAGGCCTGAAAAGTTCAAACCATTGCAACTTGTATAGTGTTAGGTGTTGAATCTTTGTACTCAAATAAATTCCCTTTAAATTTTTTACCAAAACTCAGAAGGGTTGTTAGTATTTTCTTGTATGAGTGAAGCAGATCGCGCGGGCTTTGCCTTTTTTTCTGCCCCAGTAAATTTTTTGTACTGTCTACGGTTTTCCTGTACAATAAATGTCACCCGGGGTTTTAGTTTTGTTAAAAATTTTCCCTTTTTTGCTTCTCTACATTCTTTATCCCAAACCCTTTTTGAGACTTTTTTTGTCCAGGTTATGAGTTCATACATGACTGCTTTTAAAAAGACCTTTGTTGAATGGGTTTATTGACTCATTAATATTTTTCAAAAGTCTTCTGCTTTAACAAAAGTCTTTCCCCTTTCTTCGACGAACTAAAATTTTTCCCAAGAATTCATCTACTTTTTTTTTTTTCCCTTCAAAAAATTTTTTCTATTTTGAAATTTTTCAAAGCTTTATTTCTAATTTTTTTTTTTGGGTCTCACAATTAAAAAAAGGGTTCAATGGATTTTTTTGATTTTTGGCCCAAAATTTTTTATGAAAATGTAGTAAAACCTTTGTACAATGAAATAATTACAAATTTTGTAGGAGAAATGTGTAAAATTGCAATTTACATAAAATAAACCTTTCTAAAAATTAATCAAATTCTCCAAACATTCAAAAGATTTCAAACCAAATCATTCAAGTGTAGTCTTTGATGCCCGAAAGGTCGTTACAAGCTCCTCCGGTAATCAAAAATTCAATAATACTCTTCAGCATCAGAATCATCAGAATTTTCATTGCCAGTTCCCCAGCTTGAAACACCAAATAAAATGAACAGAACATCACCTAATTTTTCTCGATCACATCAAAAATACAAAGTTCTAAACATAGCAACACCCTGTATATGTTGTTTTTTTGATAGTAATCAGAGGCTGGGGGGGAAGTAAGCAACCCCACTAAGAAACAGGTAGTTCAGTTTCAAAAAGTTTTTTTGAAAATTGCAAAACATTTACATTGTCCAATCTAAAGTAATACTTTCAAAATAAGAAGCAAATCTTTTTTTTAACCCAAAAGAATTAGACCACCAGACAAACGTGCGTTTGCAGCACCCGATAAAAAACGAAGGTGATATAAACAATATGATCAGGAAACAATGTTTTGCCTGGGAAAATTTTGTTACAAAAGTTTCAACTAAAAGCAAAAAAAACAAAACTTGCCAAAAATTCTGCCACAGGATCATGCACACTTGACTCCCTTTAATATTTATGAAAAAAACACAAATGACTTTTTTTGTGTACCAGGATTAATGCGGTGTGGTATGGGCCAGGCCCTTTTCCTATCTATTTTTGCTTTGTTTTTTGGTGTTTTGCTGTTTGTTCGACATGTTTTGATAAAGTTAATGTTTCTTTCCTTTCGTTTTTAAACCACAGATTGCTTTTAAAAGTTTTTCGGTCAGCAAACGTTTGTGTTTTAGTGCCCATCAGGCTGGCTGGGGGCCATTTTTACACGGGGGTTTCTTTCTTGGACCGGGGGCAGGGTTCGTCTTTTTCTGTTGCTGCTGTTGGAGGGCCCTGGTTTTTTTTGGGGAAGGTCCTTTTGGGGGCATGGGGGTAAATCTGAATCAACAGTGCCAAGATCTGCACCTGTCATGCCAACAGATCTTCCCCATTCGCCCACACTTTAAAAAGTCCGGTAAGCAAACGACCGTTAAAATCGACGAGCACCTCAGCATCTCCACAAAAGGTATGTGAAGCTGCCCCAGGAGGCGATACAGCGGTCTGGTTTTCCCCCCCTGTGCCATAGGCTGTGTGGATACAGCCCCACGGGATGCGGTTTTAAAGGTGTGGAGCTGTCCCCTGGGGAAATTGGCAGGGCTTTTCTGCTTCCCCCCAGTACGCCGTACTGCTGGCAAGGTCCCCGGTGTGTGGACACGGAGAGCAGGGTTCACCAGGAGGCTGAGGGAAACCAAAGGTTCCCCCCGAGGGCACGTGTTCTTTGGGCACAGTCCTGGTGGCATGTTTGGTGCCCCTGGCGACGGACAGGGGATGCACTGGTTTCAACTGACTCCAGCACCCCTGGCCCCGGGGTCTGCAGCCATCCCCTCCTCAGCTTGGGTCACCCCCCGTGACCACCCCCCCGCAGCCACGTCCTGTGGAGACTGCGATTGGTTTAGCTGACAGTCAATGACAAAGCTTTCTTGCCCGGTGTTGATCCACAGGGACGCAGGAATTCTTTGCCAGTGTTTCCTTCTGCCTGTCGCTAGTAGCCTCACCTGGCACAGAAACCGGGGTTCCGTTGCATGGCGGTTGACATGGGGGGGGACCATCACGGGGAAAACCTGGCAGCCGGGTAAAATTGCCAGTATAGGGTATTCTTAGTCCCAATCCCCACCATCCCCATAAATTTTCCATAGGGAAACCAGGTGCCCCAGCCAAAAAAAGAAGGGGCCCGATGGCATGGTGACTGGTATTTCCCCGTGCGATCATAGGGGTTTTCTGATGGTAATCTTCTTTGGTAACTGGGGCTTTTTGCGTAGTTTTTCTTTCTACCGCCGGGGGGTCCAGTTTGGATTTTCCCTTTTTTGCTGCCAGGGGGCATCACGGGGAAAAAACCCCTTTAGCAAAATTTTTCCCCACTCAAAGGGGCCCCATAGTGAAGGGGTCCTGCCAAACCCCCAGCTTTTGGGTTGCCTTGTAGTGGCACGGGGCCCCCCTTTTTCTGTGTTCTTTCACAGGTTTGGCCTTTGTTGTCAGATCCCGCAACCTGGATTTCCTTTTTTTCAGCATTTTTTCCCGCCCCTTAGTTTTAAGATGTCCATGTTGTCTCTCCCTCAAAACTGCACCAGGGGTGGCGTGGGGCGTCTCCTGTTTTCATTCCTTTTTCCTCCCCCGACGAGTGCAGGGAAAGAGTCCTCCTGGGGTTTCCCTTGTCTTCCCGGCACTTTGGGAGTTTTTGGGCCAAACACATCATGCTGCAGGATGGGCGTCTTCTCACCTTTTCCCCTTGGGGAAAGCCGAAAAAATCGGAGATTGTTTCGCCGGAATGCCTCCCGGTTGCTATTTTGTCTTCGAGGTCGGCTGCTACTGTAAACAAGTGTTCCTTCTGTATTGCTATCGCTGCCTGAGTTTTAGTCTGTTCTTGGACTTACCACAAAAACTTCCTCCCCCTTTGCGTCCTTTTAGTAAAACTTGACTTGTTTTTGGTTTTCGCGACATAACTTTCCATTTTTTCAAAGTCCATCACCAAAGACTGGAACGTTCATTTAGTTTTTTTGGTCAAAGAGATGACATTTGTATATTGCTGGTTAAACGGACGGGGAGTTGTGTTTCGTTTCATGATCGGGGCCAGGATTTGTTCTATGTCCCCCAGCACACGCGGTTAAACGCACAAAAAGTGGCGAGCTTTCTTTTTCTTTCTGTGAGTAGACTTGTCTAGCAGTTGACAGCCTTGCACGTTTGGTCATAAAAGAAATGTAAATTGTGGAAAAACGACCGCATGTATGGCGAAAAGCCAGTACCTCTGCAGGCATTGTACTTACTAGTATCTGTCAGACAACTTTTTATACTGAAATAGTAACCATATAATGAATAATTAACAAAATTAAGTATAAATAATGAAGAGCAGCCCAAAACACGTCTTGCCTCCACAAGTCAGAGAGAGAGAGAGAGAGAGAGAGACGCTATAGCCATGTGCTGTTTTTACCAGGAGTTGCGTCAGCGAGAATAGATTAAAATCCTCACCTGAAGTGAGGCGCTGAACCAATTCTCTCCTGCCTTTTGTCCTGGCAATTATTGTTTTGTTGTTGTTTTTGTTTTTGTTGTTTTGGTGGTGTTTTTGGATGGATCAATTAACGCACAGGTTCATTTTCTGTTACATGGCTATGGAGATATAATTTTTATATGGAGAGAGATGGAGAGAGATTTTTACGTATATAAAACTGTAGATAAAACTGTCCCTCGGTTCTACAAAAAAACGTTTTACTCGCCTCCAAGTGGAAGAGATTTGTCTCTGGATGCATACTGCAATACCATCCAAACCCTCACCAACAACTTTGTCAACAACAGAAAGCTCAGAGATAACCTCTCCACCACAGAAAGAAGAGCTCTCCACGCACTGAAAGATCTGGTGCAGGAGAGAAAGATACGGATCTCCAGGGCAGACAAAGGAGGCGCTGTTGTTGTTCAAGATGTTGACAGCTACATCAGGGAGGGCCAGCGGCTACTGAATAACCCTGAACACTACGAACAAGTGAGGAAAGACCCCACACCACAAATCATCACTGCCACCAACAACATTGTGGACAAACTTCAAGCAAAGGAATACATTGATGAAAACACACATAGATGGGCGCGACTTGACCCGGGCAACGTCAGACCCCATGTGTTTTATCACATTCCCAAAGTCCACAAATCGCTTGTAGACCCTCCTGGACGTCCCATCGTGTCTGGGGTAAACGGCCCCACCGAAACGCTGTCCAAACTAGTGGACTCCTGGCTGCAACCCTATGTAGTCTCTCTTCCCAGCTACCTGAAGGATTCCACAGATGTCCTAAACAAAATATTGGACTGGAACACAAGACTTGGACCCTTCAAAGAAAGTGTCATGCTTGTAACAATTGATGTTGTCAACCTGTACGGCACCATTCCTCATCAGGACATGACAGACGCTATCCGCTTCTTCATGGACTCCCATCCAAAGGATAGTGTACCCCCTGTCAGTACCGTACTGGAGATTGTACAGCACATTTTACACAGCAACTACTTCACTTTTGAAGGCCAAGTCTACCGGCAGAAAACAGGCACTGCCATGGGCACACCTATGTCACCCACAGTGGCCAACCTGTTCATGGGCTTCCTCGAAAAGTCACTACTGGAAAAAAAGCCCTGTAGCAGTAGAAGAAGAACTGTGGAGACGCTTTATTGACGACATTCTGGTGTTGTGGATGGGAACGGAGGAACAACTGAACAGTTTCAGTGAGTTCATCAACTCATTCCACCCGTCAATAAAGTTCACAGTCCACAGTTCTAAAACAGAAATGCCCTACCTGGACATTCTCCTCAGAATGGAAGGTGGCTACATCACCACCGAGCTCTTCTCTAAAGCAACAGATGCCCACAACTACCTTCCATTCCAATCATGTCATCCCCGTCATTGTGTGAACAACATCCCTGTGGGACAGTTCTTGCGAGTACGCCGCTTGTGTTCTACAGAGCAAGACTTCGAACGCCATAGTATGGAGATGTGCCATGCATTCCAGGATCGTGGCTACCCTGACACCATCATCATGGCCGCTAAATCGCGGGCAAAAGCCACTCCACGCCAGGTTACCCTCACTTACACCAAAAAACCCATCAACAGCAGAGTTCCTGTAGTCATCACCCATAATCCACGGAACCCTCCCATCCGAAAATGGTTACAGGACAATCTGCCTACCCTGCACTGCAGTGCCAGAATGAAGAAGGCAGTTCCCGAAGCTCCTGTGATGGGGGAGAGAAAATGCAGGAGTCTAGGGAACATGCTCATGCCATCTGTCCTGCCTCCTACAAACGCAACACCTGGTAGTCGTGGATGTTTCTGCTGCACCAAAAAATGTGCCACCTGCAGGGACCACCTACTAGAGGGCAGTCTCTTCACCAGTTTAACGACTGGTGAGAGATTCACCATCAGAGACGCCTTCTCTTGCAGCAGCAAAAACATCGTTTATCTGCTCAGCTGCAACCTCTGTGGACTCCAGTACGTTGGCGAAACCAAAAACGCCCTGAAAACCAGGCTGTACCTTCACCGCAGTGACATCACCAGAAACACCGGCACAAGAGTGACCCAACACTTCAATCAGGAGGGACACTCTCTCAGCAACGTGAAGTGCCAGGTGATTGAACAGGTGAACGGGCAGACCCACGAGGCCAGACTCCGCCGAGAACGTTTCTGGAGACACAAGTTGCAGACTGACGCCCCTGAAGGCCTCAACACACGTGACAGTTGAGCTTGCCATCCTGACCACATTCCACTACCCTGGCAACTTGCTTTGAACAATCCCCCCAAATACCTAACTTGACTTGTGTGTGTGTGTGTGTGTGTGTGTGTGTGTGTGAGAGTGTGTGTGTGTATGTGTGTGCGCGCGCGCATGTGTTTATTGTTTAATTACTATTTAGTTATTCCTTTGCTTCGAGGATGATGGAATAGGGAATAGGCACTCGTTTAATTCATTTGCACTGGCGCACAATTGCCTACTCTTCCGAAAGGTGGAACGGGTTTTGGCATGTGGGCCGGATGTTCTGCGTGTGCTCCCACACGGGACTTCGCTTATAGTCTCCTGAAAGGATGTGTATGTGTATGTGTGTGTGTATGTGCATATGCGTGTATATGTGTGCATGCGTGCGTGTATGCGTGGGTGCGCAAGTGTGTGTGTTTGTGTATGTATGTGTGTGTGTGTGTGTGTGAACATAAACTATATGACCACAATTGTCCCAGGTAAAATCCCTCCCCCTATCTCTCTCTCTCTCTCTCTCTCTCTCTCTAACATGGTCTCAGTATGGTGTTCAATTTAAAAGGTCATACGAAAAAAATTTCACAATGATGTAAAATTGGATTGACGTCATTCCATCACGTCACCCCCCCCCCCCCCCCCCCCCCCCCCCCCCCCCCCCCCCCCCCCCCCCCCCCCCCCCCCTGAGGAAGGCGAAAGCCGAAATATTGGGGAACATTTATTATGCTGGTTGTTATGCTTTCACTTTGTGTGGTATATATATATATATATATATATATATATATTATATATATATATATATACGTAAAAATCTCTCTCCATTGGTGAACCTTAAAGCTGTTGCTGAGGAAACCTCCCCCTACCCACCCCCCCCCAAAAAAAAAGAAAAGAAAGAAAAAGGAAAAATATCTATTTGCATTCCAAATTTAACCACCACCCCCCCCCCCTCCCCCGAACCCCCCCCCAAAAAAAAACAAAAAACCCCAACAACAACAAGAACAAAAACAACAACAACCAACCAACCCAACAAAACAAAAACAAAAACACCCCTACCACCACCACCACCACCACCACCACCACCAACAGACCCTTAAACTATCACCACAGCGGAGGCTCAATCAAACCCTATGCCACATCAGCTATCGTCAGATCACGACATTGACATTTTAAACCACTACACTATTCTGCTCCACCCCCCAACCCCCCCCCTTCCCTTCCCCCCTTCTCTTCCCCGTCCCCAGCCCATCTGTTTCTCTACCTAATAATTTCCTCTATTTGGTGTTGATTCGGTCATCATCATCATCATCATCATCATCATCATCATCATCATCATCATCATCATCATCATCATCATCATCAATTTGTCATCACCATCGCCATCATCATCATCATCATCATCATCACCACCACCACCACCACCACCACCATCATCATCATCATCATCATCATCATCATCATCATCATCATCATCATCATCATCATCATCGAAAATCGAACTGAATGTCAAAGTCCTTCGGATGAGACTCTAAACCGAGGCCCCGTGTGCGAACGCATGCAGAACATCTTGCGCACACGTTAAATCCTGTCCAGCATTTCGAAAGAGTATGCCATTGTGTGCCGGTGGGAACAGATGACAAAATTTACAAAATCTCATACACACGGGGACTGGATGTAAAAAAAAGGGCATGAGTGCTTATTCCATTATCCTCGATTAAAAAAAAAGTCATCTGAGCGCTTTGATTTGTTGCTTTACAAGATTCAACGCTATATAAGTTCCAAACATTATTATTATTATTATTATTATTATTATTATTATTATTATTATTATTATTATTATTATTATTATCATCATCATCATCATCATCATCATCATCGTCGTCGTCGTCGTCGTCTTCTACTTCTTCGTCAGCCGCTCAGCCAGCAGCGATTGTTGTCTGTCATAATTGTGAGCAAAAATGCTAATGATAATCTGTTTTTATTTGCATGATACCACCTAACGACAATGTCAGCTTCCAGTGCCGCGGAAATTTCTGTTCTACTTCAATATACAAGACAATAATGAACAAAGCGGCAAATCCACATACACATAACCGTTAATAATGGAACTGTTGCAAGCAAAGCGGCAAATCCACATGCACATAACCGTTAATGATGGAGCTATTGCAAACACAGCGGCAAATGCACATAAACATAACCGTTAATGATGGAACTATTGCAAACACAGCGGCAAATGCACATAAACATAACCGTTAATGATGGAACTATTGCAAACAAAGCGGCAAATGCACATAAACATAACCGTTAATGATGGAACTATTGCAAACAAAGCGACAAATCCACATGCACATAACCGTTAATGATGGAACTATTGCAAACACAGCGGCAAATGCACATAAACATAACCGTTAATGATGGAACTATTGCAAACAAAGCGGCAAATCTACATGCACATAACCGTTAATGATGGAACTATTGCAAACACAGCGGCAAATGCACATGCACATAATCGTTAATGATGGAACTATTGCAAACAAAGCGGCAAATCTACATGCACATAACCGCTAATGATGAAACTATTGCAAACACAGCGGCAAATTCACATGCACATAACCGTTAATGATGGAACTATTGCAAACACAGCGACAAATCCACATGCACATAACCGTTAATGATGGAACTATTGCAAACACAGCGGCAAATGCACATGCACATAACCGTTAATGATGGAACTATTGCAAACAAGCGGCAAATCCACATGCACATAACCGTTAATAATAAAACCCAGCAAAGGACAAGGGTAAACGATATATCAGTTTATCAAATAAAACAAATTAAGAAGAAACTAATGCACTACACACATGCACAGACACACGCGCGCGCGCGCGCGAGCACACACACACACACACACACACACACACGCACGCACGCACGCACAAACAGGCGCGCGCACGAGCATATACACACAGACACACATAGACACACACAGACACACACAGACACAGACACACACAGACACACACAGACACAGACACACACACATACACACATGCACGCACGCACGTACGCACGCACGCATAAGAGCGAGAGAGAGAGAGAGAGAGAAGAGAGAGAGAGAGAGAGAGAGAGAGGAGACAGAAGAGAGAGAGAGAGAGAGAGAGATGAGAGAGAGAGAGGAAGAGAGAGAGAGAGAGAGAGAGAGAGAGAGAGAGGAGAGAGAGGACAGAGAGAGAGAGAGAGAAAGAGAGAGAGAGACAGAGAGAGAAAGAGAGAGAGATAGAGAGCGAGAGAGAAGAGAGAGGAGAGAGGAGAGGAGGAGAGAGAGAGGAGAGAGAGAGAGAGAGAGAGAGAAACCCATTAATCAAACTTCAGAATAGCGATCCATTTCAAGAATTTGCATATTTATTGGTAATTTTGGAAAACGTCCACAGCAACAAATCATGATAACAACGACAACAACAACAACAACAAATAAAACAACAAGAACACTTCCATTGAAAGCATTTTTTTTCTCCCGTTTTCACTTTTATTTTTTTCAAATATGATATTTTGAATATGGATACTATTTGCACAAAGTGGAGAAGATCAAAAAGTTGGAAACAGTCTTTGGTTTTTTTTAAAATTTGTACTCTCGCTGTTGTCATTCGTTCCTCGGATGATAATAATTTACAAAACTGCATACACACGGGGATTGGATGGAAAAAGCACATAAGTGCTTATTCCATTATCCTCGAAATAAAAGAAATAAAAGAATAACGATAAAAAAAGGTCTCACCAATGGTGGGATTTTTGCCTATACGACCAACCCCCCACCCACCCCCACACCCACCTCCACCCCCCCACCCACCACACCCACCCACCCACCCCCCCACCAACCCACCCCACCCACCCACCCACCCACCACCCCCCCTTCACCGCCGTTAAGGCAGCCACGTTACGACTTCTGGTATGTTATCAACCGAGACACCAGTGTACATGCAGTTTTTTCTTTTTCGGCATCCGTTTCTATCGGTATGAATGGCCCACTCTTCCAAAAGGCAGAACAAGTTTTAACGTGTGCGCAAGGTGTTCTGCACGCGTTCGCACACGGGGCCTCGGTTTATAGTTTAATAATAATAATAATAACAATAATAATAATAATAATAATAATGTATGGAATTTATATAGCGCTGAATCTTGTAAAGCAACACATCAAAGCGCTTAGATGCCTTTTAAAAAAAAATTATGCGTGTGTATGCGTTTTTAATAAAAATTTTGTTATCTGTTCCCACCGGCACATAATGGCCTACTGTTTCTAACAGCGGAACAGGATTTAACGTGTGCGCAAGATGTTCTGCATGCGTTCGCACTCGGGGCCCCGGTTTATAATCTCATCCGAAGGACTTAACGGGGTGTGGAGTCTGCACTGATGTTAACTCCAGAGTAGACTGGAACTGAGGCTTGGCTGATCCTTGGCTGACAACTCGCGCACGCGGGGTTCTAACCATTCGACCATCCCGCCCTTTCTGAAAATAGGTTCAATTCTATGTTCCGTTATTACAAATGCAGGTGACGGTGGTGTAGGTATCATCTGAGTGTGTGTGTGTGAGTGTGAGTGTGTGTGTGTGTGTGTGTGTGTGGTGTGTGTGTGTACGTATGTACGTGTGTGTGTGTGTTCTATGGTTGTTGTGGGTTGTGTGTGGTGTGTGTGTGTGTGTGTGTGTGTGTTGTGTGTGTGTAGTGTTGTGTGGTGTGTGTTGTGTGTTGTGTGTCGTGTGTGTGTGTTATGTGTGTGGTGTGTTGTGCGTGTGTTTTGCTGTGTGGGGTGAAGTGTGGTGTGTGGTGGTGGTAGTTGTGTTGTGTGTGTGTGTGTGTGTGTGTGTGTGTTTGTGTGTTGTGTGTGCTGTATGTATTTGTGTTTGTGTGTGTGTGTTCGTGTGTGTGTGTGTGTGTGGTGTGCGTGGGGCGCGCGTGCGTGTGGTGTGTTGTGTGTGTGTTGTGTGTGTGTGTGTGTGTGTGTGTGTGTGTGTGTGTAGTGGTGGTTGTGTTGTGTTTGTGTTGTGTTTGTGTGTGTGGTGGGGTGTGGTGTGTGGTGGGGTGTGTGTGTGTGTGTGTGTGCTGTGTTGTGTTGTTTTGGGGTGTGTGCGGTGTTGTGTGGTGTGTGTGGTTGTGTTTTGTGTGTGGTGTGTGTGGTGTGGTGTGTGTGTGTCGTTGTTTTGTTGTGTTGCTTGTGTTTGGGGTTGGGGCGGTAGGGGGGGGGTGGGGGGGGGGGGGGGGGGTGGGGGCTGAAGGGGGGGGGGGGTTGGGGGGGGGGGGGGGGGGGGGGGGGGGGGGGGGGGGGGGCAGCATATGAGATAAGGGCTTGAAGTAGAAGAGATACGTGTTGGTATGAATTAATGCACATTAAAAGACTATTCCAAACTATATAAATAGTATGTTGCAAAAAACATGGCAAAAAAATACAAAAAATTGTGTTGTGTTGTGTGTGCGTGTGTTGTGTTTGTGTTGTGCGTGGTGTGGTGTGGTATGTGTGTGCGCGCGCGCGTGTGTGTTGTGTGTGTGTGTGTGTGTGTGTGTGTGCATGTGTGTTTGGGGTGTGTGTGTGTGTGTGTGCGTGTGCGTGTGTGTGTTGTGTGTGTGTGGTTGTGTGTGTTGTGTTGTGTGTGCTTGTGTGTGTTGTGTTGTGTGGGGCGTGTGTGGTGTGTGTGTGTGTGTGTGTGATGTGTGTGTGTGTGTGTGTGTGTGTGTGTGTGTGTGTGTGCGTATGTGTGATATCTTCAGTTTGTCTATTCACATTTAGTGATTTTAGACGGAAAAAAAAATCACGATGTGTGTTGTGTTGTGTGTGTGTGTGTGTTGTGTTGTGTGTGCTTGTGTGTGTGTGTTGTGTTGTGTGTGCTTGTGTGTGTGTGTGTGCGGTGTGGTGGTAGTGGTGGTGGTGTGTGTGTGTGTGGTGTGTGTGTTGTGTGTGTGTTTGTGTGTTGTGTTCGTGTGTGTGTTGTGTGGATGTAGTGTGGTGTGGTGTGGTGTGATGGTGTGTGTGTTGTGTGTGTGTGGTGTGGTGTGGTGGTGGTGGTGGTGGTGTGTTGGTGTGTGGGTGTGTGTGTGTTTGTGTGTTGTGTTCGTGTGTGTGTTGTGTGATGTAGTGTGGTGTGGTGTGGTGTGGTGGCGTGTGTGTTGTGTGTGTGTGTGGTGTGGTGTGGTGGTGGTGGTTGTGTGTGTGTGGTTTGGTGGTGGTGGTGGTGTGTGTGTGTGGTGTGTGTTGTGGTGTGTGTGTTTGTGTGTGTGTTGTGTGATGTAGTGTGGTGTGGTGTGGTGTGGTATGGTGGAGGTGTGGTGGTGGTGTGGTGTGTGTTGTGGTGGTGTGGTGCGGTGTGTGTGTGGTGCTGGTGTGGTGTGATGTGATGTGGTGTAGTGTGGTGTGGTGTGGTGTGGTGTAGTGTGGTGTGGTGTAGTGTGGTGGTGTGGTGTGGTGTAGTGTGGTGTGTGTGTAGTATAGTGTAGTGTGGTGTGGTGTGGTGTAGTATAGTGTAGCGTAGTGTAGTGTAGTGTGGTGTGGTGTGGTGTAGTATAGTGTAGTATAGTGTAGCGTAGTGTAGTGTAGTGTGATGTGGTGTGGTGTAGTATAGTGTAGTGTAGTGTAGTGTGGTGTAGTGTGGTGTAGTGTGGTGTGGTGTTAGTGTAGTGTAGTGTGGTGTGGTGTGGTGTAGTATAGTGTAGTGTGGGTGTGGTGTGGTGGTAGTATAGTGTAGTGTAGTGTGGTGTGGTGTGGTGTAGTGTAGTGTAGGTGTAGTGTGGTGTGGTGTAGTATAGTGTAGTGTGGTGTGGTGTGGTGTAGTATATGTGTAGCGTTGTGTAGTGTAGTGTGGTGTGGTGTGGTGTAGTATAGTGTAGCGTAGTGTAGTGTAGTGTGGTGTCGTGTAGTGTAGTATAGTGTAGTGTAGTGTAGTGTGGTGTAGTGTGGTGTAGTGTGGTGTAGTGTAGTGTAGTGTGGTGTGGTGTTGTATAGTGTAGCGTAGTGAAGTGTAGTGTGTGTGGGGTTTGGTGTAGTATATGTGTAGTGTAGTGTAGTGTGGCGTGGTGTGGTGTAGTGTGGGTGTGGTGTAGTATAGTGTAGCGTGGTGTAGTTTGGTGTAGTGTAGTGTAGTGTAATGAAGTATGGTGCGGTGTAGTGTGGTGTGGTGTAGTATAGTGTAGCGTGGTGTAGTGTGACGTAGTGTAGTGTAATGAAGTGTGATGTAGTGTGGTGTAGTGTAGTGTAGTGTAGTGTAGTGTGGTGTGGTGTAGTGTGGTGTAGTGTAGTGTAGTGTGGTGTGGTGTAATGTGGTGTAGTGTAGTGTAGTGTGGTGTGGTGTAGTGTGGTGTAGTGTAGTGTAGTGTAGTGTGGTGTCTCTGCAAGGCGACCGTTTTCGCCACCATGGAGGTAGCCGCACTTCGACTTCCAGGACAGACTGAGGCTTCGTGACGGTTTTCCATTCGTGAAGTGTTTTCAATGTCGAGGACCAAAATGATAAGAGCGGTTATATTAATTTGTACGCATTTTAACAAGTTATTCTTGCTTATTATAATTTAGAAAGATTGGATGGAAGATGTGAAACTCTTATAATGTGCATTTCCAACTTGTAAATGGCTAATTAATTTTGGTATCTGTACATTCTCTCTCTCTCTCTCTCTCTCTCTCTCTCTCTCTCTCTCTCTCTCTCTCTCTCTCTCTCTCTCTCTATCTCTCTCTCTCTCTCTTGCGTGCGTGCGTGTGTGTGGTGTGTGTGTGTGTGTGTGTGTGTTGGTGTGTGTGTGTTTATTTATTTATTCTTTTATATCGAGGATAATGGAATAAGCACTCATGTGCTTTTTTTACATTCAGTCCCCGTGTGTATGCGGTTTTGTAAATTTTGTCATCGTTTTCCACCGGCACTCAATGGCCTACTCTGTGTGTGTGTGTGTGTGTGTGTGTGTCTGTGTGTGTGTGCGTGCGTTCGCGTGCGTGCTTGAGGTGTGGTGGTTGGTGATGGTGGCACGCAGAACATTTTGTGCTAGTGATAAGAAATCTCCCCTTTATAAAAGTAGGCTTCATTGAGCACCGGTAGCACCAGATGGCAAAATTATTTTTATAAAAACAACAACACGCACACCGGTTTTATATTTATGGTTGCTTTTCTGTACTGTTTTCTGCTGTGAGCGAATGTATTCGTGTTGGTATACGCTTAGTTATTACTATTCATGTTTTCGTAGTGTGTGGTCATATTGTTTTGCCCACACAAAAGAGTTATAGCAATTAATCAAAAGATCATTAACAACAAACAGATAAAGCATTTGTAAGGAAGTTTACAACAAAATCATCAGCATCGCTTTCACGAAGAGAAATGGTCATGGGGTATGGGGAAGATTGAAAGGAGGGGGGGGGGGGGGGGGGGGGGGGACAAGATTGTAGGGAAAGAGAATAAAAAAAGAGATTTTACAAACGTTATTTTTAATTGAATGCTTAAAGGGCAACCCAAAGCAAACAACTAGAAGTAAACATTTTCCTTTTCAAAAAGATGCAAAAAAAGTATGCTCAAAGATATTATACTTGTTTTTGTTGTTGATGTTGTTTTTGTTGTTGTCTTTATTGTCGTCGTCGTTGTTGCTATTGTTATTGTTAGTGTTGTTTTTGACATCGTGTGATTGCTGTAGTTGTCGTTGTTGATGGTAGCTGTTGTTGTTGTTGCTATGATTCAGGTCTGAAATATTGCCAAACAGGCTTTATGAAATCGGACACACGCAAACCAAATAACAAACAAACAAATAATTTGATAGGCAAGCAGGAAAACAGACTAATTGACAGACAGAGAGAAACAGAGAAATTAACAGAAAAAACGAATTTAAACAGGTGACCAGCTTGAGCATGAAATACTCTTTTGTCAATAGCAAATTCCATACAAATACAATTACTTTAAATTAAATGTACCTGTGGATCGATTGTCTAAAGGTAACACACATACCTACCTACCTAGTAAGCAAGAAATTGTGTGTTTAATCCTTGGTGGACACGAGTTTGATAGACAGAGTGAGAGAGAGAGAGAGGAGAGAGAGAGAGAGAGGAGAGAGAGAGAGAGAGAGAGAAGGGAGAGAGAGAGAGAGGAGAGAGAGAGAGAGAGAGAGAGAGAGAGAGAATGACAATGACAATGACAAATCCTTTTATTTCGAGGAAAATGAATAAGCACCCATGTGCTTTTATTATATTGAGTGAGAGACAATGACAATGACAAATTCTTTTATTTCGAGAATAATGAATAAGCACTCATGTGCTTTTTTACATCCAGTCCCCGACCGTAGGAATACATCTTAATAATAACCCAATACTCATGAGAGCGAGAGAGAGAGAGAGAGAGAGAGAGAGAGAGAGAGAGAGAGACAGACAGAATTTAACAAGGGTAAACTTAGACAAAACACAGCATTAAAACAAACAAGCAAACAACATAAGCAAACAGGAAAACAGACAAACTGACAGACAGACAGAGAAACAGATAAACATAGAAATAAACCAAGCAAAAACCAAAAACAGGATAAGTATGAAGGACAAAAACCTTCTAACTGACAACAACAAAGAGCTGAAATCCCATTGATACCTGTATTTTTCCAGTCTCTCTCCCGATTTTAGAAAAGAAAATCTCCAATAAATTTTGTTTTTTATATCTAGATCAGGCTCAAAGCGCATGCGCACAGCACACGACGGTTGTTTATCTGTGAAATAATATATCTCCAAAAAGAAGAGGAGGAGGGAAGGGAGAAAACCTACATAAAAACCTCACACTAATTATTTTCTTTCTGTCGCAAAACTTTTAACTCTGGTAGCCTTAATATGTCAGATTTTAATTAATGAACTTACTTACCTATTTTATCATGTTGTTTTGAATCGAAAACTAGGTCTGTTTTCGAGGAATATTTCAATCTTATTCTGGGCTGTTTACTATCTAAATCAAAGTCTTTTGTGACATAAATCTTGCAGCTGAAGCAG
>CM054142.1:11274316-11281816 GCA_028751875.1 Rapana venosa
GAGAGAGAGAGAGAGAGAGAGAGAGAGAGAGGAGGGAGTCTATGCTAATGCAAGTCGGTGGATGCAGCCGCTTTTACAATGGCTGGGGTTGATGTAACTTGCAGGGAGCCAGTATTTTGTTTAGCCTGTGCAGTCGTTCTTCTGTCTGTTTCTCTTTCTTACTTTCTTTCTTTCTGTCTGTCTGTCTGTCTGTCTGTCTGTCTGTCTTTCTTTCTTTCTTTCTTTCTTTCTTTCCTCCTTTCTTTGTTTTTGTCTGTCTGTCCTGTGGGTTTCTTTTTTGGTGTGTTAGTCACTGGGATTTCTATTTCTCTGACTGTCTTTGTGTCTCAATCTGTCTCTGCCTGTCTCTGTCTGTATATGTCTGTCTGTGTCTATCTGTCTATGTCTGTCTGTATCTGTCTGTCTGTCTGTTTATCTGTCTGTCTATGTCTGTATGTATCTGTCTGTTTCTGTTTATCTGTCTGTCTGTGTGTCTGTCTTCGTAGCTGGATAATGATTTGTATACTACATCCACTGGCCTAACAGGACAGCTAGAATCTCCCTTTTTGGTCCCATTGCCTCTAACAAGGAAGCAGCCTTTTGGGTTCAGCACAAGACAAATGACCATCCGTCAAAAGATACAGCGGACTGACATAGCGCAGAGTATGAATGCATGCATCAAGGGATCTGTGATTGATACAGCACATACAAACCTCGTTTCATTAGCGCAATCACCGTGTTGATAGATGACAATGACAGACAGCACAAACAGCAGACGATACATACCAAAGACAGCAACAACAGACAGTAATAAGAGGTTGATACGACAGAGAGTTATACCAGGTATGTTTGACAGATAGCAAATTGCTTCAGCAAACGAGTTCGTAACTAGTTATATGCATAGTGACGCAGATCGTGGCTTCCATGCTACTAAAGCACTACCTGTCCCTGTGTGTGCAGTCTTCTCCGTCCAGCGCTCACACAGCAACCATTGTTGCCTGTCATATGTTGTTGTTGTTGTTATTGTTGCGCATTTCCCGCTGTACACCCTGGGGGTCACCTAGAACATGCACTCTGACTCCCTCATCCAGCTGTAAGGTATGAAGTACACCGGACGAGAAGTTTGCGTGTATGACTCTTTTCAAGCACCTCGCCATACAGGCAGCCATACGCCGACTTCAGAGGATTTGTTCTCCTTTAAAGGAGAGTGTAAGTTGTTATGTTAAGAGCTTGTCACGGCTAAAGGCAACCTCAACACAACATGTTACAACATAGCAACATTTTAGTGTAGGCCTTGGCAGTTAGCTGACATCGATAACTGACACAGCTTTTGGCCTGGGCCAAGTCTGTCATATGACCGAAAAATGCGTTGTGCTGCCGTTAAGCGCCTGACAAGTCAGGCCCAGCACATCCGACTAGTCTGCAGATGAAAGCTGCGGTAATACCTAAAACTCCACTACTTCAGACCTTACAGCGTGACAACTTTTGTATCCTATCTCTTCTCTTGTTCTCTTCTTCTTTAAACCCTAGAAAAGCCATGGGAACACTAAACTGACGCACTGTGTCCTGGACATGTCCAATCTGACGAAGCCCATCCATTGGCAGGTCGTAGACTGCATGTTGGATACATTCGTGATGTCCACACCACTGGACATAGCTGGTCTGCCTCAAGACGACTCAAGGCTACTTTGTTATCTTAAAATTAATAAGAAATTCCAAGTGACCCAATGAAAATCATACAAGATACAATGAAAACATATACAATAAAAACATATAGTATAAACAGAGAGTATATATTCTAAAGTAACTTGCAATAAAACAAGCTATTAAACTCACAACAAACAAAAGATAGATTATATAATATAAACATGACATAACATCCAAACCCAAAACTTCCCACCTCTCTCTCTCTCTCTCTCTCTCTCTCTCTCTCTCTCTCTCTCTCTCTCTCTCTCTCTCTCTCTCTCTTGCTCTCGCTCTCTTCAAGCTAGCAGCAACCTTGTAAGTGAAAGCCGAGAGCTCTTTAAGTACGTCTCTAGTACGTCTTCAGCACGTCTTAGATACGGCAACTTCCTGTGCGAAAAGCTTGGCAGTGATGAACGAACAGGAGCGACAGCTGAGGACAAGACAGAGCAACCGCCAACGTTTAAGGACACTTTGAGTGGAGGGGATGGGATGTTTAGTAGCCCCCGTGACAAAAGGTCCCCCCCAGTAAGAAAAGGGGGAGGGGGTCTATGGTAATTTTGCCTTCCGTGGCTGTAGCGCTTTTCCAATAGTTGGGGTTTAAGTGCTTGTGGAGACTGCCTGGTTAAAGATTCTGTGCATTCTGCTTTCTGCCTTGCTGTAGCGCTGTGTGTTGTTTTGTATGTCAATCTGTTTCTTCCTCCTCCTACTTCTACTTCCTACTGGAAACAGACGACAACATTTACAAAACTGCATAAACAGGGAGACTAGACGTAAAAGAGCACATGAGTGCTTATTTCATTATCCTCGAAATAAAATAAAAAGTGAGAAAATAAATAATATCGAAAAAATGCTACTACATAGAGGTCGAAACTTTTTCTCTAATCTTTTGTGTAGTGAAAACTTTATGATTGTATGTGGTTTATTTGTTGTTGTTGTTGGGGTTTTGAGTGTTTGTTATTGTTTGGTTGGGTGAAAGGGGGAGGATTGTTGGGTTTTTGTGGGAGGAGGAGTGTTTGTTTGTAGGGTTCTTGCTACGTTTTTGCTAACTTTTTATCATGATCATAATCCCTGATAACAATGGCGACTGCACTAAAGTCAAGGCACTCAACCGGTCACCCATCCACTTGGTAACCACGCTCAACGCCGCTTAATTAACCTTAAATGGCAAAAGTGAGTGCTCTGAGCACTGAGCTATCCCGTTGCCACTCCTTCCTTTAAAAAAAGGTAACATTTTAATGTGTCTCATAACCTATAAGGTCTTGGGGGAGCGAGGCGTCATAGACCTCACTTCTGTAGGGGCCTACTTCCCTGAACCTAAAGAGGCAGGTTACTTTTTAAAGCTGGGTGAACTAGGGGACTGTACTGAAGCCAAGGCGCGCAAACGGTCACCCGTCCAACTGGTAACCACACTCGATGCTGCTTAACCTTGGCTGGGGGAAAGCGAGTGCTCCGACCACTGAGCTATCCCGTCCCCTCTCCTCACTACCAACCTGTTAAAGCAACCTTGAAGACGTAAAGCCGAGAGCCCCTCAATACGTCTTGGGGAAGCGGCAACTTTGTGTGTGTGTGTGTAGAAAGCTTTGGCATTGATGGACGAAAAGGAGCAACAGCTGGGAAAAAGACAAAAGCCACAGGGAGCATCTTTGAAGAGATCAACTCTCGGGGGATGTGATTTTTAGTGGCCCTTGTGACAGAAAGACCCCCGGTAGGAAAAGGGTATCTATTGGTAATAATTGTCTGTGGGTGCATGGCTTTGACAATGGTTTGGGGTTTAATGGTGTGTGAAATACGGGCTTGTTACTGGCAATTATGTGCATTTTGTTGTGTCTTGCGCAAGGTGTTTCCTTCTGTGTGATTTCTGGCTGCAGTTGTGTGTGTGTGTGCGTGCGTGTGTGTGTGTTGTGTGTGTGTGTGTGTGTGTGTGTGTGTGTGTGTGTGTGTGTGTGTGTGTGGTGTGTGTGTGTGTGTGTGTGTGTGTGTTTATGTTTCTTTTTTCTATCCTTTTTGAATATCTGTCTGTCAGTCGGTCTCTTTTCGTACTTAAAAATCCAAGGAAACAGTAGTTATGATTACAATCAGAGTGTGATACTTTTGCAACATAGGCGTACGACTTAGAAAATTAGAAAAAAAAAGAAGAAGCAATCTTGTAAAAGTACTCAAAAATCCATTTCGGTAAAAACAACCTTGATGAGATTATAAAGAAAATTAAAGTACTAAAAGGCCGATTAGTATAAGACATCTTTTCAAAAGTGTCTGTATCAAAGTTCAGATTATTTTGTGGACTACAGTGTCTGCATTGTACTTTCAGTCTGTCTGGCGCCAGTACAACTGTATGTTTTCTTTGAAATAGCAGATTGTGTCGTCTGCCAACCTGTCTATAACCCAGATAGGTCTTATGCTACCAGCGGTACTTAGTCTCAGTCCTATCGATTCATTTAGCAATAATCATAGGGAAGCTGTACATAGTCTGACGTTTTGTGTCTTTTCAGATTTCAGTCATTTAGAAAATACCGTTTTTGTCTGTCTCTCCATTTTCAGGACTGATAAACGTTTTGTGTTGATATATAGTATTTATGAATGCTTTTTTAAGGGCTTCAATTTTGGTGTTTGATGTACTTTGATTCATACATCAATCACCTTCGGTGGATAAATAGCCTGAGTTTGTGTGTGCGTGTCGTCTGAGGGACGATGGCACAACGAAAACACAGGGACTGGATGTTAAAAAGCACACGAGTGCTTATTCCATTATCCTCAAAATAACAGAAAAAGGGGGGGGGTGGGTGTGTGAAGAAATACCTTTTTTCTTCGCTCTGCTTTCTTCAAATTATTATAGTTATTCTTTGTTTTGTAGCCATATTTGGTAGCAGCAAATTTTGCTGAGGAAAAGATATGCTTATATATTTCGTGGAAAACGCGTGGTCTTTACTGGGGAGAGTTAGAGACTTTATAGGAAAGTAAAGTAAAGGTTAAAGTGTTCCCATAACCTATGCTGTCGTTGGGCAGCTAGCGAGATGCCAGAGACCTCCTCTTCTCTAGGGGCCAGCATATTGAGGGCGGCGCCCATCTCCTCTCCCTCGCTGTTTTACCTTTCCTGACCCTAAAGTGGGTAGGTACTCCTTTACAGCTGGGTGAATTGCGGGACTGCACTGAAGCCAAGGCGCACGAAAATTCCCCCATCCACGAGGCAATGATGCTCAACGCTGCATAACTTAAGCAAGGGGAAAGCCGGTGCTCTGACCACTGAGCTATCCCGTCCTCCGAAAAGAAAGTTAAGCAAGCAGACTGTAAGAATTATTTCATGGCAGCCAAAATGTTTGTGCGTATTTTGTAGGGAAACGGATTTCTCAAAAGATCGCTGGAAGAATCAGATATTTTTCAATTCTAAGAATAGGTTTTGCAGGAACAAAACTTGTAAAAATAATTGTGAGATATGAGGATTTGAAATGAACAGAATTCATAGAAATAGCTTGCGAGAATAGATTCAAGGGAAAGTGAATTCCTTGGAAAGGGGGTTTTGTGGATCAAATTTTATTAGTATATGCTTTGGGTGAGTTTGTTTTGTAACACAAAAAACAAACAAACAAAATAAAAACAATAAAAACAAAACAGGAACTGATTTACCCCCCAGAGAAGATTTCGTGGTCACAGAGTATGATGGAAAAGATTTCACAATAACTTTTTTATGAACAGGGTGTTGATTTGCCCTAGACCTCAAACAAAACTTCTTAGTTGTTGCTGTGTGCTTCTTTTAAACACGCAGGATTACATCTAGACATTTCTAGTGCCTGATCAATAGCTCTTTCTCAATCCAACAGCCCTGTTTTCTGCCAATCTCTCTCAGTTTTAGCCTCCCACTATTCCGCCTGTGGTGTCGTTAAATGATTCATTGTCACTAACTGGATTAAGACCTTCAACTGCCTGAAACTCTCCAAGCATAACTGGAAGATAATTATTTTTAAACTGCTTAGCTCATAGTTGATATCATCACACATGAAAACATACTGTAAATAAAATGATATCAAATGATAAAAACTCAATCACTACTACGAACGGGAAACGAGTACTCCCTAACTTTTCCGGGGAAAAAATCAGCTGAATTACCGATTTGCATGCTCATAGAGACAATACGGAAAGCAGAGGACCGCTGGTAGTGGAGGAAGCTGGTTGCAAACTCTTCATTGGTGCCCTCACAGTCCGTGGGACTACGGGATAGGCGAAGAAAGGTGGAGAAAGACAATAGCAATTGTTGATATATTTCGGATTTAGAATTGTTTCTATAGAGATTTTCAGTCTGTGCATTGGCAACCCACCCGATGAAGAAAAGGAGAAGGTAAGTTTCCACAAGAAGTTTCTAGACCAGGGGAGGAGTTCTTATCTCCCCTGATCCAGTCCACGTTAAGACAAAAACCACTTTAGGACACAGCGCCCCCCACCCCCACCCCCCACCCCTTTCTCCTTCTTAACCCGTTTATCCCCCTCACCATCCTCTCCCTTCTCGGTCCCTCCATTTCATGTCCTCATTAGAAAGCTGGTCTGCGATAAAAACATGGAAAAAAGGATGTTGGAAGCAGAAATCTTAGGGACATCTTTTCTCCTCATCCAAAAGAAAAACATAAAACGAATTAGCTTCATTGTTCAGTCGCAGAGAGAGAGAGAGAGAGAGAGAGAGAGAGAGAGAGAGAGAGAGAGAGAGAGAGAGAGAGAGAGAGAGAGAGAGAGGAGGGGAGGGAGAGACAGATAAACAGACAGACAGACTAACAGACAGAGACAAAAGAAACAGAGAGAGAGACAGACTGACTGAACAGACAATCAGAGAGACAGACTGACTGACAAACAGACAGACAGACAGACCCAGAGGCAGGGGCAGTCAGACACAAAAAGACAAAGAGACAGATAGACAAACAAGCAGGGTATGAATGAATGAATGAATAACTGAGTTCATCAAGGAATGATTTTTAATTCACAAGGACACAGACTTTAGGCCAAGCCTAATCTTACAATAATTATGTCTTCGTAAGCACACATACATCATCACAAGTAATAATAATAATAATAATAATAATAATAAATAATAATAATAATAATAATAATAATAATGATGTATGAAATTTATATAGTAAAAGTATAGTACAAGTAGTAAAATATTGAAACCAATAAAACGTAGGGGAGGTGGGGGGGGGGGGTAGAGGGAACAACACACACACACACACACACCACAACACACACACACACACACACACACACACACACACACACACACACACGCACACACACACACACACACACACACACACACACCACACACGCACGCACGCACGCACACACACACACTCAACACACACACACACCGCACACACACACACACGCACGCACACACAGATGTAACTTTGGTGGTCGTCTTGGCCATAAACTTTCACATACAAATGCACGTATCTAGCTTAAAATGACATCACAATTTAGAGAAACGAACTTTCATAACTGCACACCATAATATGCACCAACATCTCTTCGCTACACTATATCAATAATCTCTTTCGTCTCTTGTACTTACTATTCATGTCTCATGCAGAAGAGAAATCAAGGCTGGTTTTGCATCTCCTAAACATTCAAGTGTTAAGGTTCGATTCGACTTCGGCAGTCAGAGGAAAGAGTGTCAGGATGGATTGAGATGTGATTTTGAAGGACGAATTAACTTGTCAGTGTACATTAAGCGTCAATTCATCAGAAACCAACACGGTCGATTACTGTTGGTATTGATAAACTCGCAATCAGTCTCGCTTTTTTCCTTTCTGGAACTGAGAGAGAGAGAGAGAGAGAGAGAGAGAGAGAGAGAGA
>CM054142.1:11284316-11304316 GCA_028751875.1 Rapana venosa
CCTTCCCATTTTGAGCAGACGACTCTTGGGCTTGAAATTGATGCAATATGATTGTGATGCTACATAAATCTTCTGAAACGCTACTTATTTTTTCATATAAATATATTATTCGTGTAGGGACGGGATAGCTCAGTGGTTGGAGCACTCGCTTTCCATCAGCCAAGGTTAAACAGCGTCGAGCGTGGTTACCAAGTTGATGGGTGACCGTTCGCGCGCCTTGGCTTCAGTACAGTCCCCCAGTCCACCCAGCTGTAAATGGGTACCTGCTCAATTTAGGGTCATGGAAGATAAAGCAGCGAGGAAGAGGGGATGGGCGCCGCCCTTAATATGTTTGCCCCTAGAGAAGTTCAGGTCTTTGATATTTCTTTCCCGGACCACCGCACAGGTTATGGGACACCTTTTCTTTCAATTATTAGCTATGTGGACTCTCGCACATGAATCTGGTGAAACGTCTGTATTTTTTCAGGATTTTTTACATGAAACTTCTGAAAAGCTACATGAATATTATGAAGCCTTTCTCTCTTCTCTCTCTCTCTCTCTCTCTCTCTCTCTCTCTCTCTCTCTCTCTCTCTCTCTCCTTCTCTCTCTCTCCTCTCTCTCGTTTTAAACATACTTTTTTCAAGAAAGGTGTCATAAAAATACAAGCGTAACCTTGACAGGACAACAAGTAAACTTTTGGATGTCCTGTCATACTTTACATGTACACATTTCAAATCATTTATTTTTTTCTTTCTAACAATTCTCTCTCTCTCTCTCTCTCTCTCTCTCTCTCTCTCTCTCTTTCCTCACTTTCTCTTTCTCTCTCTCTCTCTCTCTCTCTCTCTCTCTCTCTCTCTCTCCACACACACACACACACACACACACACACACACACACACACACACACATAGGCCTACTTTTCCGAGAGAGCGAACAAGTTTTGTGTTTGTGTCCGTCCCAGACTTTTTGCGTGCTTTTGCACACGGGACCTCGGTTTATAGTCTCATCCGAAAAATGTTTCGGGGAGTGGAGTCAGCACTGAAGTTAACTCCAGGTGGAACATCCTTCTGAACGATCGCCTCGGTGGTGGTTCGAACCTTGCCCACCAGATCGCCAGCACAATGCGCAATGCTCTAACCACAAGGCTTAGTGGCACTTAGCTTGTTCGGATGTCAAGTCAGTATTTCTGGGTTTGTAATAGTGACCTATACCTTGAACCCCCCCCCCCCCCCCCCCCCCTATAGTTTAAAGAAGCAGTGCCAACTGCCAGGTTACTCAGTCTGCCAAATGTCTTTTTTGTGTTCTTGCTCTTGTTGGTTTTTGTTGGTTGTTGTTATTTTTTCTGTGAAAATGTGGTAGAACACTCTCCAATGACGGTGGTGGCGTTGAGTGGTGTAGGTTTGCTTTGCTTTTTTTTGTTTGCTTTTTTCTGGAGGGTTCTCAGACTTGAAGATAAGTTCGATCTCCCTGAGCAGATTCCAGTCTGTTCTTAAGCGGTAATAATTTATTTGTTTGCCTGTGAAACTATTCGTTCTGATTTCAGCACCATCTGACCTGACTGACTCAGTATTACTGATCAGTTGACTATCAATTGACCAACTGACCAGCCAATCCACCTGGCCAGACAACTGATGAATTATCCAGCCAACCAACTCAGTGACTGGCTGACCGACTGGTTCCCTAACCAACTAACTATGGCTGGCAAAAGGCAGGCAGTAAGAAGATGTAGACTGACTGCACGCATCTGTAAAAATAAATGTAAGGCTGTCTATAATCTTCTGCTCGCAACATTGACCCCTTTGAATCAAAATAACAATGATCAGCGAAGAGGCGAGGTTGCCTCCCTTGCGAAGTGATGATCCGTGATGCACGTGAAAAATCACTTGTGTTCACCCACAGAGGGCGCTGACGTACTCAGCCTGCCCACTTCACTGTTCCGTTGAGGGGCCACTCATTCGAACCTTGCTACCACAACAGAACAAGACGCATTGTCCTCTCTCCGAGAGGTTTTGACAAGAGGCAACAGGTAAGTGTCATGTTTGTGACTATTCGTCATTATTTTTACATAAAGACCAAACCACAAGGAACAAGCAAGAGGATTCGGATAAGGATTTTTTTCTTTCTATTCCTGTTGGGCCGGTTATCATGGCGGGGGAAAATGTCCGCGTGCTCCCGTTCCTGTAACCAGGTTTCTACTCGTAGCTTTTCCAAAAGTCGTTTTCATAAGGAGCTGAATTGTTGGCGACTTCCATGTCAACTATTATAAAGCTAAGCACTGGGGTGGGTACAGGATGTTTACTTTACAGTGTTATTTGCCCAAATATTTTTAGGCATATCACTGTTTATGCCTTTTAAAAAAAAAAATTTGTAACCGAGGTATGATAATTGAAACAAAATGGCTGGCGTTCTCAGCTCACCCTAGTTTAATTATCCTTGAGGAATAGTAATTCCATATTTTTTTTCAGATTGATGGTGGTGGATATTTGCTGTTAGGTGTTGGTTTTCAACTGCAAGTGAAAGTTACTGCAGCCACTGAAACTGAGATGACGGCCCTGATATGGGTTTCGTGGTCAGTAGGGGTATGAACATGACATGAAATAAATCCGTTCAAGTCCCCCCCCCCCCTTCCGGCTGTAGTGCCGGTGCTGAGTTGAGCCAGCTACCATAAACATGAATCCACCAGTATTACAAACGTTGTTCCCCCCCCAAAAAAAAAAGGAACAAAGAGTGAAAGTATTGTCCACTATTAACATGTGCATGTCCTACCCCCCTCCCCCCTCCCCCCAATCCCTTGTTCCTGGGCTAGAGTTCCGAGATTCACCAAAGGTGAGATGTTCTGTGTGTGCAACCACTTTTACCCCCAACTAAAGGGTAGCCGTGTTCCGACTTTTGAGATGGTGTCTAAACAGGCCTGACTGCATGCATTGAAAAAGTTTCTACAAACACAAAATGTTCTACTTTCCAAAAAGGCGCAACGGGTTTTTAACCGTGTGCAAGATGTTTTGAGTGCTTAAGCACATAGGGTCTGGTATAGTCTCATCTGAAAGGTTTTGACATTCAGCTCGAAGTTTTCGTCAAACTGGGAAAGGGCGAGGTGGGTAATCGAAGCCAGAACCTCAAGGTTTACTTGTCAGGCAGGTGAACGTCTTGAACATCATGCTGTCTTCCTTCTTGCATTGTGGCTAGCATATCATTGCTGTCTTTGTTTTGCCAATATATCCGGGAGGAAAATACCTGCATGCCAGTGTTTGTCAGTGATTGGTAAACGATAAGCTGGGTGCAGATTAATCCGAGACACCCCATTTACCTACCTCCGCACATGTTTAGGTCACCCAAAGTTGTATATTGATCACCCAGTTGGATGGATTTGTCTTTTGGTTTAGCCCTCTCACCCCTACCCCCCGAAATAAATCTCGGTATAGTGCTTAGAGGTTTCAATGGTATTGTACATTGATGAGAGCATTGAATTACTGACTAGTAGACACTTGCCATTTGTGTATATTTTTCCCTGTGTATTTTTAGTTTCTACAGGCTTCAACAGCCTATTTATTTTGGTGACAAGTGTTATTGTCAAAGCTCCTTTAGTGAAAGGCAACAGTGATAGGCGCCATGGCTGTTTAGCTTTTGTTTTGCTCCTCGGCTAGAGCTCCGATATTCACCAATGGTGAGATTTTACGTATGCCACCGTTTACCTACCATTTAGGTAGCTGCATTCCACTGCTGGGGAAGATAGTGTTCGACTTGTACCCAATGGGTCCATGAAGTGAATTTGATCTCGGCAGCAGCTTGCAGTGAACTATCAGAAGCGTCTGATTTTCTCCTGGAGTTACCAATCGTTCCATTTCCTCACCCCTGCACGCCCCTTGACTAGACTGTCAACCAAGGTCCCGTGTGCTAACACATGAGTAGCCTCTTGTATACAACAAAATATTATTTTCCCTGAGTGTATGCCAGTTATGATGGTATGGATAGTACAAACATGCCAAGCATGCATACTCTGACATGGATTGGCTCCACCAGGTTCAAATTGCCCAAGACATGCTGCATGCAAAGCAACTCTTGAAGGAGATCAAGAAAAATCGGTATGTGTCAGTCTGTATGAAAGAAATGCAGTCGGTTCAAATAATTTCATAGCCCAGTTGGTAATGGAAACTTTTCTTTTGATAGTGGTTAATTATGGAATAGAACTTAAGGGATAAATAATATATATATATTATATATATATATATTATATATATATATATATATATATATATGTATGTATTTGTGTTGGGTTCTATGACAAAGTTTCTGTACATGTGCTTGTCATCAGATACTGGCCAGCAGCCGTGAACCTTCTGATCAGAGAATGGGAGATGAGGAAGCTCATTAGTAGAGTACAGTGCCACTGGACTTGATGTGATAGCATGACACTGTCCCGATTTGTTGGGTTCTTAAGTCTGGCCTTCAGACGGCTTCCTACTAATAGCTTTAGGATATAAACGCATTTTTATTCGTCTTTGTCATTGGGATCTTCTACACCATTATTGCGCAGTCTTCAAGAAGACCTTGTCAAAGAGCTGACATGTTTGACACTTTGGTTAGAGAGCCGAGGCATGATTTTGCAATTATAAGTGCGAAAACTCCGTTATCAAAAAAACACACGCAAAAAAACACGGGAGAAATTCACGGCATGGTTCCTCACATCTGAAATATTTTTCGATAAAAAAGCCGATAAGTGAAAATTAATTGGGGAAAGTTACGCTGAACGTAAAGTACAAGAAGTAAAGCTGCTAAAACTGCAGACCAGCAATTGCCGCCTTGGTCAATTCTCGGGTATGTCTTTAGAAAATTGCTGCGAACACCTGTATAGTCTCGTACTTATGTTTTCTGTTATGATCAAATTTTGCTAAGTAAGCTTATGGAAATCTTAGTAGCCCTTCACTGGATGACCTGTCAGTTGCCTCAAGATGATCACTGGACACCAAATTATGGTTGCTTTAACATCTTCTGCTGCACAAAGTAGAATTTAAATCAACTCAAAAGAAGCCAAAATAGTAAACTTAAGTGACCTAAAGTAAGATTTAAAGCATGTCAAGCCGTAAGTAAAAAGGGACTTCAAAATAAAATAAAATAGGGGTTTGAAAATGAAATAAAATAAACAAAAAATGTGAAATTAACTAGAATTTGTTTAAAAGGCTAACCGAAAAATCAAAACATTTCCAGAAGAAAAAGTCCCCCTTAAAATAAGCTGAAATCAAATTTAAACCAAACCTAGGCACTAATAAAACTAAACCGCGTAAAACTACAAACCAAAACAAACCAATATAAAAGAATAGGGGGAAAAATGTAAATAAACCAAACCAACGCGTGAACAAAATTTTAAAAAAGTAAATCGAAACCAATACAAAAATAAACCAAACCAATGTAAAAACAAAAGGGGTAAATGTTAAACTAAACCAACGCGTGAATAAACCAAACCAAATAAAACCAAACCAAATAAAACCAAACCAAATAAAATTAAACCAAATAAAACCAAACCAAATAAAACCAAACCAACTAAAACTAAACCAAATAAAACCAAACCAATGTAAAGAAAGGGGGCGAATGTCAATAACCCAAACTAAATCATGAATAAAACAAAACCGTGCGAAACGACACCAAACCACCAAAATAAAACTAAACGGCAAAATGAAAGCAAAAACTACCAAAAGCCTAAAATGAAATAAAATAAACCAAAACCAGACACGCCCTCTCATCCCAAACACCCCCCCCCCCCCCCCCACGTAATATAAACCTTCCCCTTTAAAGAAAATCCCTCTTAAACCCAAACAAAAACCTTAAAAAAAAATTTTTTTAAACCCTCTGCAGCAAGATGAAAAGCAAGCAATCTTGGTGACAGTGCAAAGATCATCTTTGAAGGCGCTGACAATACTAAGAAAAAATCCTCATTAAATTCGTTAGAGACGATGACCACGACTTTATATCTGGTCGGAAAGTCTGTACCTCTGGAACTGAAGGTTTGCTTAGTCCGATCTGGGCCATGAAGGCTGGCCCACATGTTATCTAAAAATCCAGCCTCAAAACACAATTTCCTACCTGAGACTTTCACCCACATATCTGTCCCTAATTTTCAACAGCATCTTTCACCTAAGTGTGTTCGCGAGTGTGTGTGTGTGTGTGTGTGTGTGTGTGTGTGTGTGTGTGTGTGAGCGTACGTGCGTGCGCATGGATTTGAAATCTGTTGTTCATTACGTTTGCATGCGTCTAAATGATGAGTGCAAGCGCTTCGATTTTTTTTTACAAGATTCGGCGCTATATAAATTCCATATATTATTATTATTATTATTATGAGACACGTGGCTGGGTACTGCAGTGGAAGGGAAAGTGGCTTAGACTTTGTGCATAGCTCGCTTCTTCTGAGAGGACCAGTTTGATACAACCACTCCCTCATACCCCTACAAGCGTTTTCCAAACTTAGTTCCGTTTAAATCCTTAGTGTGCAGAAGTCCTAACACTTGGGTGTCAGTCGTCATGCTGATCACATAGTGGTTCTGTGCGCGCTGTTTCTCTCTCGACCTCCCATACCGGTGCCCTCAGCAAGAAGTTGAGGTCCATCAAAACCTGGGAACTTCATCTCTTCCCTCAAGACCAGGGACCTTCCATCAACCAACTCGTAAGTTCACGGTTATAGATATATGCTGCTATTTCAGCCGACGTGAAAAACGGGATAAAAAATTCAGTGTGTGATTTTAAAGTGAGCGTATGGTGTGTTTGGATCCTTGTCTTAGTTTTGCTTGGTATTTTTTTAAAATTGTAAAATGTAAAGCTCGATGAGATTGAGAGAGGTACCTTAAGTACCTTATTCTTATCTAAGCCTACAATGAAATCCAGAGTAAGAAATGTCAATACGACTATAAAATGTGGGTATGACGTGAATTTTTATATGCAGATATTTTTGTAGCCGACTTGCAAAGAGCACTAGTTAAAATGAGGGGTATCATTTTTAAAAAGTGACACTTTCATAACAATTTCTATAACAAGTGCAATGTCCATCTCTTTGTTTTCGAAGGATTTGTAAACTTAAAATGACAATTGTTGAGATCCCATGATTGCAACATTCAGGTAAGAAAAGTTTGTTATGCTTATATGCACTGGAATCAAGTGCCAAGAACCTTGCTTTCACACCCTGACGAGCCTTTTTTAAGCTCGGATTTATGTCTGGTTACCAGGTGCCAGATTCTGGAGAACTATCATAAAAGCTGCACCACAGGAAACCCCACCTGTCTGTTGAGAAGGAGGAATGAGACATGAATTGGCCTCACATCACGGCTGTATTGTCAATAATATATCCTGCAGAGGACGCTACGACACTGAGGGAGACGCACGAGCAGACAGAATTCGACAAGAGAACATCAAAGAATGAACTGACTTGCCAAGGCAGCACCTGGCTCTGTTGCCAAGACTGCCCTGCAGAGGACACAGGAGCAGACTGAAGAAGTGGACGGACAACATCGAGGAAGGAATGGACCTTGACAAGACCCTACTGCAGAAAAGAGCTCTGTTGCAAGGACTGCCCTGCAGGGGACACATGAGGGAGGACGACACAGAAGCAGACTTACGAATTGGACAGACATCAAAGAACGGACCAACCTTCACGCGGCAATGCTACTCCGAAAAACTGACAGACCAGCTTCGAGAAAACTCATTCAAGGTATCCCAGGTATCTTCAACGACCAGCTACATCAATGAACTGCTGACACAAACCTATGCAGTAACTGAAGTCGGGTACCATCAACGACCAGCTCCATCACTGAACTGCTGACACAACCCATGCAGTAACTGAAGTCGGTATCATCAACGACCAGCTACATCAAAAACTACTGACACAACCCATGCAGTAACTGAAGTCGGTATCATCAACGACCAGCTCCATCAATGAACTGACACAAACCCATGCAGTAAGTGAAGTCGGTATCATCGACCAGCTCCATCAATGAACTGCTGATACAACCCATGCAGTAAGTGAAGTCTTTGTCGGGCGAGGCTACATTTTGGAGCAGGTGAGAACCATGTGTGGTCAGTCTTCGTATATGTCGGTGTGTTCTTCAGTTTAACGTCTATTCACATTTAGTGATTTTAGACGGTGTGGGTGTGAGTTATACAAGAACCATATGATCTCTCGATATATGTCGGTGTGTGTTTGTGTTTTGTATTTGTCTCCATGTCTGTCGTCTGCTCTGATTTGTTTGGTTTGTCAATGTGTGTGCACATGTATATTCTAGTTACGGCAGATTCCTGTTTATAAACTTCTAGTTACTTTATCTGGAGAATTGTGTGGCCACACACACGGCGTCACCCACGTTTTAAAGTTTTCTGTCTCCATGTGTATTTTCCATATTAAAAAAAAAGAAGTCAAGATGCAACTTACAGAAGCGCGCGGATTGCTTTATAGTGTTAATGCATGTTGCATGCTGGACCTCAGTTTGTAAGTTTGATCCGAAAGACTAGCACCTATACTGTCTGTTATGGTATAGTGGGTTGGGAAAAAAATGGATTCAGACAGAAATAAAACAGCCGCTTGCTTTCTAGACAGGTACATTACCTGTAGATTACAAATCCAGACATCGTTATATATATTTTTTAATTCCAAGAGGCCATGCCAAAAGCCTCGTCATTTATGGATGTGAACAAAACCAAGGCCTGTATTAAAATGTTACGATTTTGAATCAAAATGACATGACATGTCTTCTTCATGACAAGCACACAGCATAACTTTTGTCCTTGTTAAAGTAGGGGGAAATCTCTAAGGAGAATGGTTGTCTTGTATGAGACCAATTTTTGGTTTTGTTTTCGTGGTGTTTTTTGTTTTGTTTGTTTTGGAGTGGGGTTTTTTGGGAGGTGGGGGTGGGGGGGAGGCGTTCCTTACTCGGAAGTTGACATTATATGGTGAGATTTTGTGTATGCGACTTTTCCTACTATTTAAGGTAGCTGCATTCCGACAGTGGTGGTGCCTAAACACAGCACACAGTGTGCATGGGTTTTTTTCATATTGTCATCCTTTCCTACTTGTACACAAGGGCATATTCTTTCAAAAGGCGGAACGGTTTTTTTTTTTAAACGTCTAGTCTCATCCGAAGTACCTTTATGGTAGTGGGGCCAGTACTGAAACTCCAGGGGGAAAATCGCCTCGAAATGGTGTCTTGAAGGTGGCTCGAACTCGCGCCAAACAAATCAATTCATGAGTGCAATGCTCAAACCACTAGGCTATCCCACCCTCTGACCAGATATTTGAAAACGGCCATGCAGGCCAACTTCTCTTGCAGTGGGTAGTCAGTCTTGCAGGGATTTCTAGAGGAAGTATAATGCACATTCAGGTAACACTGAACATCCCCCGCCCTTACGTTTAAGGAGAGTAATGCCCAGTATATGTCGGTACATAAAGAACTGTACAGATAGTTTGAATTTATTGCACATAGGGGTTAAGCTGTGTTTAGCTAGTAGAAAGTTTCTCTTGAAATCTGTCTGATTTACTTGTAAAGAGCTGGAGATTTGAGGTTGCTGTAGATATGGTAGTGTTTACATCTGGAATGAGAAATATCGTTAGGAAGAAGTGCCTCCTTAAAAAAAAAAAGTATTGTTTAGTTAGAACTGCTTCATGGTCCATCAAAAAATATACTTTGTTTTAACGCCATAAATTGACTACATTCAGAGGATTTTGTAATACCAAATTGAGAAAGACTAATGAAGAGATTTGTCAATACCAATTTTTTTTCTTTTACACCATGAAAACTTTTTTACGCGTTTCTGGTCACCTGGTGCTGATAGGTATCAAGTAGAATGGCTGGCGTTCTCAACATGGCCTCCTTTTATCAGCCTTAAGATATTTTTCTCCTCAGATTGAGTGTTGGCTATTCAAAAGGATTAGGTGGTGTAAAGTCAGAAGTAATGTAAACTGGGTCCACTGAAACTCAATGAGGTGACAGAGCCCTGATGCACCTTTTGCAGTTGGTAGGGCTATTAACACGACATAAAATGCTTGGTTGAGTAGGGTGACGGACTTAAAATATAGAATACATATCAACGCCATCACATATTGTTTTTTGAATCTTCAGATGTCGTCACAGTGGAACGCCAGCACATCAAGAACACAGCCCGTACAGGAAAAGGACTGCCCCAGCCGCTGAAGAGGAGAAGGAGGAGGACGACGACGACACATCCAGTTACCTCTTTTGACTTGTTTGCTTTCGGGATGATGCGCACGTAAAAGAACCCATAGCAACTGAAGTATTAAACGCAGCGGGGACAATGGCCTAGTTGGTATAGAGAAAATGGTTAGGCCCTGATCCTATGATCCCTGGTGCTGAAGCTGTGAAATAAATGGATACATTCACACACGCTGACGCATGCACGTATGCACCGAGATCGTTACACTGTGCATGCCACAGTGAATGTCATGAACTGGTTAAAAATATGCTGTTCTAAAAGCATTTTAAAAAACCTAAATGTACAGAACTGAATATTAAAAGCATAAAAATATGAGCGTTTAATTATCATCGAAATACAAGAAGAAATTTTTAAAATCCCTGAAAATGACACTGTAGATTTTAAAAAAAACGAGCAAAACGGAGAAAATTAATTCCCAGCACACGCGCGCGCACACACACACACACACACACACACACACACACCACAGAGAGAAAATGGAGGAAAATAATTATCAAATTAAAAAGGAAAAGGAGAGGATGCATATTTTTTTCATATGAATTTTCAACTTGATTTTGTTTACGAAATAAGCAGAATGGCTGGCACCCCCCCATACTGCCTGCTATTAGTTGCACCAAGGGGAATGAAATAAGTGTACTACATCATTGGCATTTTGAGGGAAATAGTACATCACCTGTTACATAGATGATTACACATTTTGAATGTAAGATGATTTTTAAAATGTTTATATTTTTCTTGTTTTCAAAGTGATTTTGTGTTTTTTGTATAAGTTTTTGCGTCAGAAAATCAAATCAGATTGTTAAGATAACTCTCGTAATAACATTCCCGTTGATTTTTTTGCACAGCTTGTTACTGTATTTTTTCTTTTAACTTAAGAGAAAAAAATCCAGGTATTGGAACGTAGGAAAACGTGTTCCCATGTCATATACAATCTTTAGGCAGCAAAGTGGCAGAGACCTGAAAAACAGAAATGGAAAAATAGGCAAATGACTAGCAATTGGTTTTGGCTGGATTATAAATATGTGCCAAAAATAAGAAATAATGTATTGATCTGAGACTGCCAATTAAAGTCTCGAAATTAACAGAATCGGTAACGAATTTTAACAGTATTGTGAACATATGTCTGGGATTTGCCTGTAGTATCAAGTACATCAGTTAGGTTTAACAGTAGTACACATTTAAAGAAACAGTTGCAGATAGTTTGTATTTTGAAAATAAGAATTTTTTCATAAAACATCAGTGTTGAATTTTTTTTAAAGTGAGATAGGGTGTGTTGTATGGGCGCGTTGCGTACGTGCGTGTGTAAAGGGGGTAGTTGTGGAGAAGAGACATCGGGTTGGAAGGGAGGGAAAGGGTGTTCAGACGGGTATAAGTGCATATTGAGAACGGAGGGTAGAAGAAAAGAGACCAGATTATTTTTTCATGGATAATTGTTTTTTTTTTTAAAGGCTACAATTTGTTTACAAAAAATGTCCTGGGCCTGAAATCGCCGATTGCCCCAAGCTTTCCCATATCCACTAGACCTTGAGTGGTGGTCTGGGGATCTAGTCTTTTGGATGTGGTGATAAATCGAGATCGCATGTGCAACGCACTTTTATCCCACGTAAAAGAACCCATGGCAACAAGTCGTCCTTGGCAAATTTCTGTGGTTAAAGCCACTCTGCTAGGGAACAAATACATAAGCAGACCAGAAAATAAAAAAAAGTAGCGACGCGACACTTGTAGGGACTGCTCTACCGAAGAGAACAGCCGGAATTTCGCCCAGAGAAATTTGCCGTGACTTGAGTGGTACACAGTTACAAACGCAGTGATAGCAAAACTGGAAATGTCTACACTGAAGTCCAATGCATAGGCATAGCTGTTGATGTGACTGGATTATGATTCAAAACGCCATACTATAGCGAGCAGTGCATCGTTGCGTTTACAGCAACATGCTATTTGTCCACCTGCTATTGTGTCCACATGCAGTCTAACATTCAGACCGACCAGCTGACAGACAACCCTTACCCGCTACTAACTGTTCACACTAACCCTAAAAACTAACCGCAACCTTAACCCTGGCCCCACATGCATGTGGACACAAAAGGCAGGTGGATAATAGTGTATGCTGATGCAATGGCTAAAAATGTTTTTCTTTGGGGCTCATTGTTTTTCATTTCGAGGAAAATAGATTAAACACGTGTATGCTTTCTAACCTCCTGTCCCTGAGTGCGTAAAGTTTGAAAAAGTTTTGTCATCCGTTCCCACCAGCACAAATGGCCTACTCTTCCTAAAAAGGTAGAACATGTTTTAACAGATGTGCAAAATATTCGCGTGGGTTTGCACATGGGACCTCGGTTTTTAGTCTTATCCGTAGGCTGGTTTGAGGAGGGGTGCTAGAATTTTAGAAGACTACGAAAAGGGGGGGGGGGGGGGGGGGGCAGGTGTTAAAATATTCTGGATGGGGTAAGGGGTGTAATGGGTAAGGGGTGTAATGAAGTGTAATGACTTTTCCCCCATCCACTAGACCTTGAGTGGTGGTCTGGGGATCAAATCTTTTGGATGAGTTGATAAATCGAGATCGCATGTGCAACGCGCTTTTAACACACGTAAAAGATCCCACGGCAACAAGAGTTGTCCTTGGCAAAATAGGGGGCAGGCAGACTTTGATTACCTTCAGGGGAGGGGCAGAGAGCTTTTCAGATCAAAAGTAGAGGGTGCTGATCTTAGAATGCACGATTGAATAATTTGAAGGAAAGGGGGGGAGATTAAGAAAACTATATATCTTAAAGTGTACGGGTGCTTGGTTTGAAATGCATTACCAAATAAAAATTATTTGTAGGGGAAGGCACTGGAAGAAGATAAATTTCAGAGCAGGACAGTATTAAAAAGGGGGTAGAACAAAATGCTCAGGTCAGAGGAAATGTGGTGTTCCTTTTTTTTTTTTTTTTTGGGGGGGGGGTTCGGAAATAGCTGATACTGAAATAGCAACATAAAATTTAAGTTCTCTGTGTGTTTGGTTTAACGAAATTTCTTGAATGGCTAGAATTTACAGCTGTAACCAACAGTGACTTAAAATAATTCGCCATGATTGGAAAAGGAGCTGGAGTGAAATATTATGGAATGTCACATCAAAAATAAATGGCAGTATTTTAATTCCTAATTTTTTGTGTATATCAATTTTTGACAACATTGCATTGGGAAAACATATTTTCCTATTTTACAATATCTGGTTTTATAAAAAAAAAAAGTTGGCTTTCATACTCTGTGTATAAGATTGCAGGCTTGTAATAGTCATGTTACCTATTTCCTTGACTTTTGCTGTGCCATAGTCAGGTACATGCCCAATAGCCAGGTTCATGCCCAATACCTAATGTCATACCACTACCAGCCCATTGATTGTCGGACTACTAAATCTGCCCGCAGGTTTTGATTTCCATTGTTAGCACAAATGTACTATCACAGCTTCTTGTGTGTTAACCTGGAAAGAAAAAGTGGTAAAATTATTGCCTTGCAATCTAAATAATAAAAAGAAAAACGGAAAAATATGAATGAAAGAAGAGATAAGCGTGGGGATAAAGGTCGGATCCACTCCCCCACCCCATCCCACCATGACACCCCCCAAAAAAACAAAAACACCCACCCCACCCCAAAACTAAAAGGTTTTGGCATGACTAAAGTGAACGATTTCACATCGACCAGTGCCGAGTGCTGCATTATTTACTGCCTGATTTCTTGCATTTGTCCAACCTTTGTACTTCATATGTAATGTCCCTTTGTGAAAATGCGTTTATTCTAAAATTCTAAGTCTAGTAAATGTAAGTAACTGCGATGTGTTTTTTTTTTCTTTTTTAATTCAGTCTTCTGGCTGTTAATTGTTTATGCCTGTGAAGTCTGGTAGTGTAAAGCTAGGGAATGGATTAGCATAATTATATGTGGGGTTTTGGATGTTGCTCGTAGATTGTGTTGTATGAACATTTGGCTGTATTTTTTGTGCTTTAAACCAGATTGTTTACAAGGTGTTGTATGAACATTTGGCTGTATTGCTTTTTGTGCTTTAAACCAGATTGTTGACAAGCTGTTGCATTATCACTTGGCTGTATTTTGTGTACTGTAAATCAGTAGATTGTAGTAGATTGTTTACAAGTTGTTGCATTATAACTTGGCTGTATTTCTTGTGTACTTTAAATCAGTAGATTGTTTACAAGTTGTTGCATTATCACTTGGCTGTATTTCTTGTGTACTTTAAATCAGTAGATTGTTTACAAGCTGATGAAAAATCACTTGGCTGTATTGTTTTTGTACTTTAAATCGGTAGATTTTTAACAATCTGTTGTATGAGCATTTGACCATATGTTTTTGTGCTTGAAATCACTGTTTACACGCTGTTGTGTGAGCATTTGGATGTACAGCTTTTTGTGCTAAAATATATTGTTCAAGAATAAGAAAAAATGCATTGCAGCAAGGAATGCTGGCTGACAGCTTGTCTTGCATAAAGTGCTTATCTTTTCCACTTTTTCTCTCATATCTTGGACACTTTGTACTGAAATATTTAATATAATTTTCTTGGACTTAGTCACCAAAAGATGATGTCCCTTTTATTCTTGCTTTTGTGTACTCGGTTTAACCATGGAGTGCAGAGGGTAGCATTTTACGGCTGAATTTTTATTTTCAATGTAGATG
Source organism: Rapana venosa (assembly GCA_028751875.1). Lineage (NCBI taxonomy): Eukaryota > Metazoa > Mollusca > Gastropoda > Neogastropoda > Muricidae > Rapana > Rapana venosa. Next base: position 11,299,164 of record CM054142.1, read on the forward strand.
GTAGACTTTGTGTATAATTAAGGCTGTGTTACTATCTATACCTATGGATAGCTATTCCAACATAGCCTGACATAATTATTTGTAGTGAATTTAATAGTTTTGCTCATGAAGTGTTTGCCTCTCTTGGGCTTATCTATTCCCCTGATGTAAGGGATATGTTTGTGTGATTTATCTCCCACTGTTGTGTTGCTTGACTTCACATTTTTTCCTCTTCATAAACAGGAAGCATAATGTTACATTTGATAGTGACCCAGTTAAACTTAATTATATCTTCTTCCACATATTATCTTTCCTTGAATGAACTACCCTATATCTATGCTTTTAAAGTTAGGGGGGGTATTGCTTTTTGATTCGGTATTTATTTTGGACGGTTGCCATTCTCAGCTTTATTTGGGAAGTTTTGTTACTGGCTTACTTGCAAGAAACCATTCTAAACAATGCCCACTTTTTTCACCTTCAAATGAATAGTATATGTGTGTGGCATGTTGCCTGTATCGATTCGTTATATCAATATGAAGGGCATGGTTTAAGATCATGTCTTAAACTATCCCTTCATGTGAAATTCTGAGAATGGTTTTGCACAGTATCTGGTACACTTTGTTTTTTGTCCAGTTAATTGTTTCCTCTTTGCTGCCCCCTTCCCCATATTTCTTTTCCAGCGTAAAATAGACTTTTATATGCATTATGTTAAAATACATTGCATTTGAATGTGATTCCAAATTATCTTACTCCTGTAAGAGGGCGAGTTGGAAACCCCTTTTGCCAGTAGCTTGTGTTTTTTGCTTGTGGGTTGCAAGATTGATAGATTTATATCTTAAGGTTAAACAATTAAGTGGTGAGCACACACCTGGCACTTGACTGACCAACTGACGTTTTTTTCCTTATATAAAAGATTTAATTCCTCTCGTCCCTTTCGGGGCATGGGGGATTACAAACGAACTCAACAGGAGAGTAAACTTGACAGCAATATACCCCAAAATATCAATACTAGCAGGAACTGAAAGCAAGAGTTCATCGCAAAATGATAAAAGAATGTTTGGACTAGAGACATTAAAAAAAAGCTTTGCAAAACTCCCTTTTCGTTAAAAACTTTTAAACCGTTTTGCACTTTTCATGATGTTTTTGCTTTCTGGCTGTAAAATTAACATAGCTGGATTTTTTAGGGTCACTTGTTTTAAAAAGCATACTAATGAACAGAGGACTGAGCAAGTCATTGTGCATGTGGCCTGAGATAGTTCAAGTCATGTGTGAGAATTCAAAAGCAATTACAAGTTGGTCAGTCATTGTCACTGCTGGTCAGAGCATTGGGAAAAGCCTACCTCCCCCTTCAGAAAAAAAAGATGCTGGAGTAGGGTTGGGTAGCCGGCTCGCAGCTGAATTAAAATGAAATAGAAACGATAACGATTTAGAAATATCTTGTCACTTTTTTATGAAAAGTACATATGTCCAAAAATGACAAGGCGAGAAATAAAAACTTGACCAAGATCTTTGTTCAGATCCATTCAGGAATGAATGACTGCGGTGTGGATTATGTGCGCTCTCTCTCTCTCTCTCTCTCTCTCTCTCTCTCTCTCTCTCTCTCTCTCTCTCTCTCTCTCTCTCTCTCTCTCTCTCTCTCTCTCTCTCTCTCTCTCTCTCCTTTACCCATCCTTGCATTGAAAAGCAGTTCACCAAACATAAATGAATAGCCCTTGAAAAAGTTCACATTGATTCTCCATAAATCTGAGTGTAGAATTTAGAGTGACAGGCTCACTTAAAGGCAAAAATTTAAATTCACTAGAAAAAGTGCCTTGTTTTGCTTTAATTCATACGATGCATGTAAGTCGACAAAGTATTTTTTTGTGAAATATGCATTTCAAAAGCACTTTCTTACCGCTAAAACAATGTTTTATAGATCTTCCAAGAACGCAAAACATTTTCTGTAAAAACAGACCCTAGCAAATAATAATTAAAAAAATAGCCCAACAGAACCGGACCAACCACCATCCGCTACACACATGCGCGCGCGAGCACGCACGTGCGCACACACATACACACGCAAGTACGCACACGCGCGCGCGCTCAAACACGCACACACAAGGTTATTTTCATGCACATTTTAGTTTTTAATTTTTGTAAAATAAGTCTTGACTTCTACGGCAATAATTTGATTCTCTCTCTCGCGAACACACACACACACACACACACACACATTCGGGCGCGAGCGCACACACACACAAACACGAGCGCGCGCGCGCGCGCGCGCGCTGCTTTATTATCAGGCACATTTTAGTTTTGAATTTATTTTGTTCTGTCGAATAAGTCTAGTGACTTTTACGGCAATAATTTATGATTCACACACACACACACACACACGGACTCGCGCGCGCGCGCACACACACACGCACACACACACGCACGCACGCACGCACGCACGCACGCACGCACGCACGCACGCACGCACGCACGCACGCACATTATTTTCAGGCACATTTTAGATCTGAATTTGTTTTGTTCTGTCAAGTCTAGTGATTTTACGACGATTTTATGACTTTCTCTCTCTCTCACAACCCTCCCCCCCCCCCCCCACACACACACATCCACACACATACGGACATATACACACATGAACACACACACACCTTCGGATGAGAGATTAATTAAAGTCCCGGCCCGTAAGTGTGCGAGCGCACGCAGGACATCTTGCGGACATGTTAAAACCTGTTCCACCTTTCAGGACAGTAGTCCATTTATGTGCCTGTTGGAACGGATGACAAAATTAACAAACCTGCATGTACGCGCGAACTGGTAAACGGTCGCCTACGCAAAGTCTCACTAATGGTAAACCTGGTATCTGGAGCCGAGACAGGAAAATAACTAACCCCCCAGCAAAAAACACCCCCCATACAGAGAGACATGGAGAGTGTAACTAAAAGAGAATAAATAGAAAAAAACCCAGACAGAAAGACCGTCTCAGAGGCAGAAAAGTAGAGAGAAAATGACACACTGAGACAGACAGACAGACAAAGACGAAAGAGTAGATAATCGTTAACACCGACTTTTATTTTCTGAAACACAGACCTATCTCAAAGCACAGTACTGAAGGAATGCACACATAACAGCTGTAAAGGACAATAGCCATCAAGACGTAGTAATGACCATGGCATGGGGCACTAGCTCTTGACGGACAGTACTTAGTCCTGTCCACAGCAGACTCATCAATAGAGAGGGAAGACAACAGGACTGCAAACATCGCATTGTTGGACCTCACCTGACCAGTCATTGACTACACCTGACGTCCTGGTTTTTTTTTGTTTTCTGCAGACAAGGAAGAGTCACTACGTACACAATTGATAGTCCTTCCTTGCAATAACCATGTGGTGGGGGACAGGATGGCTCAGTGGCCAGAGCACTCGCTTTCCCCAAGCTAAGGTTAAACAGCGTCGAACCTGGTTACCAAGTGAATGGGTGACCGTTTGCGCGACCTTAGCTTCAGCACAGTCCCCTAGTTCACCCAGCTGTCAGTGGGTGCCTGCCCTGTTTAGGGTCAGGGAAGGTAAAGCAGCTAGGGAGATGAGATGGTCGCCGCCCTCAATGTGTTGGTCCCTAGAGAAGCTGAGGTCTCTGATGCTTTGCTCCCTTACGACCACACAGGTTATGGGTCACATTTATCTTTTAAAACCCATGTTGGTGGGACAGCCTGGTGGTTAGAGCGTTGAGCTCGAGATCTGGCAGCCCCAGTTCAAGCCACCATTGAGACTAGACTTCCATTTAAGGGGATTTTCACCGCGAGTGAATATCAGTTGTGACTCCACTCCCCTAAAAGCTTTATCTTTTTTTATTGGATGAAACTATAAACTAAAGTCCCATGTGCAAATGCACGCAGAACATAATGCGTCCAAACTAAAACCCGTTTCACCTTTTGGAAGAATAAGCCATGTGCGCGGGTGGAAACGGATGACATCATTTACAAAACTGCATGCACACTGGTGTCGCAAGATGTCATCCCCGAAAATAATCTGAATGAGGTTACCATCTTCACTTCACATACTTATTTATCCCATACTCCCTTGGACCGTGAGGGCACCAATGATGATTTTGCAACCAGCTTCCTCCACTCCCCGCGGAAGGTGGTTACTATACCGGTGGACAAAACAGGTCGCATACGCAAAAAGTTCAACATTGGGGGGCATTAGAGCTGTAGTATAGTAGCCGAGGAATGAAGAAAGGTAGTAGATGCATCCACGTCCATCGTTTGACGTTATGAGACATGGTGGTACTATTACTGAAAATAGTGCACTGAGGGAAAGGCTAGTCCCTGAACACATGGTCAGTGCTGCAATCTCTTTGACAGCATGAGGGCGGCATTATATAACAAGAGTAATGGGCATTAGTCTGACTGAAGGACGCACAAGCATTGCCAGCTCTGTAGCAAGCAGTCAAACAGACTGGCTGAGGATATCAACGTTGTTCTAATGACTATAGCAGAAAGCTATTGGCAGGGAGAGAGAGAAGGAAAGAGGGGCTTTGGAACACAAGGGGCAAGAGAGAGAGACAGAGAGAGAGAGAGAGAGAGAGGGGGGGGGGGGGGGGGGAGAGAGAGAGGCAAGAAAGGTACAATCCCATTATCAGACTACCAGTCCCCGAAATCGGAATACGGCTACACCCTTCGGATGAGACTAGAAACCGAGGCCCCGTGTTCGAACGCATGCAGAACATCTTGCGCACACGTTAAATCCTGTTCTGCTTTTCGGAAGAGTAGGGCATTGTGTACTGGTGGAAACAGATGACAAAATTGACAAAACCGCATACACGCGGGGACAGGTTGTAAAAAAGCATATGAGTGCTTATTCCATTATCCTCGATTAAAAAAAGGATAAATAAATAAATAAAAATGAATAGGGGATAAAAAACAAACACGTCCCATAAGCAAAAACTCACCATTGGTAAACCTCGGAGCTCTAGCCAAGGAGAGAAAAACTTACAGTGACTTTAAGGTATATAAAGTATAAGGTGTAAGGTATATATATTATAAGGTATATAAAGTATATGAATGCAAGGTATATAAAGTATATGAATGCAAATATACTAAAACGAAACAAAACAAAAAAGCAGCCAAACACACCAACCCTCCTGTAGTAAAATCCACCTTGAACGTATGTCTCGGTGGTGGC
>CM054142.1:11309316-11311816 GCA_028751875.1 Rapana venosa
GGGAAACGTGGACAGACTGCATGAAGGAAGAGATCAGGAAGAGAGACGAGGAAGAGGAGGGGTAGAGAGAAAAATATGTTGCTTTTTTTTTACTGACAGAAAGGAATAAGCATACACAACAGCTTTTCCACCCACATCTAACCAGCCTTCAAGAAGAAAAAAAAAGCCAAAGAGTAAATCAATTATATCAATTACATATCCCTCAAAACAGGAAAAAAAGAAAGTAAACAAGTTGTTTTGCATGATGACGAAGTAAAATATTCAGTCACAGAGAAAGAAGGAAAATGGGAGATAAGGAGGAAGAGATGGAGAGAAAAAAAGGGTAGGAAGAGGGACAATAGGGAAGGGCGGATCAGGAAAGAGAGAGAGAGAGAAGAGAGAAGAGAGAGAGAGAGAGAGAGAGAGAGAGAGAGAGAGAGAGAGAGAGAGAGACAGACAGACAGACAGAGAGACAGAGAGACAGAGAGACAAAGAGATAGAGAGACAGAGAGAGACAGAGACAGAGGGAGAGAGATGAACACTGAAACTGTCTATTGTCACTGCTGACAAAAGCCTTCAGGCAAGGGGGTTCAGGGTTACAAATGATAACAGTACCAGAACCAGTATAACAAAACAACTACTCCCCCCCCCCCACCGCCTCACACACACACACACATCCAGTCTATCAACAGTCAGCACAGTTATATCAAAGCAAACAACCATACAACTATCCTCTAAAGACAGACAAACAGACAGATATGACTGCAGACGCACAGTTATCCAAACACGTCATCAGCCAGATCCCCCCCACCCTCACCCCCACCCACCCCCTCAATACCTCAGGCTGCCTCCTTTCAGTCGGTATGCCTATCAATCAAGTGGCGTCGCCCCTATGGGACCTCACGCTACACCACAAGTGTCTTTCTTCCTCCCCCCCCCCCCACCCCCATCCTCCCCTCCCAGCACCCGCACAAACTCTCTAGAGGCAGCGAATGACAATAACCGTCATCATCGGATGACTTGCATCCTCACTTCAGGACCTTAGCTCTTCCCTTCCTCAATTCTTCTCCAGTTCCTAGTCTCCTTGGATACACACACACACACACACACACACACACACACACACAGACACACACACACACACACCCACACACACACACACACACATGCATATAATATATATATATATATATATATATATATATATATTATATATATATATATATATATATATTATATATATGTATATATATATATGTGTACATATATATATACACATATAAACGCACACACACACATATATATATACATATATATAATATAATATATACATATATATATATATACTTTTTAAAACGTGATGTAAGAACAGGCGGTTATTCTGACTCATAATCATCATCCTTTTTTTCTGACCTTGGAGTAAACCTGCCTATATAAGTCATGGAATATTCCTCTGCGTGAAACTGGGGATACTTTTCTATGAATAGAGCGTGTCGCCACAAGAGCAGCGCCGCCCGCGATCCTTTTTCTTGCCTTGTGTATTTGCTTCCCCATCAGAGCGGAATTTTGTTTGGTGCAGACTAAGTCATATTGCTGAGTACAAAACTCTTGTGGCTGCTGGTTCTTTTACATGCGCTGAATACTTGTTGCAAAAAGGACTTCAATTTTTATCATGTCATCTAAAAGACTAGCACCTAGACCACATCTCTCATGGTCTAGTAGATGGGTGGGTGGGAATTCGGGCTCAAATCGGGAATCGAACCAGCACTTAATATCACTTTGTAAGGCAGTTGCGTTACCTCTAGACCACCTCTCCACATCATACGTCTGTCAGTGTCTTCCTTGCGGTCCTACACTGATTCAGGTAGACAGCGCATATTATTTTATTTTATTTATCTTATTTCATTTTATACCACTTTAAGTCACGAGATTTCTCTGCGTGAAATTCGGGCTGCTCTCCCCGGGGAGAGCGCGTCGCCACAAGAGCTTGCGCACCCTTTTTTTTTTTTTTTTTTTTTTTTGGTCTGCAACTTTATTCTTTGTAACGCCCAGGGCGTTAAGCCACGAAATGCCCAACGCTAACACCAGTCACCCTCCAGAGACCAGATGCTCCCCCTCCCCTCCCCTCCCTCCCAACCCCCTCCATCCCTTCCACCCCGCCCCCCCTCTCCTGCGCAGTACCTCAGGCTGTCTTCTTTCAGTGTGTGCCCCTATCTATCAAAGTGGCCTAGCCCTTATGGGACAGCCTGCCTGCCACACCACAAGTAGTCTCTTACCCTCCTTCCTTCCTTGCAGGAATTCACCAGGGGCAGTACAGTGTATGTGATCATAATCGCCGTCATCCACTGACATACAGGCCTAGCTCATGTGAGTCTGGCCCCTCCTACTCCCCTTCCCCTGTGCGTGTGCGTGTGCGTGTGTGTGTGTGTGTGTGTGTGTGTGTGTTTGACTGTGTGTGTCTGTCTATGTATGTATGTATGTATGTATGTATGTATGTATGTATGTGTATATGTACGTATGT
>CM054142.1:11316816-11334316 GCA_028751875.1 Rapana venosa
ACACACACGCACACACACACACACACACAACCACTCATTCACTCACTCTCTCTCTTTCACTCACTCACTCACTCACTCACAGGCAGGCCGGTAGACATGGCGGTATGGCAGATGGAAAGAAAAACAACTCAAACGAGGATCAAAGCAGAAAAACAAGATAGAAAGACAAAAAAACCAACCCACAGACCACTTAATTAAAGAGAAATGATGATAGATAGACTGGCGGAGATGGACACATACATCACTTCCAAACAAGACGCCCTTAACCAGGATGTCACATTACAGGCTTGCTTGTTTGTCTGGTCTGCAGTCTGTAATCATAGTTATTTTCCAAAGTTCCCTGGAACTGTAGACTCTATGTGTCTGAATAAGTCAGAATAACAATTATAATGCTCTTCTCTATGTATGAAAAAACCAACAAAAAGAACCCTAACATCAAAAGCAAGACGGAAAAAAACATAGAATCGTGTACGCTTGCTTACGCGCACGCACACACACACACACGCGCGCGCGCGCGCGCGCGCGCACGCACGCGCGCGTGTACACACACATGCACGCATGCACGCATGCGCGCACACACACACACACACAGACATTCTGTCTGTCTGCTGTCTGTCTGTCACTCTCTCTCGTTTCTTTGTTTGTCTGTCTGTCTGCCTCTCTCTGTGTCTGTCTGCTGTCTGTCTGTCTGTCTGTCTTCTCTCTCTCTCTCTCTCTCTCTCTCTCTCTCCTCTCTCTCTCTCTCTCTCACGGCCCTTTCTACATCTATCTCTGCTGTATGTCTATTTGTCTGTCTGTCTCTCTTTCTCTCTCTCTTTCTCTATCTCTCCTTCTCTCTCTCTCTCTCTCTCTCTCTCTCTCTCTCTCTCTCTCTCTCTCTCTCTCCTCTCTCACAAACACACACTCGCGCACGCGTGCATGCGCACACACAGACACACAAAGGCTGGCACGCAGATATGACCAATAAAGAAGTGATCATTAGAAGATCAAAGCTTAAAAAGGGATAAAAGATTGAAAGACAGACAGACCCAAAGGTTGGTGTTTTTTTTAATTAAAAAAGGATAAGACAAAGAGAGCCAGACAGGAGAGACGAAAATAAGAAGCCATTGACCTGGTCATGACATGAAAGATTGGGATTCAGTTGGTCTTGGACCCGTCCACAATCTGTCAGTTACTGCTGTAAGCAAAAGTGCCAAAACCTACATGGATTTCTTGTTATGCTGCTTGGAGTTTGTTTACGTCGAGAACTTATAACCCAGTCAAACAGACATGTTGCCAGAACAGAGTCACTTTTTATAGAGCCCCGTAGCCATCTCGCAGTTGCACATTTGAGAGAAGAAGACTTAGGGGCAGACAGACGAAGAACTGGATGATGCAGAACTAACATCAAAGACTGGACCGGTCTTGACATGGTGGTGTTGCGTTGAAAGGCTGAAGACAGACAGACCAGCCTGGAGTAAATTATGGACTAACCTGTCCCGCATGTACCCCCGACTACCATCTTAGTCACAGGACTGCTGCTGCTGCTGCTGGTGGTGATGATGTACTATCAAAAACCATCTACAGCAGACGGTACAACAGCTACACACAGCTTTATAGAAAGTTTTTCTGTACTATACACGCCTGGTTGACATGATGCTTCTGTGTGTGTGTGTGTGTGTGTGTGTGTGTGTGTGTGTGTGTGTGTGTGTGTGTGTGTGTGTGTATGTGAGGATATAGTGACACAGGGAAGCTGCAGAAACTCTTAAAAGGCTAAAAGATGAACCAGCTCCGGAAAACTATGGGCTGACTACAGAGATTTTAGAACGCTTCTGGAACCAACTATAGGACATAATTACTAGTTCATTCAATGACTCCCCAATAATTATAGGAACACTTTCATATGCACACAGACGAGGTGTTATGACACTAATTCACAAAGGCTAGGAACTAGAGGGAGATAAGTTAAATAACTGTAGATCATCATGTTCACAAATACAGATGATAAAATGCTGGCCAAAGTTTTAGCGTTAAGATGAGGAAAAGTGACATATTGGTTAGTCAATGCAGACATAGTAGGGTATATTAAAGCAAAAACATGGCTAAAGTGACACGATCCATGAATAATGTCGTAGATTATGTAAACAAAGTCAGTAAAACGGGCTTCGTACTGGCACTTGATTATTTTTTTAAGCCATACATTTGACTCCATATTATATAAACAATACTTTTTAAGCGTTTAAATGTTTTTCATCACGATCTTTGGATTTGGAACAAACTTTCAAAAGCTGGTATATACTATTATGCATGATGGTCAATGTTGTATTAATCATAGTGGATAGAAAACAGAACCATTTGAGCAAACTTGGTTCAAGAAGGTAGTGATGTCCACAGAGAGAGAGAGAGAGAGAGGAGAGAGAGAGAGAGAGAGAGAGAGAGAGAGAGAGAGAGAGAGAAATGCGAATGCGAATGAGAGAGAGAGACAGACAGACACAGAGAGACAGACAGACAAACAGACAGGCACACAGACATTGAGACATAGGCAAACAGATAAAACCCAGACAGACAACAGTTACAGAGAGATGTTCAATCAACACTGGTAAAATAATCATGATCCAGTTGACTGTCACGTCAACCCTTAACACACCCTGCTTTGCAATCACTGCCCCCTCCCCTCTTGACGGGATAGAGCCACACGCAACTTCCTGTCATCTGGCGTCATTTCCGTCTTTGTACCGAAACTTGGCTTTCATTCGCACCAGGCTGCTAATCCAGCTGTCCTTGATTTAATGATCATGTGATAAGGCCTTCTGGACTGTTCGGTTGTCTGTCTGTCTGTCTGTCCGTCTGTCTGTCTGTATGTCTATCTGTCTGGCTGTTTTATCTGTCACTCTGGTTGTCTTTCTTTTCTCCTATCCTACCATGTTTATTTCCACTTTTTCTTCTTCGTCGAAGACTCAGACAGCAGCTATTGTCTGTCATATGAACAAAGATGCATTGTGCTGCTGCTGTGAAGCACCTGACAAATCAGGCCCAGCGCATCTTACTTCGTAATGGGAGAGAATTTTTGTCTTTTAAATCTTTCTGGAGAAAAGGCGGAATGGACCATGATGGCAGTAACAGACAAGAAGCAGGTGACAGGAAACAAAAGGAACAAAGCAAAAACAAAGGGGCGGGATAGAAAAGGGGAAGTCCTAGCACATAATTTCCTAAAGGTGGGGATGCTATTGATACCGACAGGCCCCCCAGCATCCACACTGGGGATTGCTTCCTTTTGATATGTAACGCTTTAGTAACAGAACTCTGTATGTCTGTCTGTCTGTCAGTTTGTCTGTCTGTCTGTCTGTCTTTCTGTCTCGTTTGTTTAATGCATAACCATACATACGTTCTATGTTTTGATGCCGTCTCCTTATCTGTCCTCTATCTTGTTCCCCACCTCAGAACACTTTCCACACTGAAGTCGGATGCGCTGGGCCTGACTTGTCAGGCGCTTAACGGCAGCTCAGTGCATTTTCGCTAATATCACAGACAATGAAAGTTGCTGTTTGAGCGATCGACGACGACGACGACGACAAATAAGAAGAAGAAGAAGAAGAAGAAGAAGAAGAAGAAGAACAACAAACAACAAAAACAACAACAAGCGAAGGGGAAGAAGAAGAAGAGAAGAAGAAGAAGAAGAAGAAGAAGAAGAAGAAAGAAGAAGAAGAAGAAGAAGAAGAAGTAGTGGGAGAAGAAGTAGGAGAAGAAGAAGAAGAATGAGGAGGAGGAGGAGGAGAAGAAGAAGAATTGTGAAGAAGAAGAAGCCTTCCTGTCTTCTTCTCTTCGTCTTTTTACTTGTTGCATTCTACTATGCATCTTTAACACGTGTATGCCCTTTTCCCTGCTGTTCTTAATTGTTCTGCATATCTTTTACAACAGTTGCAGGACTGGATGCAAAAACAAGGAAAGAAGAAAACAAAAAAACACAAACCAAAAACCATGTTAATACTGGCTCCATTACCTTCAGAAAATCAGATTCGTTCGTTCTCTGTTTCTGCCTGTTCGTCTGTATTCCCGTCCTTCCATTTTCTTTTTATTTCTGCCTGCTTGCTAGCCTGTGTGTTTGTCTATGTCTTTCTGCATGTGTGTGTGTCTGTTTGTCTGTGTGTCTGTCTGTTTGTCTGTGTGTCTGTCAGTCTGTTTGTCTGTCTGTTTCGTCTGTTTGTCTGTCTGTCTGTCTGTCTCTATCTCTCTGTCTGTTCTTTCTGCCTGTCTGTCTCTGTCTCTGTCTGTCTGTCTGTCTGTCTGTCTGTCTGTCTCTCTCTCTCTCTCTCTTTCTCTCTGGGTATGGAAAGGTACATGAACGCTTATTCATTATTCTCGAAATAAAAGAAATCGATTTGATTGGATTGGATTGGATTGGATCTTATTTTGACTTGATTCTCTCTTGCAGTCTCTCAATCTCTCATTCTCTCTCTTTTCTCTCTCTCTCTTTCTCTCCCTCTCTCTTCTCTCTCTCTCTCTCTCTCTCTCTCTCTTTCTCTCTCTCTCTTCTCTCTCTCTCTCTTTCTCTCCCCTCTCTCTTTCTCTCTCTCTCACTCTCTCTTTCTCTCTCTCTCTATTTCTCTCTTTTTCTCCCTCTCCTTCCTTCCTTCCGTCCTTCCTTCCTTCCTTCCTTTCTTTCTTTCCCTTCTTTCTACCTTTTTACAATTCTCTTTACTTTAAATCATAGCTGTTTTCTGTATTACTTGCTTTCTAATTATGTGAAGAAAAGAGGAGCGTATTTTCGGGGGTTATTTTATTTTTTGGCAAACGCTCATTACCCCAGGCCAAAAAAAAAGAGAGAATGAGTGGGAGGAAGGAAAAACACTTCCTTTTCTAAGGTTTCAAAAATGCATGATGTGTTTCTGTCTAAAAATCGCATTTTTTTGTTTTTTGATTTTTTTGTTTTTGGTTTCTTGTTTGCGTCTTTTCATTATTTTTGAGGGAGTGGTGTTGCTGCTGTTTAGTTTTATTCGTTTGTTTTGTTTGGACATTTTTTAGAGGAAGGGGGAGGAGGGATAGCAGCAAAATGTATTTCTTTGTAATCACAAATAAGGATTCATTCATTCGTCGATGCGTTCTCTTGCTAGTCGTTAGTTGTTGTTTTTTATGCTGTTTGTCATTCTGAAGAAACCTTATACAAAAAATAATAGTTGTACGATATGCGTGCCAGTGTTTTGGCGGTGTTTATCTTTATGGTAGTATTCAGTATGGGGTTGATTAGTTGATGGAACATTGGCTAAAGGAAGAAGAAGAAAATAAAAGATTTATATAGCCATCAGCTATCCCACTGGCATGAAGAAAAGTAGACATGAATTGCACCTATATAGATAAATAAGGCAGCTTCATCACTCAGAAATATTTTGCAAGTTGGTTTTCTTGATGATTTTAGCCAAAAATCAAGCCAACCAAACAGCCGACTAGCTTACCAGCCAACCAACTAACAAACAAACCAACCGATCGAATTATTAATCAACGAATCAACCAACTAATCCGCCCTTTAGCTAATGAAACAAGCAGTCAAACCAACCAATCAAGCAAATATAATAGCTATTCCATCCACCTGTATGCCAGCCCACCTTCTCTCACCAAATAATCCACCCACCCAACCAACCAATCAGCCACGCACCCAGCCACCCATCCGACCAACCAACGATTTCTGGAGATATGTTAAAAACGAAAGTCATTCTCCACCGCTGACCAAGTTACTAAAGACAAGAAGCTAAACAGTACAACTGAAACAAGAAGAAAAGCTAGTAAGATAGCTGGTGACTTTGACACCCCTCCTAGACACACTACAACGACTCCGCAGTGACTGATATCACCGTCTGGGCTTTGGAAATGCCCGGGCCTAACTTCATCTCCTATGATTTAACACCCGGCCCACCAACAAAAGACCACTTGGGATTTTAGAATAAATTTTAACACGATAGCCTCCCTTCCACCTCTGGAGCATTGAAGGTGGGGGAGCTGGGAGGGGGGGGGGGTGGGGGGGGGGGGGTGGGGGTGGAGGAGGGGCAGTGTAAATGAGAGTCTGGAGGGTTGTGGAGTCTGGCATTGCGTAATTTCGTAAATCACTGTCTACGTGTGGTGAATGACTCACTTATTCAGCGTACTTGTGTTTTAAAGTATATTGTCTCATGGTGATTCCCAGGTGGGGTGGTGTGTCAGACTGTATATTCTGAGTGACCATCCCAGAGGGAAAAGCTGGGGAACACTTACAAACAACAACTCATTGTGTAACCCCTTAAAACAAATTACTTCAACTCTTATCCCACTTTAAAATGTTTGGTGATCTTACATTAAAAACAATGATCCCACCTTCTGGAAATTGTGTGCCAGTACTAATCCACTCACCCACCAGACCAACACGTCAACCAACCGACCAGTTCAAAGAAAAACACACTTCTTCATGTATTCACAGAAACAAGCAACTAACAAAACCCAAAAGTTAAATACAAAAAAATTACAACAAAAATGGAAGTAAAAAAGGACAAAAGAAAGATAAATAAAATAACTGGAAGAAAGAAGTGAGAAAAGCCTAAAGGAAAGAGAAAAACCTTTGAAAGAAATCACAAAAGAGAAAAAAAAAAAAGGAAAAAAAGAAAGAAAGAAAGACAGAAAAAGAAAGAAAAGAAAAAAAGAGAAGAGAGAGAATAAAAAAACGAAAAAGAAAGAAAAAAAGGAAAGAAAATAAAAGAAAAAAACTGCCTCCACACAGTTTATGCACGAAGTCAAAACACTGTCAGTCACAATTATAATCAGCCCTTAAGCGCTGTCAAACACCGGAACCCGTTTGCAGAAACGCATGCGCAGTGACGCCAGTACTCAGTTTCCCCCCACAGGAAGTTCCGCTATATAAACTGACTGAACTCCCGGGGTTTTTAAGCCTAAAGAGTTGGAGAGACGCCAGTTAAATCCCCTGTCTGTTTGTGCAAAGAATGTGATCGATGTGTCGATATGTATGCCTTTATTTCTGTTTTTCTTTTCTTTTTCTTTTCTCTGGGGTTTTTATACGGTGTTTTTGTTTCGTGAATAACTAGCTTATTTTTGTTTTCGTTGTTCAATTTTTGACAAAACTATGTCTTTTTTTTTCTCTCCCCCTTTTTTGTTTAATATGAACGTCTTTATTTTTTTTTTGGTTGTCTTTCTGTTTGTCTCTCATTCTTTGTTGTTTTTTGCTATTCTTTTGTTCTTCTCGTTTTTGTGTTACTGTTTTTCACTGGGAAAAAATTAAAATTAGGCGTGTGTGTTGTAAGTAACAAGTGCACAAAGAAGCCCAAGCCTACTAAGAAGAAAATATGTGTTTGTGTTGACGTGGACAAGTGTGTGTGTGCGTCTGTGTGTGTGTGTGCGCGCGTGTGTGTATGAGTGTGTGTGTATGTGTGTTTCTCAATCTTAATCAATACAAAACATTTCGTGATGTGATGTTTACGCGTAGTGAATTTTGGAAAAAAAAGGCCTTAAAGTTTGTTTATGTTATCGCTGTTTGTGTCTTTGTTTCATACCCTCCCTTCTACTTCATAACTCTGCTTTAAATCATTACGCTTTAATGTGACTTTCTTTCTTTTATTTTCGGAAAACTAATGAGAAATGTTGGCAAATGTGATTACCTCGGCAGAAGACAAATAAAGGCATTAAGGGACTTCACTCGTGTCATGACCTGGCTAATGGCTTGTTTGTTCACAGGAGCCTGTGTGGCTGACAGACCACTTTTTATACCTGTCGTCTGTCTGTCTGTCCGTCTGTCTGTCTGTCTGTCTGTCTGCCTCTCTCTTCCTATAGATCTACCGAGGGATGGGTGTGCAGTAAGTTCGTTGCCTGACTTTGAAGAGGCTAAGCTGCAAAAACAACAGTTAGCCACGTTTACATATGTGCCTTTTGGATGATGATGATCATGACGATATTGATGATATTGATGATGATGATGATGATGATGATGATGATGATGATGATGATGATGATGATGATGATGATGATGGATGATGTGGTGGTGATGATGATGATGATGATGGTGATGATGATGATGATGATGATGGTGATGATGATTATGATGGTGATGTTGGTGATGATGTTGTTGATGATGATGATGGTGATGATGGTGTTGATGGTGATGATGCTGATGTTGGTGGTGGTGGTGATGTTGATTATGATGTTAATGATGGTGATGATGATGATGTTGTTGTTGATGCTGATGCTGATAATAATGATGGTGATGATGACGTTGTTGTTGTTGTTGATGATGATGATGATGATGATGTTGATGGTGATGATGCTGATGTTGGTGGTGATGGTGATAATGTTGTTGATGATGGTGATGATGTCGGTGATCATGATGATAATGATGATGATGATGATGACGATATATTCTTTTGCTTCTTGGGCTAGAGCTCCAAGGTTTACCAATGGTGAGAGTTTGTGCATGTGACCGCTTTTAGCCACCATGAAGGTGCCGACCCGCATTGAGACTTTGGTGGTGATGCTAAAACATGGCGCCAGTGGGCACGTGGTTGGGTTTTTAAAAAAATGGTCATCTGTTCCTACCGGCACGCATCAGCTCACTGTGGTGGACAATGCCCTCGAGCGGGTGTCTCAACAATGGCTGGACACCGGGTGTCAGATCACCAGGTCAACGCTTTAACCAACCGTTATTTATACCCCCCCCCCTCTCCCCTCCCATCTAGGCCTGACACTTTTCCTCCAATCCATTAGACCACCAGTGGTGGTCTCGGTGCTAGTCTTTCGGATGAGATTATATACCGAGGTCCCGTGTGTTACACATATTTAGCGCACTTTAAAAAAAACCCAGGCAACAAGTGAATTGTCCCTGGAAAAATTATGTAGAAAAAGGACACTCTGATAGAGAAACACATACACATGCAGACAGGAAAATATGGGTGGCGCTGCTCTTGTAGCGACACACTCTCTCCAGGGAGAGCAGCTCGAATTTCACACAGAGAAATCTGCAGTGACTTGAAGTGGTATACAATACAATGAATACACTGACTTCATGGTCATATGTCTTCAAAGAGGCTTCATATTTCACTGCAATTAACAGTTTCATACTTACAGTAACTGATACAAACGGATAAATTTCAGTCCTGTCTTGTTTGTGCGCAAGAAAGGCTTACGTAACAGAGACATACCTTGAGACATGACTGAAATAATGTCACATGCCAGCAAATAATTATCTCCCTTAAGAAACGGTCTTCTAAGCTTCAACCGGTTAATAAGAACTTTGAAGCGATTACTGCCGTGAAAACAACAACAACAACAACAACAAAGAATACTACTACCAAAAAGAAACAGCACGCCACGGTCTGAGATAATTATCATGGCAGACAGGAGAACTGCTGTTTGTTATGAAGCCAGCATTCTAGACACCTCCTGTGGAAAAGATTTACATCAATATAATGACAGATCTATAAAAAATTAAAAAAATTGCGAGTTGATATCCATTAAACATGAACAAATCATAATGTTCCAAAACTTTCTCAAATAGCAGGTAACCCAGTCCACATTTTGACCGAGTTGCCACATCGAATGAATGGTTCAGACCGAAAGCTGTGCCAGTTCTTGATGTCAGCTAGATGCCAAGGCTTACTCTAAAATGTTGTCATGCTTTAAAATGCTACGCTGAGATTGTCTTCACAAGTTCTATCATGTCAACCTGCACTCTCCTTTTAATTACAAACACATCCTCTGACGTCAGATTAAGACTGCCTACATAGCGAGGTATTGAAAAAGCTTTACACGTAATCTTCTCATCCAGTGTGTTCTACTGGTCCCACAGTGAATCACTGATAGGATGTAGTCCGACAAAGCGCCTATTCTGGACGACCTTTAGCGAGTTCAGCTCTGAACCTAATCCACTCCTGCCGGCTATAGCCCCGAGCCGACAGGCAGTGATTAAGCAAGGAAACGCGGAACAACACCTATGAATGAGATATTGAGTCCACCTCTTGTGATCAAGCAGGGGTGAAAACAGTAGGAACGTACAATGATTTTATCCACCGCTTTCAGCCACAGCAGAGGCAACCCTGTGCGCTAGGAAAGTTCACGGGCACAGCCCATAAGAGCGCACGTGGTGTTCTTGCCTCTGGAGTGTCTGGAAAGGGGTCGCACAGGACTGGGGGATTACCGCACAATCCTGCAGCCTCAGCTTGAGAATCCTGCTAAATGCCAAGCGCCATGGGTGTGCCATACCATCAAGACCTTGCTTCTTATAATAATGTATGGAATTCATATAGCGCTGAATCTTGTAAAGCAACAAATCAAAGCGCTCAGATTTCATTTCATACCACTTTAAGTCAAGGCAGATTTCTTTCCGTGAAATTCGGGCTGCTCTCCCCAGGAAGAGCGCATCGCCACAAGAGCAGCGCCACCCATTTTTTGTTTCTTTTTCCTGTTTGCAACTGTATTTGTTTCCCTATCAGAGTGGCTTTTTTCTAAGAATTTTGCCAGAGACAACTCTCTTGTTGCCGTGGGTTCTTTTACGTGCGCTAAATAATTACGTGTAACACACGGGACCTCGGTTTATCGTCTCATCCGAAAGACTAGCGCCCAGACCACCACTCATGGTCTAATGGATGGGGGAAAAGTTTCGGGTCCAAACGGGGTACGAACCGCCGCACACTTCAGACCCGGACTTTTCGCTTTCTAGACAGGCGCTTTACCTCTAGACCACCGATCCATTCTTCCGGCTGTTGCCACAACTCAAGCTTGTAAATGTATGAGGCTTTGAAATGGTTGATCTTTTAAAAAACTTTATACTAAGAGTTTGATGGTTATGTGTGAAACGGACATTTTTGTTGTTGTTCTATAGTAATGTGTTTAAAGATTCGGTTATATGGTTCATGTATGTTGTTCAGTTATAGTTTTGGTTCATTGATAGTATGTAAAAAACACACACCAAAACAACCCTTCATATCCCTAAAAGGATGATGACAGGAAATAAAATAATTTGAACTTTGATCATTCAGTCTTGTATCTAGACTTGGCTTCCTCTTTGACCTGCCACATACTTCGTCATCTTGTTGTTATTGATGTTTTTGCTGCTGTTTGTGTTGTTGTTGTTTCTCTCCTCCTCATCCTCCTTCTTCTCCCCCTCTTGCTGCATTCCTCCTCCTCCTCCTCCTCCTCCTCCTCCTCCTCCTCCTCCTCCTCTTCTTCTTCTTCTTCTTCTTCTTCTTCTTCTTCTTCTTCTTCTTCTTCTTCTTCTTCTGTTACTGCATGAGCGTTCGACGACGACGACGAAGAAGAAGAAGGGTGTGCAAGAACGTGTTGAAAGGAAACTGCTTTAAACAAACAAACAAACAATGTTAAAATCTTGAAACCAAGCTTTCCTAGTCAGGCTGCGAACTTATTGAATATCCATAGCATCCTACCTTTCTCTCAAGGCCGTTCCTTTCACTGTCCTATTCTCTTCAACTCTTTCCTTTTCCTGTCCTCCTGTACGTCTCTGTCTCTTCTGCTGTTTCTCTCTCTCTCTCTCTCTCTCTCTCACTCTCTCTCTCTCTCTCTCTCTCTCTCTCTCTTCTTTCTCTCCGATTCTGTTTATATGTCTATGCTTGTCTGTCGGTCGGTCTGTTGGACTGTCTGCCTGTCTGTCTGTGTCTCTGCCTGTGTGTCTGTATGTCTCTGTGTGTCTGTCTTCTGTGTGTCTGTGTGTCTATCTGTGTGTGTGTGTGTGTGTGTGTCTGTCTGTCTGTCTGTCGCTGTCTCTCTGTCGCTGTCTGTCTGTCTATCTGTTTTGTCTGTCTATCGCTGTCTGTCTGTCTCTCTCTGTCTGTCTCTGTCTCTCTCTCTCTCTCTCTCTCTCTCTCTCTCTCTTACCCATTTTGTTTATAGGTTATGAGTGGGAGTGTTTGCTGGCTGTAAACAAACAAACAAAACAACCAACCAACCAACCAACAAAACAAACACATAAGCAAGCAAAACAAGCAAACAAACACACAAACAGGAGGGTGAATCATCCCAGCAATTTTCTGCCTATCAATTTTCTGCCTATTAATGGCAGTTGTGCTTAAAGCCTGCAATGGCTGATTACCTCTGGTCTATCAATTGATTGGATTAAAATGGAATCGATTTCAACTGATTTGAATTGAATTAAATACCTCTCTCAGCCACGACAGATTTCTCTGTCGTGAAATTCAGGCTGCTCTTTCTGGGCAGAGTGCATGCGTCGCCACAAGGGCAGTGCCACCCATTATCTTTTCTTTCCTGTTGACATGTGCATTCTTTTTGTTTCCCAGTCAGAGTGACTTTTTTCTGCAGAATTTTTCCAGGAACTTCTCTCTTGTTGCTGTGGGTTCTTTTGCCTACGCTGATTGCTTGTTGCTTACCTACATGACCTCGGTTTATCGTTTCATTCGAAAGACTTACACACATATACACACACACACATACACACACACACACACACGCACACACACGCACACACACATACACGCACGCACACACACACACACACACACACACACAGAGGGACTGTGGATTCAGAGAATACACTCGGGGACTGGATGTAAAAAGCACATAAATGCTTATTCCATTATCTTTGATTTAAGAGAATAAAATAAAATAAAATAAACACACACGCGCACAAATTTCAGACTTACACACATAAAACACCACAACACACACACGACTTTCACACACACACACACACACACACACACACACACACACACACACAACACAACCACACACACACACACTACACCACAACACGCACAGCAGCCACACACTCATACAGAAAGAGAGAGAGAGACACACACACACACACACACACACACACAACACACACACACACACACACACACACACACACACACACACACACACACACACAAAGACAGACAGACAGAGACAGAGAGGCTGAAAGATCAAAAGCAGACAGAGGCGTCATCACAGCAAACTAATGGCTTTGTACCTGGAGAATGCACAACATTGTGGACACAGGTAAAGAAACTGATGCTGCTTTCCCCGCCACCAATTAATCATTGCCCGAATGGGGGTAGGGGGGGAGGGTATGGGGAGCGGGAGGGGAATGGGGATGGTAAGAGTTGAAGAGCAAGAGATAGAGAGAGAGAGAGAAGAGAGAGAGAGAGAGAGAGAGAGAGAGAGAGAGAGAGAGAGAGAGAGAGAGAGAGAGAGAGAGAGAGAGAGAGAGAGAGAGAGAGAGAGAAACTCGAACTCGAACTGGTTTATTCAGTATAGGCTATGGTCCCGTACTGAAGGGGGTACAATGCACCAGTTTCAAAAGCCAAACAGTGGCCAGGTGTTCCAAATCTTAATCTGTAAACATGCAATTTTCAATATGTAGATCAACATAAAGCACAAGATATCTTTGACAGTAAATGGTTCAAGTAACCTGAAACGGAAAATCTTCGTTGTTTGATTATGTTCATTTCAGTTGTGTCATCTATCTATAAACTTTATACAAATCAGCAGATAACAAAACATAATCATTACACGTTTACCTGTGTCTGATATACATAAAACAACTATGATCAAATCCAGCACATTTACCAAATTAGAATATACACATTCAGACTTATACACATATTCATCATATATTTGCCATATTTCCACACTACGCACTCACTGGAGCAACTAATCAAAACATGGTGACGTGCCTGTAATACCAAAACAATGAGAATCTGTATCTTTGATATCTGGGACAGAGAGAGAGAGAGAGAGAGAGAGAGAGAGAGAGAGAGAGAGAGAGAGAGAGAGAGAGAGAGAGAGGAGAGAGAGAGAGAGGAGAGAGAGAGAGAGAGAGAGAGAGAGAGATTTTATTTCATTTTGTTTGGGTTTTTTTATTTCGAGGATAACGGAATCAGCACTCGTGTGCTTTTTCTTGTACATCCAGTCCCCGTGTGTATGGACTTTTGTAAATTTTGTCATCCGGTCTACTCTTCCGAAAAGCGGTACAGGTTTTAACGTGTGCGCAAGATGGTCTGCGTGCGTTCGCAAAAGGGGCCTCGGTTTATAGTCTCATCCGAAGGACTTTTGGGGAGAGTGGAGTCTGCACTGACGTTAACTCTAGAGGAAAAATCCCCTTGAAAGAGATTCGAACCCGGGTCGGCAAATCACGAGCGCATCAGTCTAACCAAGCAGTGTGTGTGTGTGTGTGTGTGTGTGTGTGTGTGTGTGTGTGTGTGTGTGTGTACACGCACACTTTACAAGCATGCATATATTGTGTGCACATGTGAGTACATAATATGCCTGCCTGTATACATACAGGGGGCGGGATAGTCTAGTGGTTAGAACATTGCGCTCGCAATCTGACGACCCGGGTTCGAATCCCGTTCAAGGGGATATTTTCCTCTGGATTTAACATAAGCGCAGGCTCCACTCTCCCCAAAAGTCTTTCAGATGAGACTATAAACCGAGGCCCCGTGTACGAACGTACGCAGAACATCTTGCGCACATGTTAAATCCTGTTCCGGTTTTTAAAAGAGTAGGCCATTGTGTGCCGGTGGGAACACATGAAAAACTTTACAAAACCGCATACACACGGGGACTAGATGTAAAAAATAGCACATGAGTGCTTATTCCATAATCCTCGATATAAAATAAATAAATAAATGGATGAAGTACCTACGCGAGTACTCGTAAAATACGCGCGTGATTTCGTTTGTCGAATGAGTGCATGCGTGAGTATATTGAAACTGGTATGTTATGTTTATCTTATTTGTTCTATTTGTCTTCTGTATTTTATACGTTGTGCACTCTCTTTCTTTCTTTCTTTCTCTTTCGATGACTGTGGGCTGTACTAGACAAAAACAAAACAAAAACAAAAAACCAGGAAAAGAAAAGCCAGAAAATTTATGTTTCTGTTTTTCTCTCGTAAATACAGTTAGGTTGTTTTTTTCTCTGTGTGTGTGTGTGTGTGTGTGTATCTGTGTGTGTGGAGAGAGAGAGAGAGAGAGAGAGAGAGAGAGAGAGAGAGGAGAGAGAGAGAGAGAGAGAGAGAAAGAGGAGAGAGAGAGAAAGAGAGAGAGAGAGAGAGAGAGAAAGAGAGAGAGAGAGAGAGAGAGAGAGAGAGAGAGAGAGAGAGAGAGAGTGAGTGTGTGTGTGTGTATGTGTGTGTGAGAGAGAGAGAGTGTGTGTGTGTTTGCGTGCGTATGCGTGTGTGCGTGCGTGTGTTTGTGTGTGTGTGTGTAAGTGTGTGTGTGTGTGTGTGTGTGTGTGTGTGTGTGTTGTTTTGTGTTTTTGATGTTGTCGGATTTCTTTGTTGTTGTTTTCCTTTCTTTGGAATAAGGAGACAGGGTGAAAGACTGGATCTGTGTTTTGTATTCTTTCTGACCTGTGTGTCTCTCTCTGTACGTGTGTTCAATCACATAAGTTTGATACCCCTTTTTGAAAAACAAAAAAAACCAGTAATTTTTTCTGAAAGAGTTCACAAAGTACATGATTTTGTTTTATTGTTTTTTCTGTTCCTTGCGCTTAAAGTGAGTATTTTACAAAATAGTTTTGCTGTTGCTGTTGTATGTTTTAGTTTCGGGTTTTTAGCTTTTGTTGTTGGTTTTTGTTGTTGTTGTTGTTGTTAGTTTTCGTTTAGAGGAGGGGGGGCTGTTTTTGACGTTTGGTTTTTAGATTTTCTTTCTGTTGTCCTTTTGTGCGTCTTTGAATGTCTTTTTGTTTGGTTTTTTGTTTGTTTTTCTTGCGGTTTTGTGGGTTTTTTTTTTAGGGGTGTGGGTGG
The DNA here is from genome assembly GCA_028751875.1 of Rapana venosa. Taxonomy (NCBI): domain Eukaryota; kingdom Metazoa; phylum Mollusca; class Gastropoda; order Neogastropoda; family Muricidae; genus Rapana; species Rapana venosa. Next base: position 11,332,526 of record CM054142.1, read on the forward strand.
GGGGGCTACTGTTTTTTGTCTCCATTTTTTCAAAATCAAAAGAATTATTTCTAGCGTTTTCTTTTCTTATTTTCAATTTTTCCTTCTTTCTTTGAGGCTTATATTTTCTTTATTTCGTGTGTGTATGTACGCGCGCGTGTGTGTGTGTGTGTGCATGTGTGTGTATGTACGCGCGTGTGTGTGTGTGTGCATTGTGTGTGTGTGTGTGGTTTGAACCTCGATGGCGTCTGAAGTAAAGGTAGGGATTCTTACGATCTCCCAGGTCAACTTCAAGTGCAGACCTGCCAGTACCTTAACTCCTTTCGTGTACATCGTACGCAGAAAGTCATGTATGCACGATAAAGATCCCATAACTCATGTCAACGTTCGTAGGGGATACATTCGCACGACCATATCCAGAATGCATCCCCGAAGAGGAAATGCGGATGCCTTCATGATGGGCAAGAACAGTCGCATACACAACATATCAGCGTTGGTGAACTGTTTGTTTAAAAAAAAAAATTATTCTTTTATATCGAGGATAATGGAATAAGCACTTATGTGTTTTTTACATGCAGTCCCCATGTGTATGCGGTTTTGTAAATTTTGTCATCCATACCCACTGGCACACAATGGCCTACTCTTACGAAAAGCGGAACAGGATTTAACGTGTGCGCAAGATGTTCTGCGTGCGTTCGCACACAGGGCCTCGGTTTATAGTCTCATCCGAAGGACTTTTGGGGAGAGTGGAGTCGGCACTGATGTTAACTCCAGGGGAAAATATCCCCTTAAATGGGAATCGAACCCGGGTCGTCGGATTGCAAGCGCAATGCTCTGACCACTAGGCTATCCCGTCCCCACTTCGGAACTTCGGAATTCTAGCCAAGAAACTGAAGGGTAAAAATCAGTGAAAGGAAGAACATATCAATCTGAAAGTGACATAGGTGACATAAACACAATGAAACCAATACAAAGACTCGTAGCAATACTACTTATGCCTTCAGCGCCTGGGCTTTATCACAGTTCTTGATTAAACCAGTGACGCTGGAGGCAACAGCAAAGTGAGAGGCTGTATGACCAGTGGCTTTCCCACTCATGGAATTTCACTTTACGGCCTAGTCTTTAGTGATCGACTATGACTCTGACTAGGAGGCTTGACTCGCACAGTCCTTATGTGCTGCAGCCCTGGGGGCTGGTTGGCCTTTGGAGAACATCTCCAACGCTGACTGTCCTTATGCCCTCTTGGCCGAGAGAGTGGGGATGTGCTGTAGGGAAGACAAACCACTGTAATCAAATTTCTGCCCAATTTCACAAACAGCAGCTGTCTCCTCTGCTGGTTTGGAGGTCATCGTCGAGCACGATGGACAAACATATAGCAATACTAAAAAAAACACCAACCACCCAAAAACCCGAAACATTTTTTTTTAAACCCACCAAAACAACACACCACCTAAGAAAGGCGCAAAGAGTTAGGGACGAAGTACAAAATACATCTTTAAGCTTGTATCATTTCCTTGTAAATATAGATCGGATGTTCGGTTTTTGGAACTCAAGTCCCCCTCCATCCAAACATACACACACACACACGTACACAAACACACACACACACACACACACAAACACACACACACAAACACACACACACACACACACACATACACACACACACACACACACACACACACACACACACACACACACACTCACACACACACAATCCCCCCTTTTCTTTTCTTTTTTTTCTTGTGTGTGTGTGTGTTGGGGGGTGTGACTTCCTATATTTCTACCCTATAGTTTGTGCCGTCACTTTCA
>CM054142.1:11344316-11366816 GCA_028751875.1 Rapana venosa
TACTACTACTACTACTACTACTACTACTACTACTACTACAGCTATTGCTACTGCTACTGCTACTACTACTGCTACTGCTACTATTACTACTACGACTACTACTACTGTTACTACTACTACTCTTTTCTACTACTACTACTACTACTACTACTACTACTACTACTTCTACTACTACTACTACTACTGTCACTATACTACAAACACAGCTACTACTAGAACTTCAGATACTCGTACTACTCTTCCTATCACTGTGCTACAAGTATTACCACTATCACCACAACATTCCGACCACAACCTCCAGTACTTCTATTCCTACAACCATTTCTGTGTTACGAATTACACTACTAGTTTCTCATTATTGTGGCTGCAAATTCAGTTACAACTGCTACTATTACCAGTTCTGTCATTCTTGAAACTAGTACCCTTGCCAGTACTGCCAGTGTTGTTGTTACCTCTATGGTGGTTCAACTTTAGCATCATAGCACTGCATCTAACTTTGGCTGACATATATCATTACTCTCTGTCACTGCACCAGACTAACTTCACTTCTCATCACAGTTCAGTACTGCTGGCCCGTCTCTGAACAAACACCTCCTGAGTCTTCAGGAAGACTGTAAGATGACAGAGAGAAAACATCAACTTAGATTTGTCATGTGCTGGGTTTCTGGAGTACCATCATCCTATGATCATAAGTCAGAGAGATGATGATGAAGCAGGAATGGATACTTGCATACCTAATTACATACCTCTTTACCCTGAAGCTGTGTGGGAGGTAGATAGAGACAAAAATAAAGACAGATGCAGTGAAAGATGATGATCAGACAAATTTGTATGGAGGCAGGGATGGTGAGAAAGTGGAGGAGAGTAAGGGGAAAACAGAGAAACACACAAGCGCATGCACACACACATACTTTTTCAACCATCACCCCTCTCATCTACCCTTCCCCTTTTTATCCCTCTTCCCTATCCACAACCTCCCCACCTCCCTCCCATATATCCCTGCCACACCCACACACGCAACCAAACGTCCCTCATGTATTGTGTTGTAAAGGTGGACGAGGCAGGGCCTTCCTCATTGCCTGTGTAGTGGACAGGGGCAGGAGAGCAATGCTGCTAAACGGCCACACAGTCTGAGGCCACAGAGACAGACCATGGAGACAAGGAGGCCACGTGTCCCTCCTTCAGCCCCTCATCACCGTGGCAAACATGTGCCCCTGTGGCAAAGAACAAAGCCCCACATAAATGCATCAGCCTTTTTCTTTATGTTTGGGATTTTTCTGAAGTTGTACACATGCAGGGAAGGATGCACAGTACTGAAGCTAGTGCTATGTTGATTTTGTTAAATACATATGGGGGATATTGGTAGTCTTGTTACTTCTGCTATCACTACTATTTCTGTTGCTAATGCTACTCCTACTACTAGAACTACTACTACTACTACTACCACCACTACTACTACTACTACTACTACTACTACTACTACTACTACTACTACTACTACTACTACTACTACTACTACAGCTACTGCTACTGCTACTACAACTACTACTACTACTACTACTACTCCTACTACTACTACTACTACTACTACTACTACTACTACTACTACTACTACTATCACTATACTACAAATACAGCTACTACTAAAACTTTGGCTACTTGTACTACTCTTTCTATCACTATGCTACAAGTACTACCACTATCACCACAACATCACCACCACAACCTGCAATACTTCTATTCCTACAACCACTTCTGTGTTAGGACTTACACTACTAGTCTCTCATTTTTGTGGCTGCAAATTTAGTTACAGTTGCTACTATTACCATTGCTGTCATTCTTGAAACTAGTACTATTGCCAGTACTGCCAATGTTGTTGTTACCTCTATGGTGGTTCAACTTTAGCATCATAGCACTGCATCTAACTTTGGCTGACATATATCATTACTCTCTGTCACTACACCAGACTAATTTTACTTCTCATCACAGTTCAGTACTGCTGGCCAGTCACTGAACAAACACCTCCTGAGTCCTCTGGAAGACTGTAAGATGACAGAGAGAAAACATCAACTTAGATTTGTCAGGCACTGGGTTTCTGGAATACCATCATCCTATGATCATAAGTCAGAGAGATGATGAAGAAGCAGGAATGGATACTTGCCTACCTACTTACATACCTCTTTACCCTGAAGCTGTGTGGGAGGTAGATAGAGACAAAAATAAAGACAGATACAGTGATAGACGATGATCAGACAAATTTGTATGGAGGCAGGGATGGTGAGAAAGTGGAGGAGAGTAAGGGGAAAACAGAGAAACACACAAGCGCATGCACACACACATACTTTTTCAACCATCACCCCTCTCATCTACCCTTCCCCTTTTATCCCTCTTCCCTATCCACAACCTCCCCACCTCCCTCCCATATATCCCTGCCACACCCACACACGCAACCAAACGTCCCTCATGTATTGTGTTGTGAAGATGGACGAGGCAGGACCTTTTTCATTGCCTGTGTAGTGGACAGGGGCAGGAGAGCAATGCTGCTAAACGGCCACACAGTCTGAGGCCACAGAGACAGACCATGGAGACAAGGAGGCCACGTGCCCCTCCTTCAGCCCCCTCATCACCATGGCAAACATGTGCCCCTGTGGCAAAGAACAAAAGCTGGCAGAAATGCATCAGCCTTTTCTGGTATGTTTGTGATTTGTCTGAAGTAGGTCATATGCAGGGAAGGTTACCCATGCACTGAAGCTGATGCTATGTTGTATTTTGACAGTCAGATGTATATGGAGGTTGTTGACACTACTGCTACTACTACTACTACTACTACTACTACTACTACTACTACTACTACTACTACTACTACTACTACTACTACTACTACTATTACTACTACTACTACTAACTCTACTACTACTTCTACTACTACCTCTACTACTACTACTTCTACTACCACTACTACTACTGCTGCTGCTGCTGCTGCTGCTGCTGCTGCTACTACTACTATCACTATGTTGCAACTATGACTATTACTACTATCACATTATCCCCACCACAACCACCAGTACTTCTATTCCTACAACCACTACTGTGAATACAGCTTATACTACTACTGCTCTCCCATTATTGTGGCTTCAAATTCAGTTATGGTTGCTCCTGTGACTAGTGATGTAAATGGTGTTGCTGGCATTATTGCCAGTGCTGCTGAGGTTGTTTCTGTTGCTCTAATAGTTCAACTTTAGTATCATTGTGGTGCATCCATTTAATCTTTCGGCTGACATATATCATTACTCTTTGTCACTGCACCAGACTAATTTTACTTCTCATCACAGTTCAGTACTGCTGGCCAGTCACTGAACAAACACCTCCTGAGTCCTCTGGAAGACTGTAAGATGACAGAGAGAAAACATCAACTTAGATTTGTCAGGCACTGGGTTTCTGGAATACCATCATCCTATGATCACAAGTCAGAGAGATGACGATAAAGCAGGAGTGGATACTTCCCTACCTACTTACATACCTCTTTACCCTGAAGCTGTGTGGGAGGTAGATAGAGACAAAAATAAAGACAGATGCAGTGAAAGACGATGATCAGACAAATTTGCATGGAAGCAGGGATGGTGAGAAAGTGGAGGAGAGTAAGGGGAAAACAGAGAAACACACAAGCGCATGCACACACACATACTTTTTCAACCATCACCCCTCTCATTTACCCTTCCCCTTTTTATCCCTCTTCCCCATCCTCAACCTCCCCACCTCCCTCCCATACCCCCCTGCCACACCCACACACGCAACAAAACGTCCCCCATGTATTGTGTTGTGAAGATTGATGAGGCAGGGCCTTCCTCATTGCCTGTGTAGTGGACAGGGGCAGGAGAGCAATACTGCTAAACGGCCACACAGTCTGAGGCCACAGAGACAGACCATGGAGACAAGGAGGCCACGTGCCCCTCCTTCATCCCCCTCATCACCATGGCAAACATGTGCCCCTGTGGTCAAGAACAAAGCTCCTTGACTATTCATCAGCCTTTTTTGTGTATGTTGGGGACTTTTCTGAAGTTGGTCACATGCAGGGAAGGGTACACATGCACTGAAGCTGATGCTATGTTTTATATTGACAGTCAGACGCATACGGAGGTTGTTGACACTGCTGCTGTGGCTGCTGCTGTTGCTGCTGCTGCTCCTCCTCATCCTCTTCCTCCTCCTCCTTCTCCTACTACTACTGTTGCTGCTGCTGCTGCTGTTGCTGCTGCTGCTGCTACCATTACTACTGCTGCTCTTGCTCCTTCTCTTCCTCCTCCTCCTCCTCCTCATCTGCTGAGGTTATGTCTGCTACTCTAATAGTTCAACTTAAGTATCATTGTAGTGCATCTATTTAATCTTTTGGCTGACGTATATCGTTACTCTTTGTCACTGGATCAGACTAGTTTGCTTCTCATCATTATTAGTTCAATACTGCTGGTCAGTCACTAAACGAACAACTCTTGAGTCTTCTGTTAGACTGTAAGATGATGGAGAGAAAACATAAACTCAGATTTGTCAGGTGTTGAGTTTCTGGAATACCCTCACCCTATAATCATAGGTCAGAGAGAAGGTGACAAAAGAAGGAATGGATAATGTCTACTGATTTGTGTACCTCTTTATTCTGTGGAAGTGTAGGGGAAGGCAGAGACAAATATATACAATGATGTACAGATTGATGATGGATAGACAAATCTGTATGGAGAGAGAGATTGTGAGAAGATGGAAGAGAGGAAGGGAGAAACAGAAACACACACACACACACACACACACACACACACACACACACACACACACACACACACACACACACACACACACACACACACACACACACAACTGCACAAAAACATGCACATACACACATTCACAAACACATGTACACACACACACTTTTCCAACCACCACCCCTCTCATCTACCCTTCCCCTTTTATCCCTCTTCCCCATCCTCAACCTCCCCACCTCCCTCCCATATCCCCCTGCCACACCCACACACCAACAAAACGTCCCCCATGTATTGTGTTGTGAAGATGGACGAGGCAGGGCCTTCCTCGTTGCCTGTGTAGTGGAAAGGGGCAGGAGAGCAATGCTGCTAAACGGCCATACAGTCTGAGGCCACAGAGACAGACCATGGAGACAAGGAGGCCACGTGCCCCTCCTTCAGCCCCCTCATCACCGTGACAAACATGTGCCCCTGTGGCAAAGAACAAAAGCCCACAGAAATGCATCAGCCTTTTCTGGTATGTTTGAAATTTCTCTTAAGTTGGTCACATGCAAGAATGGGTACCCACACACTGAAGCTGATGCTATGTTGTATTTTGACAGTCAGATGTATATGGAGGTTGTTGACACTCCTACTACAACTACTACTACTACTACTGCTACTACTACTACTACTACTGCTGCTGCTGCTGCTGCTGCTGCTGCTGCTGCTGCTGCTGCTGCTGCGCTGCTGCTGCTGCTGCTGCTGCTACTACTACCACTATCACTCTGTTGCAACTACTTATATCACTACTATCACATTATCTCCATCACAACCACCAGTACTTCTATTCCTACAACCACTACTGTGAATACATCTTATGCTACTACTCTCCCATTATTGTGTCTGCAAATTCAGTTATGGTTGCTTCTGTTACTAGTGCTCTAAATGTTGTTGCTGGCATTATTGCCAGTACTGCTGAGGTTGTTTCTGTTGCTCTAATAGTTCAACTTTAGCATCATTGTAGTGCATCTATTTAATCTTTTGGCAGACTAAATCATTACTCTTTGTCACTGCACCAGACTAATTTTACTTGTCATCACAATTCAGTACTGATGGTCAGTCTCTGAACAAACACTTCCTGAGTTTTCTGTAAGACTGTAACCAACTCAGATTTGTCAGGCGCTGATTTTCTGGATTACCCTCACCCTACGATCATAAGTCAAAGAGATGATGATGAAGCAGAAATGGATACTTGTCTACCTACTTAAGGGATTCTTTACCCTGAGGTTGTGTTGGAGGTAGATAAAGACAAACATATAGGCAGATAATATACAGATTGGTGATGGACAAATCTTTAAGGGTACAGGGTTCATGAGAAGGTGGAATAAATGAAAGCCAAAGCAGAGAAACACACACACAAACACACTTCTACAACCACCACCCCTCTCATCTACCCTTCCCCTTTTATCACTTTTCCCTATCCTCAGCCTCCCCACCTCCCTCCCATATCCCCCTGCCACACCCACACACGCAACCAAACGTCCCTCATGATGTATTTTTTGGCAAAGACTGACAAAGCAGGGCCTTCCTCATTGCCTGTGTAGTGGACAGGGGCAGGAGAGCAATGCTGCTAAACGGCCACACAGTCTGAGGCCACAGAGACAGACCATGGAGACAAGGAGGCCACGTGCCCCTCCTTCAGCCCCCTCATCACCATGGCAAACATGTGCCCCTGTGGCAAAGAACAAAGCCCCACATAAATGCATCAGCCTTTTTGTTTATGTTTGGGATTTTTCTGAAGTTGTACACATGCAGGGAAGGATGCACAGTACTGAAGCTAGTGCAATGTTGATTTTGTTAAATACATATGGGGGATATTGGTAGTCTTGTTACTTCTGCTATCACTACTATTTCTGTTGCTAATGCTACTCCTACTACTAGAACTACTACTACTACTACCACTACTACTACTACTACTACTACTACTACTACTACTACTACTACTACTACTACTACTACAGCTACTGCTACTGCTACTACAACTACTACTACTACTACTACTACTACTCCTACTCCTACTCCTACTACTACTACTACTACTACTACTACTACAGCTACTGCTACTGCTACTACAACTACTACTACTACTACTACAGCTACTGCTACTGCTACTACAACTACTACTACTACTACTACTACTACTACTACTACTACTACTACTACTACTACTACTGTCACTATACTACAAATACAGCTACTACTAAAACTTTGGCTACTTGTACTACTCTTTCTATCACTATGCTACAAGTACTACCACTATCACCACAACATCACCACCACAACCTGCAATACTTCTATTCCTACAACCACTTCTGTGTTAGGACTTACACTACTAGTCTCTCATTTTTGTGGCTGCAAATTTAGTTACAGTTGCTACTATTACCATTGCTGTCATTCTTGAAACTAGTACTATTGCCAGTACTGCCAATGTTGTTGTTACCTCTATGGTGGTTCAACTTTAGCATTATAGCACTGCATCTAACTTTGGCTGACATATATCATTACTCTCTGTCACTGCACCAGACTAACTTCACTTCTCATCACAGTTCAGTACTGCTGGCCCGTCTCTGAACAAACACCTCCTGAGTCTTCTGGAAGACTGTAAGATGACAGAGAGAAAACATCAACTTAGATTTGTCAGGCACTGTGTTTCTGGAATACCATCATCCTATGATCACAAGTCAGAGAGATGATGAAGAAGCAGGAATGGATACTTGCCTACCTACTTACATACCTCTTTACCCTGAAGCTGTGTGGGAGGTAGATAGAGACAAAAATAAAGACAGATACAGTGATAGACGATGATCAGACAAATTTGTATGGAGGCAGGGATGGTGAGAAAGTGGAGGAGAGTAAGGGGAAAACAGAGAAACACCCAAGCGCATGCACACACACATACTTTTTCAACCATCACCCCTCTCATCTACCCTTCCCCTTTTTATCCCTCTTCCCTATCCACAACCTCCCCACCTCCCTCCCATATATCCCTGCCACACCCACACACGCAACCAAACGTCCCTCATGTATTGTGTTGTGAAGATGGACGAGGCAGGACCTTCCTCGTTGCCTGTGTAGTGGACAGGGGCAGGAGAGCAATGCTGCTAAACGGCCACACAGTCTGAGGCCACAGAGACAGACCATGGAGACAAGGAGGCCACGTGCCCCTCCTTCAGCCCCCTCATCACCATGGCAAACATGTGCCTCTGTGGCAAAGGACAAAAGCTGGCAGAAATGCATCAGCCTTTTCTGGTATGTTTGGAAATTTTCTGAAGTTGGTCACATGCAAGAATGGGTACCCACACACTGAAGCTGATGCTATGTTGTATTTTGACAGTCAGATGTATATGGAGGTTGTTTACACTACTACTACTACTACTACTACTACTATACTACTACTACTACTACTACTACTACTACTACTACTACTACTACTACTACTACCATCACTATTACTACTACTACTACTACTACTACTACTACTACTTCTACTACTACTACTACTACTACTACTAGTAGTAGTAGTACTACTACTACTACGACTACTACTACTACTACCACTACTACCACTACTACTACTACTACTACTACTACTACTACTACTACTACTACTACTACTACTACTACTACTGCTACTGCTGCTGCTGCTGCTGCTGCTACTACAACAACAACAACAACAACTACTTCTACTACTACTACTACTACCACTACTACTACTACTACTACTACCACTATGTTGCAACTATGACTATTACTACTATCACATTATCCCCACCACAACCACCAGTACTTTTTAATCCTACAACCACTACTGTGATTACAACTTATACTACTACTCTCCCATTATTGTGGCTGCAAATTCAGTTATGGCTGCTCCTGTGACTAGTGCTGTAAATGTTGTTGCTGGCATTATTGCCAGTGCTGCTGAGTCTGTTTCTGTTGCTCTAATGGTTCAACTTTAGTATCATTGTAGTGCATCTATTTAATCTTTTGGCTGACGTGTATCGTTACTCTTTGTCACTGCACCAGACTTATTTTACTTTTCATCACAGTTCAGTACTGCTGGTCAGTCTCTGAACAAACATCTGAATGTTCTGTAAGACTGTAAGATGACAGAGAGAAAACATCAACTCTGATTTGTCAGGTGTTGAGTTTCTGGAATACCCTCACCCTACAATCATAAGTGGTCGGAGCACTCGCTTTCCCCCAGCCAAGTTAAGCAGTGTCGAGCATGGTTACCAGTTGGATGGGTGACCGTTTGCGTGCCTTGGCTTTAGTACAGTTCCCCCAGTTCACCCAGCTGTAAATGGCTACCTGCCCTCTTTAGGGTCAGGGAAGATAAAGCAGCTGGCCCTAAAGAAGTGAGGTCTCTGACGCCTCACTCCCCTACAGCCTTATAGGTTATGGGACTCTTTTACCTTTACCTTTACAATCATAAGTCAAAGAGATGATGATGAAGCAGAAATGGATACTTGTCTACCTACTTAAGTGATTCTTTACCGTGATGTTGTGTGGGAGGTAGATAGAGACAAATATATAGGCAGATAATATATAGATTGGTGATGGGCAAATCTTTATGGGTACAGGGTTAGTGAGATGGTGGAGGAAATAAAAGCAGAAGCAGAGAAACACACAAACAAACACACTTCTCCAACCACCACCCCTGTCATCTACCCTTCCCCTTTTATCCCTCTTCCCCCTCCTCAACCTCCCTACCTACCTCCCATATCCCCCTGCCACACCCACACACGCAACATAACGTCCCCCATGTATTGTGTTGTGAAGATGAACGAGGTGGGGCCTTCCTCATTGCCTGTGTAGTGGACAGGGGCAGGAGAGCAATGCTGCTAAACGGCCACACAGTCTGAGGCCACAGAGACAGACCATGGAGACAAGGAGGCCACGTGCCCCTCCTTCATCCCCCTCATCACCATGGCAAACATGTGCCCCTGTGGTCAAGAACAAAGCTCCTTGACTATTCATCAGCCTTTTTTGTGTATGTTGGGGACTTTTCTGAAGTTGGTCACATGCAGGGAAGGGTACACATGCACTGAAGCTGATGCTATGTTTTATATTGACAGTCAGACGCATACGGAGGTTGTTGACACTGCTGCTGTGGCTGCTGCTGTTGCTGCTGCTGCTCCTCCTCATCCTCTTCCTCCTCCTCCTTCTCCTACTACTACTGTTGCTGCTGCTGCTGCTGTTGCTGCTGCTGCTGCTACCATTACTACTGCTGCTCTTGCTCCTTCTCTTCCTCCTCCTCCTCCTCCTCATCTGCTGAGGTTATGTCTGCTACTCTAATAGTTCAACTTAAGTATCATTGTAGTGCATCTATTTAATCTTTTGGCTGACGTATATCGTTACTCTTTGTCACTGGATCAGACTAGTTTGCTTCTCATCATTATTAGTTCAATACTGCTGGTCAGTCACTAAACGAACAACTCTTGAGTCTTCTGTTAGACTGTAAGATGATGGAGAGAAAACATTAACTCAGATTTGTCAGGTGTTGAGTTTCTGGAATACCCTCACCCTATAATCATAGGTCAGAGAGAAGGTGACAAAAGAAGGAATGGATAATGTCTACTGAATTGTGTACCTCTTTATTCTGTGGAAGTGTAGGGGTAGGCAGAGACAAATATATACAATGATGTACAGATTGATGATGGATAGACAAATCTGTATGTAGAGAGAGATTGTGAGAAGATGGAAGAGAGGAAGGGAGAAACAGAAACACACACACACACACACACACACACACACACACACACACACACACACACACACACACACACACACACACACACAACTGCACAAAAACATGCACATACACACATTCACAAACACATGTACACACACACACTTTTCCAACCACCACCCCTCTCATCTACCCTTCCCCTTTTATCCCTCTTCCCCATCCTCAACCTCCCCACCTCCCTCCCATATCCCCCTGCCACACCCACACACCAACAAAACGTCCCCCATGTATTGTGTTGTGAAGATGGACGAGGCAGGGCCTTCCTCGTTGCCTGTGTAGTGGACAGGGGCAGGAGAGCAATGCTGCTAAACGGCCATACAGTCTGAGGCCACAGAGACAGACCATGGAGACAAGGAGGCCACGTGCCCCTCCTTCAGCCCCCTCATCACCGTGACAAACATGTGCCCCTGTGGCAAAGAACAAACGCCCACAGAAATGCATCAGCCTTTTCTGGTATGTTTGAAATTTCTCTGAAGTTGGTCACATGCAAGAATGGGTACCCACACACTGAAGCTGATGCTATGTTGTATTTTGACAGTCAGATGTATATGGAGGTTGTTGACACTCCTACTACAACTACTACTACTACTACTGCTACTACTACTACTACTACTGCTGCTGCTGCTGCTGCTGCTGCTGCTGCTGCTGCTGCTGCTGCTGCTACTACTACCACTATCACTCTGTTGCAACTACTTATATCACTACTATCACATTATCTCCATCACAACCACCAGTACTTCTATTCCTACAACCACTACTGTGAATACATCTTATGCTACTACTCTCCCATTATTGTGTCTGCAAATTCAGTTATGGTTGCTTCTGTTACTAGTGCTCTAAATGTTGTTGCTGGCATTATTGCCAGTACTGCTGAGGTTGTTTCTGTTGCTCTAATAGTTCAACTTTAGCATCATTGTAGTGCATCTATTTATCTTTTGGCAGACTAAATCATTACTCTTTGTCACTGCACCAGACTAATTTTACTTGTCATCACAATTCAGTACTGATGGTCAGTCTCTGAACAAACACTTCCTGAGTTTTCTGTAAGACTGTAAGATGACAGGGAGAAAACATCAACTCAGATTTGTCAGGTGCTGATTTTCTGGAATACCCTCACCCTACGATCATAAGTCAAAGAGATGATGATGAAGCAGAAATGGATACTTGTCTGCCTACTTAAGGGATTCTTTACCCTGAGGTTGTGTTGAAGGTAGATAAAGACAAACATATAGGCAGATAATATACAGATTGGTGATGGACAAATCTTTATGGGTACAGGGTTCATGAGAAGGTGGAATAAATGAAAGCCAAAGCAGAGAAACACACACACAAACACACTTCTACAACCACCACCCCTCTCATCTACCCTTCCCCTTTTATCACTTTTCCCTATCCTCAGCCTCCCCACCTCCCTCCCATATCCCCCTACCACACCCACACACGCAACCAAACGTCCCTCATGATGTATTTTTTGGCAAAGACTGACAAAGCAGGGACTTTCTCATTGCCTGTGTAGTGGACAGGGGCAGGAGAGCAATGCTGCTAAACGGCCACACAGTCTGAGGCCACAGAAACAGACCATGGAGACAAGGAGGCCACGTGTCCCTCCTTCAGCCCCCTCATCACCGTGGCAAACATGTGCCCCTGTGGCAAAGAACAAAGCCCCACATAAATGCATCAGCCTTTTTCTTTATGTTGGGGATTTTTCTGAAGTTGTACACATGCAGGGAAGGATGCACAGTACTGAAGCTAGTGCTATGTTGATTTTGTTAAATACATATGGGGGATATTGGTAGTCTTGTTACTTCTGCTATCACTACTATTTCTGTTGCTAATGCTACTCCTACTACTAGAACTACTACTACTACTACTACTACTACAGCTACTGCTACTGCTACTACAACTACTACTACTACTACTACTTCTACTACTACTCCTACTCCTACTACTACTACTACTACTACTGTCACTATACTACAAATACAGCTACTACTAGAACTTTGGCTACTTGTACTACTCTTTCTATCACTATGCTACAAGTACTACCACTATCACCACAACATCACCACCACAACCTGCAATACTTCTATTCCTACAACCAATTCTGTGTTAGGACTTACACTACTAGTCTCTCATTTTTGTGGCTGCAAATTTAGTTACAGTTGCTACTATTACCAGTGCTGTCATTCTTGAAACTAGTACTATTGCCAGTACTGCCAATGTTGTTGTTACCTCTATGGTGGTTCAACTTTAGCATCATAGCACTGCATTTAACTTTGGCTGACATATATCATTACTCTCTGTCACTACACCAGACTAACTTCACTTCACATCATAGTTCAGTACTACTGGCCAGTCACTGAACAAACACCTCCTGAGTCTTCTGGAAGACTGTAAGATGACAGAGAGAAAACATCAACTTAGATTTGTCAGGCACTGGGTTTCTGGAATACCATCATCCTATGATCATAAGTCAGAGAGATGATGAAGAAGCAGGAATGGATACTTGCCTACCTACTTACATACCTCTTTACCCTGAAGCTGTGTGGGAGGTAGATAGAGACAAAAATAAAGACAGATACAGTGATAGACGATGATCAGACAAATTTGTATGGAGGCAGGGATGGTGAGAAAGTGGAGGAGAGTAAGGGGAAAACAGAGAAACACACAAGCGCATGCACACACACATACTTTTTCAACCATCACCCCTCTCATCTACCCTTCCCCTTTTTATCCCTCTTCCCTATCCACAACCTCCCCACCTCCCTCCCATATATCCCTGCCACACCCACACACGCAACCAAACGTCCCTCATGTATTGTGTTGTGAAGATGGACGAGGCAGGACCTTCCTCGTTGCCTGTGTAGTGGACAGGGGCAGGAGAGCAATGCTGCTAAACGGCCACACAGTCTGAGGCCACAGAGACAGACCATGGAGACAAGGAGGCCACGTGCCCCTCCTTCAGCCCCCTCATCACCATGGCAAACATGTGCCCCTGTGGCAAAGAACAAAAGCTGGCAGAAATGCATCAGCCTTTTTCTGTATGTTGGGGAGTGATGTTACTTCAATGGTGCATACGCAGGGAAGGGTTGTGACACTGATGCAATATTGCAGATACATTATGGTTCATACTGATATCCTTTGAAGTCAGAGTGTTGTTGCCTATAATTAGGTTGTGGTACTTGCAAAGAGTTAACATCCATGCAAAGTGTTGGTGCAGTTTTTTAACTGTCTGTCTGGCAGTAACTCCCATGCAGGTGGAGTATCATTATCAGAATGCATATTCTGGGTAACCCCCAGAGTGTCAAGCTGGAGCTACAACAACATTTATGTTGATGAAAAGAGGTCCTCACCTATATGCTTAATAGATATTTGGGGGACACATATATTTTGTAATGTGTGTGCATGACAAAGGCATTTACACACACACACACACACAAAAGCATGAATGCAAGTGCACACAATTATACACAAATACAAGTACACATGCATAGACAAAGTTATACCAAAAATGAGTACATGCTGTTTCTGCTACTGCTACTGTTGCTGCTCTAAATGCTGTTATTGCTACTGGTACTGTAACTTTTACTGCTGATACTCTTGCCAGTCCTCTTGGTGCTGTAACTACTATTGCTACAGCAGCTAGATGTTAATGTCATCAGACCATAGTCCATGTTTCACATGCATACGCATGGTGACACTGAAAGAAGATGACATTGAACGAAGGATGCAGGCAATGGGGATGAGGTGCTTTTGCAAACTTCTTGGCATCTCATACAGAGATCGCATCACTAATGAGGAAGTGAAAACCAGTATTGAAAACACCATTGGACCATACGAAGAGCTCCTGAATTCAGTGATAAAACGCAGACTAAAGTGGTACGGGCATGTCACACGATCATCTGACTGGCCAAGACTGTCCTACAGGGAACAGTACAAGAAGGGAGAGAAAGAGAAAACTATGGGAAGACAGGATCAGAGAGTGGACTGGCCTTGAGGGGAACGATTCGCTATGGAAAGCAGAAGACCACGGGGAGTTGAGGAAGCCGGCTGCAAACTCTTCAGTGGTGCCCCCACAGTCCATGGGACTATGGACTAGGTGAAGGTGAAGGTGAAGACCAGAGTCATTCAACATTGAGCTGACATGTTGGTCATTACTCTCTGTCACTGCACCAGACTAATTTTACTTCTCATCACAGTTCAGTACTGCTGGTCAGTCTCTGAACAAACACTTGCTGAGTCTTCTGTAAGACTGTAAGGTGACAGAGAGAAAACATCAACTCTGATTTGTCATGTGCTGAGTTTCTGGAATACCCTCACCCTACGATCATAAGTCAAAGAGATGATGACGAAGCATAAACTGAATACTTATCCAGCTACTTTTGTGGCTTCTTTCCACGATAAAGAGTAGGAGGTAGAGATAACTTTACAGTCAGATATACAGAAGGAGACAGAAGGACAGAGAGAAACATACACAGAAGGGAGGTATGGGGGTAGAGAAGGAGAGAAAGAGACAGGCTCACACACACACATCCCGGGGACGGGATAGCCTGGTGGGTAGAGTGATGTATTCGTGATCTACTGACCCGGGTTCGAATCCCGTTCAGAAGGGTTTTTCTTTCTCTGGAGTTTACATCAGTGCCGACATCACTCTCCCCAAAGTCCTTCGGACGAGACTATAAACCGAGGTCCCGTGTGCGAACACACGCAGAACATCTTGCGCACAGCTTAAAACCCGTTCCACTTTGCGAAGAGTAGGCCATTGTGTGCCGGTTAGAATGGATGACAATATTTACAAAACTGCATACACACAGGGACAGAATGAAAAAATAGCACATGAGTGCTTATTCCATTATCCTCGAAATAAAAATATTTTTTTTAAACACACACACAGCACAAACATACTGCACTGAGAGGCAGACAAAAAAAAAATTCACATGGAGAGAGACTGACAGAAAAATACAAACAGAATAGACAAAAACTGAGTGAAATGAATAACTTTACACAGGAAGAATCGGGGGAAAAAAAACTAACAAAATAAGATTTCTTTTCTTAAACCAATACAGTTGTATAGATTGGACATTATTTCGAAATTGCCGACAAATCTCGTGACCTTTTGACCTTCCAGAGGACCACTGCGTGCCTTTTGTGACATGACGTAAGCTAAAGAGGTCATGGGCCGCAACCCTGTCTCATTAGTAAAGGGAGGCCATTCCTTGTTTGGTGACAGCTGTTGCGCTTGTACACACTGTATACGGAGTGATGAACACCACCAATAGCAGTTTGCTTGCTCGTGCTCTGTGTTTGTATGTGTCAAATTGTCTGTCAATGTTGAAGATATACACGCCTGTGCATTCGTACACACACGCATGTCTTTTATGCACACACACACGCGCGCGCACGTGCTTGCGCAAGCACTTACGCACACACGCATGCACACATACGTGCACACACACACACACTGCGTCTTTATTTATCAAACTGTCTGTCTGTCTCTCCGTTTTGAAGACACAAATGCCTAAGCAGAAATTCAAAAGCTACACCCATCTATCTGTCCCGTAGTCTGATGACCGTGGGGGCACCTCATAGGCAACAACCATCCCATCTCTCTCTGTTTGCTTTCAGGATTTTGTGAGTCTAGGCCAAGTCCCTTTCGCGAGTTATTCTCCAGCTCTTTAATGTCAGCCCTCTTTTCTCCTTGACAGTGCCTTGTAAAATGTCTTTGCAGGGCTTGGATCTGTGACATGCTCAACTGTCGTATTTAAGGAAACCTCTATGAAATCACTTATCTGATTCTAAAAGAAATTGGTCTAGCCAAAGGCTTGTGGCCTTCATATAAGCAATACAAGCCAATAAAAAAAACCAAATGTCGTACTAACATGTTTTGCTGAGATTGCCTTCATCCATGAAAAAACTGTTAGTATAACCACCTATACCCTCCATTAAAGGAAAGAACAAATCTTTTGAAGCCAGAGTATGGCTGCCTATAATTCTGTGAGGCACTTGAAAACAGCATTACGCTACACTCAAAATTTTTATTAATTGTCTACGTACAGTCTCACAGTGATTTCCAGGTTTAGTGAATGACGTACTACATGTTATAGGTGATCCCCAGGGTGTTAAGCTGGGAAACGCCCAACAATAACAACCACAGCAACAACAACAACAGCATCATCCACAACAACAACAACAACAACAACAATTGAGAATAGTGGGTGCTTTTGTGGTATGAACTGTATCGTTCACATTTAATCTTTTTTCATATTGGTTAATTTAGTTTCGATATGTGGTTTATAAACTTTCTTTATGGAGATAGGTGTACGTCATGGAATCAATAGCCATATTTTCAAAGAATGATGATCATATTACTCTTGTTTTTCTCATTCGAATATAAAACCGTTCTTACTTTTGGACATTTCTGTACTATATCTAGTCTTCGTTTTCATGTCTACATTCCGTGGATTTATGGCCGATGTAGGTCTTACTCCCTGTCTACAGACCAGACTAATTTACTCCAAAGTGTATTTCAGTACTGGCGAGTTTCTGGGCAAGCGTCATTAAACATCCACAATGACATACAACATGACACAAAGAAGCCATAAACAGGGATAGGCCAGCAGTATTTCTGGACTACCATCAACCTAATCCTGACACTTCAGAGAGTAGAGAAGTCAGATAGAGAAACGATGATAAATCCTTTTATAGACGCAATCCCCCCACTACAACTCTGTGTTTGTCCAGTTTGTCTCTGTGTACGTGTGTCTTTCTGTCTGTCTGTCGCTGTCTCTGTCTCTGTGTGTCTGTGTCTTTGTGTGTTTTCAGTCTGTGTCTCGCTTTCGTTCTCTATCTCTGTCTCTGCATTTCTTTTTTCACTATAGTTTTGGCTTACTTGCTTCATATTAAGCCTGTAGCTCCTTCAAATACAGTATACGCAAAATGAATACTTCTCTCAACTGCGCAAAGTAATTTTCAAGAACACATACATTTTAATCAAACGATTCTACCATTACAGTTTAAAATTCCCCAGTGGGGATGCTAGGGATCCTGTCTGTATTAACAGCATCCCCACCTTCTGGGAATTCGTTTCTAGAAGTTCCCTATTTTATCCTTCTCTTTGTTTCTGCCTTGCTTTTTTTCTTTCTGTTACCTCCTTCTTGTTTGTCGTCTACCTTCTTGGTCCATTCTCCTGCCCTTTTTTCCCCAGAAAGACTTAAAATATAACAATTCTCTCCCTCGCCAAAGGCTGATTGCTGCCACAGCAGCAGTAGCATGCTTCCCTCTTCTCCTCCTTCTAGTACTACTGCTACAGCTTCTACTCCCATAACTTCTACCATTACCACTACTTCTACTACTGATGCTTTATGTCGAACCTCTGGCACTTCAGTCTACATCCAGGTGACTAATAGCTGATCTTTGTGGCCCTCTCCTGCCAGAGAACCAGATTAATTTACTTCATCATGTATTTAATACTTTCAGCGAGTATCCTTGAAAATACTACAAGATCTCAGTGTCAAATGGCAATGAGCGTGAAAGAGAATAATCGTAAACACAGATGTTTCGGCTTTGGTTTTATTTGTTGAAATATTATTATCAGCTTTTCCATTTTATATAGGAAAGGAGAAGGCATACAAATCTGAAGTAAAGCAGACCTTCGCTTTGAGAGAGAGAGAGAGAGAGAGAGAGAGGAGAGAGAGAGAGAGAGAGAGAGACAGACAGACAGACAGAGAGACAGAGACAGAGACAAGAGACGGAGAGACAGAGACAGACTACAGACAGACAGACAGGCAGAGAAAGACTGAGGACAGAGACAGAGAGAGGACAGAGACAAAGAGAGGGTCAGAGACAGAGACAGAGGCAGAGGCAGCAATTCAGAGAGAGAGAGAGAGAGAGAGAGAGAGAGAGAGGAGGGAAGGGTGGGGATAGGGAGAAATAGAGAGAGGGAGAATAGAGATAGCGGACGAGAGTAAAGAGAAGAGAGAGATACATAGAGACAAAGAAAGAAAGAGAAATACACAGAGACAGAGACTTAAGGAGAGAGAGATAAATTAGAGAGACAGAGACACAACAGTTCAACCATTGGATAGTTAAAAATAGGTCACCAATGAGTAATAGCAGAAAACTCTGACTGCACTGTACATCTTTCAACACCTCTGTACATTCGCTGTATCAGAAATCACAGTCCTGTCATTTTCATTGACCTATCAAACAGTTACCAGCTAGTTTACTCTTGCTTTTGGGTTTGCAAACAGACAGCGATATTACAGCCAGATTAAAGGCCGGGGTAGGGATTTTCAGGAAAACTGTCATCAGAATCTATCACCAATGGCATCACACCGGCACTAACTTTACGCGGAATACACACAGAGACAGACGTTTGAGCAGGAATAAGGTTATGTTCTATAGCATAAATACATTTTCAAATAATTAAGGTGACAACAATCCTGAAATTGCTATTGACAGAATCTCTCTGTCTGTTTTTCTGTCTGTGTGTCTGTACTGTCTGTGTGTGTATGTACTTACTCTTTGTCTGTCTGCCTTTCCTCTCTGGTCTATCTATCTATCTATCTATCTATCTATCAGTCTGTCTGTCTGTCTGTCTATATTATATCGTCGTCGTCATCACCATCATCATCATCATGGTAAATGTACACGAGAATGCTCAAACATATTGAAACACAAACATTAAGATAATTTTTACATCCACACATATTTATTGCTTATAAATATGCCTATGTGAAAAAATGTGTATAAACTACGTGCACGTACACACACAAACACAGAGAGAGAGAGAGAGAGAGAGAGAGAGAGAGAGAGAGAAAAGAGAGAGAGAGAGAGAATGTATGGTAGCTTAGATGGAGGCTGGAAGAAAATTGATCAGGACAATTCCCAAACCCTGTACTTTCCAGCCACAACCAGGAAGTGTAGGAACCGTACTTTGTTCACAGATTTTTCGCCAAAGTAAACAACATATTTCTTGACCTTTTGACCTCTCTGAGGACCAATGCGTGCCTTCAGTGACATGAATGAAGTCGACTGGGCCAGGGGCCGCAACTATGTCCCATTAGTAAAGGGAGGTAATACCTCTCTTCGATGACAGCTGTTACAATTGTACACAGAGCAGAGACTGATGAATGGCATTTCCAGCTCTCTGTCTCTCTCGGTGTTTGTATGGCTGCCTGTGTTGATCTGTCCGTCTGTCTGTCTGTCTGCCTGTCTGTCTGTTTCTCTCTCTCTCTCCCTCTATCTCTCTCTCTCTTAAGACGTATCCCTACGTGCGGGGACTGGATGTAAAAAAGCACATAAGTGCTTATTCATTATCCTCGAAATAAAAGAATTTGTCATTGTTATTGTCATTGTCATTCTCTCTCTCTCTCTCTCTCTCTCTCTCTCTCTCTCTCTCTCTCTCTCTCTCTCGCTCGCTCGCTCGCTCTCTCTTGTTCTTACTTGTCCTGGATTACGTGATCTCAGAAAACAATTTATTCCATGTAAGTATTACTCGCAACCTTGTCTGTTTATACTGATATTGCTTCTGACTACAACAAACAAGACAACTATAAGGCATTTAGCATTATACTTACAGAAAGCATTTAAGATAAGAAACACAGTGTTAACATGAATAGCAAATATTGTACTGTTGCATTTTATGTCATGATCACATTATTATGTTTATCCCCCTTCTAAGGGGCTGTGGCCTTTATGAATAAACGTCTGCGTCTGCCTCTCTCTCTCTCTCTCTCTCTCTCTCTCTCTCTCTCTGTCTCTCCCTTCAAGTCTATCACGCAAATACAGTCCATTGCATTAATTCTAAGGGGGAGGGGGGTTGTTTTTTTAATTTTTTTTATATTCCACATCCCTTATTGAGGGGAAGGGATAGCTCAGTGGTCAGAGCACTCGTTCCCCCCCCCCCCCCCCAACCAAGGTTAAGCAGCATCGAGCGTGGTTACCACTTGGATGGGTGACCGTTTGCACGCCTTGGCTTCAGTACAGTTCCCCCAGTTCACCCAGCTGTAAATGGGTACCTGCCCTTTTTAGGGTCAGGGAAGGTAAAGCAGCGAGAGAGAGGAGATGGACGCTGCCCTCAATATGCTGGCCCCTAGAGAAGTTGAGGTCTCCGATGGTTCACTCCTTTATGACGACATAGGTTATGGGACACCTTTACCTTTACCTTACACCCATCATCATTATCCTGACTTGGCCAAAGGACTGATTAGACACAGAACAAGATCCACCTGCTGAGAAACAAAACCACCCACTCTCCACTGGAACTCTTTAGCTGAGAGTATAGACAGAGTTAGTGTAGACAGCATCAGACTAGACTGCATGATTGTGTCAATGCAGAGTGTGTGGTGAGGCTTGGATTACAAACAGTTTTCAGTGATCCAGAAACACCCACACAGGGATGCCATTGAGTTTGTGGTTTACTTCCCTTTTATTATGGCAAACAATTGCATTCGATGGCTTGCGAAAATAGATGGAAGAAAAAGTAGAAATGGGAAGGTTTTAGCAGTTTCTGTTTTTTATGTTTATTGTTGCTGTCACTCTTCGCCACCGTCTTCAAATTGCTTTTATTTCTTTATTTCTCTCTGTCATTGTCTCTGCCTGTCTGTCTGTTTGTCTGTCCCTCTGAGTGTGTGTGTGAGAATATGGGTGTCTATCTATCTATCTATCTATCTATCTATCTATCTATCTATATGTGTGTATATGTAGATAGATAGATAGATAGACATACATGTCTGCGTGTGATACTTTTCATGCAGTTGACTTCAATTCACATATCTGAAACAAAAAACACAAAACCTCAAAACAAGCAAAAAACAACGACACAAAAACTGCTTTGTAAAGTCAATCATTTTAGTTCAGTCGCGCTTCGTCTGTGGAACTGATTGAGAGCAAGCACAGAACAGAACAAAAACAGAACAAGCCTGCTGTTTTACTCTTGGCACTTGGGACAGAGTGCAAGAGACAAAGGTCACACGCCCGCATTAGCTTCCGGGTCAAGCAGTGTCTTCTATAGAACATTTCTAAAAAAAAAACCAACATCAATATGTTTGCCAATTTTTTACAGATTTCTTTTAAAATAATGAAAACTGCGCCCAGTGATCGTTTTGGGGATTGAAGACGTAGAGCAGCAATACCAGATCGTCGTGAAAAAGTTGGAAATGATTATTGCTTGTGTTCCTACAATGTTGACCCCTTGCATGCATCCTTACTGTAGTCAAGAGGCAAGCAGACGAGAAAGGACTGAGGGTATAGAGAACTTGCAGACAAATATTGTTAAAAAGTCAAACCTTTCCAAAGTTGTGCAAAATCACAGGGATTGTGTGTCAGAAGCTAGTCTTTCACAAACAAACGATTTTCAATTTGTGGGAAGCAATGGTAAATACTGTACGTGTATTTAATTTTGTAGAGAAAACATTTTAAAATTGGGACAAAAATTAAACGGTAGAGTGCAGCCAAACGGCTCTGCAATCAAGCCCTTGAATCCTGTAGTCCAGTGAGTGATATGACCTGAATTGTTTCCCCTGGTAGAAAACGCGTGTTTGTAATTTGTGCTAATTTTAGACTTACTTTGAATTATGCAATGCAGTAATAGCTTGGGTTACGAATTAGCAAATCTGTATCACCTTGTTTTTATTTTGCATTTTTTAAGTCATTCATGAAGTCAGTTTCGGAGTGATGTGACACCAGAAAATGACAGATCTCACTGACTTGTCAGGGGCTCAATGGCAGTGCAACCCATGCTTGTTCATATGACAAGCAACAATAGTTGCTGTCTGAGCGTTTGATGACGACCACAACAACGACACACACACACTCACTCACTCTCTCTCTCTCTCTCTCTCTCTCTCTCTCTCCTCTCTCTCTCACTCTCTTTCTATCTCTCTCTCTCTCTCTCTCTCTCTCTCTCTCTCTCTCTCTCTCTCACACAGAATTGATTTTACTACAAGGAAGACTTATGCC
>CM054142.1:11371816-11386816 GCA_028751875.1 Rapana venosa
CATTTTCCTTAGAAAACAGTTTAAGTTACCATGTTTCTTGCATTTGATTTAAATCATCTTTCCCTCTTCTATTCTACTTGCAGAGAAGATAACTTGAGCAAAAGCATTCAAAAAGACTAAATTTCAGTAATATAGGTTTTTTAACATAATAAACAACAATCACAGGATACAAACACAAAACATATTCCGAAAGCACCAACAGACAAGCAAGCAAACAATATAAACCAAATCTAAACACACACGCACACAAAATCATAATAATTTCAACAACATCAATAATGAAAACAACTACAAACAAAACAGACACATTAAGCATGACAGATAACTGAACGCAGATATTTTGACATGCACTCGGAAACCACTGTTTCCTGAAAATATGCTCATCCAATATAAGGGCCTGTTTTAATGAGAGATCACTGAACACCCCTTCGCCCAAAAAACCAGCCACGCACAACCATCTAATAAATTATTACAAATAACCGGAGGTCGTCTCTCTCTCTCTCTCTCTCTCTCTCTCTCTCTCTCTCTCTCTCTCCTGAGACAGAATGAGCGACAAGGGAGTGAAGATAAGACAACGACGAAACAACAACAAAAGAAACCCTTCCAAATCAGATAATTATTTCCCTTGTGTATTTCGTTTCAGAAATTTCGCATGTTAAATTATCTGCGGGGTCGTTCTCTCTTCGAGATATAAATTTTACGAATTTTGTATTTTTTAAAAATGACAAGGAGCTTATCGTTTATTTAAAAAAAACCCACACCAACCAAACTCTTAACATGAAATAAAGATAAAAGGTTTGATATGTGCTTTATGATTTCGGCTTTAGCAAGAAAAAAAAAAACAACAGGAAAGGAAAACTGCACATGCGCGCACGCACGCGCAAGCAAGAGCAAGTGCATGACGGGAAACGAATAAACTGCACAATGCATATAAGATGCATGTGTGCGTGTGTTGGGGGGAGGGGGGGGGGGCAGAAGGGGGGAAAGGGAGTGGGGATGCGAGCGGGTGCAGTGCTTTTGCCATTCATCGATTTCTCTCTTTTCTCGTCTGTTTGGAAGGATCTTCATTCTCCCTTTCCTTTGTGTGTGTGTGTCTCTCTCTACCTGTCTATCCTTTCTTCTCGGCTTATGTGTCCATCTACCTGGGTAATGTCTGTTTATTTGTCTGTCTGTCTCTTTGTCTGTCTTGTTTGTATGTCTGTCTGTCTGTATGTATGTATGTATGTATGTATCTATCTATCTATTTATCTATCATCTATCTATCTATCTCTATCTATCTATCTATCTATCTCTTTATCTGTCTGTCTGTCTTTCCGTTCGTCCGTCCGTCCGTCTGTCTATCTATCTATCTATCTATCTATCTGTCTGTCTGTCTGTCTGTCTGCCTGTCTATCTGTCTGTATCTATCTATCTGTCTGTCTGTCTGTCTCTCTATCTATCTATCTATCTATTTATCTATCTATCTATCTATCTATCTACCTATCTAGCTATCTATCTATCTATCTATCTATCTATCTGTTTTCTGTCTATCTTTATGTATGTCTATCTATCTATTAATTTATCTGTCTGTCTGTTTATCTATTTGTCTGTTTATCTGTCATTTTGCTTGCTTCATTTTCCTCTTCTCTTCATTTTGTCTTTTTTCCTTTTTTTGTTTTACTCGGAAAGAAAACTGGTGTTAAACATACGTGCGCGTACACACAAAAGCTTACACCTTTCACCTGCGCATTGTGAGATGTCTCAAGATTACTCACAGTTTGTGCATGCATGGTGCGTGAGTGTGTGTGTGTATTTAATTTTATTTATTTACTTATTCTTTTATATCGAGGATACGTGAATAATATATTATGTGTATGTGTGTGTAGGATGTGTGTGTGTGTGTGTGTGCCAAAATTAAAGTCAGAGCGGAAGTCAAAATATGATTTTTAGATGGTACCTTGAATAAAAAATGCATTTCGCTTTTTGTATCCCAATCCAGCCTCTATCTAAGAATAACAACAACCACAACTAAAGTAATACCAACAACGACAACAAAAGAACAAAAAGAATATTAAGAATGAGCAAAACATAACAATGACTCAAAAACAAAGCAACACACAGTGAAAACAACAACAAAACCCAGCCTTTTCAGGTTAGTTTAGCACACCACACATTCTTCTATATTGATATGAACATTGATTTAAAATGTGAGTGTGTGTGTGTGTGTGTGTGTGTGTGTGTGTGTGTGTGTGTGGTGTGTGTGCGCGCGCACGTGCGTGTGTGTGTGTGTGTGCCAAAGACATAAAACTAAAACTAAGCACGGCTAAAAGCAGAATGACCCAACTAAACAACACCCGGAAAGCTCACAGCATTCCTTACCAGCTGAAAAAAAAAGAAAAGAGATGGAAAATGCCTTGTACGGCCCGCCATAATTATAATATACAGTTGCGAATCCAGGACACAAAAGAAAGAGATGAAGACAAAAGAATCACATTAACTGATACAAGTGTGTTTTCTTCTTCTTTTAGAAGGCTGACAAGAGTCAGTTGAACAAATAAAAGAACACATGAAAGCATACTACCCGAGCTTTGAATAACAAGAAAACATTATCATTATCAAAATTAATGAAAGGACATTTAAGCTATGTAGGCCATGCGCCACGAACCCAGGATACGGATCTCATGAAGACTTGTACTTTCAAGGCAAGACCGAGGCAAGAAAGAAAAGGAAAGAAAAGAACAAAAAACAGGCAGAACACCAGTTTCTCTCATTGGCAGCATCACAAAATCCTGTGGCATAAGACTCCACGAAGCAAACATGGCCAGCGAAGACATTAACAAATGGAGAAGGAGGATCGTGTCGGTGTCATTGAAAGCATTGAAAGGCTAACATTGTACCTGCTGACACCGGCAGGTGAGACAGGTGAGTGAGAGAGAGAGAGGGTGTGTGTGTGTGTGTGTGTGTGTATGCGTGTGTGTGTGTATGCGTGTGTGTGTGGTGCGCGCGGGAGCGCAGGAGCCAGTGCACGCGGTGATCTCAGCAGTGATCGATTTTCTGCATTTTCTTTCTGTCTGTTCCTCGTGTGATCTTCTGTCCTTTACTTGTTCTTACCTCTTGTCTCTTCTCTTTGTCTTCTACTGGCCTACCTCTCAGACTACCTCCTCTGTGTGTGTGTGTGTGTGTTGTGTGTGTGTGTGTGTGTGTGTGTGTGTGTGTGTGTTGTCTGTTTGTCTGTGCGTCTGTCTGTTTATCTACCCGCGTTTTTGGCTTTGCCTTCTTTGTGTCTGTCTTTGTCTGGGTGTATGACTGTGTCTCTGAGTGGATTTGTATCTCGGCCTGCTTACTTACCTACCTACCAGTGTTTTTGCATGCTTGTCTCCTTTCCTCTCCGTGTCTCTCTCTCTCTCTGTTTTTCTGTCTCTGTGTCCCTGACTCTTTCTCTTTGTCTTCCTCTCTCTCTGTCTCTCTCTGTCTCTCTCTCTCCCCCCTCCCTCACTCTCCCTCCTCTCTCTCTCCTCTCTTCTCTCTCTCTCTCTCTCTCTCTCTCTCTCTCTCCTCTCTCTCTCTCTCTCTCTCTCTCTCTCTCTCTCTCTCTCTCTCTGGGACGGAATGGCCTAGTGGTTAGAACATTGCGCTCGCAATCTGACGACCCGGGTTCGATTCCCGTTTAAGGGGATATTTTCTCCTGGAGTTAACATCAGTGCAGATTCCACTCTCCCCAAAAGTCTTTCGGATGAGGCTATAAACCGAGGCCCCGTGTGCGAACGCACGCAGAACATCTTGCGCACACGTTAAATTCTGTTCCGCTTTTCGTAAGAGTAGGCCATTGTGTGCCGGTGGAAACATATGACAGAATTTACAAAACCGCATACACACGGGGACTAGATGTAAAAAAGCACATAACTGCTTGTTCCATTATCCTCGATGCGAAAGAATAAAAAAAAATAAATCTCTCTGTCGTTGTCTTTCTATATCTGATTCTGTCTCTGTCATTTAATGCTTTTGGTTGCTTTCCTTTTTAATAATAATAATAATAATAATAATAATTATTATCATTATTATTATTATGATAAAAATAATAATAAATGGAATTTTATTTTTTAAATGCTACTGTTCCTTTGTCCTAGTATTTTCGAAATGGCCGAATGCTAAAAAAAACCCCAACCTTCTAATCTCTGTTGTTGTTGTTGTTGTTGTTGTTGTTGTTGTTGTTGTTGTTGTTGTTGTTGTTGGGCGTTCCGTAGCTGAACACACCAGGAATCACTCAGAAAATGCACTCTGTTACACTGATGGCACCTGAGAACTACAGTCAGACCGTAAGCGCACACTGAAGGAGAAGTTTGCGTGTGGGGCTGTCTTCCAAGAAGTCCTGCCATATCTGCGGCAGTGACTTCAGACGATTGTTTTTTTTCTCCAATTAAACGGAGAGTACCGGTTGTTATTTTGTTAATAATAATTTATAAATAATAATAATAATAATAATAATAATAATAATAATAATAATAATAATAATAATAATAATGTATGGAATTTATATAGCGCTGAATCTTGTAAAGCAACAAATGAAAGCGCTCAGATGATTTTGTTTATATCGAGGATAATGGAATAAGCACTCATGTGCTTTTTTACATCTAGTCCCCGTGTGTATGCGGCTTTTTTGTTCCCACCGGCACACAATGGTCTACTCTTTCGAAAAGGTGAACAGGATTTAACGTGTGCTCAAGATGTTCTGCATGCGTTCGCACGCGGGGCCTCGGTTTATAGTCTCATCCGAAGGACTTTGACATTCAGTTCGATTTTTTTGTCAAACTGGGAAGAAAGGGCGAGGCTGGGAATCGAACCCAGAACCTCACGGTTTACTTGTTGGCAGGCAAACGTCTTAAGACGTGTTAAGAGCTTGTTATGGATAACGTCAGTCTCAACATACCATGTTGAAGCATAACGACCTTTTTTACTGTTGGCCTTGGTACTCTGCTGGGATCAATACCTGGCAAGGTTTCTGACCTGCGGTGCATTGATCTCTAATCCTTGAGGTGTGTGTGTGTGTGTGTGAAAGATTTGAGTTCGAATCTCCATAGCACCATGTAGAAAAATTAAGTATTGCGAATCTTTGTAATTGTTTAAAAATTCTTTTATATCGAGGATAATGGAATAAGAACTTGTGCGCTTTTTTACATCTAGTCCCCGTGTGTATGGGGTTTTGTAAATTCTGTCATCTGTTACCACCGGCACACAATGGCCTACTCTTACGAAAAGCGGAACAGGATTTAACGTGTGCGCAAGATGTTCTGCGTGCGTTCGCACACGGGACCTCGATTTTTATAGTCTCATCCGAAGGACTTTTAGGGAGAGAGGAGTCTGCAGTGATGTTAACTCCAGGGGAAAATATCCCCCTTGAACGGGAATCAAGCTCGGGTCGTCAGATTGGGAGCGCAAAGTTCTAACCACTAGGCTATCCCATCCTCCCACGCTTCAGGGAGCAGGATAGCCTAGTGGGTAGCGCGTTGAGCTTGTGATCAGACGTCTCACGTTCGAGCCTACGGCTGAGATACCATTAAGAGGGAATTGGTTTCCCCCTGAAGTTAACATGTTCATCCTTGAAAACAAACAGACAAAAAAAATGTATAGAAAACTGTTTTTCCTTTCACTATATTGCTGCTTTCTTTTTAGAATTTTTTTGGTGTGGATCGAATTGAATTGGATACCACTTTCAATCACGGCAGATTTACTTTACGGTAAATTCGGGCTGCTCTCCCAAGGGAGAGCGCGTCGCCACAAGAGCAGCGCCAACTATTTTTTTTATCAGCTTACAAGTGTATTTATTTTCCTGGCGAAATGGCTTTTTTAAATACATAATTTTGCCAGTGATATCTCTCTTATTGCCGTGGATTCTTTTACGGGTGCTAAATGCGTGTCACACACACAAGAACTTGGTTTATCGTCTCATCCGAAAGTCTAGCACCCAGACCAGCACTCAAGGTCTAATGGATGGGTGAAAGGTTTTGGCACAAAAGGGGATTGAACTCGCACTTCTCGCTTTCTAGGCAGATACTTTACCTCTAGACCACTGTTCCACCCCTTCTAGGGAAGGGTGGAGGGGAAATTGGTGGAGGAAGGGGGAATGGGAGGGGGGAGGATGTCTGATTTTTTTCCCACTATATTTTTCTTTCTCAAAGCCATTTTTTTAGCTCTTTGTAATCTTGTTTGCTCTTGTTCTATTTTATCCTTCCTTGTTTCTTACATTTGAATTATATGTTACTGTTTGTGCCCCCCCCTCTCTCTCTCTCTCTCTCTCTCTCTCTCTCTCTCTCTCTCTCTCTCTCTCTCTCTCTCTCTCTCTCTCTGCCAGCTTGTTTGTCTGTTTGTCCCACTCGATTTCCCTTTCTCTCTCTATCTGTCTCTGTCTGTGTGTTTTTGTATCTGCCTGCCTGTATGTCTGTCTGTCTCTCTGTCTGTCTCTGTCTGTCTGTCTGTCTCTGTCTCTCTCTCTCTCTCTGTCTCTCTCTGTGCCAGCCTGTCTGTCTGTTTGTCCCTCTCTTTCAATTTTCCTTTCTCTATATGTCTCTGTCTGTGTGTCTCTGTATCTTCCTGCCTGCCTGTCTGTCTGTCTGTCTGTCTCTGTCTCTCTGTCTCTGTCTCTCTGTTTTACGCAGTTCTTTTCCGGGTTGTTGCCCTTTGTTATACATATCATTTTCCCCCATCTTTCAAATTTTCTCTCTCTATAATATTTTACATCTTTTCTGTATAAAAACACG
Source organism: Rapana venosa (assembly GCA_028751875.1). Classification (NCBI taxonomy): domain Eukaryota; kingdom Metazoa; phylum Mollusca; class Gastropoda; order Neogastropoda; family Muricidae; genus Rapana; species Rapana venosa. The sequence goes on from CM054142.1 coordinate 11,378,551, forward strand.
TATTTAGAACTTTCCTTTTCTTCTTAATCTTTTGTTCGTTTCTTCAGGGTTTTCATTTTTCTTCCATCCGTTTATACCTTCTCTCTTCTTTTCTGTCTTCAATTCGTCTTTCCTGCCTGCATCATTCTGTTTTTATTCTTGCTTCAAAGCCAGTCCTTTCGTCTTATGTTTTCGTCCTAGTTCTTTCCTTCCTTCTTTTTTGTTTGTTTGATTTTCTTTTATTTATTCATTTGTGATGTGCTCTCTAATTCTTGGGAATTTTTTGTTGATCGATCATATTTCTGATTTTCCCTCAGGGGCTGTCTTTTATCATTCTGTCCCTTTCTTCATCTGCTTCCCTTGAAAGATAGGAAAACAGCAGCGAATATAAAACAAGAAATGAATAAATAGATACATAAGCACACAGGAATAAGGTCAGTTATTTGGAACAGCTTGCGTCTTATTAAATTATTGGTTGAAAAAAATAGGTTATGCATATTGTGTCAGCGTGCACACACACACATGCACACATGCACGCGCACGCGTGCACACACACATGCACAAAACACACGCTCGCACGCATGCGCTTTCACACGCACGCACATACATATACACACATGCAGGCGCACGCACACACACATGCACACATATGCGCGCGCACGCGCAAGCAAAGACACACACACATGCGCGCGCGCACACACACACACGCACGCACGCACGCACACACATCCATATGCTTGTAGATCCTGCTCTATCTTTCACCTTTTAACTTAGCTGTTTTGTACCCAGTACGCTAATTAATAGCTGCTCTGCCTCCTCGCTTCATTCTTTAATCAACAGTCTACCTTACAGAGCTAAGCAAAAACAAAAAAGACTGGAATACAATAATCATGCTTTACTAAACGAGAAAGTTTTTGGTCGTTTTTTGTACATACCTATCATTTTCCCCCAAGACATACAAACGAAACAGAATAGCTTTTAATAATATATCAGATTATCTTCTTTTTTAAGTGAATAATCAATGTAAATAATTTGTTTTCATTTTGCATAGTGGAAATGAAGTTAATGTGGTAAAGATGTATATGATTATAGGCAATAAGTAGCATATATAGACAGGTATTTCTCTTAAATCGATGGTATTTTCGAAGAAATATTGAACTATCCACTCTTAGTTTGAAATACATTTTGATAGGTAGCTTCTTCCTCTCAAAAATACATTAAAATTACCTGAGCTTTCCATGTTTGTTTGTTTTTTTAAATGATTTGGTCGCAGGTGTTGTTGATGCTATTGTTGTTATTTATAGTAGTATACCTTTACCTGAAGCATAAAGGTGGGACATTTTATGATCATACTCTCATGTATTGATTGCAAAAAATCTGCTGGAATTAATTTTCAATTAACATGAAACGGACGAAAAGAGAGAAGAAAATAAAGATTGGAGGCCAGAGAGAGAGAGAGAGAGAGAGAGAGAGGAGAGAGAGAAGAGAGAGAGAGAGGGGAGAGAGAGAGAGAGAGAGAGAGAGAGAGAGAGAGAGAGAGACAGACAAACAGACAGACAGACAGACAGACAGACAGAGAGAGAGAGATATGATAGAATGATGAATCTTTTCTTTGATGAATATTTTGAGAGAGAGAGGAGGGGGGGGGGGGAGAGAGAGGAGAGGGAGAGAAAGAGAGACAGAGAGACAGAGAGACAGAGAGAGAGAGAGAGACAGACAGACAGACAGAAAAGACAGAGAAGACAGAAACAGAGGCATACAGATAGACAGAAGGGCGAAATGCCTTGGCCCCAATTAAGGCTATATGTGACACTCATTTTTTGAAAAGCGAAATAGAAAAACAATGAGAAAAAAAAGAAATGCAATATGGAACGAACTGTAATGAAGATCATTGTAAGCTTTCTCACGAAACAACACCGCTTCTAAATCTAATTGCCTCATATTAAAGAAATACAAGACGCGAAATAAAGAACTTCGCCGTGTAAATGGAAGGAGAGAGAGAGGGGAAGCGAGAGGGAGGGGAGAGGAGAGAGAGAGGGGGGGGGGGGGAGAGATAGAGAGAGAGAGAGAGAGAGGAGGGGGGGGGGAGAGAGAGGATAAATGAATGAATGAATGAATCTTTATTTTTCAAAGGTAACATAATAAACATACGCATACATTTTTCATCCGGCCCTTGCCCTGATTAGGGTCTGTCAACAAAACAAGGAGATAAAAAAAACCCTATTACAACAACGACAACATGATTCTTACAAAAAGAGGTAAGCGTATATTTAACAATACATAATCCCCAACTGACCTGAACATTAATGTCACGAGATACATGGATTGCTGTTGTTTTTTTGAGAAAAGAGATATGCGTTCAATAAACACATAATTCTCAAATGAATCGGTTCACATGAAAACTAATACACCGATTATGATATAAAGAGTGAGAGAGAGAGAGAGAGGAGAGAGAGAGAGAGAGACAGACAGACAGACAGACAGACAAACAGACAGACAGACAGACAGACAGGGCCTTGACATTAGGATAATTAGCAAAAAGAGATGGGAAAAACTTTACTTAAAGAAAATCTTTTTTTAAAAGAAAACCTCTCTCTCTCCATATCTATATATATATATATATATATATATATTTATATATATATATATATATATATATATATATATATATATATATATATATACTTTGATCACGTATGGAGTTGTAAATTATTATATATATATATACCCAACTCCATACGTGATCAAAGTGTATTTCCGTAAAGTTCAAAATTAACAAGAAAATCAATCCATACCTTTCAAATAGAAATAAAGACGCAATTTAAAAAATGTAGGTTACACTAAGTTTCGAAAGACCATCATTCAGTACAAGTGGGTTGGTAGTCTGTCTTTTCTCTGTATTTCTTTGCTGCCTCATTTTCTGGGACGTATCTGTTGTGCTGTTCCCATAGCGCTCATTCCGATCTTTCCATCTAAGCCATAGGGATGGTGGTCTAAGTGGGTCGGTGGTCTAAAGGTAAAGCACCTGTAATAAGAATGCGAGATGCCTTAGGCTCAGTTTCTGGTTGAACACGAATTCCTCATCTCCCTCATTAACTAGATCTTCTGTGGTGGTCTGGGTGCTAGTCTTTAATATGAGAAGATAAACTGAGATTCTGCGTGCAGTACATATTTTGACGCTATTTCGTTTACCTACAGCCTATTTTTGCGCATAATGTTAGAGTACACTTATTAAGTATTGCGCTCGTTTCATGTACTGGTGCCACATTGTTTTGGACGAATAAGGTTTTGTGTAAACCCACGGTAACAAGAGAATTGTTCCTGGCAAAATAATGTAGAATAAGGCCCTGATCATAGAGAAGTAAGCCCACATGCAGACAAGGGAAACGCGGATGGCACTATACATGCAACGATGCATTCTCTGTGGAGAGAGAGGGCCCACATTTCCCCGCAGAGAAATCTGCCGTGATTGAAAGTTTACATAAAATAATACATTGTTGTTCATAGCTTCAGTGTTTATTACAGTTTTACATTTGTTTTCATGGTTGGCTCATTAGTATGAGGACTGGATAGCTATCTAATTCAGATCACTCTCTCTCTCTCTCTCTGGAATCTAACGTTCAGTAGCGTTGAGCGTGGTTACCAAGTGGATGGGTGACTGTTAGCACGCCTTGGCTTCAGTACAGTCCCCCAGTTCACCCAGCTGCTGTAAATGGGTACCTGCCCTCTTTAGGGTCAGGGAAGGTAAAGCGGCGAGGGAGGGGAGATGGGCGCCGCCCTCAATATGCTGGCCCCTAGAGAAGCTGAGGTCTCTGACACCTCGCTCCCCAACGACAGCATAGGTTACAGGAACACCTTTACCTTTACCTTACCTAATAAATATGGACGTGTTTATATGACTTGTCTTGATTTGACTTCACTTAACTTCTCTCTGTGAGGAGTCAACTGGTCACTGCATTGAAATGTTCACGCAGTTTTGCCTTGGACAAGTTAAACCTGGTGGAGCCCATACCTATCCACACTGCATGCTAGGTATATATATATAATTATATTAGCGTTCTTTAAGTCGGAATGCGGCCAACTTGATAGCTGGTACACCATCGCTTCCACAAAACCTCACCATTGGTGAACCTCGGAGTTTTAGCCGAGGAACGAAAAACAATTTCAAAAGAGAACTAAAAGAACAACAGCAATGACAAACAAAGTGGGCAACAACAACAACAACAAAAAACCCTTAAAATATTGCAGCATTGCAAGTCACACCGAAAACCATCATTTCAATAGCCACATATATTTCAAGAAAACTACATTCAAATGGCAGACTTCTGAAGGGTTTACGATTTAGGAACATTGTAAAGGAGAAGAAAAAAACTCACTTAGAAATATGTAAACGATCAAGTCAAGGTAGAGGCAAGGAACTGTGAAAAAGCAAAACACATACAAACAAGCGATAAACAGTTTGTTTCCCAAATGTTCCTTTATTAAATAACACAGTATGCGAACAATAATAAGAATGCATTTGGTAATAAGAGTGCATTTGGTAATAGGAGTGCATTTGGTAATAAGAGTGCATTTGGTAAGCAAACCATAAAGCCGTATGTTTAAAGTCTGTTCCCTTTTAGTGGTATTTTAGAAAACATCATGGACATCAGTCTCCAGTCAAATTGGCTAGCGTTATCCGACTGTTCAGTCAATAATGAAACGTTACAAATTAATTAGGAAGTAATCTGATATGAGAAGAACCAAAATAGTGTTTGTGAAACTGGTATCTTGATGAAAAAAGAACCACGTGACAAGAAAGCGCATGTGTGTGTATGAGTGTGTGTGAGTGTGTGTGTATGAGTGTGTGTGAGTGTGAGTGTGAGTGTGTGTGAGTGTGAGTGTGTGTATGTGTGTAAGCTACAGATACATAACAAAGGCAAAGAGAAAGAGACCGACAGGCAGATAATCCCAATATGTTGGTGATATAAATCAATCAATTAGTAAAAAGCATTTATTTCAAATTGTTATTTACAGTAAAAGGAACAGAACATGCTATTCTTTCACATAGCCCCTATCCTACACATCCTAAACACACACACACACACACACACACACACACACACACACACACACCACACACGCACGCACCACCACACACCACCACCACGAGCACACCGCACGCACGCACCACCCCACCCCCCCCCCCCCCCCCCTCTACACACACACACGGGAGTACGGGATAGCCTGGTGGTTAGAGTGATGTATTCGTGATCTGCTGACCCGGGTTCGATTCTCGTTCAAAATGATTTTTCCTCTGGAGTTAACATCAGTGCAGACTCCACTCGCCCCAAAGTCTTTCAGATGACACTATAAACCATGGTTCCGTGTGCGACCGCACGCAGAACATCTTGCGCACAGGTTAAAATCCGTTCCGCTTTTCGGAAGAGTAGGCCATTGTGCGCCGGTGGGAACGGATGACAAAATTGACAAAACTGCATGCACACGGGGACTGGATGAAAAAGCACATGAGTGCTTATTCCATTATCTTCAAAATAATAATAATAATAAAAATAACAACAACAAACAACAACACACACTACACACACACACACACACACACACACACACACACACACCACACACACACACACACACACACACACACGAGTCACTCATTACCAACGGGCCTACAGTTTTATAGACACTACACATCAACACTAATAACACTGATCTCTGTCCACTCTGAATCCATCTGCCTAAAAAAAAATCTCTCCTCATTATCCACAACATACGCCTTCTCCACAACAATAATGAAGATAATGACAACAAAAGACGTAAACAGCAACAACAATAACGACCTCCAAAATAGCAACAATATGTGTCAGAATCAACAAGAGAAGCTGCCTAAAATGAATCAGTACAAAAATAAATAAATAATAATCAGTGACAATTTGAAATAGAAATAGCCTGTCACACTTCCATATTTTCAGAACGAATTGTGACTTGGAAAATAGAGAAAAAGAGAATAATATATAATACTAGTCTGTGTTAGAAAAAAAGCACGAAAAAAATATAAGAACAAAAACGTGTACAATGCAAACAGGAAATCAAAAAGCAAAAACACAACACCACCCTAAAAAAACAAAAACAAAAAAGGAAAATGTATTTTAGAAAATGGACAAAAACAACATCGCTAATGACAAGGAAACGACAAGGAAATAAAACTTCCTCAATACTTCAGAATTTCAAGTTACGCTTGCACCCAGAAGCCATATATTTGGAAAAAAGAAGAAGAGATTTTAATGAGAGGTTGTTGAAAGGTTTACAATACGGAGACATTGAAAATATAAAGAAGGAAGTTGCGTATGTTTGTGAAGGATGGTTTCAAAATGAACATTTAGGAGATGTGTTGACACTGTATCATAGCAAACAAACAAACTATATTTTTTCAAACTTTTATCTTAATTAAACTTTTGGACTATGTATAGCACTGCGTGAACACAATGATAATGATTCATAAGTATGCACTTGGAAAGCAGAGGCATTGCGCAAACAGACCCATAGATCAGACCCATGCGAAAAATGTCATGTATCTTTCGCAAGTTTAAAGGTGAAATTTATAAACACGAAGCGTGCTTATGTAACCTTTAAAACTTTGCACATAAAATAATCATGTAACTCAATTTGGAGTCACAAACAACAAGATGGTTGGAATGATGTGTGTACAAGAACACACAACAACAACAACAAAAAGAACACAATACAGTAAATATCTATATGACTTCTGTGTGTGAGTGCGTGTGCATGTGTGTGTGTGTGTGTGTGTGTGTGTGTGTGTGTGTGTGTGTGTGTGTGTGTGTGTGTGTGTGTGGTTGTGGTGTGTGTGTGTGTGTGTGTGTGTGTGTGTAAGTACGTAATTTACAAATGCATGAACAGAAAAGCAGACATATAAACAGACAGACTCAAGGAGTCAGCGTCAATTAAACTGAAGATCATCTTTAGGGAAAAATAACACACATCTACACTTCACAGCTTTATGACGTGCGATCGTAGTTACTGGGAACGACTCTTGATTACAAAATGCTATTTTCATATTACTATGTTTGATTCTTTTCACATTATAGGCGATTAAAAGGCTCTATGCACTCGGTGAAACACCCATGAAAAAAGTTTTAAAAAGAGAAAACATTTCCTTTATCTTTCCTTCATTTTAACTAATTACTAAGGAGTTGAAACCTACAGTTAAAACAAATCGATAGAAATCTTGAAAACAGAGTTGTTATTTTCCTTTAAATGCAGGTTTACCAATTCAAGTCAAGCATTCAATTCCCTTGCATGTCAAAGTAATGACCACCCCAAATCTGAAGTGCCTGATACGCGTCCACATCGTTCTCTTCAGTATTAGAGATGTAAGCGAGTTCTCAAGCCAAGCGAAAACCTCTTTCAGATACCTACATCATAAAATAAGCAAAACCAAGAAGAAGAGACATAAAACAAATACTTTTTTTTCATTCAGAAACATCTACAGTTATCTAAATGTGTCCCCGTGCTACTAGGGCAGTATTTCTGTTGATACAGAAACTGAACTTTAAAAAAAAGAAGAAAGATAATACTAGAAATGAACATGCTCTTCTGCAATATTCTGGTGAAATATCAGAGGGTTCAATGCTCCGCTGCCAAGAATACACAATCAGTGACATCTCATCAGTCATATACACAAGCATGTCTACACAAAAATGCTTCTCCTCCTACTCCTCCCCTTTCCCATCCAGAACCGTCCTCCCCTTTCCCATCCAGAACCGTCTCCTCCCCAAGACCGCGGAACAGTCGGCAGTTGCGAGCTTTATCTTGGCGTTGGGTGCCAACACGTAGAAGTTCCCGAGAGTCAAAAATGCGTGTTTACTTCCCCTGATACCATCATGGCGGCGGCAACAGACGGCAGCGCCACCATGAAATGAGAGGGAGGGCACTCTGCGTGCTCCTTCCGCTTTTATCTTGATGGGAAGAGGTCCCTGTCGCGTAAGACTGCCTTATGAACGGGGAACCACTGTCATGCAGTCAGTCTGAGATGCTGGCGCTGATAGGTTTGTTCTTTGCCCGAGATAGAAGTCGGCTGGTTTTATTGGCCTTCCCTCGAGTTTTTCCAGGAGGAAAAGAAAGGGATTTGTGTCTGATGATATTCAGAGATCTGCTGAATCCGTTCGTACATATCTGCATAGATGTCTGTCTGTCGTTTGTCTATCTGTCTGTCTGTAGAATGTATCTCTTTACCTCAATTTCCAGGAATGATTGCTGTTATTACTCA
>CM054142.1:11391816-11404316 GCA_028751875.1 Rapana venosa
TGATTGGGCTGCGAAGAAAGGTGCACGTATTGAAAAGGGGTCTATGGCACTGCATGTCCCTCTATCAATTGCAGAGGCTTATCGGTTGTTAGAAGAAGCATCCATAAACAAATTTATAGAAAAGCATCAGTAAAACAATCGGCTTTAACATTCAACTCTGAGTATGAATAGTGTAGTTGAATACATTGAAAACTTAGAGATTTATACAAATGCTGTAAAAGAAAGACAACTCAAGGCATTGTTTTTCAGGATAAGATTAAATGCATTCATGACAAAATTCAGCAAGGATGTAAAATTCTTATGTGGTGAATACATTTCAAATATCCAAATCATATTTGAATGTGAGAAGTTAAAACCCCATCTCCATGCCTTTTATGATAATTCCATTGAAGAAATTTTGAACAATGTTAAGTTAGCAATTGACATTGCTAAGGGTTTATTGTAAAGTCCTATAGGGCATTTATTGTAGTTCTTGTAGTTATATTTAAATTTCAATTAAAAAAAATGTTCTTGATCTGTTCATGTTAAGAATACTATTTCCTTTGTTACAACTATTTATTACACACACGAGCGCGCATGCAGAGACGCACACACACACTCAAACACACACAGTAGATCTCTCTCTCTCTCTCTCTCTCTCTCTCTCTCTCTCTCTCTCTCTCTCTCTCTCTCTCCCTCCCTCCCTCCCTCCCTCTATCACATAATTTATTCAGTCTCCTATTTTAGGATCGTCTGATATCACTTAAAGTGGAAAGACGTTAAAATTGAAGACTTACTTACCTACCTAACCATTTTCATTGCCATAACAGACTATAACTCTCATTCAATGCCATATAATAATTAAAAAAAAAGTCAGAGAGAAAAACCTGTTCTCTCTTCTCTACTTCTTTATTTCCTTTATGTCCTTTTCCCTCAACTGTTGTCACAGCATGAGTGTGGTACATGACCAACAGTCAGCTGTAACATTACCCTAACATTAGGCAGACCCCACTCTGTCCTGGAGTTCTGACACTATGTCTATACCCAGCAACACACGTCAAGCATCACACTTCACATCTCCTAGGGCTGATTTCAAGAACAAAAATAATTTTTAAAAATACCCATCCAACCCACCAGCCAGCCAGCCAGCCAGCCAACGAGCCAGCCAACCAACCAACCACCAGCTAACCAGCTAACCAATTCATTAACCAAGCGAGTCAAGTCAAGTCAAAAACACTTTAATCATCCCATGAAAGGCAAGTACAATACTGACAGGCACATTGATATGTATAATTATCTCAAAAGACACAAGAAAAATACATTTCAAATTGGAATGAGTATTCGAAGGTAGCTTAAAAGTATTATTACACGCACACAGACCCACGCGCGCGCGCACATGCGCGCGCACACACACGCACGGCGTACACGCACGCACACACATACACACACACTTACACACACCAATGTAGGAATACAATGTTGTAAAAAACCATTGATTGGAAAAGACATATAAACCAACCAACCAGCCAACCAACAAACAAACCAACCAACCAACCAGCCAGCCAGCCAGGCAGCCAACCAACCAGCCAGCCAACCAACCAACCAACTAGCCAAACAACCAACCAACCAACCAACCATCCAACCATCCAACCAACCTACTAACCTACCATCCACCCACCCACCAACCCTCCCACCCAACCAACCAAAAAAACTCCAAACGAACGAAAAAGCAAAAATAGTCTTCCCATCCCATCGAATCCACAGAAAATTCAGTCTAGGTAAATGTTGTCTGGAATCCTCAGAGCACCAACAATATTTGCGGGGATTCGAACCCGTAACCTTCCAGCCAGTAAATCAATGTAGCAGCGACTGTGTGAGACCAGCTGGTGGCCGTCACAGTTTTGATGACCCCTGTGGCTCTGCTCTCCACGAATCGGGTTGTGTGTCGCCTAAACTGTGGGTTGGCAGCTTTTTGATACATTCTGCATGAGTTGTTGTGGGAGGGAGTGTTGCAGATAATTGCACTGCTTTGTGGCAATTCGCGATTTTTCTTTCTTTTTGTCTTTGGCTTTCTTATCTTTCGAGTTGCTCTTGTTGTGGCTTGGATTTTTTTGTATTTTGGGTGTTTATTTATTTTTTGTTTTGTTTGGGGAGGGGTGGGGGTTTCATAAGAGAAAGAGAGAGACAGAGAGAAAGAGAGACAGAGAGAGAAGAGGGAGGGAGGGAGGGAGAGAGAGACAGAGAGACAGAGACCGGGAGAGACAGACACAGAGACATAGAGAGAGGGTGGTTATAGCTACTGTACGTGTTCTACTGAGTCAGCAAATTATTTCTGTCAATGAAAACTATGTTGTAATACTATGACAGTGTGTCCTTACTGAGTATTTTGTGCTTGAAAAACCTGTCCTTATTTGGTAGAGTGCCCTGTGACAACGGAAAACACAGACGCACGAACGCACACACACCCTCTCTCTCATTTACTCACTCACTCACTCACTCTCTCTCTCTCTCACTCTCTCACTCACTCACTCTCACTCACTCACTCTCTCTCACTCACTCACTCACCAACTCACTCACTCACTCACTCACTCACTCTCTCACTAACATTCCACACCAAACACAGCAAAGAGTGCTACTACACTACACTACAGAAAGGGCAGCTGTGATAATACTGTTATTCCAACATCAAGCAGACCCCTACCTGTGAAACACACACACACACTCACTCACGTGGGGGGGGGGGGGGGGGGGGGACGGGATAGTCTAGTGGTCAGAGCATTGCGCTCGCAATCTCACGACCCGGGTTCGATTCCCGTTCAAGGGGATATTTTCCCCTGGAGTTAACATCAGTGCAGACTCCACTCTCCCCTAAAGTCCTTCGGATGAGACTATAAATCGAGGCCCCGTGTGCGAACGCACGCAGAACATCTTGCGCACACGTTAAAATCCTGTTCCGCTTTTCGTAAGAGTAGACCATTGGGTGCCGGTGGGAACAGATTACAGTTTACAAAACCGCATACACACGGGGACTGGATGTAAAACTCCCCGAAAGTGCTTATTCCATTATCCTTGATATAAAAGAGTAAAATAAATAAATATAAAAATAAACTCGCTCACTCACACACTCACTCACACACACACTCACCCACTCACTCACTCACTCTCTCACCCACTCACTCAGTCACTCACTCACTCGCTCACTGTCACTAACATCCCACACCACAGACATACACCACAGCAAAGAGTGCTACTACACTCCACTCCACTCCACTACTCCAGCTGTGACATGAATTCTTGTTACTCCAACATCAAGCAGACCCCTACCTGTAACCCCATGTGTAGCACCATGTCTATCTATAATGTAGCACATAATACCAAGCATCACACACTCCCTGCCCTGTGGTCAAATTGGATGAGCAGAACATCATGCAAGAAATTGGGGAGAGAAGGTGGGGAGGGAGAGGCAGGCGGGAGGGGGGGGGGGGGAGACAAATGGGGTTTGATAACAAAGTCTTTGATCTTTAGCTATAATCTTAAGTTTGGATGAGAAGTTGTGTTATATGGTTGGCCATGAAAAGATATGTGTGTGTTTGTGTGTGTATGTTTGTGTGTGTGTGTGTGCATGTGTGTAGTGTGAGTGTGTGTGAGTATGCGTACGTGTGTGTGATGTGTGAGTATGTATGAGTGTGCGTGCGTGCGTGCTTGCGTGTGTGTTATTTCTGCGATGTATATTTTTAAAAATTTTTATCTTTTATTTTATTTTAGTTTTATATGGCAAGGCAAAGGCAAAGGAGTCCCATAACCTATAAGGTCGTAGGGGAGCGAGGCGTCAGAGACCTCACTTCTCTAGGGCCAGCATATTGAGGGCGGCGCCCATCTCCTCTCCCTCGCTGCTTTACCTTCCCTGACCCTAAAGAGGGCAGGTACCCATTTACAGCTGGGTGAACTGGGGGAACTGTACTGAAGCCAAGGCGCGCAAACGGTCACCCATCCAACTGGTAACCACGCTCGACGCTGCTTAACTTGGCTGGGGGAAAGCGAGTGCTCTGACCACTGAGCTATCCCGTCCCCGTTTTATATGGAGGATATGGAATAAGCACTTATGTACTTTTTTTTTACATACAGTCCCTGTGTGTATGCGGTTTTGTGAATTCTGTCATCTGTTCCCACCGACACACAATGGCCTACTCTTACTGAAAGCGGGACAGGATTTAATGTGTGCACAAGATGTTTTGTATGTGTGAGTGTGTGTATGTGTGTGCATTCATGTGTATGTGCGTACATGAATGCGTGCATGTAGTTATGAACATGTGCACATGAGGATGTATATTTGCCTTTAGAAAAGCAACCATGTCCTATATTCAAACACTACAATACAAAAAACAAACTACACAACTAAAGCAAACAATAAAGCTATCATTAAAAACATTAGAGAAACAGCCTAAATACAACATCAAGACAAACAAAGACACAAAATGACCCCTAAAACCAGACAGGCAACGAACTAGCAGCCAGCTGGCAGACTCTCTTGACAAACACATACACACACACACACACACACACACACACACACACACACACACACACACACACACACACACACATACTGTCCTGTCCATCATTCTGCTATAAAACTGTCAACACACTAGGGACATCACTGGCTTTGTGGAGGCAGGGTTTTGGGGTCATTGACTCTATGACTGACTGGCTGGGAGAAGCCAACTGGAAGGACTGAGTGACACACACACACACACACACACACACACACGCACACACACACCTACACACACACACACACACACACACACACACACACACAAACAAACACGCACACAAACACAGATGGTTGGCAAGAGCTCTAGTATTGTGAGCAGGGAGGAGACATGTGTTGTTTGTGTGTGTGTGTGGTGTTCTGCAGTCTGGCTTGTTGTGTGTGTGTGGTGCTGCAGTCTGGCTTGTTGTGTGGTGTTCTGCAGTCTGGCTTGTTGTGTGTGGTGTTCTGCAGTCTGGCTTGTTGTGTGTGGTGTTCTGCAGTCTGGCTTGTTGTGTGTGGTGTTCTGCAGTCTGGCTTGCTGTGTAGTGTGCTGCAGTCTGGCTTGTTGTGTGTGGTGTGCTGCAGTCTGGCTTGTTGTGTGTGGTGTGCTGCAGTCTGGCTTGTTGTGTGATGTGCTGCAGTCTGGCTTGTTGTGTGTGGTGTGCTGCAGTCTGGCTTGTTGTGTGGAGTTCTGCAGTCTGGCTTGTTGTGTGGTGTGCTGCAGTCTGGCTTGTTGTGTGTGGCTTGTGATGGATGACGGTGACCAGGTTCTGTCAGTGCAGGGTTTATGGGCCATGGCAGAGAATGGTGACTGTGCTGGGGCAGAGTTTCTGGTATTGTCTTACTGACATGAAACAAGCTGTGAAATGTAGACAGAAAATGGATGAAATAGGTGCTAAGACAGAGAAGTAACTGTGACTAGACAAGAATCAGTATCATGATTATGAAGAAATTTATTGACATGATAGGTAACTGTTTCACGTGAAATGTAAAAAAATCTTTGTCTGTTTCTCTTTCCTTCTCAGTCTTTGCTTCTCTCTTTGATCTTTCTCTCTTTCACTCTGTTGACCTGTCTATCTGTCCATCTGTCCTCTGTTTTTCTGTCTGTCTATTTCTCATTTGCTACTCTCACACTCTTTGACACTCGTACATGTTGTTGTGTGTTTCAATTGACCAATGTCAAAGGTGTATAAAATGTCAAATAAACGATTTTGTGGAATAAATTTCCAACCAAACACTTATTTCTTTGTCAGATTTTTAATCTTCTGCCCCCTACCGACCACTAAGGATAACATGTTCTAAGCCCTGCTGATTAATTCAGGAAGAAGAAGAAGAAGAAGAAGAACAACAACAACAACAACATCAACAACAACAACAACGAGAAGAACGAGAAGAACAAGAACAAGAAGACCAAGAACAAGAAGAACAAGAACAACAACAAGAACAAGAAGAACATGTAAAAGAAAAGGTAGAAGAAGAATACAGAAAAAAGATTTACAACCATCAATTTTCGCTAGAGAAAAGGTCACCGCTGATATTGTTATTAAGCAGACTCCTTGCTTATTCCAGAGCGGTGACGCCATGTCTATACTCTGCAGGAAATGCCATGCATCACACACCATACTCACACCCTGCTGTGGTCAGACGAGATGAGAGAGGCACAAAGAAAATTAGGGGGACGGGACATGATGAAAGAACTGTGATGATTGAATCTCTGACATTTGAAGCTGAACGACAAACACGGTTTATGATATAGAATATAATAATTAAGTGTGTGTGTTTAGTGTTTGTGTGTGTGTTTGTGCATGTGCATGTGCGCGTACACGCGTGTGTGTATGTATGTGTGAGTGTGAGTGTTTGTGTGTGTGAACATGCACACACTTGTGTATATTTGTTCATATAACTGCTTTACCACGTTAATACAATTCCTAACGAAAAGACATCATATTATTATTTTTATTTTATTTTAGTTTTATTTTATTCTTTTATATCGAGGATAATGGAATAAGCACTTATGTGCTTTTTTACATCCAGTCCCCGTGTGTATGCGGTTTTGTAAATACTGTCATCTGTTCCCATCGGCACACAATGGCCTACTCTTACGAAAAGCGGAACAGGATTAAACGTGTGCGCAAGATATTCTGCGTGCGTTCGCACACAGGACCTCGGTTTATAGTCTCATCCGAAGGACTTTTGGGGAGAGTGGAGTCTGCACTGATGTTAACTCCAGAGGATAATATCCCCTTAAACGGGAATCGAACCCGGGTCGTCAGATTGCGAGCGCAATGTTCTTACCACTAGGCTATCCTGACACATTGAGACTAAAAAGCAGACAATGCCAGTAGAGAGCCAACTAAAAACAGCATCAAGAAAAAAAGAGATTATACCACAAAAAGCAGGGATGAAACTTCCAACAATCTAGCAAACATTCCTGACAACAAACAACGCAACAGTCCTGTCAATCATTCTACCATGAAGCTGTTGACACACACTAGGCACACAATCTAATTAAAATACTGAACAGAATTAGGGTGCATTGACTTGGTAGCAGTCTGACTGGCAGAAGCTGGGAGGACAGGACAAAGACTGGATGGTTTGTAAAGTGGGTGTGTGTGGGTGTGGGTGGGTGGTGGTTGGATGGTGGTTGGAGGGGTGTGGAGGGAGTGGGGAGGTGCGTGCGTGTGCGCGTGCGTGTGTGTGTGTGTAAGTGTGTGTGTGTAACGACATGAATGTTTTGTGTACATGCATAATTTATGAGCCTGTAACAGCATACAATAAAAGTGTCCAAAAAGCATCGATTTTAATGTTAACTATCTTTTAGAAGAAAACCATACACATATGATGCAGTTGTCAAACACGCATTGTATGATTAGACCTGATATACTATAGGATCAAAGATGTGTATACACTACCAACAAAACACAACCAACAAGAAAACCAACAGAAAAACACCACCATTACAAACCCCTTTGCTAACATGGCAGGATAAACAGAGGGCATGCAAACATATACACATTTTCCCACAGGGTAGACCACAAACATTCACGCAACATGTGAGGAATCCTGCAAACTCTTGTAGCTGGTATGCCACAGCTGACATGAAAGTGCGCAACCCACAAGGGTAGGCTGCAGTCTGGCTTGTTGTGTGTGGCTTGTGATGGATGACAGTGTCTGCAGCACCACATAAAAACAAGCCAGACTGCAGCCTACACACAGAACACAACACAGCACATGTCTCCTCCCTGCTCACACAGCTAACCATCTCACAGCCATTATGTTTACAACCATCCAGTCTTTGTCCTGTCCTCCCAGCTTCTGCCAGTCAGACTGCCACCAAGTCAATGAACCCTAACTCTGTTCTCCATAAACCAAGTTATGTCCCTTGTGGGTTGCGCACTTTCATGTCAGTTGTGGCATACCAGCTACAAGAGTGTGCAGGATTCCTCACATGTTGCGTGAATGTTTGCGGTCTACCCTGTGGGAAAATGTGGATATGTTTGGATGCCCTCTGAGTTTCCTGCTATGTTAGTAAAGGGGTTTGTGATGTTGGTGTTTTTCTTTTGGTTTTCTTGTTGGTTGTGTTTTGTTGGGAACGTATGCACATCTTTGATCCTATATTATATCAGGTCTAATCATACAATGCGCGTTTGACAACTGCATCATATGTGTATGGTTTTCTTCTAAAAGATAGTTAACATTAAAATCGTTGCTATGTGAACACTTTTATTGTATGTTGTTACAGGCTCAAAAATCATGTATGTACACAAAAGCATTCATGTCGTCACACACATACACACACACACTTACACACACATACTTACACACACACACACACTCGCACGTGCGTACGCACGCACGCACCTCCCCACTCCCTCCACACCCCTCCAACCACCACCCACCCACACCCACACACACCCACTTTACATACCAACTAATAACAGCCAGCTTTACACAAGGGAAAGGTCTGTTGTGTTTTTATTATTCCATCATTATGCAGACCCCCTACCTGTTCCAGAGTTATGGCGTCACGTATATACGTGGCACCAAATGTCAGGCACCACACACCACATACACAACCTGCTGTGATGAGGGGAGACTGGATGTAAAGACCAGAAATGAAAATTATGAGGAAGGGACGGACTATCTAGGTCGGGGGGGGGGGGGGGGGGGGGTCAGGGGGGAGAAGCAGCGGGGGGGGGGGGGGGGGGGGGAGGGGGAGGAGAAATCAGGTCTTTGACTTTTTGGTGTTGAGTGAGATATATGTGATATTTGATATTTTGAGAATGGCGTGTGTGTGTGTGCGTGTGTGTGTGTGCATGTGTAGACTATGACAGTGAAGTCTAATTTTCATTACCAGACCTACTGTCATATGTTGTTCGGATTTTGTTGTTGTTGTAATTTATCTTCTTTTTCTCCCAGTCCATATTTCACAGCTTGTTTCATGCCAGCAAGCCAATACCAGGAACGCTGCCCCAGCACAGTCACCATTCTCTACGTGGACCATAAACCCTGCACTGACAGAACCTGGTCACCGTCATCCATCACAAGCCTCACACAACAAGCCAGATTGCAGAACACCACACAACAAGCCAGACTGCAGCACACCACACACAACAAGCCAGACTGCAGCACACCACACACAACAAGCCAGACTGCAGAACACCACACACAACAAGCCAGACTGCAGCACCACACACAACAAGCCAGACTGCAGCACACCACACACAACAAACCATACTGCAGCACACAACACCACACAACACCACACAGCACATGTCTCCTCCATGCTCATAGTGCTAACCATCTCACAGCCATTATGTTTACAACCATCCAGTCTTTGTCCTGTCCTCCCAGCTTCTGCCAGTCAGACTGCCACCAAGTCAATGAACCCTAACTCTGTTCTCCATAAACCAAGTTATGTCCCTTGTGGGTTGCGCACTTTCATGTCAGTTGTGGCATACCAGCTACAAGAGTGTGCAGGATTCCTCACATGTTGCGTGAATGTTTGTGGTCTACCCTGTGGGAAAATGTGGATATGTTTGGATGCCCTCTGAGTTTCCTGCCATGTTAGCAAAGGGGTTTGTGATGTTGGTGTTTTTCTGTTGGTTTTCTTGTTGGTTGTGTTTTGTTGGGAACGTATGCACATCTTTGATCCAATATTATATCATGTCTAATCGTACAATGCATTTTTGACAACCGCATCATTTGAGTATGGTTTTCTTCTAAAAGATAGTTGACATTAAAATCGTTGCTATTTGAACACTTTTATTGTATGTTGTTACAGGCTTATATGAATGTACACAAAAGCATTCATGTTGTCACACACACACACTTACACACACACACACACTTACACACACACACACACACACTCGCACGTGCGTACGCACGCACGCACCTCCCCACTCCCTCCACACCCCTCCAACCACCACCCACCCACACCCACACACACCCACTTTACATACCAACCATTAACAGCCAGCTTTACACAAGGGAAAGGTCAGTTGTGACTTTATTATTCCAGCATTATGCAGACCCCCTACCTGTTCCAGACTTATGGCGTCACGTTTATACGTGGCAGCAAATGTCATGCACCACACATCACATACACACCCTGCTGTGGGTGGGGGGGGGGAGACTGGATGTAAAGACCAGAAAGGAAATTATGAGGAAGGGATGGAATATCTAGGTCAGGTGGAGGGAGGGGGTGGGGTCAGGGGGAAGAAGCAGCGCATTGGGGGGAGGGGGAAGGAGAAATCAGGTCTGTTAATTTTTGGTGTTGAGTGAGATATATGTGATATTTGATATTTTGAGAATGGTGTGTGTGTGTGTGTGTGTGTGTGTGTGTGTGTGTGTGTGTGTGTGTGTGTGTGTGTGTGTGTGTGTGTGTGTGACTATGACAGTGAAGTCTAATTTTCATTACCAGAAATACTGCCATGTGCTGTTCGACATTTTTGTTGTTGAAATTTATCTTTTTTTCTTCCTGGTCCATATTTCACAGCTTGTTTCATGTCAGCAAGACAACACCAGAAATGCTGCCCCAGCACAGTCACCATTCTCTGCCATGGATTATAAACCGTATACTGACAAAACCCGGTCATCGTTATCCATCACAAGCCACACACAACAAGCCAGACTGCAGAACACCACACAACAAGCCAGACTGCAGCACACCACACACAACAAGCCAGACTGCAGCACACAACACGCAACAAGCCAGACTGCAGCACACAACACACAACAAGCCAGACTGCAGCACAACACACAACAAGCCAGACTGCAGCACACCACACACAACAAGCCAGACTGCAGAACACCACACACAACAAGCCAGACTGCAGCACACCACACACAATACGCCAGACTGCAGAACACCACACACAACAAGCCAGACTGCAGCACACCACACAACAACAAGCCAGACTGCAACATACCACACACAACAAGCCAGACTGCAGTACCCCACACACAACACAACACATGTCTCCTCCATGCTCACAGTGCTAACCATCTCACAGCCATTATTTTTACAACCATCCAGTCTTTGTCCTGTCCTCCCAGCTTCTGCCAGTCAGACTGCCACCAAGTCATGAACCCTAACTCTGTTCTCCATAAATCAAGTTATGTCCCTTGTGGGTTGTGCACTTTCATGTCAGTTCCTGCATACCAGCTACAAGAGTGTGCAGGATTCCTCACATGTTGCGTGAATGTTTGGGGTCTACACTGTGGGAAAATGTGGATATGTTTGCATGCCCTCTGTGTTTCCTGCCATGTTAGCAAAGGGGTTTGTGATGTTGGTGCTTTTCTGTTGGTTTTCTTGTTGGTTGTGTTTTGGGGGCTGCGTATGCACATCTTTGATCCAATATTATATCATGTCTAATTGTACAATGCGTTTTTGACATCTGCATCATATGTATATGGTTTTCTTCTTAAAGATAGATAATATTAAAATCATTGCTATTTGCACACTATTATTGTGTGTTGTTACAGACTCATATGTATGTACACAAAAAACATTCATGTCACACACACACACTTACACACACACACACACGCACGCGCACACGCATGCACGCATCTCTCCACTCCCTCCATCCCCACCCCCCCTCACACACACACACACCCACTTTACATACCAACCAATAACAGCTAGCTTTACACAAGGGAAAGGTCAGTTGTGTTTTTATTATTCCATCATTATGCAGACCCCCTACCTGTTCCAGAACTATGGCGTCACGTATATACGTGGCAGCAAATGTCAGGCACCACACACCACATACACACCCTGCTGTGGAGGGAGACTGGATGTAAAAACCAGAAAGGAAATTATGAGGAAGGGACGGAATATCTAGGTCAGGTGGAGGGAGGGGGTGGGGTTAGGGGGGAGAAGCAGCGCAGGGGGGGGGGGGGGGGGGGGGGGGGGGGGGGAGGGGGAAGGAGAAAATCAGGTCTGTTAATTTTTGGTGTTGAGTGATATATATGTGATATTTGATATGTTGAGAATGATGTGTGTGTATGGTGCAACTATCATATTTTATTCAACAATTGTTCATTGTAATGTATCTTCACTATCTTTGTCCCATTCCATATTTCCCAGCTTGTTTCTCGTCAGCCAGCTAATACCAGAAATGCTGACCCAGCATCCTGACCATTCTCTGCCATGAACCATAAACCCTACACTACTTATTTTATTATTATTCTAATTTTTATATCGAGGATAATGGAATAAGCACTTACGTGCTTTTTTACATCCAGTCCCCGGGTGTATGCGGTTTTGTAAATTCTCTCATCTGTTCCCACCAGCACACAATGGCCTACTCTTACGAAAAGCGGAACAGGATTTAACATGCGCGCATGATGTTCTGCATGCATTCGAACACGGGGTCTCGGTTTATAGTCTCATCTAAAGAACGAAGGGTGGTGTCTGCACTGATGTGAACTCCAGGGGAAAATAATCCCCTTGAATGGGAATCGAACCCTAGTCGTC
>CM054142.1:11406816-11419316 GCA_028751875.1 Rapana venosa
AGTGTAGTGTAGTGTGGTTTAGTGTAGTGTAGTTTAGTGAAGTGTAGTGTAGTGTAGTGTAGTGTAATGTAGTGTAGTGTAGTGTGGTGTGGTGTAGTGTAGTGTAGTGTAGTGTTGTAGTGTAGTGTAGAGTAGTGTGGTGTGGTGTGGTGTAGTGTAGTGTAGTGTGTTAGTATAGTGTTGTGTGGTGTGGTGTGGTGTAGTGTAGTGTTAGTGTTGTGTGGTTTTAGTGTGGTGTGGTGTGGTGTGTGTAGTGTAGTGTGGTGTGGTGTGGTGTAGTGTAGTGTAGTGTGTGGTGTAGTGTATTGTAGTGTGGTGTGATGTGTTAGTGTAGTGTAGTGTAGTGTAGTGTAGTGTAGGTGTGGTGTGGTGTGTGTGTAGTGTATGTAGTTGAGTGTAGTGTAGTGTGGTGTTTGTTGATTGGTGTGGTGTGTGGTGTAGTGTAGTGTGGTGTGGTGTAGTGTAGTGTGTGTAGTGTGGTGTGGTGTGGTGTAGTGTAGTGTAGTGTGGTGTGGTGTAGTGTAGTGTAGTGTAGAGGAGTGTATGTGTGGTGTGGTGTGGTGTAGTGTTAGTGTAGTGAAGTGTAGTGTGGTGTAGTGTATAGTGTAGTGTGGTGTAGTGTAGTGTAGTGCAGTGTGGTGTAGGGTAGCGTAGTGTAGTGTAGTGTGATGCAGTGTGGTGTAGGGTAGTGTAGTGTAGTGTAGTATAGTGTGGTGTGGTGTAGTATAGTGTAGTGTGGTGTAGTGTATAGTTGTGTAATGTTGTGTAGTGTTGTGTAGTGTAGTGTGGAGTGGTGTGGTGTAGTGTAGTGTAGTGTAGCGTAGTGTAGTGTAGTGTATTGAATGTAGGGTAGTGTGGTGTAGTGTAGTGTAGTGTAGTGTGGTGTTGTGTAGTGTGGTGTAGTGTGGTGTGGTGTGTGTGATACAAGGAAAGGTCAGCTATGATTTCTTCTAACATTGTCCAGAGCCCCTACTTGTTTCAGTTTTGTGTTGCTATGTCTGTTGTCAAAACAAAATGTCAACACACACAGACACACACACACCACACACACACACACACACACACACACACACACACCACACACACACACACACACACTCACACCACACACACACGTACGCACGCACGCACGCACATGAGGTATTGGCACCAACATTTCTACTTTTTCTTCGTAACATTCCCTGACATCCTCTCTCTCTCTGTCTCTCTCTGTCTGTCTCACTCTCTCAGATTGAGTGAGAGAGTGACAGAGACAGAGACATAGAGAGATAGACAGACAGACAGAGACAGAGAAAGAGAGACAGACAGAATGGCAGGGGATGTAATCTCCAGCAAGAATATTCTTGAAAAGTTCACATAGAAGAGGTCAGAAAATTCATCATCATCAAAAACTATCTGTATTCTTGAAAATTTCACATAGAAAAGGTCAGAAAATTCATCACCATCAAAAACTATCTGTCTCATCTCAGCCTGTTGCTTCCCTTTCTGATTTGTCCATCTGCTCTGACCACAGCAGGGCGAGTAGTGAGTGTGTGTGATACAAGGAAAGGTCAGCTATGATTTCTTCTAACATTGTCCAGACCCCCTACTTGTTCCAGTGTTGTGTCGCCATGTCTGTGTTCCAAGAAAATGTCAACACACACACGTGCGCACGCACGCACGCACACACTCATGCACACACACATACACACACGCGCGCATGCGCACAAATAGACATGCACAGGCACACACATGCGAAAGCACACACACACACACACACACACACACACGCACACACACTCTCTCTCTCTCCATATATACACACACGCCCGCACACGCGCGCACGCCACACTGCACACCCACACATACACATACACCCTCCCCCTTCCACACACCACACACACACACACACACTACACACAACACACACACACACACACCTTTGTGTGGCCAAAATGGTCGAAACTTCAAAAAGAAAATTAGTGAGGAAAATATGGCATGTTATTTTTCTAGACTCGTGGGAGGCAGAAGTATACAACGTGCTGTCTTTTGTGTGGTAACAGTGAAAATAGCCTCTCTCTCTCTCTCTCTCTCTCACTCCTCTCTCTCTCTCATCTCTCTCTCTCTCTCTCTCTCTCTCTCTCTCTTTCTCTTTCTCTTTCTTATCTCCCTCCCTTTCTCTGTAACCCTTGGGAATAAAAATTATGAATCAAATCTCTCTCTCTCACTTTCTCTCTCTCTCTCTCTCTCTCTCCTCTCTCTCTCTCTCTCTCCTCTTTCTCTCTTTCCTCTCTTCCCTCTCTCTGTGGACGTTCTCGCGCGCGCGCGTGCGTGTGTGTGTGTGTGTGTGTGTGTCTGTGTGTCCCTTTGTGCGTGCGTGTGTACACTTACGTGATAGGCATGTCTAATTATTATTATCAGCATTTCTTTCAACTCCTTTTCTTGATTTACTTCTGTCACTATTTTTCTCCCAGTCCATATTTCTCAGCTTGTTTCATGTCAGCAAAACAACGCCAGAAAGGCTGCCCCAGCACAGTCACCATTCTCTGCCATGGCCCATAAACCCTGCACTGACAGAACCTGGTCACCGTCATCCATCACAAGCCACACACAACAAGCCAGACTGCAGAACACCACACAACAAGCCAGACTGCAGAACACCACACAACGAGCCAGACTGCAGAACACCACACACACAACAAGCCAGACTGCAGAACACCACACAACAAGCCAGACTGCAGAACACCACACAACAAGCCAGACTGCAGCACACCACAACAAGCCAGACTGCAGCACACCACACAAAAGCCAGACTGCAGCACACCACCAACAAGCCAGACTGCAGCATCACACTACACAACAAGCCGACTGCAGCATCACACTACACAACAAGCCAGACTGCAGCATCACACCACAAACAAGCCAGACTGAGGCACACCACACAACAAGCCAGACTGAAGCACCACACACAACAAGCCAGACTGCAGCACCACACACAACAAGCCAGACTGCAGCACACCACACACAACAAACCATACTGCAGCACACTACACCACACAACACCACACAACACATGTCTCCTCCCTGCTCACAGTGCTAACCATCTCACAGCCATTATTTTTTACAACCATCCAGTCTTTGCCCTGTCCTCCCAGCTTCTGCCAGTCAGACTGCCACCAAGTTAATGAACCCTAACTCTGTTCTCCATAAATCAAGTTATGTCCCTTGTGGGTTGCGCACTTTCATGTCAGTTGTGGCATACCAGCTACAAGAGTATGCAGGATTGCTCACATGTTGCGAAGATGTTTTTAGTCTACGTCGTTATCTGTTTCCATCACCTAACATGTTCTTTTCTGGTATTACTTTCTGTATTTTTGCTCCTGTTTGTGTTCTGTTGCTAATGTGTATGCTTCAGTAGTTCACTTGATTTATGTCTGCGAATAAAGAATGTTTATCAGGCAAATGTATCGTTTGTTGTTTTGCTGTTGGCTGTGAAAGGAAGAGTTAATTATTGATATAATATATATGTGCATATTATGTGTGCGTTTTATTAATAATGTGCATAAATGTTCACAGATTAGTATATGAGCATGCTCAGATGTACACAATCACGTGTGGACACATGCATGCACAGATACTCAAACACACAAACACACTAACATAAGCTCGCAACCACACACACACACACACACACACACACACACACACACACACACACACACACACACACACACACACACACACACACACACACACACACACACACACACACACACATACACACGCTTGTGTTTTGTGTATGCATGTATTTGTGAGTAAGGGGTTGGTTTTCTTTAAGTATGTTAAACTGAAGAAAACACGCATACACGCAACGCACGCACGCACACACACAAACACACTGTGCTGTGATCCCTTGGGTGAAAAGATCAGAGAGCAAATGAAGGGGAGGGGTGATGAAGAGAATCTGATAATGAAGCCTGTGATCTCAAATTCTATGGGAGGGGATAAGGTAACTGTAGTGTCAGTGTGTGCATGTTCGCTTGTGTGTGTGTGTGTATGCGCGCGTGCGTGCGTGCGCGCGCGCGCGCGTATGTGCGTTTGTGAGTGACTGTGGCTTTTGTGTTTGTGTGTGTGAGTGTGAGCCTGTGTATAAATATGTGTGTTTAATTGTGTGATTATGTGCATGTCTGTTGTTGTTGTTGCTTCGATGTTACGTCTGTTCACTCAAAGTGATATTATACCACATGTGTGTGCCGGAGAGTGTCTGTACCAGCATGCATGTGTCCACATGTAGGTAACCACGTATACATGCAAGACTGCAATTAAAGTCGTAACATGATGCAACCACACACAATCACTAAAGAATATTTCCAACAAAACAAACAATTTTGGCATTCCGGGATTCCTCCCACATTTAAACTACCACTCCAACGAAAGTGCTTCAGATAGGACAATAAACTGAGGTCTCAGGTGCAAACACTCACAGAACATCTTGCACTCAGGTTGAGACACATGCTGACTTTTGGAAGAGTAGGCCATTGTGTGTTGAGGAAAACGGAAGGTAAAATTTCAAAAAGTGCTCGCACACTGGTGTCACGTTTAGATATCAGCCCAGAAGTTGCAATGTGGCTACCTGTATGCTGGGCACACATGGCCACATGTGTGAAATCTTAACATTGGTGAACCTCAGAACTCTAGCTGAGGAACAAAAGAAAGAAACAAGAAAACAAGAGTATTTGCCACAACACACACATACACACACACACAACACACACACACACACAAGCACACACACATTACAACACACACACACACACTATCAACACACATACACACACAAACACACATCACACACACACTTACACACACAACACACACACACATTTTTACACACACTTACACATACACACACACAAACACCACACACACCTACTATCAACACACACACACTACACAACAAACTCACACACACACACCACACACACACACACACACACACACTACCAACAACACCACACAACATGCACACACTTGCACGCACGCACCACGAACGCAGTCACCCCCCCCCCCCCCCCCCCCCAGCACACACTACCAAAACACACAAACCACACACACAACCCAACACACACACAACACACACTCACACACACATACACACACCACTCCCACACACACACACACACCACCACCATACACTCACACACACCCCACACACACACCACAACACACACACACACACACACACCACACACACACACACATACACTCAAACACACATCCTTTCTCATCCAGCCTCACATAATGAAAAGGTCAGAAAATTCATCATCATCAAAAACTGTTTGTCTCATCTCTGCCTTTTCCTTTTTTTAAAAATATTTTTCCATCTACTGTGACCACAGAAGGGTGAGTGTAGTGTAGTGTAGTGTGGTGTGGTGTAGTGTAGTGTAGTGTGGTGTGGTAGTGTAGTGTGGTGTGGTTTAGTGTGGTGTGTGTTGGTGTGTATAGTGTAGTGTAGTGTAGTTAGTGTAGTGTGGTGTTGTGTGGTTAGTGTACTGTGTGTAGTGTGGTGTGGTGTAGTGTAGTGTAGTGTGGTGTAGTGGTAGTGTAGTGTGGTGTAGTGTAGTGTAGTGGAGTTGTAGTTGTAGTGTAGTGCAGAGTAGTGTAGTGTGGTGTAGTGTGCTGTGGTGTGTGTGTGTGTGATACAAGGAAAGGTCAGCTATGATTTCTTTTAACATTGTCCAGACCCCCTACTTGTTTCAGATTTGTGTCGCTATGTCTGTTTGTCCAACAAAATGTCAACACACACAGACACACACACACAGACACACACACGTGTGCACGCACATGCACGCACACACACACACACACACACACACACACACACACACACACACACACACACACTCACATGACGCAATGGCACCAACATTCCTACTTTTTATTCGTAACATTCCCTGACATACTCTCTCTGTCTTTCCGTCTCTGTGTCTGTCTAACTCTCTCAGATAGAGTGAGAGAGAGACAGAGACATAGAGAGATAGACAGACAGACAGAGACAGAGAAAGAGAGACAGACAGAATGACAGGGGATGTAATCTCCAGCAAGAATATTCTTGAAAAGTTCACATAGAAGAGGTCAGAAAATTCATCATCATCAAAAACTATCTGTATTCTTGAAAATGTCACATAGAAAAGGTAAGAAAATTTATTATCATCAAAAACTATCTGTAGGTCAGAAAATTTATCATCATCAAAAACTATCTGTCTCATTTCAGCCTGTTGCTTCCCTTTCTGATTTGTCCATCTGCTCTGACCACAGCAGGGCGAGTAGTGAGCGTGTGTGATACAAGGAAAGGTCAGTTATGATTTCTTCTAACATTGTCCAGACCCCCTACTTGTTCCAGATTTGTGTCGCCATGTCTGTATTCCAACAAAATGTTAACACACACACGTGCGCGTGCACGTACGCACACACTCATGCACACACACACACACATGCACGTACACATACACACACGTGCGCATGCGCACAAACAGATACCCACGCGCGCACACATACACACATGCCAACGCACACATACATACACACACGCATGCACACACACACACACTCTCTCTCTCTGTCTATCTCTCTCATATACGCACACATATACACACACGCACGCACACGCGCGCATCGCACACATACCACATGCCAAACGCCACATACATACACACCGCGCGCGCACACACACTCTCTCTATCTCTCTCACACACATATATACACACACGCATGCACACACAACTACACCACACCACACCCACACACACACACACACTCACGCACAACCACACATACACATACACCCTCCTTTCCCCCCCTCCACACACACACACACACACACACACACACACACACATACACACACACACACATACACCTCCCCCCTCCACACACACACACACATTCATACACACACACCTTTGTGTGGCCAAAATGGTCGAAACTTCAAAAAGAAAATTAGTGAGGAAAATAGGGCATGTTATTTTTCTAGACTCTGTGGGAGGCTGAAGCATACATGTGCAGTCTTTTGTGTGGTAACAGCGAAAACAGCGCTCTCTCTCTCTCTCTCTCTCTCTGCTCTCTCTCTCTCTCTCTCTCTCTCTCTCTCTCTCTCTCCTCTCTCTCTCTCTCTCTCTCTCTCTCGCTCTCGCTCTCTCTCTCTCTTTCTCTCTCTCTTTCTCTCTCTCTCTCTCTCTCTCTCTCTCTCTCTCTCTCTCTTTTCTCTCTCTCTTTCTCTCCCCTCTCTCTCTCTCCCCCTCCTCCCTCTCTCTGTAACCCTTGGGAATAAAAATTATGAATCAAATCTCTCTCTCCTCTCTCTCTCTCTCTTCTCTCTCTCTTCTCTCTCTCTCTCCTCTCTCTCTCTCTCTCTCTCTCTACTCTCCCCTCCTCTCTCTCTCTTCCTCTCTCTCTTTGTGGACGTGCTCGTGTGTGTGTGAGTGTGTGTGTGTGTGTGTGTGTGTGTGTCTGTGTCTGTGTGTCTCTTTGTGCGTGCGTGTGTACACTTACGTGATAGGCATGTCTAATTATTATTATCAGCATTTCTTTCAACTCCTTTTCTTGATTTACTTCTGTCACTATTTTCCTCCCAGTCCATATTTCACAGCTTGTTTCATGTCAGCAAAACAACGCCAGAAAGGCTGCCCCAGCACAGTCACCATTCTCTGCCATGAACCATAAACCCTGCACTGACAGAACCTGGTCACCGTCATCCATCACAAGCCACACACAACAAGCCAGACTGCAGAACACCACACACAACAAGCCAGACTGCAGCACACCACACACAACACAACGCATGCTTCTCTACTCACAGAGCTATATATCTCACAGCCATTTTTCAACCATCCAGTCTTTGTCAAACCAGCCTAGTTTCTAACACTAACACTATGTTTTTGTTTCCTCCTTATCTTTTGTTAATTACTTGCCCTACGATTACCGTACCATTCATTCTGATCTTGCTATTATGGCCACATTATGTCGGTTATTTTGCATCCTTAAGGTCAGATGTCTACAGAGAGCCTATCAATATTGGGCCACCATATGGTCACCAACCAGAAAAACCCTGCACTTCAGTTCGTGGTGTTCAGTGGTACCTGTCCAGCACACTCAGAGAACTGTCTACAAAGCCCACTAAGCATGCTCACAGAGCCAGACTGAGTGAGACGCCGAGTTGTAGCAGCAACCTTTAGTACATCGCCAGAACAGCCCCATCTTCCCAAGAATCTCTAGTCCCAAAAAGATTCACATAACCTCACCACAGAGGTGGAACAGTATGGGACATTAACACAAAAGCAGGGCTACAAGAATGATGGATCAGAAACTCTTTTGGGGGATATTGTATGATGGTTGATGATGATAAAGATGATATAAACGTAATGCTGTGAGGTACACCATCCTCAGAGCTAATGATAGAATGGTGCACATTACTATTCCTATCCTATCTTATCGTAGCATCGATCAGGTCTGAGAGATATAAACATGCGCAGTGTTAGTACAGTTTAAGTATTAATGTCAAGTTCGCCTCCGTAAAACTACATACTAGTTTAGTGTGTATTCCCAGTCTTTGCAATCATTTCAAAGAACATTGGTGGATCAGTGGTCTAGAGGTAACGCGCCTGTTTAGAAAGCGAAAAGTCCGGGTCGGAAGTGTGTGGTGGTTCGAATCCCGTTTGGACCCGAAACTTTTTCCCCATCCATTAGATCAGGAGTGGTGGTCTGGGCGCTAGTCTTTCGGATAAGACGATAAACCGAGATCCCGTGTGTTGCACACAATTATTTAGCGCACGTAAAAGAACCCACGGCAACAAGAGAGTTGTCCCTGGCAACATTCTGTAGAAAAAAGCCACTCTGATAGGGAAACAAATACTATTGCAGACAGGAAAAAAGAAAAAAAGGGTGGCGCTGCTCTTGTGGCGACGTGCTCTCCTCGGGGAGAACAGCCCGAATTTCACGCAGAGAAATCTGCTGTGACTTAAAAAGGTATAAATAAATACATAAATAAATAAATTTACTCTGGCTAGGAGCTTACCAGAGTTCCTAAAACACCCATGACTAATGGGATTCAAACCTGTGACCTCCAGTGATAATTCTAGTGCACTAATCACTGTACAATGGCAGCTGGTGACATGCACAATCTTGTTTATTGCTTGTTTTGCTCTCAACACACCAAGTTATGTTCCCTGTGTGCTGATATTTTCATGGTCTATTCTGCTTTAACTATGCCGAGAGTGTGCAGGAGAATAGTTGTAATGTTCGGGGTTCGTTTTCAGCTTTCGCTTTTTCGCTGCTTTCTTATCGCTTGACCCGCTTCTGTCAGTATGGGGTTTATGGTCTGTAAGGGAGAATGGCAACGATGCTGGTGCAGCGCTTCTGCCATTTGTTTTGCTGACGTTAACACAAGCTGTAAAATAAAGACAGAAGAAAAAAGTTGAAAAAATAGTAAATCAGCAACAAAAAGTGACAGGAAAACGTTAATGGTGATGGAATCCATTACTAGCCATTATCATCGTCTTCATCATAAGCAGCATCAGCGTGATGGTTGTTTTGATGTTGAAAGCAATTTGCTCTAATATAATTAGGGTAAAAAGGCACAAACATGGTTAAGTGCTTCTCTCTCTCTCTCTCTCTCTCTCTCTCTCTCTCTCTCTCTCTCTCTCTCTCTCTCTCTCTCTCTCTCTTCTTTTTCTTTTTTTCTTTCTTTCTCTCTCTTGATTGTTGTGTGTTTTGATATACTTATTTATTTATTGGACCGAGGACTGGATAAAAAAAGCCAACATTGAGTACATTCATTCATTCATTTACTCTGTCTCACACACACAACACACACAACAGAAACAAACACACACACACACACACACTCTCTCTCTCTCTCTCTCTCTCTCTCTCTCTCTCTCTCTCTCTCTCTCTCTCTCTCTCTCTCTCTCTCTCTCTCTCTCTCCTCTCTCTCTCTCTCTGGCTCTGTACCGTCCTTTAATGGATATAATGTCAAAGGTAACAGGAATCGACAAGGGTGATTCTGCTGATTCAGTTCCCAGCATAAAAAAACAAAAAACAAAAACAACTTCAATTCCTTTGTGGGGATTTTTCAGACTCACTGGCTCTTGCCCACCGTTGAATATGGCAGAGTTGTGACTGTGCCCCGCCAGTCAAGTGTCATCCATGTCACTGAGGGAATAATGATGCAGTGTGTTGCTCCCACTGCCAGGATAGCAGTGGTCTGTAGCTGTCAGTCCTTGCTGATTTCAGATCAGACACGCACTGCAGGTACATGGCATGACCTTGTGCCATGATGGACCTCTACTGTGTCAACATGATTTTTTTGGCTTTTTTCTGAGAGTGATTTTTCAGACTTACTGTCCCCAAGTCAGTGTCAAGGTGCTTTATATTGGTATGGATCCAGCTTATTGAGTGTGTTACAAGCCACTGGTCAGACTAGCATTCGTTCGTTTGTTTGAAATTATGTATATAACATGAGTGGTTTGGTTGGGTTTTTTTTTTTTTTTGCTTTAGTGGAATTTGGCTTAGGAGTTCTGCTATAGTTATTGTTGGTATTTCGATGAGTTTCTTTGTATGGTTTTGAAAAACACCTTTTTAAACTTTAACATTGTCATGAAAAGTTTAAAATATAACAATGTGTTTACCAGCAACTATCGCTAGCGCAACATGCGTTGGAGACAAATAACGTGCGATATAGTCCTCACAGATGTCAACTAAAACGTGTGAAACAAGCAGGAAGAAAAGGGAAAGGAGACGAACATTCCAGGACCAGATTTCAAGAAAATAGGGGTATGATTATTTGCAAAAGAACCATCAACATTTTCATAGGTAGATTTGACAACGGAAAATGTAACGGTACAGGTGTCTCATATCCTAGGTGGTTTTTAATTATAACATTTTATGTTTCATGCATTTTCTACTCTTAATGCCTCGTTATTTACAAAATACTGTTCGTATTGTACCCTCTGTTTTTATAGATACTTCTGGCCCTTTACCGTGTTGTCCTTTCATCCTCACCCATTTCAAAATAATGCGCACGATTTCCAATAAAAGTATTCTTTTCTTAATCATCTACACATGCGACTGGCATGCTTTATGTTCCCTTTGCATGTTTCATAATAGTTGAACTACAAACAGTTAGAACTCTTTCTAATCATCACTATCAAGCTCCTTTTCTCTTTCTCTTTCAGATACAATATTTGTTACCGATGTTGTTGTTTAGTGTGTGTTTTTAAATAGCTTGTTTACATTGGCCAAAGAGTGGCAGGAATGCTGCACCGGCATTGTCACCATTCTCTGCCATGGACCATAAACCCTACACTGACAGAACCTGGTCGCCAGCATCCATCAGGAGTGTACAGACAAGCCAGACTGCAGCCCCACAAAAATGCATCTCCCTGCTCTCAGCCCTAATTGTCTGACAACAGCCCCACAGTCATCTAACAGCCATCCCTGCTCTACCCAACCATCCCACATTCCCCTCTCAGACACACTGAGAGACGCATTGTCAACGACCCCTAACTCCGCTCTCCACAAACCAAGTTATGTCCCTTGCGCGTTGACAGTTTGATGGCAGAATGCTCCTAGGTCCTGCATGTGTGTCTGGAGATTCTGGCAGATTATCTGGCACATGCTGGCAAGGTTGCGTGGTGGTGGCTCGGCATGTAGCGGCTTATTTTCTGCCACGCTGCTTTAACTGTGCTGTCTCTGCTGCTGCTGCTGCTGCTGCTGCTGCTGCTGCTGTGAGTGTTGCTGGAGAGTCCTGCTGTACATCAGTCGTTTGCGTGGATATCACCAGCCCCGATAAACACAGGGCGCAGTCTCAATGGAAGAGGCGCTGTTGCTCCAGAGTACTGTTAAAGCATTGCTTTTTCTTTTTGGGTAGGTTGAGTGAGTTAGTGATTAAACTCTGCGTTTCTTTTGTACTTGTCATCTGTTTAGTTTATTATTTTTATTTATTTTATTTTATTTTATACCACTTAAAGTCACGGCAGATTTCTCTGCGTGAAATTCGGGCTGCTCTCCCCGGGGAGGGCGCGTCGCCATAAGAGCAGCGCCACCCATTTTTATTTTATTTTTCCTGTCTGCAACTGTATTTGTTTCCCCATCAGAGTGGGTTTTTTCTACATAATTTTGCCAGGGACAACTCTCTTGCAGCCGTGGGATCTTTTACGTGCGCTGAATAATTATGTGTAAAACACGGGACCTCGGTTTATCGTCTCATCCGAAAGACTAGCGCCCAGACCACCACTCATGGTCTAATAGATGGGGGGAAAGTTTCGGGTCCAAACGGGATTCGAACCACCGCACATTTCCGACCCGGACTTTTCGCTTTCTAGACAGGCGCGTTACCTCTAGACCACAGACGTTTAAGAGAGAACACCTCAAATTTACTTGTAATGTAGCAGTTGAGTTTTAGAAAAGGTTAAGTCTGTTTCATCAACATTAGATCTGAAGTAATATATCAAAATATGTATATG
>CM054142.1:11421816-11431816 GCA_028751875.1 Rapana venosa
TTTTGTTTTGCTGCCTCATCTTCTGTGAGGTTTCTATCCTGCTAGCCCATATGCTGCTCATTTCAGTCTTTTCCCCCAGCCATGCCTAGGTCTGTCCTCTCCAAAGTCCCACCTGCGAACACACAGAGAACAACTTGTGCATACTTTAAAACCCGTTCCGCGTTTTGGAAGAGTAGGCCTTTTTGTGACAGTGTGAATGGTTGATAGAATTTACAAAACCACAGACACAAGGGGATTGAATGTAAAACAAGGAGCATAAGTTCTTATTCCTGTATTCTCTAAATAAAAATGATAAACAGAAAAAAATAAAATATTTTTTAACAGTAGAGTAATAATCTAAAATTTTCAAATCAAACCATTTGATTCTTCTAGTAATTTATCAATATTTTTACTTAATGGGTATATCTATCTATATATATATATATATATATATATTTATATATATATATTATATATATATATATATATATATATATATATAATATATATATACTTCTGTCTTTTTCTAAGAAAGTATGTCCTTTGCTGTACTTTTTCTTTAGGCCAGAACAAAATAGTTGTTTTTTCTCTGTCTACCTCTGAATGCCCCAGACAGATTCTTGAGATTGATATCTCATAGACAGAATTCTGAAAATAACCTTCAGAGGAAAAAACTCAGTCATTCTTCAAAACAAGGTGGCCAAACTCAAGACAGCCTAATCCATGCAAACAAATTGTAGCCCATTTTTGTACACAAACACACACACACATACAAACACTTCACGTGCACACCCACCCGCATGCATGCTGCACACACACAAACACACACACACACACACACCCACACACACACACACACACAGATATCCAATCAAGAATAACTCAAACACACAAGCATGATGAAAAACAGTCTGAGACAGAAAAGGAAACACCACTTCAAAAGTCACGTGCTTTTTGTCAACACTCCTCCAATCAAAGCAGCTGTCTGGAACAGCAGCCAAGCATAATTAAACATCCAGTGATCACAGACAACAGTCCCTTAAGTCGTCTGCCCCATACCAAGCCCAAGAAAAACACCAGTCAGGGGGGTAATAATCCACCCCAGTTCCAAGCTGCAAATGGTGTTGACAACACGACAGCAGACTCTCATGAAAACTTTGAAAGAGGACACTGATGTTTCTAACATGGCCATCGTCTCTAAACTAGACAGTAAAAACAAGACAGCTTCAGCACCAAGTGGGACAAAGCAATGACCCTTTACCTGATGTTTTTGTGTGACATGTTGTCAGTGTTATTTTGCTTTCGTAGTTCTCTGACAATGTGTAGACTAATGCTGTCTAGACAGACTTGTTTGCTGCAGTTTGATCATCGGTGTCTTAAATGTCCAGCATCAATAGTGAGAGTGCCCTCTGCTACAGTGTTTATTGTTTCATAAACAAGTTGTAAAAGTGGACGTGAGACAGTAATCTCTATTTCTGTAATTATCATTCTTTCAGGGATATTTGACTGAAACACATTGGCTCTCTTGCTGCTGTTTGATCATGAAGATCTTTAATGTCCTGTATCATTGGCGAGTTTGCACTGGCCATGGTGCTGCTCACTTAATAAAGAAGTTGTAAAACTGAGCATTGGATAGTAATCTAAACACTGCCATTAGGAGTCATTCAGAACGGCCATTATAATTTCAGTAAAGCTGATATTCTGGAAATGCTCATATAAATCTGAATGACAAAACAACTGTCTTTCAAGCATAGCATTCAACAAACCCATCTAACCCATCCAAATGAAAAAAACAGATTCCCCATGCTACCAAATATCTACACACTCACACACACACATACATACACACAAACACACACACACTCCTATATGCATGTAGATAACCACCTATAAATAATCCAGGCATGATTGAAAACAGACAGTCTAAGGCAAAAATGGAACTACCTCTTCAAAAGTCATGAGCTTTATGTACAACACTCCTATCAAAATAGCCATCTGGAACAGCAGCCAAGCGTAATTAAACATCCAGTGATCACAGGCCACAGTCCCTAAAGTTGTCTGCCCCATACCAAGCCCAAGAAAAACACCAGTCAGGAGGGAAATAATCCACCCCAGTTCAAAGTTGCAAATGGTGTTGACAACACAACAACAGACTATCATGAAAACTTTGAAAGAGGTCACCAATGTTTCTAACATGGCTATCGTCTGCAAACTAGACACTAAAAACAAAACGTCTTCAGAACCAAGTGGGAAATAGTGATAACCATATAGGTGATATTGTTCTCTGAATTGTTTTCAATGTCAGTTTACTTTTGTAGTCATTTGATAATCTGTAAACTAATGCTGTCTCGACAGAAAAACATTGTTTATTTTTGTTATGCTGCAATTTGATCATCAGGATGTAAATTATCTTGTATCTTTGGTGAATATGCTTTGGGTTACAGTGTTCACTCTTTTGTAAAGAAGCTGTAATAGTTGACCATCAATAGTAATCTAAGCACCATCACTAGTAGCCTTTCCAGGCAGCCATTATAACTTTGTTCATGCATATATAAATCTGAATGATAAAGACAAATCACTATCAAGTTGACTTATCAGTCAACCCGGCTAAGTCATCTACATGAAACAAAGAGATGCCTCCTCCTAAAAATAACTTCACACACACAAACACACACATACACGTGTACACACGCACGCACACATACACGCACGCGTGCACACATGCATACATGCATACACACACCTATATGCACACATATACCCAGCCAGAAACAACCCAGGCAGGACTGAAAACAGACTGAGACAGAAACGGAACCATCACTTCAAAAGTTACCTGCTTTGCAGACAATCAAAAGAGCTGTCTGGAACAGCAGCCAAGCATAATTAAACATCCAGTGATCACAGGCCATAGTCCCTAAAGTCGTCTGCCCCATACCAAGCCCAAGAAAAACACCAGTCAGGAGGGTAATAATCCACCCCAGTTCCAAGCTGCAAATGGCGTTGACAACACGACAGCAGACTATCATGGAAACTTTGAAAGAGGACACTGATGTTTCTAACATGGCCATCGTCTGCAAACTAGACAGTAAAAACAAGACAGCTTCAGCAGCAAGGCAATGACCCTGTAGCTGATGTTTTTGTCAGAAATGTTTTCAGTGTTACTTTGCTTTAGTAGTTGTTTGATAATCTGTAGAATAAGGTTGTCTAGACAGAAGGACATTGATTTTTTGCTGCAGTTTGATCATCAGGATGTAAAATGTCCTGTATCTTTGGTGAATATACTCTGAGCTATTTGTTTATTCTTTTGTAAACAAGTTGTAAAAGTTGACTATCAACAATAATCTAAACACCAACACTAATAGCCTTTTAGGGGCAGATATCATAACTTTGTTCATACTTATATAAATCTGATTGACAAAAATCCCAATAATACGTCAAGCATAGCAATCAACAAACCTGTCTAACCTATCCAAATCAAACCAATAAGTTACCCCCTTCTAACAAATATCTTCACACACACATAGAGCTACCTGCATACAGATATCCACCTAGAAAGAACACAGGCAGGACTGAAAACACTATGAGACAAAAACAGAAACACCACTTCTAAAGTCACATGCTTTATGTACATTACGTCCCCTCCTTCCCCAATAAAAACGTGTCTGGAACAGCAGCCAAGCATAATTAAACATCCAATGATCACAGACTAGAGTCCCTAATGTCGTCTGCCCCATACCAAGAAAAACACCAATCAGGGGGGTAATAATCCACCCCAGTACCAAGCTGCAATGGTGTTGACAACACGACAGCAGACTATCGTGAAAACTTTGAAAGAGGACACTGATGTTTCTAACATGGCCATCGTCTGCAAACTAGACAGTGAAAACAAGACAGCTTCAGCAGCAAGTGGGACAAGGTGATGACCCTGTAGGTGATGTTTTTGTCTGAACTATTTTCAGTGTTATTTTGCTTTCATAGTTGTCCGACAATGTGTAGACTAATGCTGTCTAGACAGAAAGACATTTTTTTGTTGCAGTTTGATCATCAGTGTCTTAAATGTCCAGCATCAATGGTGAGTGTGTCCTCTGCTACAGTGTTTATTGTTTCATAAACAAGTTGTAAAAGTGGACGTTAGACAGTAATATCTATTTCTGTAATTATCATTCTTTCAGGGATATTTGACTGAAACACATTGGCTCTCTTGCTGCTGTTTGATCATGAAAATCTTTAATGTCCTGCATCATTGGTGAGTTTGTACTGGTCACGATGCTGCTCCCTTAATAAACAAGTTGTTAAACTGGGCATTGGATAGTAATCTAAACACTGTCACTAGGAGTCATTCAGAACAGCCATTATAATTTCAGTAAAGCTGATATTCTGGAAATGCTCATATAAATCTGAATGACAAAACAACTGTCTTACAAGCATAGCATTCAACAAACCCATCTAACCCAACCAAATAAAACAAACAGATTCCCCACGCTGCCAAATATCTTCACACACACACACACATTCCTATATGCATGTAGATAACCACCTATAAATAATCCAGGTATGATTGAAAACAGACAGTCTAAGACAAAAAGGAAACACCTCTTAAAAAGACATGCGCTTTATCTACAACACTCCTCCGATCAAAACAGCTATTTGGAACAGCAGCCAAGCATGATTAAATATCCAGTGATCACACACGACAGTCCTTAAAGTCATCTGCCCCATACCAAGCCCAAGAAAAACACCAGTCAGGAGGGTAATAATCCACCCCAGTTCCAAGCTGCAAACGACAGCAGACTATCATGAAAACTTTGAAAGAGGTCACAATGTTTCTAACATGGCCATCGTCTGCAAACTAGACAGTAAAATCAAGACAGCTTCAGCACCAAGTGGGACAAGGCAATGACCCTGTAGCTGATGTTTTTCTCTGAAATGTAGTCAGTGATACTTTGCTTTCATAGTTGTTTGATAATCTGTAGACTAAGGTTGTCTAGACAGAAGGACATTGATTTTTTGCTGCAGTTTGATCATCAGGATGTAAAATGTCCTGTATCTTCAGTGAATATGCTCTGAGCTACAGTGTTTATTCTTTTGTAAACAAGTTTTAAAATTTGACTATGAAAAGTAATCTAAATACCAACACTGGTAGCCTTTCCAGGCAGCCATTATAACTTTGTTCATGCATATATAAATCTGAATGACAAAAATAACTCACTATCAAGTTGACTTATCAATCAGCCCATGTAACTCGTTTACATCAAACAAAGAGATTCCTCTTCTTAAAAATAACTTCACACACACAAATACACACATACACGTGTACACACGCACGCACACATGCACGCACGCATGCACACATGCACACACACATACACACACCTATATGCACAGAAACAACCCTGGCAGGACTGAAAACAGACTGAGACAGAAACGAACCACCACTTCAAAAGTTACCTGCTTTGCAGACAACACTCCTCCAATCAAAACAGCTGTCTGAAACAGCAGCCAAGCATAATTAAACATCCAGTGATCACAGACCTCAGTCCCTAAAGTCGTCTGCCCCATACCAAGCCCAAGAAAAACACCAGTCAGGAGGGTAATAATCCACCCCAGTTCAAAGCTTCAAATGGTGTTGACAACACGACAGCAGACTATCGTGAAAACTTTGAAAGAGGACACCAATGTTTCTAACATGGCCATCGTCTGCAAACTAGACAGTAAAAACAAGACAGCTTCAGCACCAAGTGGGACAAGGCGATGACCCTACAGGTGATGTTTTTGTCTGAAATGTTGTCAGTGTGTTTTTGCTTTAGTAGTTGTTTGACAATCTGTAGATATGCTGTCTAGACATAAAGACAGTGTTTTTTGTTTGTTTGTTGTTGTTTTTGTGTTGTTGTTTTGTTGTTGTTGTTTTGTGTGTGTGTTTTTTGGTGTGTGGTTTTTTTTTTTTGGGGGGGTGGGGGCTGCTGCAGTTTGATGTTCAGGAGGTGAAATGTCCTGTATCCCTGGTGAATATGCTCTGGGCTTCAGTGTTTATTCTTTTGTAAGCAAGTTGTAAAAGTTGACTATGAAAAGTAATCTAAACACAAACACTAGCAGCCTTTTAGGGCAGGTATTATAATTTCATTCATGCATATATAAATCTGAATGATAAAAAACAACCACCTGTCAAGCATAGCAATCAACAAACCCCTCCAACCCATCCAAATCAAACCAAGAAATTGCCCCCTCCTAACAAATATCTTCACTCACCCCCCCACACCCCCCCCCACAC
This sequence comes from Rapana venosa, assembly GCA_028751875.1. Classification (NCBI taxonomy): domain Eukaryota; kingdom Metazoa; phylum Mollusca; class Gastropoda; order Neogastropoda; family Muricidae; genus Rapana; species Rapana venosa. Next base: position 11,428,064 of record CM054142.1, read on the forward strand.
ACACACCACACACACACAGCTACCTTCACACAGATATCCACCTAGAAATAACCCAGGCAGGCCTGAAAACAGACTGAGAGAAACGAACCACCACTTCAAAAGTTACCTGCTTTGCAGACAACACTTCCCCAATCAAAACAGCTGTCTGGAACAGCAGCGTAACATAATTAAACATCCAGTGATCACATACCACAGTCCCTAAAGTCGTCTGCCCCATACCAAGCCCAAGAAAAACACCAGTCAGGAGGGTAATAATCCACCCCAGTTCCAAGCTGCAAATGGTGTTGACAACACGACAGCAGACTATCATGAAAACTTTGAAAGAGGACACTGATGTTTCTAACATGGCCATCGTCTGCAAACTAGACAGTGAAAACAAGACAGCTTCAGCACCAAGTGGGACAAGGCAATGACCCTGTAGCTGATGTTTTTCTCTGAAATGTTGTCAGTGATACTTTGCTTTAGTAGTTGTCTGATAATGTGTAGACTAATGCTGTCTAGACAGAAAGACATTGGTTTTTTGTGTGTTTTTGCTGCAGTTTGATCATCAGGAGGTTGAATGTCCTGTATCCCTGGTGAATATGCTCTGGGATTCAGTGTTTATTCTTTTGTAAACAAGTTGTAAAAGTTGACTATGAAAAGTAATCTAAACACAAACACTAGCAGCCTTTTAGGGAAGGTATTATAATTTTATTCATGCCTTTATAAATCTGAATGACAAAAAACAACTACCTGTCAAGCATAGCAATCAACAAACCCCTCCAACCCATCCAAATCAAACCAACAAATTGCCCCATCCTAAAAAATATCTTCACTCAACCCCCTCTTCCCCACACACACACCCACCCACCCACAGCTACCTTCACACAGATACCCACCTACAAATAACTCAGGCAGGACTGAAAACAGACTGAGACAGAAACGGAACCACCACTTCAAAAGTTACCTGCTTTGCAGACAACACTCCCCCAATCAAAACAGCTGTCTGGAACAGCAGCGTAACATAATTAAACATCCAGTGATCACAGACCTCAGTCCCTAAAGTCGTCTGCCCCATACCAAGCCCAAGAAAAACACCAGTCAGGAGGGTAATAATCCACCCCAGTTCCAAGCTGCAAATGGCGTTGACAACACGACAGCAGACTATCGTGAAAACTTTGAAAGAGGACAATGATGTTTCTAACATGGCCATCGTCTGCAAACAAGACAGCTTCAGCACCAAGTGGGACATGGCAATGACCCTACAGGTGATGTTTTTCTGTCCAATATGTTCAATATTATTTTGTTTTTGTAGTTGTCTGGTAATCTGTAGGCTAATGCTGTCTAGACAGAAGCACATTGTCTGTTCTTGGTGGGATTTGATCACAAGAATCTGAAAGATCCTGCATTATTGATATGTATTCACAGCTACAGTGTTTCATTCTTTGATAAACAAGTTGTAAACAGGGACATTAGACAGGATTGCAAATAGTGCTATTGGTTGTAAGACTAAGGTGTATTGGGAACTCTGTATATTAGTTAACTTATAAGATTGCTTCTGTTAGAAATATTTCAAAAAGTAAATTGGGACAGGAACAGCTTAGAGGTTAGAGACTTGCAATGAGGATTGGACAGCCTGACATCAAGCAGGGTGTGAGACACCACAGAGGCGCCCAGTCAAGGGGATTTTTCACCTCCAGTTAGCATTGGCACTGACTCCATTCCCCTAACAGTCTTTCAGATGAGACTCTAAGCTGAGGACGTGTGCAAATGCATGCAGAACATTTAGCACACCTGCTAAAATCCACCCTGCTTTTTGAAAGAGTAGTCCATCTGTGCCAGTAAGAACTGATGACAAACAAAAAAATAGTTGGGTATGCAAATTCTCACCACTGGCGAAACTTGGAGCTCTTGCTGAGGAACAAAAAAACAAAAACAAAAAATGGTACACGCGCGTGTATGCCCGCCCCCCCCCCCTCCCCCCACCTAAACACGCAGCATAAGAAGCACTACATGAAGAACATATTCAGGTAGGGGTTGTTTTTTGTTTTTTTTTGGGGGGGGGGGGTTGCTATTTCATGCAATGATGATTTTCATATGTCTCTGTCTGTCTCTGTTAAAGATAGTGGCAAAGGACGTTTCATAATGGAAAAATAGAGTATACCATTGCATGGAGAATGAAAGCAATTATTTCCGTAGGATATAAACTTCGCATTCTAGCCAGATATTTAAGAATACTCTCTCTAAAACACACACACACACACACACACACTCACTCTCTCACTGGCCTACTCACTCAACATAGTACACGCAACTCAGTTAACCGTATACCACCCTTGACAAACATCACAAAGGAGTGGCTGAGACGGGGCTATCAAAGCCAAGAATCTTTCATAAAAAAGTACCCATGCTTCGTACGAATTACCACCTCGACATTCTCTGAGTGTGTTATCTGTCTGCATGGCAACTCACTATTTTCAACTGAGGCCCCAGAATAGACATCTATTTGTGGACTCCATTTTGCTAATAAGCCATTGTACAGTCTGGCTTCTTGGCTGACGTCATGTGTGTACCAGAGAACTTTGCCTTGTTGTTTTTCCTTTTTATCCTAGCCTGACACACTGTTCAGGTATGCAAGTTCTCTCCCCTGACAAAAAAAATGTACTAGTCCTCTGGTTTATCGATATTGCCTGATACATTGTTATCTAAAAGTGTGAATAATTATGAAGCGCTTTATCTATACGTTATTTTGTCTTTGAATCTACATCAATTTACACAGCCTTGATGGCATCTATGTGTTGACGTTCATGGGTGGCTGAAAACTAGTGACCGATCCAAGCCTGTCTAGACGTCTTGTATTGAAACCTTTTATATAGACCATTTTAAGCCCCGGCAGATTTCTCTGCCTGAAATTCGGGCTGCTCTCCTCGAGGAGAACGCGTCGCCACAAGAGCAGCGCTACCCATTTTTTTTTCTTTTTCCTGTCTGCAAACTATATTTGTTTCCCTATCAGAATGGGTTTTTTTCTACAGAATTTTGCCAGGGACAACTCTCTTGTTGCCGTGAGGGTTTGTTTTACGTGCGCTAGGCTAAATAATTATGTGTAACACACGGGACCTCGGTGTATCGTCTCATCCGAAAGACTAGCACCCAGACTAGCACTCATGGATGGGGGAAAAGTATCGGGCTCAAACGGGGATCGAACCACTACACACTTCCGACCCGGACTTTTCGCTTTCTAGGCAGGCGCGTTATCTCTAGACCACCGATCCACCGACACATGCAGTCTAGTCTGTTGCTGTCTACACTCACTCTGTCTATACTCTCAGATAAAGAGTCCCAGTGGAGAGTGGGTTGTTTTGTTTCTCAGCAGGTGCCTCTTGTTCTGTGTCTAATTAGTCCTTTGGCCGAGTCACGATGATGATGAGGGATGAAGGATGTGGAGAAAAAATAATACACCCTATAATAACTACAGTGGGCTGTGCTCGCTGATAGGCTAGAAGACTGGGAGAGAGAGAGAGAGAGAGAGAGAGAGAGAGAGAGAGAGAGAGAGAAGAGAGAGAGAGAGAGAGAGAGGGAGGGAGGGAGGGAGAGAGAGAGAGGGAGAGAGAGAGATCCATTAATCAATCAAATTATTTTATTTCGTGGATAATGAATAAACTCTTATGTGTATCCAGTCCCCGACCTTATCATGGATATAATTATCATGAAAATAAACAATAATAATAATGATAGTAATGATGATTTTAAAACATACCACCCCTCCCCCATCAC
>CM054142.1:11439316-11446816 GCA_028751875.1 Rapana venosa
TCTCCTCTCCTCTTCCCTTTTCCTCTCTTCTTTTCTCTTCTCTTCTATTCTTTTATTTTATTTTTTTGTCCTTAGTGTCTATCTGTGTCTCATGTCTTTCTTCGTCTGCCTTGCCTTGCCTGTATCTGTCTCTGTATTGTTCTGTGTTGCTTTGTGTGGCTTTTGTATTGTAGTTTATTATTTTGGATTGTGTTCTATCGTCTTGTATTGTATTTGTTTTCATTGCACTGTATTGTGTTGTTAAAGAAAAAGAAGTGTACTGTATTGCAATGCAGTGTTATGCATTTGGCTGTGTTGAGTTTTATTAGATTGTATTGTATTGAGCTGTATTGGATTGAATGATATTGTATTGTTTTGTGTTGCATTACATTGGCTTGCATTCGTTTGTATTGTATTGCGTTGTATCAAATTATTGTACTCAATCGCACTGTAATGTGGTACATTTTTTTCATGTTGTGTTGCGTTGTATTGTATTGTACTGTATCGTATTGTTTTATATTCGATTATATTGTATGGTAGTGGCGTTTAGGAAACTGGCATAGTTTTGTCAAGTCACACGTTATAACTCTCTTGTCAATACTGTCCTGCAGGAGACACTGGAGGGAGGAAGACACAGCAGGGGCAGACAGACAGATGGAGAACTGGATGATGCAGAACTAACATCACAGGCTGGACCAGCCTTGACATGGCTGTGTTGTTGATGCTGCTGCAAAAGTGCTGAAGACAGACAGACCAGTCTGGAGTAGATTGTCGACCAACATATTCCGCATGTTGTCCCCTTCCCCCTCCCACCCCGACAACCATCTTCGTCAGGAGACTGCTTCTGAAGATGACGATGATGATGATGATGATTATGATGATGATGATGGATGATGATGATGATGATGATGATGATGATGATGAGGAGGAGGAGGAGGAGGAGGATGGTGGTGGTGATGATGGTGGTGGTGGTGGTGATGATGATGATGATGATGATGATGGTGGTGGTGGTGGTGGTGGTGGTGATGATGATGATGATGATGGTGGTGGTGACGACGACGACGACGACGAGGATGATGATGATGACGACGACGATGATGATGATAATGTTGATGACGACGACGACGAGGATGACGACGACGACGACGACGACGAGGATGATGATGGTGGTGGTGGTGGTGGTGATGGTGGTGGTGATGATGATGATGATGATGATGATGATGATGATGATGATGATGATGATGATGATAATGGTGGTGGTGGTGGTGATGATGATGGTGATGTATCGTAGTAATGGGGTTCATTGCCTTGTGTTACATTGTATTTTTTGTGGGGTTTGTTTTCTATTTTATCGTGTTGTACATTCAGTCAAAGCGGATTTTTCTGCATGAAATTCGGGCTGCTCTTTCCATGAAAAGGGCAACGCCACGGGAGCAGCGCCAGCCATTTAAAAACAATGTCTGCATGTGTTTTTTTCCACATCAAAGTGGCTTTTTTTCGACACATTTTTAAGGTACAACTCTCTTGTCGTTTTTTAAGTGCGCTGAATGTGTTGCACACGGGGCCTTCGGTTTATTTTTTTCATCCAAAAGACTAGTACTCAGACCACCACTCAAGGTCTAGTGGATGAAGGGGAAAGTTGGGGTTCAAACGGGAATCGAACCCGCACTCCTCGCTTTTTAGGTAGGTGTGTTATCTTTAGACCCCCATTCCACAATTGCATCGACTTGCATTGTATTGCATTGCAGTGCAGTGAATCGCATTGTAGTGTGTTGCATTGTGTTGTATTGTATTGTATTGCATTGTATTGCATTGTATAGTATTGTATTGTATTGTATTGCATTGCATTGCATTGTATTGCATTGTATTGTATTGTATTGTATTGTATTGTATTGTAAGCTACTCTCAATTTCTCTGCGTGAAATTGGAACTGTTATATTTAGACAGAGAGCATTCATTGTCCCAGGTACATCGCCGCCGTTTCGTTTGTTTGTTTGTTTGTTTGCTTGTTTGTTAGAATTTCTTTCTTGCTCTTGTTTTGTTGTTTTGAATACTCTTCCTGTCTGCATGTTTCTCTACAACAGTGGCTTTTTCTGCAGACGTATTTAGCCAGTCAAAACCCTCTTGTAATGGCAGGTTCTTTGATGTGCCTTCTGCGTGTGTTCCACACATGAACTTCGTTCATAGTTACATCCGAAAGGCTAGCACCCAGACACCATTCATCGTCTTAGGAATAAAGAAAAAAAAACCAGATTCAGATGAACATTAAATTCACGATCGTTTTTTTTTTCTCCTTTTTTTTTTTTAAAAGGTGAGAACGTTTTGTTCTAAACCACCGATACGCCTGTGGTGTGTGTGTGTGTGTGTGTGTGTGTGTGTGTGTGTGTGTGTGTGTGTGTGTGTGTGTGTGTGTGTGTGTGTGTGTGTTTGTGTTGTGTGTGTTTGTGTGTGTGTGTTTGTGTGTGTGTGTGTTTGTGTGTGTGTATGTGTCCGAGGCAACATTGCAGAGAGAGAGACAGACAGACAGACAGACATACAGACACACAGACAGACAGAGACAGAGACAGACACACAGACAGACAGACGGACAGACAGACACACATACAGACAGCGGACAGACAGGCACACACACAGAGAGACATACCGTTACACAGACACGCAAATAAACAGACAGTCATACAGACAGACACACAGACATGATATACAGAGACAGACAGAGAAACATGGGGGGGGGGGGGAGGGGCAGAGACAGACAGAAAGGGACTCTTTGTTTTGCACTATAAGTCACAGTGGTGAACAAATCTCTGAAAGTCGCAGGTGTAAAATACAACAAAAATCTATCAGATACGAAATGAAATGTCAGCTTACTTAATCACAGACACATAATACACTTCTGTCTTAAGTCTCCTTGGTAGCAGGTGCTGTTCCCAACTAAAACTACAACAAATCAATTTATCCTTTCCCTTTCTTGTTCTTTTTGTTCTTCCTGATCTTGTTGTTGTTGTTGTTGTTGTTGTTGATGTCGTCGTCGTCGTTGTTGTTGTTGTTGTTCTTCTTCTTCTTCTTCTTCTTCTTCCTTCTTCTTCTTCTTCTTCTTGTTCTTCTTGTTCTTGTTGTTGTTCTTCTTCTTCTTCCTCTTCTTCCTCTTCTTCTTCTTCTGGCTCTTTTTTTTTCGCATTCTTCGCATTCTTCTTCTTCTTCTTCTTCTTCTTCTTCTTCTTCTTCTTCTTCTTCGCATTCTTCGCATTCTTCTTCTTCGCATTCTTCGCATTCTTCGCATTCTTCGCATTCTTCTTCTTCTTCGCATTCTACTCCTTTGCATTCTTCTTCTTCTTTATCTTCCTCAAACACTCAGACAGCAACATTTTAAATGAGCGAAAATGCGTTTCGCTGCCGTCAGGCCCGGCTCATCCGACGTCAGCATGGGAGAGAACTGCTATCTTTTAAGTCTTTCTAGACGAAAGACAGGAGAATGGACCAAGAAGGCAGGAAATTGACAAGGAGGAGGTGACAGGAAGAAAAGGAACAAAGCAGAAACAAAGAGAGGGATAGAAAAGAGGGAATTCCTAACACAGAATTTCAAGAAGGTGGAGATGCTATTTATACTGACAGGTCCACGGTATCCCCACGTGGTTGTTTTCTTTCCATTTCAGTACCTGCTACTCTGTCTGTTTGCGCAAACATTAAAACCCGTTCCGCCTTTCGGAGGAGTAGGCCATTGTGTGCCGATGGGAACGGATGACAAACTATACACAATCGCATGCACTGGGGACTGAATGTAACAAAATAAAAAACAGAGTGTTTACTCATCATCCTCTAAGTGAAAGGAATAAATCGATTTATATCTTTGTCTTCCTGTCCCTGCATCTTTCAACGCCCCTTTTGTCTGTTTGTCTGTCTGTCTGTCTGTCTGCGTGACTGTCTGTCTGTCTGTCTGCTGTCTGTAGCGCTCTCTGTCTCTCTTTGTCTCTCTGTCTCTTTCTGTCTGTCTCTGTCTGTCTCTCTCAGTATCTATCTCTGCCTGCCCCTCTCTCTGTCTCTGTCTCTCTATATATATTTCTCTGTCTCTCTCTCTGACTGTATCTGTCTGTCCCTGTCTCTATCTGTCTGTCTATCTGTCTATCTCTGTCTCTCTGTCTGTCTATCTGTCTATCTGTCTCTCCCTCCCTCCCTCTTTCTCCTCCCTCCCTCCCTCTCTCTTTCCCTCCCTCCCTCTCTCCCTCCCTCCCCCCTCCATCCCCCCTCTCTCTCTATCTCTCTCTCTCTCTCTGGGAACATTTTCATGAAAAACAAAGAGCAGGACTTTAAGCATACCAGGTTACAAAGAATTCTGAAGAGAACTACAAAAGATAATAACATAATATAACAACTGAGGACAAGTTGAAAACAAAAATGTGGTCATAGACTGTTAACCGCTTCTTCATTCTGGTTTTGGACAGTGGGAAAAATACCAATGGATAAGAATTCACGAGGATCTTGATTTCACTGACTTTTGCAATAATATGCTATTGTGACGATATTGTGTGTTTTGGCTTTAGACAAATGCAACGATACTATTTTGTAGATATGTGTTGCTAAGCTTTTGATGACTGTTGATCTTACTGACCTCTGCAATGAGACGCCATTTTGTCGATATTATATCTCTTAGTTTAAGATTCAGACGGCTGTGCTGATTTCATTGACCTTTTCAGTAAGATGCTGCTTTGATGATGCATCTTTTACCTTTGCACGCCATTATTTATTTTACTGATCTTTGCGAACAGATGATATTTTGTCGATAGTGTCTTTTAGATTTAGATGTTTGTGCTGATTTTTGCTGACCTTGGCAAATAAGTTGCTATTTTGTCGATATTGTGTTATATAGTTTTAGATTTAGATGGTTGTGTTGATGTTACTGACCTTTGTTATAACATGCTATTTTTGTCGATATTATGTCTTTTACTCTTACACGACAATGCTTATTTTACTGACCTGTGCCTTAACATGCTATTTTGTCGATATATCCTTTAGCTTTGTACTGGATCGTTCCGTTTACTGCTGAGTTCTTATTTTCCCATCATGTTAGCAAGAATCATAGGAACACACTATAATAACAAGAATGACAATGAAGACGACAATGATAACCGACGATAATAAAATAATTATTAACAAATACCGTTGTAAGTTCCATCGTTCTCACAAAAATAAGGCATTTGTTCTGTTGTCTGAAGGTATTGTTTACTGTTTCCTTCTCTCTCTGTCTCGCGGACTTTCTCCCATTCACACGTCGTCCATTCTCCAGGTTTACAGCCTGAACTTTTTGCCTCTTTCCTTTCCTTTCCTTTTTTATTTTATATCGTCTGCTCTGACTCCCGAGACTTCTCTCCCTTTCTTCCTCCTGTCTTCTATCTCAGCTGCTTATCTCCCCCTGCATATATCACTTTTTTTTTCCTCCTCTCGCTCCTGACTTTCCAACTTTCGATTTACTTCACCTCGACTATTCTGCCTGTCTGTTTGTCTGTCTGTCTGTCTGTATATTTGTCTGATTGTCTGTCTGTCTGTCTGTCCGTCTGTCTGCGCTGTGCTGTGCTGTAAAGAACAAACACAAGAAAACAAACAAGTAATCATGCGCGTGCACAAACACATTCAAATACACATACGCATGCGTGCGCGCCCATTTGCACACGCACGCATGCACACACGCACGCACGCACGCATACACAGAGAGGAAAAGCAAAAAACTGAGAGAGAGACAGAGACAGAGAGAGAGAGAGAGACAGAGAGAGACAGAGAGATGTCAGCAAAACGTACGCGCGCGAGTGCGTGTGTGCGCGTACACACACACACCACACACGCACGCACACACACACACGTACGTGCACGCGCGTACCATGGATCTATCACTACCATCCGAAATGCTGTTTCAGTCATACATTGCTTCTTGGGTTAATGGGATCAAAAGTATTCATGACAGTTGAGAAATGATCCTAACATTTTCCTTACCACCAATGATACTTCTCATAATTATCAGTATGTAATCATGAACTCACAAAATATCGCTATTTTATCCAAAACAACGAATATCCAAATAATCTTCTTTGTGTAAAATATGCACCCTTAATTTTCTGCCCGTTTGGTTCCTTTTATACCCAGGCACCTTCAAATATTTCGCGTGGTGTTTTTTTCTGTCTTCGTCTAACATTCCTCTTCTCCAGATAGAAATATATATTGGTACAGAATTTAAAGATGGAAGCCATATTTTTTTTAACGTACAAAAGTACTGAATAGACATAAAAAATGTCGAAATGAGCAGACAGGTACTATAATACAAATATTGGTCCTACTGAATTTGGCACATGGTCCATAAAATTCCACTGCGAAGGAAAATAGATTGAAAACGAAATGGAGCGAAGTTCATCTATGACTGGTGGGTGCACTTGGACATCAAGATTGACGAAATGAGCACAAAGACATGCAGTATCATAACAGTCATACTGAAAATGCGAATTTTGCCCGTAAAATTCTAAAATAAATTTGCTTAGTGTGCGACAGCGAGAGGGAAAAAAAGGAGTGAAGAAGTTCATCTATGACTAGACATGCACTTGGAAAAGTACCAACCTCGAAAATGATAGCAGAAATTACACTACCTAGAAATAGGAATGGTGACCAAAAGTACTGTCATTCTGGTACCATTGGAAATATTTCCTTGACCATATTTTCACCAGTACTCACATTTTCTGAGTTTGAGACTGGAATCTGTATGTGTATTCTGGAAGTATAATCAAAACTTTGAAAAAAGGATAATATTTTAGGTTGTGTTAAAATAGTGATCGTCAATGGGGTAGTAGTAAATAACTTCTCTCTCCCCCCCCCCTAAACCTCTCTCTCTCACTCTCTCACTCTCCTCTCTCTCTCTCTCCCTCCCTCCCTCTCTCTCTCTCTCTCTCTCCTCTCTCCTCTCTCTCCCTCCATCCCTCTCTTTCTCTCTCTCTCTCTCTCTCTCTCCCCTCTCTCTCTCTCTCTCTCTCTCTCTCTCTCTCTCTCTCTCTCTCCTCTCTCTCTCTCTCTCTCTCTCTCTCTCTCTCTCCTCCTCTCTCTCTCCTCTCTCTCTCTCTCTCTCTCTCTGTCTCATTCTCCTTCCCTCTCTCTCTCTCTCATCTCTCCTCTCTCTCTCTCTCTTCTCTCACTTTCTCTCTCCCTCCCTCCCTCCCTCCCTCTAGGGGCTTCTTTGCAGCGTTTTTTTGTGCGGTTGCAACAAATGTACGACTTCTTTCGAGGCAAAAATCAGCATCCGAGAAATGCACGAAGAAGCAATTCATGGCGAAAGCCTTTTCCTTTTTCTGCAATTCTGTGAACAAAAGTCTGTCTGCTTCCAGAAAAGAAAAGAAAAGAAAAGAGACGTCTGTAAAGAAGAAAAGATGTGATAAGGAAGGCGAGAAGGAGGCGGGGTGAAGATGAAAAAGGAGGAGGGGGAGGAGGAGGAGGAGGAGGATAAGAGGCAGAAGCAGAGAGAAAAAGTACAAGGAGAAGGAGAAGGAAGAG
>CM054142.1:11459316-11479316 GCA_028751875.1 Rapana venosa
ACACCACCACCACAACACCAACATCAACAACAATAACAACTGCCACCACCACCACACACCACCACCACCACAATCACAACAACATTGCAACAATCATATTTACATGCATTTTATGCTCATGTATACGTGCGCTGAATCATGCCCACACAGTAAAACAACAAAAAACACAGAAATACAAGCACACACACATGCATACACACACACATACACACACAAACATACACACACGTGCGTTTGCGCGCCGCACGAGCACACACACACACACACATATACACACACCACACACACCACGCCCACACACTCACGTACACACACATACACACACTCATACACACACTCACACACACACACATGCACACACATACACACAGCCCACTTAACACCTCCACCACCACCACCACCACCCTACACACACAACAACAACCCCCCCCCCCCCCTACCAACCCCACTCCCCCCCCACACCACCAACCACCCCCCCACCACCTCCCCCCCCCCCCCCCCCCCCCGCACACACACACACAACACACCACACAGACATGTCTGGCTTCCTAAATTTTTTGTTCTTTTTTTTTAAAAATTCTTTCTTCCCAAGCTCGTAGAGCGAGCAAAGGTTCATAACAGAGAGAGACTCCCCTCCCCGTTCTTTTGTAAGTGATGTCAGATAAGTTAATTGCCCAGAAATTGGAAATCGATTTTTTGGGGGTGTGTGTGTGTGTGTGTGTGACCAGCTTGTGCGATTCCGCAGAGAGTCTGTCTTTGCTCTGTTATTTTTGGTGCCAGTGTGTGTGATGTCGTGTCGTATTCTGCAATTTTCTCTGGATCAAACCTGGGTTGTAAGGTAGAGAGGGGGTGAGGGTTGGGTTGGGGTTGGTTTTGGGGTGGGGGGGTTTGGGGGGGTTCTGATAAGGGTGTGGGGAGGGTTTGGGGGTTTTGGGATAAGGGGGTTGGGGTTGAGGATAGGGAAAGGGGAGTTGAGACTAGGGTGGGGTTGGGGTGAGTGGGGAGGAGAGTGTTGTGTGGTGGTAAGGTGGGGGGGGGGGGGGGGGGGTTGTGGGAGGGAGAGAGGGATGGATGGATGGATGTGTGTGTGTGTGTGTGTGTGTGGAGGTATTTTGCTGCGGTATTTGGCGCTTTTTCTTTCTTTCGTTCTTTCTTTTGTATGCTAGTTAGTAATTTGTTGTGGTGCAATCGCCGAGTGTTTACTTTCAGCATCTGTGTGTGGGTTGGGTGGGGGGGGGGGTGATTGGAGAGGTGGGCGGTGGGATGGGGGTTGAATGTGTGAATTGATGAGAGAGAGACGGACAGAGACAGAGAGAGAGAGAGTGTGTGTGTGTATGTGTGTGCGCACGGCGCACGTGGTGCGCGCGTGTGTGTGTATGCGCGCGCTCGCGCACGTGTGTGCGTGTGTGTGTGTGTGTGTGTGACTGCGCGGAGGCGTGCGTGCGCGCGTGCGTGCGTGAGTGTATGGGAGTGTGTGTGTTTCTCTGTGTGTGTGTGAATGTGTATGAGTGTGTGTGTGTGTGTGTGCGCGCGCACACACAAATACATATGTGTCTTTTCCTGTCTCTAACTTCGTTCTGTTTTGTTTTTTTCCAGTTGTGTTGCAATTTCCTTCCCTCTCGCTGGCATTTTTCTGTACTTGTCTCCTTGTCTCTTTGCTGGGTAATTGCTCTTCTCTTGTGTTGGCTTGGCTTTTCCATTTCCTCTCAAGTGTGTCTTCTTTCAACCTGTCCATTCATATTTCACCGGGAACATCTAGAATTCAGTTGTACGTACATCCAGGCCTCTTATAGCAAGCAAGTGCACACATATCTCTTATGCGCATTTACAATTTCGAACTAAGTTATTTCAAATGTCCTACTTGGAAATTGATTAAAATTTTGACTCGTGTATATTTATTGGGAGATCTTGTAGCATAAGCAGTATTTGGATAAAAAAAAAAACTTTTGTGAAAGAAGACATATCTGTTGCTATTACTGTTATCGTGTCCTCTTGTTGTTGTTGTTGTTGTTGTCTGTCTTCTTGATCTTGTTTTGTTGTTGTTCGTTCTTCTTCTTTGGGTCTTTTTTTTTGCATTGCATCCATTTTTTTTCTTTTGTAAACAAACCTTGATGTTTGCTTCCAGCATTTCTAATGCAGTGGTCAGTGATGTTTGTTCTGTCGATTGGGTAGAGATGGCATTGATACTGGGTTGACAAGACGCTGTTCCTTGTTCTGTGCTATTCGTCTGTAAAGCATTTGTCTGTATTTGTATCTAGAAAGTGTTCTGTCACTTAGAGGTATCTGTGAACTTCTTGCTCGCTTGCTTCTCTGCTTTGTTTGTTTATTGATGTGTCTCTGTGGTAATCTGGTGTACCTACTCCAAGGAAAGTGCTGACGATGTCTGGACAGAGTTGTGTTCATTGCCTTCAGAAGTCTGGAGGTTCAGGCTGGTAAGAAGCCAAGTCATCAGCTGTATCTCCTTTGCGTGTCCTTTTGCTTCGTGTACAGATTGATCTGCTTTTTCATTCAATTTGGTTATTTATTCGTTGATTCCTTTATTTGCTTGTTTGTACATTCAGTAGTTCGTTCGTTCGTTTCTCCATTCATGTATTCATTTATTCATTCATTCATTCATTCACTCTTATTGTTTTTGTGATAAATACAGATTTAGTGACTTACTATTCAATCGATGCTTTCAAAAAGGGAAAATATTAAGGACAGACAGCCAGCCAGCCAGTCAGCCAAGCAGACAGACATACAGCCAGACAGACAGACAGCCATCCATCCAGCCAGCCAGCGAGCCAGAAAGCCAGCTAACCAGCTATCCATCAATCCATCCATCCCTCCAGCCAGCCAGACAGCCAGAGAGCCAGAGAGCCAGCTAGTCAGCCAGACAGACAACCAGCCAGAAAGACAGATAGAAAGACAGACAGACAGACAGACAGACAGACAGAGCTGCGACGAATCCATTTACCTGAGCAGTTTGTCGTGAGTTGCGGATGGGGATGTCACAGAGTGCAGTGTTATTGATTGGGTCTGTGAGGGGAGGGACAGACACCGCATAAATCACTTCAATCCTCCCACAGTTCTGATCCCTGCAGAACACAAATAAGGGGACTGTGGGAGGGAGAGAGAGAGAGAGAGAGAGAGAGAGAGAGAGAAGAGAGAGGAGAGAGAGAGAGAGAGAGAGAGAGAGAGAGAGAGACAGACAGACAGACAGACAGAGAGAGAGAAGGAGAGAGAGAGAGACAGAGACTGAGAGAGACAGAGAGACACAGAGAGAGAGACTGAGAGAGAGAGACTGAGAGAGACAGAGAGAGACAGAGAGAGAGAGACAGACAGAGACACACAGAGAGACACACAGAGAGACACACAGAGAAACACACGGAGAGACTGAGAGACAAACAGAGAGAGACGGGAGACAGACAGATATTTATTTTCCAAGGGTTAGAGAGAGAGAGGGGGGGGGGGGGGGGAGGGAGGGAGAGCGAGAAAACAGACAGACAGACAGACAGGCAGGCAGGCAGGCAGGCAGACAGACGGCAGGCAGGCAGGCAGACAGACAAAGAGAGAAGAGAGAGAGAGAGAGAGAGAGTAGAGAGGAGGAGAGGGGAGAGAGAGAGAGGAGGACAGGAAGAGAGAGAGAGAGAACAGACAGACAGAGACAGACAGCAGACAGACAGACAGAGAGAGACAGACAGACATGGACACAGTCACACACACAAACAGAAAGACAGACAGAAAGACAAACAGATATTCAGACAGAGAAGGGGGTATACTAATCTCTAAGAAGGAAAGTAAAAAGAAAAAGGATAAACTGGGATTTAGCGCAGGATCTTGCACACTCACGCGCACAGACACACAGACACACAGACACAAACACAGACACACGCACGCACGCACGCACGCACGCATGCTCGCACACATATTACGGTTTACATTTCAGTCACTTTGAATACATTAACGTATGATTATAAAACGATGTTTGTTTTGTTGTGTCAAATAAATGTACGTGAATTTTATGGCCAAACGAATTATTGTGAATCAGATCCTGAATGAAACATCCCCTCTCCCCCCCCCCACACACACGCACATACACACACACGCACGCACACGCTCGCACACACACAACACGCACGCACACACACAAACAACAAAACATACACACACACACACACACACACACACACACACACACACACAACACACACACACACACACAAATACACATATATCCTCGTATCAAAGAATTGTTTTAAAAACCAACCACATAATACCCCCCTCCACACACAACACACTCGCACAAACACACACACACCCCAACACACACACACGCATACACACAAAACACACACACGCACGCCACACACACAAACATACAAACATACACACACACACAAATACACATATATCCTCGATATAAAAGAAATTTAAAAAAACAACAAACACATAACACCCCCCTTCACACACACACACACACACACACACACACACACACACACACACACACACATACACAAAACACACACACACACACACACACACCATATCTCACACATTTCACCACACGCTATACAACCCTCCCCAACCTCCACCCACCCACCACCCACCACCCCCTATGCCACACCTCACCCATCTGTGTTCCATTGTGTTCCAAGCTTGTTCTGCAGGTTCGAAACATCAGGCAGCTCATGTCCTGCACCCGGGATACCCGATAAGTTAATTGTCTAGAAATTGGACTTCGATTTTCGGTTTGCCCTCTTCTGCTGCCGGTTGTCTCTCAGACCTATAATCCTTGATACAGCGGGAAGGTGGCAGGATGGTGGCAGGATGGCAGCAGGATGGTTAAGACATTCATCTGTCTAACAAGTAAACCGTGAGGTTCTGAGTTCGATTCCCAGCCTTGCCCCTTTCTTCACAGTTTGATGGGAAACTCGAACTGAATGTTATGTCTTTCGTGGGAGATTTTAAACCTGTGGAAATGCCTGGGGCCTATCAGTATAAACAGCTTCCCCACATTTTGGAAATTTTGTGCTAGAAATTTCCCCTTTTCTATCACTCTCTTTGTTTCTGCCTTGTTCCTTTTCTTCCTGTCACCTCCTTCTTGTCTATTTTCCGCCTTCTTGGTCCATTCTCGTGTTTTGTTTCCAGAAAGACTTAAAAGATAACAGTTCTTTCTTGTGCCGAAGTCGGATGCGCTGGGCCTGACTTGTCAGGCGCTTAACAGCAGCGCGACGCATTTTCGCTCATATGACAGACAACAATAGTTGCTGTCTGAGCGTTCAATAACAAAAACAACAGTTGAACCTGTGTTCTTACAGACATGTGCACATCAAAAGAACCCACTACAGTTGAAAATCAGAAAGAGCAAGAAGGTACATCCCAGATGTCGTGGCAAAGTTGGTAGACTCAATTCCCAACTACATTGCCAGAGTGAGAATGCAGCTGTCCCATGACCTATGTGGTCGTAGGCGAGCGAGACGTCAGAGACCTCAGCTTCTCAAGGGACCAGCATATTGAGAGCGGCGCCCATCTCCTCTCCCTCGCTGCTTTACCTTCCCTGTGCCTAAAGAGGCAGGTACCCATTTACAGCTGGGTAAACTTGGGGGCTGTACAGTAGCCAAGGCGTACAAACGGTCACCCATCCAAGTGGTAACCATGCTGGAGGCTGCTTAACCTTGGCTGGGGGAAAGCGAGTGCTCCGACCATTGAGCTATACCGTGCCCTGCCTGACGGCCTCTCTGTCTCTGTCTGTCTCTCTCCCTCTCCCCCACCCACCCACTCACCCCCACAGCCCTCCATGCAGCTGCCTTACTGGTAGAGAGAAAAAAAGGTTGCATACGCAATGATCTATGTGTGACGCTGTATCAGATTCTTCAAATGTGTAGAGATAAATTGTTTTCTGTTTTTTTTGCTTTTCTGCTGCCTCTGTGTCTATGAACTTCCTGTCCTGCTGTCCCTGCTTTGTTCATTTCTGCTGTCCCTGCTTTATTCTTTTCTGCTGTCCTGCACCGTTGATTTCTGCTGTCCTGCACCGTTGATTTCTGCTGTCCTGCTGTCCCTGCTGTGTTCATTTCTGCTGTCCCTGCTTTGTTCATTTCTGCTGTCCCTGCTTTGTCCATTTCTGCAGTTCTTGCTTTGTTCATTTATACTGTCACTGCTTTGTTCATTTCTGCTGTCCCTGCTTTGTTCATTTCTGCAGTTCCTGCTTTGTTTATTTCTGCTGGTCCTGCTTTGTTCATTTCTGCTGTTCCTGCTTTGTTCATTTCTGCTGTTCTTGCTTTGTTCATTTCTGCAGTTCCTGCTTTGTTCATTTCTGCAGTTCCTGCTTTGTTCATTTCTGCTGTTCCTGCTTTGTTCATTTCTGCTGTTCCTGCTTTGTTCATTTCTGCTGTCCCTTCTTTGTTCATGTCTGCTGTTCCTGCTTTGTTCATTTCTGTTGTTCCTGCTTTGTTCATTTATGCTGTCCCTGCTTTGTTCATTTCTGCAGTTCCCGCTTTGTTCATTTCTGGTGTCCCTGCTTTGTTCATTTCTGCAATTCCTGCTTTGTTCATTTCTGCTGTCCCTGCTTTGTTCATTTCTGCTGTTCCTGCTTTGTTCATTTCTGCTGTCCCTGTTTTGTTCATTTCTATTTGTCCTACTGTACCTGCTTTGTTCATTTCTATCTGTCCTGCTGTCCCTGCTTTGTTCATTTCTATCTGTCCTGCTGTCCCTGCTTTGTTCATTTCTATCTGTCCTGCTGTCCCTGCTTTGTTCATTTCTGTCTGTCCTGCTGTCCCTGCTTTGTTTATTTCTGTCTCTCCTGCTGTCCCTGCTTTGTTCATTTCTGTCTCTCCTGCTGTCCCTGCTTTGTTCATTTCTATCTGTCCTGATGTCCCTGCTTTGTTAATTTCTATCTGTCCTGATGTCCCTGCTTTGTTCATTTCTGTCTGTCCCTGCGCCGTTCATGTCTGTCTCTCCACCCCCAGCCATACCCGGATTCGTCATGCCGCATCCCCAAGGTCTAAAGTCCACAGGATAGCTATCACTGTCAGGCCGCTGTGGGGCCCCCAGCCAGAGAGATATTCAGGGTTCTTGCTGGTTTGTTTTCTGTGGTATGGATTCGATGTGTGTGTGTGTGAGTGAATTTCTGTGCGTCTGTGTACCTGTGCGTATGTGCGTTTGTGTAAGTATGTATGTATGTATGTGTGTGTATGTTGTGTTCGATTCATTTTACGTCTCTTCACAAACTTTGACATTAGACCGGACAAGTGGTGTGTGTGTGTGTGTGTGTGTGTGTGTGAGTGTTGTGTGTGTGTGGTGTGTGGTGTGTGTGTGTGTGTGTGTGTTTATTGTGCAGTGTAGATATGTACGTGCGTAGTGCGGGCATGCATCCGCACATTCGCATTTTTTCCTTATTGCGCAGATGCTTGTTTGTGTGCATGTGTGTGTTCTACACACAGTGCTTAGGACATTGCCGTGTATAAAACTATTCTGCATGCGTTGGAACACAGGACTTGGCCAATCATCATCATCATCATCATCATCAGTCCCGTGACCTTGGCGGTCGTGGAGGAGACACGAAAGACGATGCCGTGGTAAGCCTCCTCCATCCACCTCGGTCCTCGGTTCTGCGCAGTAGTGCCGAGTCATTCATCCTGGTCCATTCTCTGATGTTGTCCATCCATGACTTGTTCTGTCTTCCCCTCTTACTGCCACCTTCGAGTGTTCCCTGCAATACTGTTTTTGGCAGTGTTGTGGCGGGTGACGTGGTCGAACCATGTCAGCTTTTTCTTCTTGACGATGGTGAGAAGGGGTTCCTGTGGACCTGCCAGCCGTGTTATTTGGCTCTTGACAAATTCATTGGTCTTTTGTTCTCTCCAGGATATGCCCAGCAGTTTTCTATGGCATTTTGTTTCGAATGACTGGATTCGCTTTGCTGTTTCAGCAGTCAATGTTCAGGTTTCACTTCCGTACAGCAGGATAGTCTGAATTAGGGCTTTGTAGAGCTTTAGTTTGATTGGGAAACTGATCTCTTTACTTTTCCATATTTTGGTGAGTTTTGTCATGGAAGATGTTGCCATGGCTAGTCTGACTTTGATTTCTGTCGTCGATCGCCCGTCCTTAGTGAGTGTAGCGCCAAGGTATTTAAAAGCGTCTACCTCCTCCAGTTGTTGGCCGTTCATGTAAATTTTAGCAGTGGCGTTGCTCGTGCTGTTCACAAGTACTTTACTTTTCTCCGAGCTCACCTCCATTCCATATGCTCCAGCTCTGTTCTCAAGTCTGGTCGTAAGATCTTGCAGCTCTGTGTTACTTCCGCCCATGAGGTCAATGTCATCGGCAAACCGTAAGTTGTTGAGGGGTCTGCCGCCAATGTAGATGGTAGAGTGGAAGTCATGGAGGGTCTCTCTCATAATGTTTTCGAAGAACCAAAAGTCTCCCCCAAAAGACTCTCAAAGGAAAGGAATTATTGCCAGAGCTTAACTCCAAGGGCAGAAAGATTTCTGAGAACTGATACTGGAATATTGAACTTGTGCATGCCGGTCATCATCATCATCATCAGACCCGTGACCTTGGCGGTCGTGGGGGAGACATGAAAGACGATGCCGTGGTAAGCCTCCTCCATCCATCTCGGTCCTCGGCTCTGCGCAGTAGTGCCGAGTCATTCATCCTGGTCCATTCTCTGATGTTGTCCATCCATGACTTGTTCTGTCTTCCCCTCCTTCTGCCACCTTCGAGTGTTCCTGCAGTACTGTTTTGGGCAGAGTGTTGTGGCGGGTGACGTGGCCGAACCATGTCAGCTTTTTCTTCTTGACGATGGTGAGAAGGGTTCCTGTGGACCTGCCAGCTGTGTTATTTGACTCTTGACAAATTCATTGGTCTTTCGTTCTCTCTCCAAGATATGCCCAGTAGTTTTCTATGGCATTTTGTTTCGAATGACTGGATTCGCTTTGCTGTTTCAGCAGTCAATGTCCAGGTTTCACTTCCGTACAGCAGGATTGACTGAATTAGGGCTTTGTAGAGCTTTAGTTTGATTGGGAAACTGATCTCTTTACTTTTCCATATGGTGGTGAGTTTTGTCATGGAAGATGTTGCCATGGCTATTCTGACTTTGATTTCTGTCGTCGATCGCCCGTCCTTTGTGAGTGTAGCGCCGAGGTATTTAAAAGCATCTACCTCCTCCAGTTGTTGGCCGTTCATGTAAATTTTAGCGGTGGCATTGCTCGTGCTGTTCACAAGTACTTTACTTTTCTCCGAGCTCACCTCCATCCCATATGCTCCAGCTCTGTTCTCAAGTCTGGTCGTAAGATCTTGCAGCTCTGTGTTACTTCCGCCCATGAGGTCAATGTCATCGGCAAACCGTAAGTTGTTGAGGGGTCTGCCGCCAATGGAGATGGTAGAGTGGAAGTCATGGAGGGTCTCTCTCATGATGTTTTCCAATAACAGATTGAACAGGACTGGAGATAACAGGCATCCTTGTCGGACCCCAACTGTGGTTTTGAAGTAGTCTCCGACCTGATTGTCAGAAGGACTGCACTGCTGCAGCGTTGTATAGTGCTTGGATGGATTGCACTAGTCCTTCTTCAATGCCAAACATTCTGAGGACCTGCCACAGGCCTTCGTGCCATACTCTGTCGAAAGCCTTCTTGAAGTCGATGAAGTTGTGGAACAGGTCTCTCTGATGTTGGAGATGTTTTTTCCATCATGATGTGGCAGTTAAAAATCTGTTCGATTGTGCTCCTGCCTGCCCTGAACCCAGCTTGTTCCTCTGCAAGGTGTTCTTCTGCTCCTTCTTGAGTCGATTCAAAATAACTTTGAGCATGATCTTGCTGGCGTGGCTGATGAGGCTGATTGTTCTATAGTTTTGGCATTGGCGTAAATTCCCCTTCTTGGGCAGGGGTATGATGAGTGATTGTGTCCATTCTGTTGGCCACTGTTTTGTCTCCCAAATCTTCTGACAGATAGCTGTAACATATGTGATGACTGTTTCGCCACCATTCTTGAGCAGCTCTGCTGGTATATTGTCTGCTCCTGGGGACTTTCCTACTGGTAAGCTGCGGATGGCTTCTTCCACTTCTTCCCTCAGTATAGGTAATGGCGAGGGTGCTCTTGATGTTGCTGCTTTCTCTTCTATTATGCTCTTGTCAGGTTGTATTGGGTAGTTGTACAGTTCTTGACAATATTCAGACCACCTGTTCAATGCAGCTGAGCTTTCTGTGAGGAGGTTTCCGGAGCTGTCTTCAATGACTGATGATTTGGTTTGAAGTGGTTTTGTGAGTTTCTTCAGGGTGTCGTATGCCTTTTTACTGTTGCCCACTTTCATGTTTTTTTCGATCTCATCACATTGATCACTGATCCACTTCTCTCTAGCCTTTAACATTGACTTCTTCACGAGATTGTTGGCCTCCCGGTATTCTTTAGGGTTGGAAGACCTGGTTGGTTTCAGTGCTCTTCTTGTATCGCAGAGGTCCAAGATGTCATTGGTAGTCCATGGCTGGTGTTTATTCCTCTGACGACCGAGTACCTCCTCTGCTGTTTCTCGGACTGCCTCATTGAAGTTGTTGGTGAGGTCATTGATGTCATTGTCCAGGAGGGTTAATGCCGCAAAACGTCCGCCAAGCTTAGCTTGGAAGACCTCCTCGACATCTGGATCTTTCAGTTTGTCCACGTCAAATTTGATACGTGGGTTTGCAGGCTGTTTGTTTTTCTTCAGCTTCATTTTGAATACCAGCAGCACAAGGTCGTGGTCGCTGCCTATGTCAGCTCCAGGGTATGTTCTTGTTCTGGCTCTGTTGATGCTGGATTTGAAGCGCCGTGGTGTTAAGATAAAATCTATTTGGTTATGGATCTTGCCGTTTGGCGCATGCCAGGTTGTCCTCCTTGACTGCTTGTGGGGATAGAGGGTATTGGCAATGGCATGCCGGTACAATCTGATAAAAAAAATCGATGCTTTAACTGTTAAGGTGACAAATCCCCCTGTCCCTCTCTCTTCATCCTTGTGGTGAATCCATTTTCGTTGCCTTGAATATCGTGGGAAACCTTTCGTTATAGTGACAACAATTGTCTCTGTTCAAGAGTTGTCGTCGTCATCGTTGTCGTTGTTCTTGTTGCTGTTGTGCTAGTAGTAGTAGTAGTAGTAGTAGTAGTAGTAGTAATAGTAGTAGTAATAGTAGTTGTAGTAGTAGTAGTAGCAGCAGTAGCAGCAGCAGCAGCAGTAGTAGTAGTAGTAGTAGTAGTAGTAGTAGTAGTAGTAGTAGTAGTAGTAGTAGTAGTAACAGTAGTAGTAGTAGTAGTAGTAGTAGTAGTAGTAATAGTAGTAGTAGTAGAAGTAGTAGTAGTAGTAATAGTAGTAGTAATAGTAGTTGTAGTAGTAGTAGCAGCAGCAGCAGCAGCAGCAGCAGTAGCAGCAGCAGCAGCAGCAGCAGCAGCAGCAGCAGCAGCAGCAGCAGTAGTAGTAGTAGTAGTAGTAGTAGTAGTAGTAGTAGTAGTAGTAGTAGTAGTAGTAGTAGTAGTAGTAGTAGTAGTAGTAGTGCGTTTCCTAGTTTAACACCCTGGTAGTTACCCATAACATGCACTCGGTCTCACTCACTACACCTAGAAATCACTCCAAGTCAACAGGTATCCACTGACAGAGTTTACGTTTTGAAGTGGCTTGCCAGTGTACGGCCACATCAGAGGATTGGCTTTTTGTTTCCTTTATAGGAGAATACAGGTTGTAATACTCTTTTTTATAATAACTAAAGACAACTTCAACACAACATTTTCAAAGCATACTGCATATGCTAATGTAGTCCTTGATACTTAGCTTACATCGATACAGGACAAAGCTTTTTTGGCCTGGGCCATCATTCAAGGATTGAGTTCTGATTCCGTGACTGAATCCTGATAACTCTTTTACCAGCATCGAGCTTAGTAGATCATGTTCGTACATGCTAGATAAGAACAAGCACTGATGAATATCCACCAACCTAAATCAGCAGCAGTGCAGGGCTACTTTGGAATGTGTCCGCACTGCAGCCTAACATTTAATGCAGCCTGTAGAATCTGGCTGCTAAAGTCTTTAATGGTGCCCCAACCTGTCTATCACACTACCGAATAGGTAAAGGAGAGGTGAACATGAAGGTAGATTATCCTACAGAACAGGTATCGCTGTGTGGCTCTGTATGGTAAGGTTGGAATAAGCAATATGGGGGATGGGGGGTGGGCGGGTGGAGGGGATAGCAAATTGGTGTAGGTAACGTAGGTATATACGTCAGGAAAGACAAGCCAGAGAGATGACAATAAAATAAGTAGTCTGGGGCGGTGTGTAAAAGATCAGCGGTAAATGACAGAGTCAGACAGTACAGCAGTATCGACTGTCTTTGAAGGGGCAGTATTGATGATGACAAGTCGAAGGATGGATGGTCTTTGTGTGTGGTGTGTGTGTGTGTGTGTGTGTGTGTGTGGTGTGTGTGTGTGTAGTGTGGTGTGGTGTGTGTGTGTGTGAGTGTGTGTGTGTGTTTTGTGTGTGTGTGTGGAGTGTGTGTGTGACACTGTGTGTGTTTGTGTAGGTGTGTGAGACACTGTGTGTGTTTGTGTGACACTCTGAGTGCGTGTGTGTACTCTCTGCACCAGAGGAGGTAGGCAGGGAGTGAGGGAGGGCGTGGGAGAGAGAGAGAGGTATGTGTATGTGTGGAGAGAGAGACAGACAGACAGACAGAGACAGAGACAGACAGACAGAAAACCAGGCAAAACAAATACCCCCCAAAACTAGAGAGAAACAGAGAGAAGGTAGGAAGATGCTCAAATCCGTTACAGAGTAAATGTTTAGAGGCTCAGAGAGACAGATACAGAGACAGAAAGACCCACACATACACGGACACACAGCACACACATACAACACAAACACACGCTACACAAAAATGCACACACACTCTCTCTCTCTCTCTCTCTCTCTCTCTCTCATCATCTATCTCTCTCTCCGTCCTCGTCTCTCTCTCATCTCTCTCCATCTCTCATCTCTCTCTCCTCTCTCTCCGAGCTCTTTCTCTCACACACAAAAAACAAACAAAACACAGCGCACACAAACACACAACAAACACAACACAAACACACAAAAACACAACACACACACAAAACACACACACACAAACAAACAAACAAAACAAAACACTGATTGACAGAAAACCAGGCCAAAAACAACAACAACAACAACAACAACAACGGGAGGGAATCAGGTAGAGATAGGCAGATTCTTAAATCGATAGGAGTTAGGCTTTGTCTTTCTGTGCCATGTATGTCCCTGTCCGTTACAGAGGAGATAGATGATGCTTAGAGGCAGCTGCCACATGCAAAAACCACTCTCTCCATTGACTGCTGCCTTCCTTCCTTCTTACTTCTTCTGTCTTCTGTCTCCTGCAGCCTGCACTCACACACACAAGCTCTTACGCGCACGCATACACACACGCATGCGCGCGCACGCACGTGCGCATGCGCGCGCACACATGCACACACAAACACACAAAAAACTCGAACAGTCTTAGGTTCAATTCCACCCCAACACATACACACTCACTCTCTCTCTGTCTCTGTCTCTCTCTCATATATATATATATATATATATATATATACATATATAATATGTCTATGTATCCCTAAGGGCGGGGACTGGATGTAAAAAAAGCACATGGGTGCTTATTCATTATCCTCGAAATAAAAGAATGTGTCATAGTCGATAAAAGAATTTGTCATTGTCAATGTCACATATACTCATGCGCACGCACGCACACACAAATGCGTGCGTACGCATGCATCCATACGCACGCAAGCATGCACGTATATACACACACGCACACATGCATGCATACATAGATACATAGATTCATGGATACATGCATATATACATACATACATACAGACAGACAGACAGACAGACAGAGAGACAGACATGCACGCACGCACGCAAGCACACACACACACGCACGCACACAGTGGGAGGGACAGAGTTCTTATCTAACGTGCGTATATGCACCCTCATGCATGCGAGCATGCATACGTATGTCTAAGAAAAGGATTTCTCTCAAACCATGTCCACAGAATTATTCAATACCCGCGCACACACGCATGACATGTATGCAAGCACTCGTGCATACATACATGGCATGCATGACTGCATGTACGCACGCTCACATACGCACACAAGCCTGCACACACACACACATATTCACACGCTCATTTCTTTTCTCTCTGTTTCTCTGTCCCTCCCACTGTGTGGTGCGTGCGTGTGCTTACGTGTGAAATTCGGCCCCGTCTGTCTATCTGTCTGCCCTGTTTTTAAAGTATTTTAAGTATCCATGTACTTTTGTATTTATATAAATGAAAGTATTCAGAGGGCATGTGTTTGGGGAGTCTGTGTTACACGCGTATGCACACTCATGCATGCGAAAAGGTCAAAGAAAGGGATCCTCTCAAACCCTGCCCCACAAAATTTAAATCAATACCACATATCATATCATCAAAACAACACCCATCATTAACAGACATATCCTGAAACATCGCGTCCATTTTGCGCATTTCTGCTATCATTTTATCTGGATGATATGAGGGGAAAAAAAATTTCCAGAGTGTGAAAGGGTTTAAGGGGGGGGGGGGGGGGGGGGGGGGGGGGGGGTTGTGCTGGGAAAAGGAAGAACAGTAAGGGTGGGTTTAAACCATTCATTGGGCCAATAAATCTGTTTACATGGGGGGCATGAAAAGAAGGGGAGGGGAAAGGGGAGAAAAAACACGTGGTTGATAAACCGTGCATTAGCTTTTTTAAAAGGTAGAATTTTTGAGAGTGGAGGCAAGTGATAAAAACGAAAGGGTTGTGGGGTGTGGGGGTGGGGTGGTTTTGTGTGTGGTGTGGTGGGTGTGTGGGGTGGGTAGGGTGGGGATGTGTTATTTTATTCATTTTATTCATATTCTATTTATTCTTTTATTTCGAGGATGAAGGAATAAGCACTCAAGAGCTTTTTTAACATCCAGTCCCCATGTGTTTGCAGTTTTGTACACAATGGCCAACTCCTCCAAAAAGCAGAACGGGTTTTAACATGTTCGCAATATGTTCTGCGTGCGTTTGCACACGGGACCTTGATTTGAAGTCTCATCTGAAGGATTTCATGGGTAGTAGAGTCGGCACTGATGTTAACTGCAGAGGTGTGTGTGTGTGTGTGTGTGTGTGTGTGTGTGTGTGTGTGTGTGTGTGTGTTGTTTTGTGTGTGTGTTGTGTGTGTGTGAAAGAGATCTCTGTATGCATGCACATATGTGTGTATATATGTATTGTGTGGGGACGGGATAGCTCAGTGGTCGGAGCACTCGCTTTCGCCCAGCCAAGTTAAGCAGCGTCGAGCGTGGTTACCAGTTGGATGGGTGACCGTTTGCGTGCCTTGGCTTCAGTACAGTCCCCCCAGTTCACCCAGCTGTAAATGGGTACCTGCCCTCTTTAGGGTCAGGGAAGGTAAAGCAGCGAGAGAGAGGAGATGGGCACCGTCCTCAATATGCTGGCCCTAGAGAAGTGAGGTCTCTGACGCCTCGCTCCCCTACGACCTTACAGGTTATGGGACTCCTTTACCCTTTTTTTAATGTATTGTGTATGTATGTATGTATGTATGTATGTATGTATGTATGTATGTATGTATGTATGTATGTATGTATTGTGTATGCATTATGTATGTATGTATGTATGTATGTAGGTATGTATGTATGTATGCATGATGTACGTAGGTACATATGTATGTATGTATGTATGCATGGATGTATGTATGTGTGCATGTATATATGTGTGTATGTATGTTTGTATTTATGCATGCATGCATGCTTGCATGCATGTATGTATGTATGTATGTATGTATGTATGTATGTATGTATGTATGCATGTATGTATGTATGTATTCGTGCATGTATGTATGCGTGCATGTTTGCATGTATGTATGTATGTATGTGTTTTGTGCTTGTGTGTATACACGTATATGCACACTCATGCATGTAAGCATGCATGCGTGGGCATAAGAAGAAAGAGCTCTCTTTCAAACCATGCCCACAGATTGATCCAACATGCACACATCATCATATCCACATCCATCATTAACAGACATAGCCAAAAATTGCATTGCGTCAGATTCGCTGCATGTCTGCTAGCCATATAGTCTGGATGATATGGGTGAAAAAAAAATGCCAAGGGGATAAAAAAGTTAAAAGAGGGGGGCGGAGGTAAGAGGAAGAGGAGGAGCAGTAAGTGGTGAGGCTTCAAACCATTCATTGTGAGCCAATAAATCTGATTTACACGGGGACATGACAGAGAAGGGGTAGGGAAGGTGAGAAAAAGCAAGTGGCTTGATATTCGTGCATTAGCTTTTGTAATGGTACATTGTGAGAGTGGAGATAAAGTGATAGGGTCGAGGCTTGTGTGTGTGTGTGTGTGTGAGGGGGGGTGTAGGGGGAATGTGTTATTTTATTTATCTATTTATTCTTTTATTGCGAGGATAAAGGAATAAGCACTCATGAGCTTTTTTAACATCCAGTCCCATTGTGTATGCAGTTTTGTAGAATTTTGTCATTCGTCTCACTGGCACACAATGGCCTACTCCTCCAAAAAGCAGAACACGTTTTAACATGTGCGCAAGATGTTCTGCGTGCGTTTGCACACAGGACCTCAGTTTAAAGTCTCATCTGAAGGACTTTTATGGGTAGTAGAGACGGCACTGATGTTAACTCCATAGGAGGGTGTGTGTGTGTGTGTGTGTGTGTGTGTGTGTGTGTGTGTGTGTGTGTGTGTGGTGTATGTAAAAGAGATCTCTGTATGCATGCACATAATTATGTATGTATGTATGTGTATGTATGTATTGTATATGCATTATGTATGTATGTATGCATGTATGCGTCCATGCATGTATGTATGTATGTATGTATGTATGTATGTATGCATGCATGTTTGCATGTATGTATGTATATATGTGTTTTGTGCTTGTGTGTATACACGTATATGCACACTCATGCATGTTCACATGTATGCGTGGGCGTAAGAAGAAAGAGCTCTCTTTCAAACCCTGCCCACAGATTTATCCAACATGCACACATCATCATATCCACATCCATCATTAACAGACATATCCTGAAATTGCATCATGTCCATTTTGCTGCATGTCTGCTAGCCATATAGTCTGGATGATATGGGTGAAAAAATGTCAAGGGGGTAAAAAGGTTAAAAGGGGAAGGGGAATGGTTGAAGAGGAAGAGCAGTAAGTGGTGAGGCTTCAAACCATTCATTGTGAGCCAATAAATCTGATTTACACGGGGACATGACAGAGAAGAGGTAGGAAAGGTGAGAAAAAGCACGTGGCTTGATATTCCTGCATTAGCTTGTGTAATGGTAGATTGTGAGAGTGGAGATAAAGTGATAGGGTCGAGGCTTGTGTGTGTGTGGGGGGGGGGGGGGGGGAGGGTGTAGGGGGAATGTGTTATTTTATTTATCTATTCATTCTTTTATTGCGAGGATAAAGGAATAAGCACTCATGAGCTTTTTTAACATCCAGTCCCATTGTGTATGCAGTTTTGTAGAATTTGTCATTCGTCTCACTGGCACACAATGGCCTACTCCTCCAAAAAGCAGAACACGTTTTAACATGTGCGCAAGATGTTCTGCGTGCGTTTGCACACAGGACCTCAGTTTAAAGTCTCATCTGAAGGACTTTTATGGGTAGTAGAGTCAGCACTGATGTTAACTCCATAGGAGGGTGTGTGTGTGTGTGTGTGTGTGTGTGTGTGTGTGTGTGTGTGTGTGTGTGTGTGTGTGTGTGTGTGTGTGTATGTGAAAGAGATCTCTGTATGCATGCACATAATTATGTATGTATGTATGTATGTATGTATGTATGTGTATGTATGTATTGTATATGCATTATGTATGTATGTAAGTATGTATGTAGGTAGGTAGGTATGTATGCATATATGTATGCGTGCATGCATGTATGTATGTATGTATGTATGTATGTATGTATGTATGCATGCATGTTTGCATGTATGTATGTATGTGTTTTGTGTCTGTGTGTATACACGTATATGCACACTCATGCATGTAAGCATGCATGCGTGGGTGTAAGAAGAAAGAGCTCTATTTCAAACCATGCCCACAGATTTATCCAACATGCACACATCATCATATCCACATCCATCATTAATTAACAGACATAGCCAGAAATTGCATCATGTCCATTTTGCTGCATGTCTGCTAGCCATATAGTCTGGATGATATGGATGAAAAAAAATGCCAAGTGGGTAAAAAGGTTAAAAGAGGGGGGGGGGAGGTAAGAGGAAGAGGAGGAGCAGTAAGTGGTGAGGCTTCAAACCATTCATTGTGGACCAATAAATCTGATTTACACGGGGACATGACAGAGAAGGGGTGGGGAAGGTGAGAA
Organism: Rapana venosa; assembly: GCA_028751875.1. Taxonomy (NCBI): domain Eukaryota; kingdom Metazoa; phylum Mollusca; class Gastropoda; order Neogastropoda; family Muricidae; genus Rapana; species Rapana venosa. The sequence continues at coordinate 11,477,706 of CM054142.1, forward strand.
AAAGCACTGGCTTGATATTCGTGCATTAGCCTGTGTAATGGTAGATTGTGAGAGTGGAGGTAAAGTGATAGGGTCGAGGCTTGTGTGTGTTTTGGGGGGGGGGGGGTATTTTATTTATTTAATTTATCTATTTATTCTTTTATTTCGAGGATGAAGGAATAAGTATTCATGCGCTTTTTTAACATCCAGTCCCCATGTGTATGCAGTTTCGTAAAATTTTGTCATCTGGCACACAATGGCATACCCCTCCAAAAAAGCAGAACAGGTTTTAACATGTGCGCAAGATGTTCTGCATGCGTTTTAAAGTCTCATCTGAAGGACTTAATGGGTAGTAGAGTCGGCACTGATGTTAACTCCAGAGGAGTGTGTGTGTGTGTGTGTGTGTGCGTGTGTATGTGTGTGTGTGTGTGTGAAAGAGATCTCTGTATTCATGCACATATGTATGTATGTATGTATGTATGTATGTATGCATGCATGTATGTATGCATGTATGTATGCATGTATGTATGTATGTATGTATGTATGTATATATGTATGTATGTATGTTCGTGTGTATGTATGAATGTATGTATGTATGAATGTATGTATATATGTATGTATGTATGTACATGTGTATGTATGTATGTATGTATGTATGTATGTATGTATGTGTTTTGTGTCTGTGTGTATACACCTACATGCACACTTATGCATGTGAGCATGCATGCATGGGCGTAAGAAGAAAGAGCTCTCTTTCAAACCCTGCCCACAGATTTATCGGCAGTGGGCAGTGGCGAAAAACTGAAACGGAAATCAACAAGCAGCTCTTCCGTGGGGAAGGTGAGAAAAAGCACGTGGCTTGATATTTGTGCATTAGCTTTTGTAAGGGTAGATTGTGAGAGTGGAGGTAACGTGATAGGGTCAAGGCTTGTGTGTGTATGTGTGTGTGTGTGGACGGGGGGGGGTGTTACTTTATTTAATTTATTTATCTATTTATTCTTTTATTTCGAGGATGAAGGAATAAGCACTCATTAGCTTTTTGACATCCAGTCCCTATGTGTATGCAGTTTGTAAAATTTTGTCATCTGTTCCTACCGACACAATGGCCTACTCCTTCAAAAACCAGAACAGGTTTTAACATGTGCGCAAGATGTTCTGCATCCATTTTAAAGTCTCATCTGAAGGATTTTATGGGTAGTCTAGTCGGCACTGAGGTTAACTCCAGAGGAGTGTGTGTGTGTGTGTGCATGGGTGTGTGTGTGTGTGTGTGTGAAAGAGATCTCTGTATGCATGCACATATGTATGTATGTATGTATGTATGGATGGATGGATACACATTTGTATGCATGTATGTATGTATGAATGTATGTATGCATGTATGTATTTATATATTCGTGCATGGATGTATACGTGCATGTTTGCATGTATGTATGTATATATATTTTGTGTCTGTGTGTATACACGTATATGCACACTCATGCTTGCGAGCATGCATGCGTGGGTGTAAGAAGAAAGCATTCTCTTTCAAACCATACCTACAGATTTATCCAACATGCACACATCATCATATCCACATCCATCATTAACAGACATACCCAGAAATTGCTTCATGTCCATTTGCTGCATGTCTAC
>CM054142.1:11484316-11491240 GCA_028751875.1 Rapana venosa
ACCACAACACACACTCACACACACACACACACACAACATACACACACAACATACACACACACACTTACACACAACACAACACACACACACAGCACAACACAACACAAACACACAGACACACAGACACAAGATTCAAGATTTAATTCCGTTCACCCCTTTGGGGTATGGAGGATTACAAATTGAACACACACACACACACACACACACACACACACACACACAACACACACACAACACACGCACACAACACACACACACAACACACACAACACAACACATAACACACACACGACACAACACACACACACACAACATACACACACAACATACACACACACGCACACACACACACACACAGATACCGGCAATGGATTGTTTGTCACCCTACAGCTCTAGATGAGGTAGCCTGTGTTCTAGAAATGATGTATTCTCCAGGGCTGAAGTCTGTGATGCTGTGTGGCCATGCTTTTCCTGATTAAAGAGAGGGTTTCCTGGTGTTAATCAGTGTTACATGTTTCTCCGTATGCCTGTCTGTTTGCCTGTGGTTTGTTTGTCTGTCTGTGTGTTTGTTTCTCTCTCGATTTTTATTGATTTATTTCATTTATTTATTCTATTATTCTATGTGTGTGTGTGTGGGGGGGGGGGGGGTGTGTTGTTTTTTGGGGTTTTTTGGTTTTTTTATTTTATTATTTTATATCGAGGATAATTGAATAAGCACTCATGTGCTTTTTTATATCCAGTCCCCGTGTGTATGCGATTTTGTAAATTTTGTCATCTGTTCCCATCTGTTTGTGTGGGTGAGGGGGTGTCTGTCTGTCTGTCTATCTCACTCTCTCTCTCAGTCGGTCTCCTTTTTTTCATTCTCCCTTACTCATTCTCTCTACATATCTCTGTATTTGCTGTGCAATTAATTTTATGCCTCTTGTTGTTGCTGTTGTTGCTGCTCTGCTGCTGTTTCTGTTGCTTCTGCTGCTGCTGCTGCTGCTGATATTAACGCTGTCGATGATAAGATAATGATAATGATGAAACAGAGACAGTGCACTCCAGATTGTGGACTGATCGGATGTCTTGAATTGAAATTGTTGATATTTACACAAACAGTCTCAAACCTTCATTCCAAAACGTCTGCTATTTCACTCGCCGGGCCTTTCATGCTTTCCTTTTCTCTTTGCCTGTCCGTCTTTCGGTCCGTAGTTTGCTGCCAGATTGCTCATTTGTTTGTTGTGATGGTGTCTCAGCTTTCTGCTAGGCACGCACACAAACATCCCATATTTGCAGGACCAGAAGAAAAAAAGACTGTGGGACAGACAGATACTCACGTACTTGCATGATTGTGTATGTGTACGTGCAGTCACACACACATACACACCTGTGCATATGTAACGTACGCGCACGCACACGCACACACACACACTCACACGCGTGCGCGCGCGCACACACATATACACGCACGCACTTACACACACACATATACACGCACACTCACACACACACACACTAACACACACTAATACACACACATACACACACAAATACACACCACACTCACACACACACACACTCACAATCACAATGACACACACATTACGTACGTCTTAAAAAACGTGTCTATCACATTTCTACAAGAGAGAGCTATCTATTTAGACATTTATAGGCATTGTCGATATGACATTCTGAATAAAGGCTCACCACAAACACACACACACACAGACTGACACACACACACACACACACACACACACACACACCACACACACACACAACAACACATACAAACACACTGACACACACACACACACACACACACACACACACACACACACTCACAATGACGCAGACATTGCGTACGCCTTAAAACGCTTGTGTATCACATTTATACAAGAGAACGCTATCCCTTCAGACAGTTATTGGCATTGTCGACATGACATCTTGAATAAAGCTCCCTAGGGCTGCGTTAGTGTGTTTACAATGTTGACACTTGATACATGTGTTTCTGATCTCTGTCTGTGTGAAGGTAGTGTTGTGTGCGATATTCTGTTTCGTATGTATTTTGCTTTCTGTGTGCTAATGTTCCCATGTGTCTTATAAACAGAAAATGTGATATCCCCTTATTAGCCTCATTCTGCATGTTTGAGTTATTCTCTGATTGTTGTTTCATACAGACAGATAGACAGACAAAGCACAGGGGGTGAAAATGGGGGAGGAGAGAGAGAGAGAGAGAGAGAGAGAGAAGAGAGAGAGAGAGAGAGAGAGAGAAGAGAGAGAGAGAGAGAGAGAGAGAGAGAGGAGAGAGAGAGAGATTTTAAAACACAAACACACACAAACACACACACACACACCAGCATGTTCACACACATAAATGCATGCATATGTGGATGCACATATTGCGTCCATCTTGAAGCACTTGCATATCACATGCTTACAAGAGAGCATATACAAACAGGCATTTTTTGGCATGTTTGATATGACAAGAACCTCTCTTCTCTGTCTGTCTGTCTGTCTGTCCCTCTCTCTTTCCGTCTCTTCTCCCCCCTCCCTCTCTCTCTCTCTCACGCACGTACACACAAACAAACACACACACCCCACTAACATATACATTAACACACACGCATACATACACTGACGCACACATTATGTACGTCTTATAACGCCTGAATATCACATAATACAATAAAACGCTGGCTATCCATACAAACATCTGTTGGCATTTTTGATTATGGCATACTGAATAAAACTCTTACACTTTTCATACACACTCACACACATACTCTCTCTCTCTCTCTCTCTCTCTCCTCTCTCTCTCTCTCTTCTCTCTCTCTCTCTCTCACACACACACACACACACACACACACACACACAACCACACACACACACACACACACACACACACCACACACTAACATACACACGCATATACTACATTATTACGGCACTGACTACTGTTACATGCATATACACACTAATACACATTGTGTACACCTTTTAAAACGCTTGTGTATCACATTTTTACAAGAGAACGCCATCCCTTCAGCCATTTATTGGCATTGTCGACATGACATCTTGAATAAAGCTCCCTAGGGCTGCGTTAGTGTGTTTACAATGTTGACACTTGATACATGTGTTTCTGATCTCTGTCTGTGTGAAGGTAGTGTTGTGTGCGATATTCTGTTTCGTATGTATTTTGCTTTCTGTGTGTTAATGTTCCCATGTGTCTTATAAAAAGAAAATGTGATATCACCTTAGTGACAGATAGACAGACAAGACAGAGGAAGAGGAGGAGGAAGAGAGATAATCGGAAGAGAGAGAGTGAGAGAGATTTTAAAACACACAAACACACACCAGCATGCACACACATACACACACATAAATGCATGCATATGTGGATGCACATATTACGTCCATCTTAAAGCACTTGCATATCACATGCTTACAAGAGAGCATATACAAACAGACATGTCTTGGCATGTTTGATATGACAAGAACCTCTCTCCTCTGTTTGTCTGTCTGTCTGTCCCTCTCTCTTTCCGTCTCTTCTCCTCCTCCCTCCCCCCCTCCCTCTCTCTCTCTCACGCACGTACACACAAACAAACACATACACCCACTAACACATACATTAACACACACGCATACATACACTGACGCACACATTATGTACGTCTTATAACGCCTGAATATCACATAATACAATAAAACGCTGGCAATCCATACAAACATCTGTTGGCATTTTTGATTATGGCATACTGAATAAAACTCTTACATTTTTCATACACACTCACACACATACTCTCTCTCTCTCTCTCTCTCTCTCTCTCTCTCTCTCTCTCTCTCTCTCTCTCTCTCACACACACACACACACTCACACACACACACACAACACACACACACACACACACACACACACCACACACGCACACACACACACACACACACACTAACATACACACGCATATGCTACATTATTACGGAACTGACTACTGCTACATGCATATACACACTAATACACATTGTGTACACCTTTTAAAACGCTTGTGTATCACATTTTTACAAGAGAACGCTATCCCTTCAGACATTTATTGGCATTGCCGACACGACATCTTGAATAAAGCTCCCTAGGGCTGCGTTAGTGTGTTTACAATGTTGACACTTGATACATGTGTTTCTGATCTCTGTCTGTGTGAAGGTGGTGTGGTGTGCGATATTCTGTTTTGAATGTATTTTGCTTTCTGTGTGCTAATGTTCCCATGTGTCTTATAAACAGAAAATGTGATATCCCCTTATTAGCCTCATTCTGCATGTTTGAGTTATTCTCTGATTGTTGTTTCATACAGACAGATAGACAGACAAAGCACAGGGGGTGAAAATGGGGGAGGAGAGAGAGAGAGAGAGGAGAGAGAGAGAGAGAGAGAGGAGAGAGAGAGGAGGAGAGAGAGAGAGGGGAGAGAGATTTTAAAACACAAACACACACAAACACACACACACACACCAGCATGTTCACACACATAAATGCATGCATATGTGGATGCACATATTGCGTCCATCTTGAAGCACTTGCATATCACATGCTTACAAGAGAGCATATACAAACAGACATTTCTTGGCATGTTTGATATGAACCTCTCTCCTCTGTCTGTCTGTCTGTCTGTCTGTCTGTCCCTCTCTCTTTCCGTCTCTTCTACCCCCCCCTCCCTCTCTCTCACACGCACGTACACACAAACAAACACATACACCCACTAACACATACATTAACACACACGCATACATACACTGACGCACACATTATGTACGTCTTATAACGCCTGAATATCACATAATACAATAAAACGCTGGCAATCCATACAAACATCTGTTGGCATTTTTGATTATGGCATACTGAATAAAACTCTTACATTTTTCATACACACTCACACACATACTCTCTCTCTCTCTCTCTCTCTCTCCTCTCTCTCTCTCTCTCTCTCTCTCTCTCTCTCTCTCTCTCTCTCTTCTCTCTCTTCTCTCTCACACACACACACACTCTCTCTCTCACACACACACACACACACACACACACACACACACACCACACACACACACACACACACACACACACACTAACATACACACGCTTATACTACATTATTACGGCACTGAATACTACTCCATGCATAATTATACACACTGACACACATTGTGTACACCTTTTAAAACGCTTGTGTATCACATTTTTACAAGAGAACGCTATCCCTTCAGACATTTATTGGCATTGTCGACATGACATCTTGAATAAAGCTCCCTAGGGCTGCGTTAGTGTGTTTACAATGTTGACACATGATACATGTGTTTCTGATCTCTGTCTGTGTGAAGGTAGTGTTGTGTGCGATATTCTGTTTCGTATGTATTTTGCTTTCTGTGTGCTAATGTTCCCATGTGTCTTATAAAAAGAAAATGTGATATCACCTCAGTGACTTCATTCCGCATGCTTGACTTTTTCTCTGATTGTAGTTTCAGACAGACTGAGAGAAAACAGACATAGGGAGAGAAGCTGGAGAAAGAGAGAGAGAGATTTCGAGGATAATGGAATAAGCACCCATGCGCTTTTTTTTAACATCTAGTCCCCGTGTGCATGAAGTTTTGTTGATTTTGTCATCCGTTCCCACCAGCACACAATGGCCTACTTTCTGAAAAGCGGAACGGGTTTTAACGTGTGCGCAAGATGTTCTGCGTGCGTTCGCACACAGGACCTCGGTTTATAGCCTCATCCGAAAGACTTTTGGGGAGAGTGGAGTCGGCACTTATATTAACTCCAGAGGGAAAATCCTCTTGAACGACATTCCAACCCGGGTCAGCATATCTTGAATACATCACTCTAACCACCAGGCTATCCCGTCCCCCGAGAGAGAGGAGAGAGAGGAGAGAGGGAGGGGAGAGAGAGAGGAGAGGAGAGAGAGGAGAGAGAGAGAGATGGGGAGAGAGACAGAGAAGAGGGAGACAGACAGAGAGACAGGAAACAGAAAGACAGAGAGACAAAAACAGAAAGATAGACAGACAGGCAGACAGACAAACTGACAAAGGGAGACTGACACACAGACAAATAGAAAAAAATAGAGGCAGACAGACAGACAGACAAACAGAGATAGGGGAGAGAGAAAGAGAGAGAGATAGAGAGAGAGAGTTTAAAACTGTCTCTCTATCTCTCGCTCTCTCTCTCTCTCTCTCTCTCTCTCTCTCTCTCTCTCTCTCTCTCTCTCTCTCTCTCTCTCTCTCTCTCTCTCTCTCTCTCTCTCTCTCTCTCTCTCTATCTCTCTCTCTCTCTCTCTAACACAAACGGAAAGACAGAAATTTTAAAAGAGTAATTTACTTAGCGTGTTTCTGATGTTCGTTCTCTTTCTTTTTTTTTCCTTTTTTTTTAAAGGGGCTGATTGGGAATGGTCGCGCTAGATGTAATATTATTTGTTTGATTATTGTGAAAGAAGTCAGAAAGTACAAAAACATCAATGACACATGCAAGAAGCAGCAAAAGCCGAACAGTGCACTGCCATTGATCTGATTCTTCAAAACAAAATCCAATTTGCTGTAGGAATGTCTTTCGAGTGTCGAAAGTTCAAAATCAGATTCTTTATCTTATTGCCTGGCACCCCTTTAGAGATATGGAGGGCTGTTACATAATGTCCAGGAACAAGATGTTTCCATGCACTATTGAAACAATATGTCTCAGTACAATACCAAACAACACCAACATTCTGTTTACGTAGTAAATATTTCAGATTTTTTCAAACATATTATTTATGATAGTATTGATCATTTTAACAGAATAATGCTTGTTGAGAAAAAAAAAGGAATGCTTGAGAAAAAAATACACACACACACATACACACGCAAACATGCACGCACACGCGCACACACACATATACACAAAACACACACACACATGTACACCACACACAC